>CM070610.1:61894018-63094018 GCA_036346395.1 Hsuehochloa calcarea | reverse complement strand
ACCGACGGGTGATTCACTCGCTATACCGGTATATGCAGTCGATAAGTCCATACCTTCAATGCATTCTTACATTTCATCCATTCATGTATTCATTCCATACACACATGTATGTGTTCCAATAATTATTCGTAATTCAACTGAATTGTGTTGTCCACTCCATGCTTGATTACTCTTCTTTAGTACTTGCTGAGTCTTCGACTCACCCTTGCTTTGTATGTTTTAATTAGGTAATTGAGGAGGCCGACAAGATGATTTGGTGGGGTAGTTCGGCACACTACACTTCACATTTATCCAATCAGAACAATTATTATTGCCATTCAGTCAAGCCAAATTGTTGAACTAAGTTCCAGATTGTAATAACCCTATGTTGGTATCGTTTGACTGTTCATGGTATTATGACTGTTTATCTATTCTTTACCATGATTCTAGTGATCGTTCATTGTCATTCTTTAGGAATTTATGTTTATTGAATCTGGATAATCTAGTTTTAATGCTATGCTTAGTAGTTTGATGGGTTTAGAATTACATGGGTTCTGATACATATAGACATACATGGGAGCGAGAGAGAGAGAATGTACATGGCTTTTAACACCCTCATTGAAGCTCTAATGGTGCATACTGGAGGTCGATGATAGACTGCTAACAATGAGACCGTGTGAATGTTGCATCAACATCAATGTGCTTTGTCAACTCATGATTGATCGGATCATTAGCAATCTGAATGGCACTTGTATTGTTACAAAACAAAGGTGTAGGATTCTCACAAAGAATACCAAGATCAGCTAAAAGCCATTGAAGCCAAACAATCTCTGAGGTGGTAGCGGCAAGGGCTCGAAGCAAAGTCTCTACACTAGAGTGTGACATCACAGTCCACTTCTTGGACTTTCAACCAATGAGCAAAGTACCAAGAGAGATGTAGTAGCCAGTGATAGATCGGTGATCAACAGGATCACTGGCCCAAGTGGAGTCAGAGTAAGCGTGGAGTTGTAGCTTACTCGAATTGACATAGAACTTACGTCCAGGCGCAGTCCCCCTCAAGTATCCCCACACACGAAGAATATGACTATAGTGGACTGAGGTGGGAGCAATGACAAACTGGCTGAGCACATAAATCTCAGGAGCAATGTTTGACCTGGTGACAGTGAGATAAATAAGGCTCCCAACAAGCTGGCGATAGCGGAAAGAATCTGCCAGTGGTACATCGTCTATAGGATGAAGCTGCAGGTAGAGCTCCATGGGTGTGGCAGCACTGCGAGTATAAGTTATACCAGAGCGAGCAACCATATCCTGAATGTAGTGATGTTGAGAGAGGTAGTAGCCATCACCATCAGAATGAACATCAATCCCCAGAAAATATCCCAATGGTCCTAAATCTAACGTCATAAACTGTTCACTTAATTTCTTCTTGACAAAAACCACAAATTCTATGTCATCTCCTGTTATCAGCATATCATCTATATATTGCAGAAGCAAAGTACGACCCCGTTGAAAAGTGTGAATAAACAAAGCAGTGTCATGCTCACTTGGAGTGAAACTAGCAGCTTGAATTACAGAACTAAAACACTCAAACCAAGCACAAGGAACCTGCTTGAAACCATATAGAGCACACCTAAGATGACAAACATAGCATGTAGGAGCCTCAACACCTAGGGGTGGTTGTATATAGACCGCATGTAGATCACCATGAAGAAATGCATTCTTGACATCTCTTTGAGATATAGTCCATGAGTGTTTCGCTGCAACAGAAATGACAGTACGGGTTGAGTCATATGAGCAACTGGAACAAAAGTCTCATCATAATCTCGACCATAAGCTTGCTGAAAACCTGTTGCAACAAGACCAGCCATGTATCACTCCACTGAACCATCTGACTTGGTCTTTACTTTGCACGCCCATTTACAAGTTATAGGCAGCTCCAGATGGTAGCAGAACAAGATCCCAAGTGTATGTATACTCTAATGTTGTAAGTTTATCAATCATAGCCAACTGTCACTTAGGTATATTAGTTGTCACCTGATAGGTACTCGACTTAGATACTGCACATGCACGAGAAAACCCCCATCTCTCTGGTACCTGAATAGAAGAACGACCACATAGGGCATACCGTGATGTAGTAGAATGATCATCAGAATCCGTTGTACTATCTAGAGGGTCAAGTGGAGGAGAGGAGGGCTGATGATAAGAAGGTTCAAGAGGAATGGAAGTCTGAGGGTCAGAAAGAACTCTCTATCGGCGACTATCGTGAAAGGGAAAAGTGGAAATATCAGAAACTGGTGGAGCTGGTGGATGAGACACACTAGAAGGTGAAACTAGTGGAGAAAATATATCTGAAGAAGTCTGGTGAAGGAATTTTAGGTAGACACAAAAAAGATGTAAAATATGTGGAAGAAGGGGTAGGATGTGTAGAAGGATGATAATAGAATGGTTGACCTGTCACGACCTAGCGAACGAATCGGGTAGTCGTGGGTAGTGAGAGGCTTTGCCCCGACCTCTTCCTAGGCGTCGTGGCTCATATGGCCGAGAGGAGGGAGCTCTTGGGATTAGCATGGGGCGCAAGAGGAAGGGCGCACCAAGGGGGAGAGAGATAATTGGGGAGGATAATTAGAGATAACTTCTTGATTGCCTTCTCAATGGCTTGGTCGGCTCCTTATAAAGATATGGAGTGGCCCTAAACATTTGGTATCTAATCCAAACTTGTTATATCTATTAATGGCTTAAGGCCCAAGTAAACTAAACGAATTACAACTCTATCTCTAATGAAAGAAACTTATCTTTTTCCTAATTTGAAGTAGCCGCAACATTTGATGTTGCTGCCTAGTGGTGGCCAGATGGGAGGCTCGCCCGGCACGGCATGGGCACGATGCGGCCCGGTCCATCTCAACACAGCCCATCGTGGCCCAAATAATAGATGGGTTATGCCGTGCAGGCCCACATGCCGGGGAGGCAGCCCAGGCACAGCCCCAATGGTCTGTCGTGTTGGAACGGCCTGAGCTCGTTTAGCCCGACGAGTCGATTGCGACCCACTTGGCCCGTTAGGCCTAAAAAATTCAAAATAAAATCAGAAAAAATCCAAAAAAATCATAAAATTGTGTAGAATTCAGAAATAGATATGGAAATTGTAAAAATAAATAAATAAGACAAGCATATTGAAAATGTAATAAAGAGCTTTATTAATATTCAAATGGTTATCTCGTTAAAACCTTTGCCAAGTAAAAACTCAATATGAGAAAACATTAACAAATGAAAAAAGAGTACAACCGATAGCTCTACATACATCCTTGTTCTATGTCATTGTCTAGGTACATATTTTTTAATACATCCGACAACTCTAGATTTTTCGACAGAGTGTTGTGTTTGTAAATCAACTTATTCCCAACCTTCATGGTTAGAAGTATATCCACCATCTCACTCGTGAGACGTGCTCTTCTCTCCTCCAATATTCGTCCAAAAAGACTGAAAGCAAACTCATAGGAAACCGTCGAGACAGAAACAGTTAACACATCACGTGCAAGTATAGATAGCACGGGATATGCTAACTTATGCTCATGCCACTAGTGCAAAATTTCAAAGTTTTTCTCGGTTGAAATCCACCGTATCACTGTCCAGATAAGCAGATAGTTCCCCACTCCTTGGGTAAAAGGTTTATCTTGGACTTTATTGAGAAGGTGCCGCTGTAGAAGAAGAAGACCTGGACCCGGAGGAAGAGCCACCGAAGATCTTACCTATATATTTGTCTTGCTACTTGAGGTGGGTGCTACTAGAGGTCGTTGCAAGCGGACTCCCTGAAACTTATTTTTCATACCTTTGATAAACCTCGTGTATCCGAGAATGAACTTCTGCAAAATAGTTAGAATAGTCTAACCCTGTAGCATCACTAAGAAGATCAAGTACATTAGCAAATGCTTCAATTTTACCTCTAGGATCTAAAATAAATGCAAATGTGTATAGGAAAGAGATTTCTCTCTAATATTTAAAGTATTTACTTTTCATGGAAACAACAGCGTCACGTAAAACTGAGTTATTTTTATATATTTTCAATTGAGTAGTAATATGTAAAATACTATGCACAATAATAGGAGATGTTGGATAGTAGACAACAGACAAAGCAACAGTGACCTCATAAAAAAATTCTAAAAATTGTAGTATCTTTCAGCAACGAACCAATATTGCTAAGTCAGTAGTACCATACCATTAGTCCTCTGATAGTGTGTTTGAATAAAAACATAAAAATGCTCTTATATGGTAAAAGACTCTTAAGCATCAGGTAAGTAGAGTTCCATCTTACCGGTATGTCCAAACCGAACTTTCTTGGACATACACCCATCGCCATGCAGAAGTTCTTATATGTTGTTATTCTTACGTTAGAATTATTCAAGAAAGAAATCACATCACGAAAATCTTTAATATACGGATTCAACCTTTTCAAACAACATTTGACTATAAGGTTAATAATATAATAAGCGCAACGCTGATGTAGCAAGAAGGAATTGGTGTATGTACTCAACACTAGAGTAAGAATATCCATGGCCCTAGAGTTTGAAGCGGCGTTGTCTAAAGTAATTGAGAATATTTTGTATGTAATACCAAAGTCTTCCACGACTTTGATAATACAGTCTGCAATATTCTCACCCGTGTGTGCTATATCAATTAATTTCAAACCTATAATTCTTTTCTCAATTGCCCAGTCGTCATTAACATAATGAGCAACTACACTAAGATAATCCTCTCTAGCCAGACCACTCTATATGTCCGAGGTCAAGATTATCGAAAATATGTGTGTACTAAATAGTTCATTTATGTTATTACGACGTTCATTGTAGTATTTTACTAGATCCTTAGTTGTTGTCTGTCTAGAAATGGTAGAAAATCTAGATTATGCGCAGTCCTAATGTAATTTTGGAAAGCAGTAGACTCCCTAAAGCCTAACGGTAAATCCTCAAAAATAATTAAACAACAGAGAGATTGACGGACTACCTTAGGATCGTGGTCCCGGCCACGTACAGTGTCGTTGGGGTTGTACTGCAGTTGTGTCTGTCTCATCACTAATCCTTGCTTGGCCTTACATCTTGTAGCATGTCTAAGCAAGTGCCCCATTCCACTTGTAGACCTTGCAGATAATTCATTGTGATAAATTTTGTAAATAGCATATGGTACCTGATTTCCTTGTGCGTCTAGCTTGGTTGTCCTCTAGAAATTCTCCCACACTCCCGATGTAGACGGTCTCGACCTCTTTGCTCCGGTAGTTGCCGACGAAGATGCTGCCGTGGAGCCTGATGACGGAACTACGCCTTGCCCTTTCGGTTGGTTTGAGGCAGCTATAGCAACATCCAAGCATGCAACTTCCTCCGGTGAAAGTCCGTAATCACCGAGAGCAAAGCTGTCGTAACTGTCCATAACGAAAACTGCAAAATTGAAACTAACACTATTATTACTTTCAACTTAACATAACAAGTACTAACAACAAAAGTATGAAAAAAAATAGAATTGCATCTCTTTTGCTGACTTGCTATCGAAAATTGAATTTTTCAAAATTTGGTAAAGTTTTTTTTCTAAATTATCTCACAACGAACTTGAATTTGCACATCGGAATTTGAAAGGGAGATTGAGGAATGGATGGGTGCTTAATGATGGGGGTATGGTGGCTATTTATAGAAAAAAAAAATTGGGATTTTTTTTGAATTTTTGCTATTTTTAAAGGGCCAAACGATAAAAATGGTTAAAAAATAGGCAAAAAACGCCCAACGGGCAAATTCTAGTTGGGTCGTGCCATGCTAGGCATGGCCCACGAGCCCGTTGCAGCTCGCCTCCCACCTGCCCGGCCGCCTGCTTGGCTGCCCACGTGCCCCTGCCCTTTCCTCCCCCTACGCGTACCCCTGCCCACGTGCGGTAGTACACCCGAGCCGAGTGCAGCACGCCACTGCCGCTGCCGCCCTCCGACCTGCACGGTGCACGCCTTAGCCCACCACCCTCCACGCCGACGCCGCCCCCTCCCGGCTTCCTCCCTCCACGCCGGCGCCGGCCCCTCCTCCTCCTCTCGACTCCCTCCTTCCTGAGCCGGCCCTGCCACCTTCTCCTCCCTCCACGTTGGCGCCACTCCTCCTCCCTCTCTCCGGCGCTCCCTACAGCCTGGGCCACCTAGCGGCCTGCCTCCCTCGGCCGTGGGCTACACGGGCCGTGTCGAGCCATGTGGGTCATGCTAGGCTCGTGTCGTGCCTGGCACGACTCGACATTGTTCGTGCCGTGCTGGGCAAACCCATCATGCCAGGGGGGCAGCCCAAGCATGGCATGAGCCTTCATGCCAATGTAGGCCGGGCTAACAGCTGTCGTGCCTCAAGCCGGGCTGACAGGCACGCCCATCTAGCCACCTCTATTGATGTCGCAACCTTGGGCCGCCGGCTATAGGTACATGCCCACATGACACAACCCTCATCAAATGTCACATCACGAGAGATGCGAATGTGATGTGTTGAGCGATCATAGCAACGATGACCCTTATACTTAGGACATAACCCAGAAAAGCACACTCAATCGACTGAGAGCTCAACTTTGTGCGCTCATGATGCGCTAAAAGGACATGGCAAACAACCAAAGACTTGAAGATGAGCATAGCGAGCAGATGCTCTATATAAGACCTCACCAGGACACTTGCCCTGAAGCTTGGAAGATGGTTGACGGTTGATGAGATAGACTGTCGTAGAGATAGATTTTGCTATTCACAACTATACATCTTTTTATTAGAAATTATTGATGATTTACCACTATGACTAGGTGCATTTGAGGATTTATCCCTCAATGTCTCACTGACATATGGGTGGTGGGTGGAGGGGTAAATCCTCAAATTGATCTTTTATAATGGTAAATCCTCAAATCCTGCTATTTATTATTGAGACCCACATGTCAGTAAGACATCGAGAGGTAAATTCTCAAATGTATCTATCTTATAATGGTAAATTCTCAAATACCACTATTTATTATTGAAAGGGACATATAGTTACTTAGATCTTATGGGACACATAGGCTAAGAGAAAGAGAATACAAGACCCTTAACATATAGCACCAAACACCCCTTAAGATTTGCGTGTACAGCAAGACACCGATGATATTGGCGTTCGAAGGGTGTACATTCTGTAAGTAATAGTGAACTCACATCGATCCAATTGTAAAACAGTGTTTAGTTTTCTTCTCCTTTTTGTGGCAGTTTATTTGTACCCAGCGGTACCTGGATTGTACATTACAAAATGCCATGATAATCAGTGCCAATCAAGACTCTTGGGAGCAAGTTATTTGGGGATAAGTCTATTTATGCCTTCTGTTGCGCAAGTACTACAGAATTAGAAACTGTGAACTGTGGCACAGTTATTCATTGGTAAGTCTATTTGTATGTCTTTCGTGCCGATGCACGAGTGATTTATGTTGCAATATCGGATGAATATAACGAAAAATTACTTCAAAAGAATATTGCTTTGAAATTGCTTCTGATGCTGGAACCGGGTTGCCTTCAGTGAATTAGACGCACGTTAGGCCGAGACCTAATGGACTGTTACACATTTCAGTTCTCCCTGGCTATAAATTATCAGTCATGTAGGAGGCTCAATTAGTATTATCTGCATTTGGATGAAAATTTTGCTTCTGTGAGGGTACATGGGTATGTTGTGCCAGGTTTCACTGCCATACAAATAATTGATGTAGTTGCATAGAGAGATATAAATAGTACAAATCTAAAAAAAAAGAAACATCTTTCTTTTTTCGAGAATTGTCCTCTCTACTAAAATGTTCCAAATTAAATTGTCTCGTCATTTTGCTTATTAGACAAAATAACAAAAAACCGCTCCATCTTTTTCCCATCGGCTACCAAATTTATTATGATGTGTCATTTGCCGAAAACAATGAGCATTCCTACATTCAGCAAGAGCCAATTCCGCAGCAGGCAAGCATTTTAGCTGATTAGCATCTCCATTGCTTTAGGGAAACACTTATTTTTGTTTGCAAATGATAGCAGCATTTAGAACTACACTTTATTTGAATGTACATGCCTGAACATCAGGCCATACTCAGCAAGGAATAATATACAGATTGTTACAAGACACGGGCTTCATTTTTCAACTTGTCAAGGAGCTCATCAACGGACGAAAGAATGACGCCCGCTTTCCTCTTTGGTGGTTCATTGACCTGAACCACCTCCATGTCTGATCTGATATCTACATTCAGCTCATCAGGGGTCAATTTCTTAATGACTTTTGATTTTGTCTTCATTATGTTTGGCAGCGTTGCGTACCTTGGTTGGTTCAGTCTCAAATCAGTGCTGCAAAATAAATATATATAATTCAAATGTAATCTCAGAAACAGAAACAGAAACAAAACTAAAATGTGGCACTACTGTGGTAGGCGAACGCTAAATCACCCTTAACTATGCTACATGTAGCTTGCGAAGATTATGCAGAAGTGAATGTCTAATAATGAAAATAAAATGCTTGAGTACTGCCCTACAGAGAACAATAAAATGAAAATATGATACAGAAACATGTTATGGAACCTACGTGATCACTGCTGGTAAATCCAAGCAGATGCTTTCGATTCCAACGTCGACCTCTCTCTCCACAGTAGCTTTTTGCTTCTCCTTATCCAATGTCACCTGCCAAATTAAAACATCAGCTTTGAACCTTTGACTAAAGTTTTTTCTTGATCAAAAACCTGAAAACCAGTGGAATAAGAATCTGTGAACAAAAGTGAGGTATGGATAGTTGAGCACAATGCAACAAAAGAGATGATTTTTTTAGAGAAACAAAAGAGATGATTAAGAATCGTTTTTTGGCTACTGTAAAGAAAACCCAATGAACAATTTTCTCAGATTTGCTTCCTTTGCTCCTCCACCCTGTTTGGCCAACAGTAAGGAAACCAGATGTTGGTCCGGAAATTGAAAATCACTGCTTCTAGGAAGTCAAGTGTGGTCGAATAAGAACTTGAAATCTGTGCCAACTCAGAAGTTCTTTCTAGAATCTAAATGCAAGTAGAATTCATAACAAACATTACTTATTTATTCAAATGGCAATGAAAGCTTCCTACAGTTGCATTGCTTATTTCGAGTATCAAAAGGATAGATGTTTGCCAACAAAATCCAGTAAAATTCAAAGGACTATATGCAATGACAGGAACTCCATTGATGGCCATATTTTAGGTGACATTACCGAGTACTGAAATGAATAAGTAACAACAAACCTTTGAGGCAAAGGTTCCCTGTGGCCAATTGAGCAATCCAGCTAGCATTTGTCCTGTTTGGTTGCAATCATCATCAATTGCCTGTTATAACAAAATGCCGTAGAAACCTATGATTATTAACACATATACTACAAAGATATACTTTTTAACAACTATTTTCTTAAACTAGTAAAATAGACCGCGCAATTGCGCGGTTAGTCATATTACTTCCTTTTAGTTAGCTCTTGGGACTTTTCTTTCCTATATAATTTACAATTTGTATCCATGTAGCAACTGTTGATATTGAAGGCACCTCCTTGTGCTTGAATGTAGATCCCGCGTAAATTTATTGCTAATCTTTTGGCCTTTGGTCTTTGCGTGTGTGGTCTGATTGAGGCCAGGGAATAAAATCCCGGCTGGTAACCGCCGGTTACCGGCCGATTTTCTCGGGTTTTGCAAATTCAAATTTCAAATTTCAAAATTCGGCTGATTTTTAATCAAATTCAATCGATTTTTATCCTGTTTTTTCTGGTTTGAACAGTAACCGGCCGGTTACCGTTCCCGGCCGGCCGGCGGGAAATGCCCCGGGACCAGGTTTTGGATCCCTGATTGAGGCAATGTTCTTAGCATGTATTCTCTTTTCTTGTTCAATTTTGTACTATAGCTTCAAAGGCTCAACATACATTTGTTAGTCAATGTTTTTTCTCTTATTGTATACAGAGTCCCTAATCTCATTTTTCTAATGGGACTGATATACCGTACATACCAAAATTCTGATAGTTCATCGAAATAGTGCTAATTAAGCTCTGTCCTTTAGTCTGTCGTAAACCCTGTGCTAACTACACCGAAAATCTTTAAAATTTAATTGCCCCAACTCTTAAAAAATTACATCTAAACACATGTTGTCCTTTCTTTTTAAGCCTTTGATCTCTTGTGCTATGTTACTTCATGTTCTCTCTATGTATGTCATAAATCTTGTTTTGCTTTGTATGTGTGCAACTGCATGCGTGATGCCCCAAGGTTTCTCATAACTACTAGAAATCTGTTGTTCGAGTTTCAATATTCTCAATATCCCAACGAAATAAAAATATATTTGGCAAATTTAAAGTCATATTTCCTGTAATGTGTAGAAGTGCATATAGTTCATGGATAAATGAGTGGTTCTCAATCGGCCGAAATGTTGCAAATTGAAGCAACTCCGACTTCAGGCGAAGGAGAAAAGGCGTCGTTCCTTTTATTTCCTGCATCTTTTTTTCCGGGTCGTATCTTTCTCTCTTGCTCGTTTTTGTCGCTCTATTTCCTTTTCTAGTGCCGTACGTAGTTTTTCTAGCTGACCGTATGCAGTTTTTTTTAGGAGACAGTATGTAGCTGTGGGATACAATGTTTCCATATTACATTTTTTCTCCTTGCTGTATACAAGATTTATCTTTTATTTTGGTTTTAAACTACAAGGTAATAAATATCTCTAAGAAATAACATATAATGGCAATTAGAATACAATTTTAATTAAGGTCGTCCAGATCAAGGGCCAGATGTTTTGCGCTTTTGTGAGAATTTCTTGCATATTTCTGTTTTTTCTAATAACATCCAATGGTTGCTATATTTCAACTTTAATTAGGGTCCACTAGATCAAGGGCCAGATGTTTTGCTTTTTTGTGAGAATTTCTTGCATATTTCTCTTTTTCTAATAACATCCAATGGTTGCTATATTTCAACTTTAATTAGGGCCCACTGCATGAAGAGGCTTGAGTCGTCCATGCCATTCTTGGGCGAACTAGATTCCACTGACCTCTTCCAACAGCAGATAGAGAGGGCAAAAGCAAATTAAGATCATGACACAACAGAAGAATCAAGATCGATGCATACATGGGAGGAGCTCTGTGTTGGAGTTGAATCACTCGACTCCTTTCTTTCTTGATGTGCTTCACACACATCCACACTTTTACTGTCTACGTACTAGGAAATCACACACTGATTTCTCTCTCACTGGTTGGCTTTCTCACGCAGAGATACACTTGGAAACTTAGGTTCACGGTGGACACAGATACACACTGGCTTTAGATCACCGGAGGAGACAACGAAAGAAAACACAAGTCTGTGATGCCAAAAGCACTTGCATCTTTTCTGTTATCTTTCTTATATTTAACACCAATGCAAAGTACAACTAACACATATACTTGCGGTGAGCACTATTGCTCGATCCACCACTCACGCCATGTCTCCTAAAGAAGCGCACAAATAGATATGCATGGAGTCTTAAACTACTTGACCCACTTCCTACGCTGAACGAGCTAATTAAGCAACGGCACAACAACAGGCACCATTATAATGACCTGACCCACTAACTCTAGCATATGCAATTAACTCCTAATCTCATGTGCAGCCTTCCACTTGACAATACCTCATGCATGCACTTGCCGCCTCACACGGCACGTCGGCCTCACGCCATGCATGCAATCCGGCTCAAGTCATCAGCCCGCACGTCTGATACGTTCTACTGCTGTGCACATGATCTGCCGGTACCACGTATCGCTACCATGCACAGGCCTCCACAAGGATATTCACTGAAGTAAACATGCATATGCACTAATGACAAGATTAAATTCTAACAATTACCCCCCTAATCTTGGCATCATGTCTCCACTCACAGGAGAGCTGGCTCATAATCGCTTGATGCTGCGGCAAGGAGTGCAGTCTCATTCTTCTTCTTCTCAGGACATTCCCAAGCAAAATGTCCAAACTCTTCGCAGTTGTAGCATTGTACCTTACTTTTATCTTTGCGCCATTCGCCACGTCCACGGCCGCGGCCTCGTCCTCGCGACGAGTCCAGTCCTCTTAACATGAGTAGTTGCTCATCTGTTTGGACATCTCGTCCTTTGAGCAGTTCTTCATGGGCCTTCAGTGACCCAATGACCTCCTCCATGGCCATTTTGTTGATGTCACTAAACAACATCAACGATGAAGCGACATTGACGAATTTGGTGGAGACGGCTCGCAGCAGCTTCTTCACGACGTACTTCTCGTCCATCGCTTCTCCAAGTTCACGAATGCGCCCAACTAGCACCGTAAACTTCGCCGCGAAATCATCCACGGACTCTGCATCACCCATCTTGAGGTTATCAAAATCAGACCGCAAGGACTGAATTCTTGCCTCCCGGACACGCTCGCTGCCCACATGCATGGAGCGCAGCGCCGCCCACACATCAGAGGCGGTCTCCTTCTCTGCAACTCGCAGCAGCGTCTCGTCGTCGATCGACTGGGATATGATTGTCAAGGCCAGCTGGTCCTTGCTCTCATCGACAGCCCCGGACGCCTTCTTAGGATCAATAGCACCCCACGCGCCATTGGTTCGCAGGAGGTACTTCATCCTCATCGCCCACGCCGCGTAGTTCGTCCTTGTCAGCGTCGGAAATGGAAGCCTCCCCGCCATTGTAGTCGTCGTCGAGTTGCCCAAGCCACTGCCCACAATGGCGTTGCTCGGTGAAGATCCATCGTGCGGCATCGTCTTCGTCATAGCCTTGCTCTGATACCAATTGTTGGAGTTGAATCACTCGACTCCTTTCTTTCTTGATGTGCTTCACACACATCCACACTTTTACTGTCTACGTACTAGGAAATCACACACTGATTTCTCTCTCACTGGTTGGCTTTCTCACGCAGAGATACACTTGGAAACTTAGGTTCACGGTGGACACAGATACACACTGGCTTTAGATCACCGGAGGAGACAACGAAAGAAAACACAAGTCTGTGATGCCAAAAGCACTTGCATCTTTTCTGTTATCTTTCTTATATTTAACACCAATGCAAAGTACAACTAACACATATACTTGCGGTGAGCACTATTGCTCGATCCACCACTCACGCCATGTCTCCTAAAGAAGCGCACAAATAGATATGCATGGAGTCTTAAACTACTTGACCCACTTCCTACGCTGAACGAGCTAATTAAGCAACGGCACAACAACAGGCACCATTATAATGACCTGACCCACTAACTCTAGCATATGCAATTAACTCCTAATCTCATGTGCAGCCTTCCACTTGACAATACCTCATGCATGCACTTGCCGCCTCACACGGCACGTCGGCCTCACGCCATGCATGCAATCCGGCTCAAGTCATCAGCCCGCACGTCTGATACGTTCTACTGCTGTGCACATGATCTGCCGGTACCACGTATCGCTACCATGCACAGGCCTCCACAAGGATATTCACTGAAGTAAACATGCATATGCACTAATGACAAGATTAAATTCTAACACTCTGCATAATACTGGTACATATTTCACCTCAGGTAAATCCTTGCAGATGCTATGGACAAACGAATCGTCTGCTAGACTGCTACTATACATCTCGCGAAATTGGACTCGCTAATCACCTCACTAATCTCTGCAAATGGGTGGTGCGGGTGACGAGGGCGGTATGGTTGCTGCCCGACGGCGGCCAACGGCAGCGGTGGGGAAGGGGAAGGGCTGCTGCCTGGCGAGGGTCGACGGGGGGATTCGTCGATTTGATGGCCTCGGACAACCGACGGAGAAGGGCAAAGGATTTACTTGAACCAATGTGCGTTGGGGTGGCTAGGAGCCTAGGACGGCCAAAAATGGTCATATGAAAATACGGATTCGAATAAGCTATATGTATTCATGGAAAATGGGGAGGTACTGACCATAATGGTCAATTGCAGCGGCATTTCTCAAAGTTGGAACGATTGGAGTAGCCTAAATCCAATTATCCCCAAATGCTATGGTTGTTGGACATGTGTACATTGCATAAAGCTGCAACTTAGCATCTCAATATCATACAAAACTTGTTTTGAGTATAATGAATAAAACTAAAGCAGGAACTAAGTCAGCAAACATTGCTCGCATTAACCATACAATAGCTACCAAAATATCAATTTTGGTGAAAATCGGTAAACTAAGCAACCGAGTTCACAAAGTACTTGCACAAAATCCAACCAAATCAAGGACCATAAGACCGTTAATTCCAAGAAGCTTCCACAAATCCTCGAATTTAAGAAATCAAGCTAAGCCCAACTTGCACAAATCCAAAACAAAACACAGTAAAAGATCCCTTTATCCCACAAATGCCATCTAAACTCTTCACAAACATCAAAGTTTAGGCAATCCACCCCCAAAAAATCCAATCCTTAGCACAAATTTCCAATCCAAGATGACACGACGCCTACCTGCTTGCCGAGGATGATGAGGTCGGGCTTTTCCTGGAGCACGACGGCGCGGAGGATCTTGGCGACGGCGAGGGGGAGGAGCGGGCGCGCGGGGTCGGGGTCGTGGAGGACGTGGATGGCGCGGTCGGCGCCCATGGCGAGCGCGGTGCGAAGGGTGTCGGCGGACTGCGCAGGGCCTACGGTGGCGGCGACGACCTCGGCGGCGGCGCCGGCCTCGCGGATGCGGAGCGCTTCCTCCACGGCAATCTCGCAGAAGGGGTTCATGGACATCTTTACGTTGGCCGTCTCCACGGCCGTCCGGTCGGGCTTCACGCGTACCTTGACGGCGTAGTCCACCACCCGCTTCACCGCGACTAGGATCTTCATGACGACGGCAATGGCGTCCCCGTGTATCGCGGGGAGTATGGAATGATGAGCACTGAGCAGCCAAGTAGTTTTTCGGTGACCCGTGAAGAAGGGGATGGGTATAGATAAGGATGGCCAATCTGTCAATTTGAATAATGGTTATTTTTAACCTCCTAAGGTTAAGTCATAGTGTATTTCCGGTTTTAAAAAAAGCTACCGTGAATTCTCACCGACTTTTGATTCATGTGTTCCGTCTCTTTCTATAATTTTTTTTTCCTAATTCTCTGTGTGTTTGTCACTGTATACCTACATTTTTTTTTCTTGTTTCTCTACTTTCTATTCATGCGATTCAAAGAGGCTCAGAGAGGGTTGAGAGAAAGAAGAGGAGATGAGCTCGAGGAATGTGGTATGAGAGGACAAGGGTGTACGACCGGTGTCTCTCTATGTTTTTCTATTTTTTCCTTGTTTCCTTGGTCACTCTATTTGGATGGTACAAGGGACTAACTAGTCGAATTATATATAAAAAGTTTCCACATGTGAATCTACCACCTAGATTCCTAATACAGGAACATGGGTGCACTGTCAACAGAAATCAACAATAAATGTCGTAAACTAAATGTTATGTCTGTGATGAACTAATTAGTGCAATTTGCAAGTATCAATGTTCTGTGTGTGTGGTTGCTGAAAATATGGACAATTCATGAATATTTGGATCAAATAAACTAGCTATATGTTTCTTTTATATTTTGGCGAACAACTTAAGTGGTTTTTATGTTTGAAAAATATACATGACTATTTTCGTTTCAATTCGTATTCGCTCCCTATTTGTATTTGACATTATTCGTATTCGTATTCACATCCGCCTCCGCCTCCGCCTCCGCCTCTGAAAAAACGTGACACCAAATATGGAATTTTTGGTCGAAATGATCAAATTTGCACTGTATTAGCAAGAATGACCATCTTCGCGCGAAATTTACAAAAATAGCGCCTACCGCACGGTGGTCATGTGGCAGGGCGTCCGGAGCTGACACCTACCCCCTGCCGCATGGCCACCGTGTGGTGGAGGCACTATAGCACCACCTATCGCGGTCACAGTGCGCGGGGGAGGGGGCTACCGTAGCAATTTTTTTCTCTTTTTTAAATTCATTTAAGTATACTTTTGTATGAATTTTTAAATATACCAAATGAGGTCCAACAATTATGAACTTTTCTGCGGAGTCTCCCGACATAGTATAATTGCTTATGTAATTTTTTTAAAAAAAATATCCGTTCTGAATTGTTCTCGAAAATCCCTACAAACAGTATACTTAAATGAATTTTTGAGATAAAATCAGAATGAATAAACTTTTAAAAAATTACACAAGCTAGTACACTGTATAAGAAGGCTCCAAAAAAATTCATAATTTTTGAAGCTCATTTGCTATATTTAAACATTTATACTAAGTATACTTAAATGAATTAAAAAGAAACAAAAATGCTACAGTACTCCTGCCGCATTGTAGCTGATGAGAACATCCCTACTATGGATACAGCTGCGCCTACATACACAACTCATCCACAACCAATACAAGGACCTCTTATCCGAGCTTGTACTCGCCAACTTAATTACCAGGTAAATTCGTTCCTATGTTTATATATTATTGAGAATAAACTGCTACCTAATACAAGTGATTTAATTGTGCTTAAGAACATAGGAACGGACCAAGGAGAGGCTTGTGGAGTTATGGACATGCATGGAAGGCATAATAGAGGTCACCACATCACTTTGGGTCCATGTCAAGCAAGAGTTTGAGTTAGGCTCATTCTGGATTCGAATTCGGACTGCTGCAACAGTACTAAATTCAAACGGTCATAACATCTTCATACGGACTCCGTTTGGGGTGATTCTGGACTTCATGGAAATCTTATCAAGTCTAATTTCCAACGGATCCAAGATCATTATCAAACTCCATTCGAGCCGGCCATAATCACCAAAAGAGTCCACATCAGTTTCTGAGTCCGAGTCAAAAGGGTGTTGCGCCACCTCCACTTGGGCCCATGGGCCTTGTAACCCTAGGGGTGTGCATCCACTTCGTTGGCCGCCACCCTTGGCCGTCTCCCTATATAGGAGCCGCCGTCTCCTTCCGCTAGAAATCGGATTTCGTTTGATTAGTTTCTCCATTGTGAAAACTCTCGTTCTTCGCTTGTGTCGACTAGACCAACCGTAAAGGACCTCTGTGGAATCCCACCTTTTGAACTCAATCATATATTTACAATTCATATTGCTTTTTACCTCGTTCTTGCTTGTTCTTCGATTACTTGCAAGAATTGATCCTCGTGATCAGGTCAACTGGGTCTTTGGCACGGTTGATAACGACTTGGTGGTTAGTTTAGCGATTGCTTGGTTCGTGTGTGCTGCGTTCGTAGCCTGGATCGTGAGAGTTGACCGTCATCCAATCAAAATTTACTCCTCTCATCGAAAGATCGGGACAACAGGGAGCATCAGTAGCCATACGACAGGTGGTGCTACAGTGCCCCCACCGTGGGGTGGCCATGCAGCAGGGGCGGTATCGGCTTCGGACGCCCTGCCGCACGACAGGGCGTCATTTTTTCAAATATAACGTAAAAATAGTCATTCTTGTAAATACAGGACGAATTTACACCATTTCCACCAAAACAGATACGTGCGGCAGGGCATTATTTTTAAAAAAATTCACATAAAGATGATTATTCTTGCAAATGCATAACGAATTTATGCCATTTCGACTAAAACAGATCCATCATTTGTTTCGATCCGTTTTCAGCTGTTGCAAGTTTGAAGTGTCTCGCTGCTTTTGAGTTCTGATTCGTCACCCACAAATTGGGCTGGACCCAACATGTATTGTTGTAGCGTGAGTTGGGGATTAGGTTGACTGGAAGAAGTGGAAGCTCGGCCGCGTGGAGCGTTGATGGGATGTCCCTATGGAGAATTGGAGACTAAAGAATGGAGGAGTGGGCCGACGTAGCCTGGGTGGGTAAGATGCTCGTAAAAAGGTGAGTGTGTTTTGGAACAGGCCCAAAGCCCACGCACAATACAGTACAGATGGATGGTGTGCTATTTCCATCTTGTTCTGCGAGAACCAACAAAACGATGATAGATAGTACAAGCAAGGTGAGAATTGATAAGGCACAATACGTAAGTACGTGACGTGCATTCTGTAGGAATAACAACACTGATGAACTGAGGGTTCTATTTGTGAATCTACCAGCAACAATAGAGCTTGATTCTCTTGTGCGCACACGCTTCCAGTCCGCGGGCTAGTTCATCGTGGACGTGGTCAGCTATGCTGCTAGCCGATTTCCCAGTCGCGCGACGCCTTCGTCCGGTGCCGCGGGCCTTGTTATCACTGCTACTGACAGAGCCAACAACACTCATCGCTTTTGTCTTCACTCGTTTAATGTGTGCACTGTTTGTGCTGCCACGAAGCTTTGTCATGTGAACCTTCCTGGTTCCTCCCTCATTCCTCCAAATATCCCTCCTCTTCACCCACGCCGCCCCAGCCGCCTCCCTCCTCCCGTTTGATCGCTTCACCCCCGCCACCCCGTCCTCCCTTTAGGTCATGTTGGACCGACCGTTCACCTCATCCCTTCGCTCGTGTCACCCCATCCTCCCCTTCTCTCACGGCGCCGCCCGCCTCCTCCCCTTTCTCCGCGCCGCACCCATCCCCTTCGCATGTGCCGCATCCTCCCCTTCGCCTACGCCCCCTCCTTTCCTCCCCTTCACTTGCCCACCCTCCCCCCTTCGCTTGTGCCACCCCTCCCCTAGCTGCATCCTGAGGCCTCTTTGGTCAACAATACTCCACCGCATCGCCGCCTCCTCGCCTCCTCCACTCGTCTACCCTGACTTGCTCTGCCAATGTCGGACTATCGGTCTCCTCGCATGCAAACCTACCTCCCCGCGACCATCGATCTGGTTTGTCGAACATGCCAGCCCAGCGGTGTGTCCACTAGGGTTGTCGTTGTGCCCACCTGCCTTCAGCCGCTGCTGGTGCCCAGCAACCCGAGCCCTCTTTCCTCTTTGCTGCTTTTGTTGCCCCTCTCTGTTGGTTTCCTTTGTTATGTTTATAGGGAGGAAAGATCGTCCAACCAACGAAGGCTTTATTCTTCCGTTCATATATGAATGAGGTACGTTTAGTTGTGAATGGATTAGATGGAAGCAGACACTTCTCTGAATTTCTGTTCTTGTTGTTGTATGCAGGACCGTCAGGACGATGCTCGTGTAAAGCATGTTTTCAGTTGGTAACATCTCACATGCATGCTACCCTGTTGCTTTCTCTTATTTATAGTTGTTAGCCTTTCAAGTTATCAATCATTGCCACGGTTGACTTGTAATATAGAAACGATAACAAGAAGAAGAAAATAGCAACCAAATGCTTGCAATCATCATTTCCCCCTGGTTATCAATACATGCATGCTACCCTACTTATCAAATTAGACAGGGGTACGTCTATGAATTACAATCAAATTAGATCCAACTGAATTCTTTTGGAGTGCTATTAAATGGTAAAGATATGTTTTTTCTATCCAGATGGAAATGTCATAATTGTCGTTGATGTCCTTCACATCACTCATGCTGCAATTGCAACGGTGAGTGACAATTTCCTTCCGACTGAATCTAGCTTGAAATTCGAAACAGTTTGTTCCTTCCTTGTGTACACAAACTCTGGGCCCTGGACCTACTCCCGTGTGCATACTTTTGGATGTGAAATTACAAGCATTTTGTTGACGACGTGATGGCCCCCACAATACTTGGTTATTCAGTCTGCACCTTAAACTGTTGAGTGAATGCATTGTATCTTGTTGCAAACTGCGCGGTATATAAGTCATATGGGCCATGTAACACCATGGCTATTCGGAAGCCAAGATGTTACCTAAAGGACTAACATACAACCAAATTGCGGAATAATTTAATCTTAAACTCGTCTAAGTACATAAAGGTACCAACTTTAATAGTAGCATGGCAGGAATAAAGACTTAATTCATCAAACATAATCAAGAAATAATTGAAGTGATCCACCAGCATCATTTAACAAGAAAACATAACGTGGAGAGAAATACCATGCAGTAGTAAACTTATTTATTACAGTTCCTCAATTAACAACTGAAAGACATACTCGATACTAGTAATGAAAGTAAATTGTGGTGAACTGTGTGATACGTGTAGCTCTATTCCCTCCCAATAGAGTCATCATCAACGATCACCTAAATAAATAAAGAAAACAAGAATAAGTCAAAACTCAGCAAGTACAGTAAACAATTGAACATTCAAAGTTATGAACTATTCAATCTCAATACAAAGGATGAACTTATCTCTGAACACTTATGAGTATGAATGGAATGAATGGGTGTATTGAAAGGAATGGACTGCTCAACAACTTATACCGGTATAACGAGTGATACACCCGTCGGTGTTCACTTAAGTCCGTACTTAACAAAGTCCGGGGACCCAAATACCGTATGAAGAACGTTTCATACGGGTGTCCAAGATTTCCCACGTTGGAGTGGTGGGACTTACATGCCCATACTGGAATTGATGGGTCTTTTGACTTCCACTCTCGTGGTCACAACTAAAACATGGCATGAATAGAATGGATGACATGAAATGAACTTTTATCACATGAAAATGAAGAATAATACTCAGCATATGATTATGACTAGCAAGTCTAGCATTATATTCACGTTCAATCATCAACATTCAATAGAATTAAACAAGATACTTGCCTTCCGCGCTGTGACGTGCTAGGAGGCAACGAAGGTGCTCCTCCACTCATCGCCTCACCGCCTACACAAATACGTATTCGCAATAAGGATAACAAGGTATGATATAGCTACGGTGTCCTACCATAATCCCCTAACTTTCCAACACAATCAACGGTTTCAAACTGACAATTAACCCATTCAGCCACCTGACAACCCTACTAGACAGAAGTACGAGAAAAATCATAATTAAAGATCTGTAACTCGGAATGATGTGAAACTAGTGCTCAATGAATCTTAACAAACCAGGCTACGAAACTATAGTTGACAAGATTCACTAAATCTGCCAACACAATCGGCTAACCAACAGTTGAAAACATATGACAGACATGTGTCCACACAATCGATCAGTAGCAAATAACATGGTATAACTTTCACTCGACAGATCCAATGGAGGTGTTCTTTATCAATCTGTAAATATTATTAAAAGTTCTACAATAACCTAGTTGGGTGGAGATCCTAAATCTTCCATTAACTATGTCAAATTTAAAGAATAAACAGACAGTTCATTCTCGTCAGACAGACAGAACAGCTTGCAAAGATTAAATCATAAATCTTGAACCGTAAGTCAGAATTGCATGATCTCAGTGGATATGGAAAGCTAAGAACAGTGGCTACAAAACTCTAGGAGACGAAAACATCATATTCGGCCTCTAAGGACCTAAAACTGGCCACACAACCTACTGGACAGAATAGATCTAATAATGACAGATTTCGATTCAACCTAAATTAATCGATTTCGAGTCTACCAGTTTGACAAACGACCAAGAATGATGATTGTTACCCTTGATGATTCCAAGGAAGCGATGAACGGCACTTGGGGAAGACAACCTCTCTTCTCCTCACCCTCTTCTCCTCTTCTACTTGCTTCTTCTCTTGGCCGACGCCACCAATGGCTTCCTCTCCTTCTTCCTCCCAAATGGCAGCAGCAAGGATCTTCACCGGGGTGATGGGGGGCGCTGCTAGGGGTGTTGGGATGCAGGAGGAAGGCGCAAGGAGGAGGGGTGGGGCAAGGGAGAGAGCTAGGGCCGCCTAGGTGGGGAAGAGAGAGGGAGAGGGGGAAGGGGTGGCCGGTTGGGGTAGGGGGAAGTGGGGGGCGCATGGGCCTGGCCTGGTGCGCCTCCCCCCTCCTTGACCCACTCTTGGCCGGCCAGGGTTACCTTAGCCTGGGCCGGAGGCCTAGGGTCCAAAAGTTCTTCGAAAACTTTGAATTTTTACAAAGTTCTCTCTCCCGAATAAAATCTTTCCTAAACGAAATTTGGAATATTACAGAAACACTTTCGAGATATTACAGACCATTAAGTAGTGTAGCTTGTGTGCTGGAATTGCTACAGCTGAGCCTTGCATCTATAATTATTGCATCGTATTCAAGTCAGAGACAGTGGAGTAGTCGGATATGAGGCAACAACTGCTATGACGCCGAGTTTCTAGGATTCGGCAGTGTCCATTGGACCTCTTGATGATGACGACAACTCCAGAAGGTTAGCATCTCTTATGCACCTTATCACTTTGATGACATGGTTTTGTATGCGGTTTTGTATGCCTAATTGTCTTGCCATTTTCTCAGTGAAGAGTCAACAAAAGTGGCATTCAACTACTAGTTTATCAAATGCTTTCGGTTCAAGATTCAGGACAAACAAGGCAGGATGAACATATTTAATTGTGTTATGTATTCACATCTTAATTTCATGCTAACAAGGAATTATTTTATCAGTATCCTTTAAGCCTTTTGTTATGTCCAATGATTTATATTGCATTCTAACTTTCATTTGTAACATGTTTCAAATTTCAAAAACGAGAAGCTTGACAAACCTGATAAATTGGATTCTATAGAGAGTTGGCGATGACATTAATAGAAAGAACCTACCGTAAATTTCGTTCCTGGCCAAACTCCCTCCTCATTATGTATTGATACCCATATTAGTATGACAATTTTCTGAAGGTTTGTTTTCTTTCCTAATGCCATTTCATAGTATGAATATGAGGATCATTATAAGGTCATACCTTCATCAGACAGCGACATTGTAGCTGTTGTGGACCATGCAAGCCAGATCGGTTGGAAGGTAATGTCGTTTTCAGGTAAAGATGACATTTTTTCGTCCATACCAAGGGGTGCTCATCTACGCTTCACCTGCTGAGTTTAAGATTTAACCTGTAAGGTCTTAGGCTCTTAGCTACTATCATTGTTCATGACATACCTGCTACTTTGATTCCATCCCCCCCCCTTTGTGAAATCGATTTCATTGCCCTTTCCCTATTGTAGGTGTGCAGAACCTGTTGTTTGACCATTCTTTTTTATTTTCTTCTTTTGAGGTAACACCTTCAGGTTGCCACTATTTTTTAGTTTTTTTAGGATGGAATTTGGTTAGGCCTTATGATTATGTCATGGAGGTCCTAAAAACTAACTCATAAACATGATTCTTTTTTTACTTTCTGATAGAAAGTCTAATCTCAGTAATGATATTATCTTCAAGATGTTAAAAATTGATACGTAAATGCATTTTCAACTAGCTACCTAGCGTTCTCAGTCATAAATTAAGGCTTTGGTGCAATTTGGAAGCTACTTTAATAGTTGTTCTTTGAATGCTAGCTATCATTGAGA
This sequence comes from Hsuehochloa calcarea, assembly GCA_036346395.1. Lineage (NCBI taxonomy): Eukaryota > Viridiplantae > Streptophyta > Magnoliopsida > Poales > Poaceae > Hsuehochloa > Hsuehochloa calcarea. The sequence goes on along the minus strand of CM070610.1, from coordinate 63,070,910 downwards.
TGTGATGTAAATGTTATTTATGGTAGAAAGCATTGACAGCTTCACATGGTTATGTTACTTTTAGCTTTCTGATAGCAATGTCTCTTTGTGTTGCTTAATCGATTATCAGTATTCCATACTTCTTGAACACTCCTTCCCTCTATCTCCATCACCTTCCTTTTGGTGGTAACCAATCCCCCCATCTGTTGTCGGCCTTATTTGAGAAGTATTTAGTTAGAATATATCCAAGGTAATGGTTTATGTCACTTGAGTTTGTTGTGCATCATGTGTCATCTTGGTGTTCAAATGACTCTATATCTATCTACATTGGCAAAAAAAATTGTGTGTAAGTTTTTCCCTTTCTCTGGAATAATAGGTCTAAATGTGCATATGCATACATTCGTGCCACGATTTGTCCCTTGTAGATACATTTCTGCTAAAGAGGTAATTGAGAACATTTGTCCTTTGTAAACTCACCATGCCATCTTTTTTTAGAATTGTATGACTATCATTCTACAATGCGGTAATGGCAGTTGTCTATGTCATATTGATCAGCGTTGTATTTATTTATATTTTGTTTAAGATCTTCGAATTCTGCGCATATTTGGGTTATATAGTCGTACGTATCTAGCTTTCCTATTTCACATAAAAATTATTAGTTTTCGCTTCCCCAATTACCTCTATGCTGTTTAGGACGATTTACACATGTGTTCTTCATATCATATAGCTTTTCTACGAACTTAATTCTTTTTATATACAGATGGGCACTGAATTCTTATCCTCTACAGCACACTCATAAAAATCAAATTCATCTTAACGAATGTTATTTGTTTTCGGTTACCTGCTTGATAGATGTACACTTATGCAGTTGTGTTGTGAGGTCTTGAAAATATTAGTTTTGTGCTATGAATACCTAGGTTCTAATTAATACCTTGCTTGTATTAAGAAAGCATGTTGCACCCTTTGTAGCATAATTTTCAGTTAATGCATTGCTTATGATTTTTTTTTGCCGATGAGCCTTCAGCTTCCTTTCTCCTTTTCTTGATATCTTTCTGTCATAAGCCATAGGATATTAATATCTTCTACTCTACTGAATTGTCATCCTAACATATTTTCCTTCTGTTGTGTAGTTTATGCTAATTGAGGCATATGCTTAGATGTCTTATAGGATCAGTGGAGCCCAATATATGATGTAGCTGCTATACTTAAATGAATCCAGGTACAACAAGGTCTTTCATGTCTTAGCAGCTCAGGCTATTTGGTCGCAGACATTTGTTATTGTCCGATTGTTGGCTTGGTACGACAACATATATTTTGATATCTGTACCATGCTTCCAATGTTTGATTTCGAACATACTTGGGTGACCATCCAATGCTGGGTTTGTTTTCAGCCACATACTAAACATATCTGAATGATAATTACAAATTGTTTATTGTGATTGCATGTAAGTCCAAATGTCCAATACTTCTTAAATGCTTTAGCAAGTTATGAGCGGTATGAAACCAAGAGCCAGTTGTTTGGACATGTAACAGGGGTCAATTACAAATTAATCCATCATCAGTTTTTTTGGAAACTGATTTAGTCAGTCTATGTTTAAATAGTTAATAGACATTTTATTATTTGTATATACTTTTGGATCTTTAGCTTTCCACAAGAACTCCAGTATGTGTAACACCCTGGATATTCGGAAGCCAAAATGTTACCTAAAGAATCTACATACAACCAAATTACGGAATAATTTAAACAATAACTCATCTAATGGCATAAAGAGGTCAACATATAATATAACAAATAGAAAAATATAATATGAATCCAACGACAGTTCACAAACTTCAATTATCCAAGTCTACTGAATCCACTAAGATAGTTATATCAAAGAGGTAATCATGGATCACAAGCAATTATTTAATCAACCAAAACGTAGAGGAATAGAACATTCATCATCATTCTCTAATTATTACAATTCACCACTTAACGAATGAAAGACATGAACAAAATCATATTATTGAAACTTGAATGTTGTGAAGTGGATGAATTATGTGTGACTACTCCCTCCCATGAATGCCTTCAACAGCGATCACCTAGAATAAACAACCAAAGGCAAGAATGAGTCCAAGACTCAGTAAGTACAAAGAATAAGTGGAACTACACTGAATATGAACAATACAATATAATTAAGGGTATGCACATAGAACTGAAAAGAACATATGAATGAATGGAATGAATGAACTACACTTCTGCTTATACCGGTATAGCTAATGACACACCCGTCGGTGTTCCAATAGGCCCGCATTTAACAAAATACAGGGATCCAAAACCCGAAGAACGTTTCATACGGGATTCCAAATCTGCCCACATTGGAATGGTGGGTCTTTGAAATCCACTCCCGTAGATGAAACATAAACAATGGATGCATGTAATGAACTATGAATAATGAAAGACATCATCTTTAAACATGGAGTAACGAATATGAAAGGAACAAAAACACTGAAACTTCTCATGGATCATAGAAAACATAGTGCGAACATCAAGCATTTAGCATTCACTAGCCTTAAGAAGATTAAAGTACTTGCCTTCCACGTTGCGATGCGTTAGTAGGCAACGAAGGTGCCCCTAAACCTGAAGCCTCTCCGCCTGCACAAGTAAGTACTTGAAATAAGAAGAACATGGTACATGAAACTACCAGCAACGTTCTCCAACACCTTCCCGACAACCCAAGAATTAACTATTAGTCCTATTCTGAAATAGACAACACAATAACAGAAAACGAATCTGGACAACAACACGAAATAAATCATATCTTTTACTACGAAGCTCGGAACGAAGTGATCTTAGACTCTATAGAACCATGACAAAATTATCTACGATAAACTAGTTGCCAAGGTTTTCTGATTCGGCCATCCAGTATTCCTAAGGATCAGGTTAAGTTTCTGCACCTACAAACTGACAATCAGGAACTACTGCGGTAGAAGAAAATTTGTATCTTTTGATTGGCTCAACTAAAAATCAAGTTCTCTACCAATCTAAAAATCTTAAAGGATTGCCTACAACTTTCATGTTGGGTGAACTCTCTGATTCCGCCTCTAACCAATCAAGGATCGAGTTTACCCTTGTCGAATCGTTAGAGATCGACGTCTCGCTGCGTGCACGCGCCCTTCCTTTCCTCTTCCGTCCTCCCCTTTCTTCCTTCTCCCCTTTCTTCCTCTTCCTTTCTTCTTCCTTTCTCTTCTCCTCATCTTGGTAGAGCAACATGGAGGGGGGGCTGCTACAGTGGCGGCGTGCACTGTAGCTACAATAGCATTAGGGTTTTTCCCCTCCTTTTATATGTGGTCGGCCCCTCATGGGCCTCTTGGCCAAGGCCCGAGGCCCAGGTTGCCAAAAAAACTACAGAAACCCCCTATTTCTTATGTTTAATTTCTCTTTTGAGAGCTTTCTTTCTTATAATAAATCGGAGTATTACAGTATGTTTACTGGCTAGGTGGAAAAAGCCACGATTGTACTGTGTACAACTGTCTAAAACTTCGCAGGGCAAAACTTTCAATTGATTGCCTCTGCCATCTCAATTTAATTGTATTGCCTCAAAACGTCTGCTTAGTGAATGGTCTCTTCTAGAAAGTAGAGTCAACTTGGGATGTTCTATTCACAGTATAAAATGTCTGAAGCTTTTCTAAATCATGTAGCAAGCTTGCTCACATATATTATGACTAAATTTATTCTTAGGAAAAAAACAAAAAATAGCACATGCATCTCTCGACTTATGTTAGGATATCTTAAAATCTATAGAGCAATCCATTTCATCTTATGGATTGTCAGTTTATAGATGCAATAGACTCTTTCATTGACGTTTCATGTCACACAGATTATGATGTGTACATTTGTGTAAACTTTTTTGCCATAATTTATTCGTCTAGCCATTTCGTCACTGAAAATCGCATAGCTATGCAGACTTCATCTCTTGCTACATTCAACTTTCAATTCTACATAGGTGATATTTTTTTCAATAAGTTTTAAAATTATATGTATAGACAATAATTGGTACAAGCACAACACAAAAGGAACATCCGCACCCAGCTAAAGAACAATAATTTTGTAGTGGATCTCATGTCAACCTTTTTTTTGGCCTCTGGATTCGTTTGTTTATACTGAGAACAAGGACTATGACGTTAAAATTATTACTTATGTTCCTTGTATTTTGTTATTCATAGAGTTATGTTGATTTTATGCTACCTGATGCTACTTGATAGGCTGTAGTTGATGTTTTGACGGACATTAGAACTGGTTTTGTGATAGATGTCTCTAAGGGACTATTTCCCTAGAATTATTCTTTGTTTACATATATGCTGGGATTTCAAGGATATTTCATTTCTTACTCATGTTGTAGATATGTGTTTATCTAATTTGTTGTTTGCTGGTTGTATTCATCCATACCAATAGGTTTTATCACTTCAAAACATCCTCTACCCTGCAAACACACTATAAACACAGGCGCAGCGTAGCACACAAATTCATCCTAGTAATTACTACTTGTAGGTATTTAGCTTTCCTAATGGAGGTTCTGTAACATATATGGAGGATTATATGATAATAAAACATTGGGTTGTTTAGAGTAGATGTGTCCAAATGGACTGTGCCGGCCCGAAGCATAGGACTGTTACCCCACTCATACACGCCACAACCCAACACTGTAGTCGAGCCGGGTCGACCGGACCGGACCTCGTCCCAGCGGGTTGGCCCAGCACGACATGCACAATGCCAGGCAAGGCATGACACGGCACAACACGGTTGACGGCACGACGGCGGCAGCGTCTTGGGCGATAAAGGTGAAGGCGGAGTCGGAGGCGGTCGAGGCAGAGGCAGCGAGGAAGGAGGTGGCGACAACATGGACGGTGTAGGCGGATGCCGAGGCGGAGGCGGCGAGCCGGTGATGAAGGAGGTGGCGGCGGAATGGATGGTGGAGACAAAGGTGGTGCCATTGGGAGCTGGTAGGGAGATGAGGGATCGCGAGGAACTGCCTATGGTCGTGTGGTTGGGTGCCATTGGGAGCACAGTACGGCCTAAGTGGCCGATGTGTCGTGTCTGGGTTAGCACCTTGGTCCATAGACCGGCACGGTATGACCTAATTAGTTAGCTGCGCTATGCCTAATCGGACCAGTGACGGTATGGTCCGTACCGCCCATTTGGAAACCACTGTTAAGGAGCCTGCATGATGTTTCGATGCATTTGTATTCAAAACCTAGAAAGAAAAAAAAGAATTCAATACTCCTTGTCCAAGCAGATACCTACACGTTCCCCGGCCGAACGATCCCCGACCGTCTTGGACTCGAAAAAGATCTGGAAAGAAAGCTCTTTGAGCACTCGCCCCGCGCAACGATAAGGCGGCCTACGACTGAACCCCCATTCCTCCGGTTCGTTCGACCTCTCCCAACGTGCGCCTCCCATGGCGGCCGTCTACCCCACCACGGCCACTCTACGCCCGCGCCACTCCCCTTCCTCCTCTCTCCGGCCGTCGTCCCTCTCGTGGTCCGTCTCCATCACCCTCTCCCGCATCCCCCCGCCGCGTCGCTTCGCGTTCCCGCCGCCTCCCGCGCCCAATCGCCAGTCCTTGGTGGTGCGCGCGGCGTGGACTCGGCGGTCGCGCGGCGAGGCGGAGAAGAGCCCGAACCGCAAGTCGTGGAAGCAGCGCACGGACATGTACATTCGCCCGTTTCTGCTCAACGTCTTCTTCTCCAAGCGCTTCGTACACGCCAAGGTCGTGCACAGGGGCACTAGCAAGGTCATCTCCGTCGCCAGCACCAACGCCAAGGACCTCAGGAACATGCTGCCCTCCCTCGTCGACGACAACGCCTGCAGGACCATCGGCCGCCTCATCGCCGAGAGGTCCATGGACGCCGACGTCTTCGCCATCTCGTACGAGCCCAAGAAGAACGAGAGGGTCGATGGGAAGCTCGGGATCGTCATCGATACCATTAAGGAGCACGGCATCATCTTTGTGAGTACTATTAAAAGTGGAATTTTTTCATTAATAAATATCAAGAAATACTGTCCAGTGAGTACTATTAAAACTTAGGGTCTTAGACCAATGGTATTGTCTTAGACCCACAATATTTGCCTGATTGCCTGTCGTCCTTTTCAGCTTAGAAGTCATTAACAATCCAATATTGTCGCGTCAAATGTAGAAATACGCAGCTAATGTTAATGAAAATTGAAAAGTATGAGAATGATGGATCTACGAGCCCAACTCGATGCGGTTTTCTGAGCTAAAGAACTTTATGAGCGAGTTATTAATGTTGAAAATTTGAGAACATATATCTTGAGACAAAAGTAATTCAGGGACCAATCTGATCATTTGAATCAAAATTAAGTAACCAACTGCTCAAACAGTCAAACTCCATTGCCCTTGAGTACATATCGGTGAGGTAACTGTAGGTTTTATTATATCATGTTGATTACTGATATTGTTCACAAAAATATAAGAAACACATGGGTTTTCAAGGAAATTAGAGCTAATCATGAGTCTTGGTTCAGTAAGATAGCTTCGAACTCTTGTTGATTATCAGGTAATTGATGAATGACTTCCAGGCACTGTATTGTTCATGCTCGTTAAATAATAACTGAATGGTTCCACCAGATGTTGAGAGATTTATCGAGTGGTAGCTATATTCATCTGTTGGATAGCTCAAGTCTTTGCTCTCGCCTTGTTCATCAAAAACTATGTCTGGAAGAAAGCGGGTCAATGGAACCATAAGACAAATGAAGTTGGCACAACAACATGTCGAAGGCAAAGGTAAGACCTCACATTGCTAGTACTTTTCACTAACTATAGACTATAGGTAATATCCTTGTACTAAAAGAAGAAAAAGAGTTCATATTCTTCTGTATCTACTATAAATACCCTTCTACCAAATTGAAATTTTTTCTCAGTGATGAGTGATGACATTGTTTCTAGCTGATCTTATCACAAATTATACTTGTTTCTGGTCAAGCTGCCTCAGTTGGTAAATGTCATTTGATACTCACATTCTTCAGTGGTTGTGAAATTACGTCCCTTGCCTAATTTCAATATTATCTTGTCATACTTGCAGTGCGCAGAAACCATCCTGATATGGAGCCTTCCTGCATGAATGCACAAATCATACTACTTTTTTTGCCCAGGCTTCTTTTATCCATAAAAATGAAATAATCCAATATAACAAAATTAGTCATTGGTTCGTGAGGACGTGTGGTAATTGGGCATACCATCAGGTGTGCGAACAGTAAGTCGGTCACCTTCCTGGCTGTTCATGATGTCCTCGAAGGCATAATTGCTTACTGTCAGGTTCCGCATCTTAAGGTCATTAACTCCTCTTAAGCCTACAACAGCAGGAACCACAGTTTCATGTTAGTATACATTAACTAGAGAGAAATGAGCTGGTCCAGTTCTTGGTCTTACATGTTGCCGCGCTGGTAGTCAGCGTGAGCAAGTCTCCCAGTGCCCTAGTCTCCAGGCCCATGTTGATGACTGATGAAACCTGCTCCCTGCTAGCTCCTGCGAACTTTGCAGCCTCAGCACATGAGGCTGCTACCAATGCTGCAGCAGACGCAATTGCAGCATGCATCTTTTTGTCATCGTCTTTCCCCATACCAGTCAGGATAATACTGTTTGTATTGGTTGACTCAAAGTGGCAATTTCCAATAACCCCTGCAACTACTGTAGCCAGTCTTGCAACTGAGAGGGCTGCATGCATCTTGGCCGTTTGGAGTCTTATGTACTCTCTCTTCCTTCCACGCCCCCTCTGTACTATGTTCACTAATTTGGCTTTCAACCATTCTGCCATGGGCCCCATAGTCATCTGGACAGCATGACATATGTCAATTGCAAATGAAAAGTTTGCTTTAGCTGTGTAAAGTATTCTCTTTGCTTACACAGGTTGTTTGCCTAGTCTTGTTTGTATTGTGGCCCTTTCCACTGGAGAGTAGAGCCTGTTGAAGTTGAAAACCATGCAGTAGTGAAGGAACTTCCAATTCGATTAAGCCTCTAATTAATAGTCTACTATTAATCATTGCTATTTATTTTACCCTAATTTCATCCACCCTTTGTTTGATTTCTTCATTGAGATTGAGTGTGTTGTTCTCCTCATGGTCCCCTTGGTCATCCTTGCTCTGCTCCAGTGTACCATTCCCAAAGCATGCACTTATACTCTACAGATATTCAGGACATCCACATGGGTACTATATTTTGATATTTCACTTTATGCAACTTATCCATGACAAATCTAATGGAATAATTGATGAACATCATATCTGATGAATAAATTCTATTCCAGTCTTGCATCTCAATTTTTATCTTGTTCTAGCATTAATGTGATAGAGGATGTGATAGAGCATCTTCACCCTGCATTCTAAATTTTGTGAGTCAATAAAGCATCTGTCTGAAATAAATCTGATGTTCCAAAGCCCTACTTGAGTTACGTTGCCTCACATATACTAATTTTATGCTTGACAGTTCACCTTCCGTAGGTTATTTCACTTGAATCAGTACTTTTGAAATGAAAATCACATTTTATTTCACCAGTAATTCTCTTATTTGTAGAGTCTGTGGTTGGGTGTGATATAAATTATAATGTATACAATCAGACAATCAGAAGCACTTTAGTGCATATATGGTGTGTTAGTTAGTATACTGGTATTATGGACTATATATTATAACAAATGGATGAGGTATATGTGAAAATTGCATTTATCAGTCTTCCATGTAACATGAACGGTCCCAATTTAGTAGTCAAGGTATTGTGTACTTTGTACTTTTGGGTAGATTGTGACCTGTGCTTTTGGCACAGTTGATGTGGAGCACTGATTGACAACTTAAGTTACGAGACGTAGAATAAGATGTTCCAAAGCCCTACTTGAGTTACGTTGCCTCACATATACTAATTTTAGCTTAACGTTATTTCACTTGAATCAGTACTTTGAATAAGTTGTCTTGATATACTTCCATGTAACATTACATTGTACAGACAGCAGTTGATATTGACAACAGAATAAGTTGTCTTGATATACTTACATTTACAGACAGCAGTTGAAAAATATCAGAGGAAGACAGGCTCTGGGCTCTAGAGAGAAGTTGCGCAGTTTGTTGACTGTTCTCCAGTTCCTCTGGCTTGGAACAATGTTTTGAAAATTTTGGAAATTTTTTGTACAATTCGAGGCTTCTTTGGTCATTCAACTTCCCTTGCCATCCTTCCTTCTGTGAAGCATGATTACATTAAGTTACCCAGAGTCCAGCAGTTTTGATCAATGAGGTCCTTGTAATTCTGTTTGTAAAAGTTGAATGAAATATTCACATTGGAAGGTACACAATGCTCACCTGTTGATGGGGCTGTGGGACACCAATCTGGAAAGGAACTCTTCCAAATTTTACCGTTTGCCCCATTTGCTGATGACTTAGAACTTTCTCGTGAGTGTAGAAAGCTGGAACAACAGCAATTCAAATCAAAAGTGTGAAGTGTGAACAGCTAGCTTCTGAAAGCTCTACATACAATATATTCTATGCATCCTATGCATTTCAGATTACAACAGATGCTAAAAATACAAACGATGTAGTAACAAATCTGTTTTTTTTTTCCATTTAAACCTTCAGATTCTTTTCTTTGTATCATATAGTTGAACATAAAATAATCAAAGAACACATGTATGTATGATAGATGTCAGTTAGAGCATTCTTTGAGGAAACAAGCAGCCCCACAAGACATACTGGAGATATTTCAATAATATAAATGACAAGCACAGTTCCATGATTGACTCAAAAGCACAAGTGTTGAAAGAAACAAGCATAAGAAACTGAAATGCCTTCAAATAAGCTTGACATGAGAAGTAATTGGTATGTATTCTTACTCAAAAGGGAAGCCCTGGTCGTGATGAACTCCCTCTTAGCCGCTGATTACTTCTTGATGCCCTTATATATGTTCTAAATGTAGAAGCCATTTTTTAAAAGGATCACTAGATGGGGTAAGACTTAAGAATGGTCTTCCACTTTTCCTATGGACGATATTCTATGTAACCTGCTAGTACTGACATGATTCTCCAGCAATTTACCTTCATTGGACTTAACAACCTTCTGTTGACTAAGGTAGCTAGTATTGATTTGAAGTAGCAGTTCTCTCGAACGACTTGCTAAACTAGCGAGTTCTGCATGAATCTGACATCACATGGACTGAAAACTTCTAAGCAGACTCATCATGTTCAGTGATTGGCAAGGATGTTCTTTTCTTTTCTTGAAACCTTGCCGGGATGTTCTAAAGTTTACGGTACAAAAAAAAACATATAGTCTATTGTTCTCACTTGGTTGCAGCTTTTACTCAGATTAGGTTTTAATGCTAAGTGACATCAGTTTGATTTTTTTAAAAGATAAATCCATCTTACCCCAGACTGCAGTGCATCTTTTTTACTGAAAAGATTATCTTTCCTTATTAACCCATGACAATGCCTAACCTACATTATCATGCAGTGAATTAAAAAAGAAGTTATCATAATGTCATGCAGTGAATCTAAAAAATGTTATCATGCGGTCCTTTTTTTACTGAAAAGATGTATTGTCCTCATTAGCCCGCGTCAATGTGTATAGGGGCAGTTTGATTCAATGTCAAAGCAAACCTTACCAAAAATTGACAATACCATTGTATTTTGGCATGCTGATGCCCATGGGCAAGATTTGGTAAGACCCTTGCCAAGTTTTTGGCCAAGACATGGGTGGCAAAATCGGTGACCAAAATTTGGTAACATCCCCTCTCTCAATGACATGTGGGCCAAGCATGGGCTGGCTTGCCAAAGTTTTGGCTGGTATTTGGTTTGCTACCAAATATTTTGGTCACGCCTGTGATTTGGTGATGCCAATATTTGGTAGGGTAGAGGGTGGCATGAATCCAAACAATTATCATGCTCTCCTGCTTGTCACGGGGATTGATGAAATGTGCCATTATCATAGCATATGATCTTGTGCCTAATTCTTGTATCAATGAAGATCAGATTCAAGGATGGGGATCTCCTCCTACCATTATTGAAGGGGACCATGAAAGAAAGTAGTTGCTTCAACCCAGTGTTATCAAGAAAGCCCTTTTGGATCTGTTGACCCCTATTTTGACCACAAGTTGTCCCATTACAGGGGTTCATCTTGATGGTATTGCTGGGTTTTTCTCCTTTTGAGACCCTTGGAGGCATTTGTAGTTTACTTATATTGATGAGAAGTAATATCATGAATGTTCTTTTTCCTATTGTGTAGTAGGTGTGGACGGATAAACTTCTGTACTGCATCACTGTTTAATTGTCTGATATAGTATTCTTTTGCAGAGGAGGCATGCAGCATGCTGACCTTCAATTACCATTTACAGCCATATCCCTTCCGACCTTCGGATATTGGGGTTGAAGTGATCCAATCGAGCTTCATGTGGTTCAAAGGCTGGCACGTTACGACCTCCTTTTACTGTAACAAAATTTAGCAATGGCATTGCAGTTTAATCACCAATTGATACGTTGGGCACGACTAGATGGGTTCCAATCTTTTCTTCTGGACAAACCACTTGTTCGAAAGTTAGTATTTGGCAAGCTGGACCATGGTGTGCCTCGGCCCACCTCGTAGGCAGAGCACGCCCTCTCGTAAACTTACTCGGCCGAAAGTGCCCGTTGAATTGGGCTGAGAACAAGGGACGTGCCGAGAAAATCCTGCCTACCCGTGTATGGCCGCAGTATTAGGGTTTGTTTGGTTGGGCGAGAATTTCTGTTTATCCATATGCATAGATCGGAATTTTAGTTCAAATTCCTGGCCTAACCACATGGATCCCGACCGAGAATAGATTTCCCAACAAACCTCGGGTGCGCGTCGCGAGCCCACAAGGCCTGCGGGCCTGACCCCGCAACGTGTCGGGGCAGAGATAGAAATCGCGGAACCGGCACGGTGCGGTCCACTCCAACCGCACGACGCGCCCGCCCTGCCGCAAGGCCTCACGAGTCACGATGCCAGATGCGTCCACCACTCGAATACTCGACCGAACCGCTGCCTCTCCAATGCCGCGCTCCTCCGTTTCAGCCGCGCGCGGGGGTAGCCAGCTGCCAGGCGTGTGAGCGTTTGCTTTGACCCACCCGGCGGCGGGCGGGCGCTTACCCGCTAGGCGCCGATGCCCCGTCCCGACACCGCGGCGTTGGCGTGCCGCAGCGCTAAACCTCCGACTCCGAGCGCGCGGCCGCGTACTCCTGCCGTACCAACGAGGTACAGTGGCTGGCTGCAATACTCGCCTATTTTTCGGTTGACACGAATGGCGCAGATGTGAAGCCACGCCGCTCGGTCGTAGAACCGTGACGGGTGAATTGGCACGACAGGTCTGCTGTATTTTAGCTTTCACGTTTTCACGCCTTGTGAAGAGGTGCGTGTAGCTTTCAGAATTGACTCTGCCAACGGGCAGATCAGAATGGTTAAGGTCAACATAAAAAATGCCCGTTTATGTAGAAAGATAATGCTGCCGGTATTTCAGAAGTGACGGCTAAGGAGTTACCTGGTCAATCGTTAATCAACCCGTGTTAATTAGATGTGACGGTGACGCATGTCGGCACTCCACAGCAGCGTTGTCAAAATCTCATCTAGAGAGGAAACCCGCTATCTCGATGTTTCTTATCACGATTTTTTTTTCTTTTTGAGTGTAGAAGTAATCCCATACGACTAAATCAAGGGCAATGCTATGCCACTTACTTTATGTTGTCACTTTCCTTTTAAATTTGAATTGAACAACTCAAATACACGCTTATTAATGAATTCGTCTTGCATATTGAGGGCGTCTGATATCTGGTTGCTTGCCCAGGTAGGCAAGTAGGCCTCTCGTTTAACATATTGTATGCAGGATTAATTAAGCCTTATGTTGAGTAGGATGACTCGTATACTAATCTACGATGTTTTAGAGATATGTGCTACAAGAAAAACTAGTAATCTATAAAAAAGCTAGATAAATCTTAATAAAATTAGGACACTTACTTCTCTTTAGAGTAGGATTTCTATTTCACTTTTAAGGATGACTGTATAAACCCATTATGGGTAGCCATAGTAACCCAAACAAGCAAGAAGCAAGCCAAGTAAGAGAAAATCATTCAAAGTAGAGAGTGCACGAGAGGATTAGATGCTAAGTTATTCTTTAGCATTAGATTCTTGTATAGGGTAAGGATCCGAGAGTCCTAAAACGTTCGAGAGGGTTGTGAAAGAGGGGCAATATCTTGTTCTTGTACTCTTTGAGTACATGCTTAAAGAATTTGTGTTCGGCTTCGCCAAATCTTTCTCTATCGTCGTGGTTGCTTTGTCGCCGTTTTTTTATAACTCTCTACGAGATTCATCTACTTCGTTCTTGATACTATGCGCGCTCGTGTCGTATATCATAAACTTTGATCCGATCCGGGAGCTGCTTTGCATAAGGAGGTGTATTTGAGTGTAACAAGTAGTATCAAAGTCAATGTTGAATTAATCTGATTTGTGAAAAGGTCGGCGAAGCGTCAGGAAGAACAAGATCAAAATCGACGTGGAGTCAAGTAGAGAAATTCGGCGGCAGGGAAATTTCAATGTGTGTCAATATGTGGTGAAGGATGTCCTTGTCCAGCAAGGGTTAATCGATGCTCTGAGGGGAACAAACCGAAAAAGACGGTCGAAGAAGACTGAAAGGTGGTAGAGCGAAAGGCTGTCGGTACATTCCATATATGTCTCTCCAATGAAGTAAAGTACTCAGTGATCAAGGAGAATTTGCTGAAGAAAATATGGGGTGACTTAGAAGAATTGTATATGGCGAAGTTGCTGACAAGCTGGTGGGTGTTGAAGTGGCAACTGTATAGGTTGCGCGTGGAGAAAGACACACAGTTCATTGACCATCTCAATATTTTCAACAAAGCTTATCACACAGTTAACTAGTGTGGATAATAAAATTAAGGAGAATGACAAGGTCGTCATATCGACTCATCACTACCACCATCATGGGAGCAATTGGTGGTGAATATTTTTTATCGAGAAAAGTACTCTTAACTTCAATGAGGCATTTGCATATCTATTAGAGGTGAAGTTCTTGAAGAGGTCATCGGATTCTTCATCCTCAGGTGATCAAGCATTGGTTGTCGTAGGTGTTGTAGGCAAAAGTAAAGTCACAGGAAGAAGAAGGGCAAGATCAAGGGCACACGTGCATGCTATCTATGTGACGAGGAATGTCGTATGACAAAGGACTGCCCAAGTTTGAAGCAAATGAGGGGCGCATGCTCAGTGGCGGTAGTGAAAGATGGTTCAGATGTACTAATCATCAGTCAATCAGGAACTTCTCATAGATGGATATTAGATTCATGTTGTTGCTTCCACATATGTTCAACAAGGAAGATATTCGACGAAGGATCTCTACATCTGGCGCACGAAATTGTTCACTTGATAGATTGCAAGGAGTATGCAATCACTAAGGTGGGAACAGTTACATTGGAGGTGTATGACGGAGCACATCACACACTGACGGGAGTTCGGTATGTTCCCGATATAAAGAAGAATCTAATATCTGTGAGATCGCTTGAACTCGAAAGTTTTGATGTTTCACTTCAAGGTGGAGTCATGCGAGTTACTTGAAAGGATAACCAACTGGAGGGGGTGAATAGGAGGTTCTAAAAATTCATACTTTTAAAACCAATTTCTACAATTTTAGAGCTAAGCAAGATTTATATTGCAATCCAAGACCCACTCAATTGTAGTAAATCTAAGGTATCACAAGACAAAAATCTACAAATATATCTCTAGCACAACTAAATATGACAATCTCAATAATCTCAGTTTGCTAGAAATATAAATGTAGAAAGTAGAGGCAAAGAAATAACCAAATGATGACTCGCTATGTTTTTCCGTGGTATTGAAGATTTGTCGGTCTTCACTAGTTCATGTTGAGGAAAGCCCAAGCGACTTCGACTGGCTCCACGAATTAAGCCTTGCTCCTCGATTCCTCTAGTGGTTGTTCTTCCTTCACTCCGGAGATGGCGAGCACCGAGTCACTCACAATTTGGCGCGAGGCCTCTTCACAATCTCCTTGAAGATCACCGCGTGAACTCCCGCCAAGACGTCTAGGTGCCAACAAACACCAAGAGTAATGAATCACAATCCTTGCTTGACGATAATCAAGTGCCAAGGACCAATCTAGAAAATGAGTGCACTTGAATTTTGCTCAACAACCTCACAATGAATGCAACAAGTGTATATAACATGTGGAGAGTATGCTCTTAGCTTAAGGATGTTAAATGAGGTCTCTCATTCTTGTCCTTGAACTGGTAGAGTGGTATTTATACCCCCACCAACAAATTCGACCGTTAGAGCCTTAGAGGCAAGATCCTGAATTTTTCAGCACGAGCGGTAGTACAGCCGTTCATTGGCCATTACTACCGCACTTCCACCGACTGCACAGTAACGACTATAGCAGACGAAATTAATGCATCTGAACTAGCCGTGGAATTTGCGGCGTGATACTACTGCCATTGTATATGCGGTAGTTCCGTTCACATAAGGTGATACTACCGCTTTCATTAGAGGTCCAAAACTGGCCCTCTCTGGAAATAAAGTACCGCCAACTAAGTTTTGGTACTTCCGGTATGCGATAGTTCCGCTCAGGATATGCGGTCGTACCACGATGTGGTTGTTCCGCCAAATGAACTCCGACACTACCGCCTTCCAAGGGAACAAACGTGCTCCTAAAGGTTTCTCTCTGGAAAATACGTACCGCCAACTAGGTTTCGGTCTGACCGGGTTGTGGTAATACTACACCTTTCCGGTCATACCGTTGTGCGGTAGTACCGCCAAGAAAACGTCTGTACTACCGACTTTTATGAGTAAAGCATAGTTGGCTTTCAAAATAAATTCTAAGTGCATGCATGATCCTAGATTGATCCAAATGGCACAAGAACATGCTATCAAGCTACTAGTCATGATCCCTCTTAACAGTACGACATCTAACATAAAATCTGGTCTTCTATCCTTTTCTCCTAAGACCGGTAAAAACAAAAGGGAACATAGACTACTTATACCTTGTCTTGAATCATATTGATCTTCATGTTGACCTTTAGTATGCATCTCCGGGTTGTTATATTTGTCACCGGGACTAAACCTTTTAAACACTTAATAAATATGTTAGTCTCATATTCACATATTATAATTAATTACCAAAACAATTTTTAGGACCCTAGATGCTTTCAGCAGCTTGGTCCAACATCAAGCTCATCGATGTGGTGGTCATAGTTAATCATCCAATGTCCTCGACATCGATCGTATCCACCAGCAACCTCTCGTTTTCCTTGCGTAGATCGTGGATCGTCCTCGATCAGCGAGACAGCAATTGTAGCAACGCCTTTACATATCCACATCTCTAGGGGTGGAACGTCGTACGCCGATGTGCTAGCACCAGTTCGCACGGTAGGGCCTTCAGAAGGTGGTGGCTAGGGTTTAAGAGGTGTAACTCCCATGTCCAAAAGCCCTAGACCTCCTCTTATAAAGAGCCCATAATGGATTCAATCCAAACTAGTTTGTTCTAACCCGTTAAGCGCATGACCTTGTAGGTTCATGCGTAATCGGTTGTGACCGTCGTGACCCGGAAACTCATTTCCGATCACAAGTTGATAGATGTTCCTAGCAGGACACAACGACCCCTAAATACACATAAAGATTATATCGGACGAGCCTTATGCAATATGATATGCGATCAGGCCATTATCACTCACGATCAGTTCGTAACTCCTTATGACCAATTCACATTTGGTCACGACCAATTCGTATCTGGTCATGACCAGATCGTAGCACCTTACGACTAGTTCGCCGACCAGTTAGTGATCATGTAGGACCAGCTTACGACCAGTCTGTATCTCCATATGACCAGTTCGTATCCGGCCGTACTAAACAACCTACTTGAGTATTCTTTTGCTCACGATATATGGTCAAACTCTAAGTGAGATATTTGTAGTTTTTGGCTTAAATAGAGTTAATGTCGTGTGAAATAACAAATATAGCCCCCTGTAACACCCCAGCCCAACACTGAGCCTAGAATGCCACCACACTACACTTTAAACTAATAATTAATGACACACTATAAAATTACATCAAGAAATCATCAATAATCATATCAATGGATCAAACGATAATGAATAATTAGGTAGAATAAAACCAGGTAAATATTCTAAAACAGCATCAACCAATGAATCCAAATTAATAAAGCAAATAGTCTAGTCCAAATGATGTCCTAAACTTTATTCAATAACTAACATGTCCATGTGTAAACCAATATTGAATGAATGATTATCATGGCGAATGATCATGTGTTCCATGTGCTCTACTCGCTCTCAGTTACGGCATCCTCGAAGATCACCTAAAAACGACAATAGAGCAAGGGTGAGTCCACGACTCAGCAAACACATCCATAAACAACGAACCATAATAAATCAACCGCATTCAATAACTTCATTATCATCACATGCACTTCCATTCACATTCTCATTCATTAATCTCAAATATCAATGCAACTCTAATCTATATGTCCACATGCACTTCTTTCACAGATACGGTATAGCGTGAGTGAATGCTCGCGACAACATTCACTCTCAAGCCCGTTCCTCCATAAGGATCGGGGACCTCCTCCACTCCCGTGGAGTTGTGATCAATCAAGATCACCTTCTCTTATGCAAAGATGCTTATGAATGCAAACATGCAAACTCCATCATAAACATCATATCCAACTTTCCATCATGCTTATCAACAAAGATATAATCATACCAATTCATTGTTTGCAATTAAATAAAATAAAAGCACAACAATAATGGTAATAGAAGATAAAGAAAAAAATGATCGATCATTGATCGCTGTCTACCATGCACTTGCCTGTACTAGTTGTGACGCACGATCGATTAGAAGACGGCAACAAGCACGACGCCTCTCCTATATTAAATACACCAACTTCAATACAAAGCTACAGCATCATAAGAACAACAATCAATACACATCGCTCCTACCGTCCCCAAATATACCACGTTACGGCGGTGCCGACTAGTTACCTATAGCTGACCGGTGACTAAAAAGAGCGTAACTTTTGACTCAAAAGTCCGATCACCACAAACCACCCCATTCTGGATTCTTTATAAAATTATCTACATTTTCTTAGATTACACAATCTTCTAATTAAATCATCTAACCCTCCGTATTAAGCCCAGAAAGCCGGTCTGTCCGCTTCGGAACAGCAGACTTAATAAATTCATAACTCTTGTTTTACTCAACCAAAATGTGTGTTCTCAGATCCTACAGAATTATTGGACAATTATCTACAACTTTCATGTAGGTCAAAAACTTTAATTAGGCTATTTACTATTTTTAGTCTACAATCTACCAAAACAGCGCCTAAAGACGATAACCCTAAAAACAGCGACCTTCTCAAAATCATATCTCGAAATCTAATTGTCCGATTGACATAATAAAATATGCTATAGAAAGATATCGAAATTATCTACAATTAACTAGTAGATGAGATTTTCAAATTTCGCCATTAAAGTACCCGGATAAATCGTACCACGGAACGGCAGGCTAATCAAACCTATTAATCGATATCTCCCTGACTAATCCAACAAAGCATTCTAGACTACATTCATGTTGATAATGTCTAGCACTAGCAGTACCCTGTAAAGTAGCATTACCAGATAATCACTAGTACTAATTAATTGCATTCAAACATAACTACAATGTTACCTCATCGGCGCCGGCACGCTACGGTTTGGAAGAAGTAGCCGTGAAAAAACGACGATCGCCAGATTCGACTTGGTGCAAGGAAAACCAAGAAGGCAACACGTGCAGATCTCTCGGCAAAGCAGCGCAAAGAAATTTTCAGCAGACAAGAGGACTCATTGCGGCAAAGCAAAAAGCCAGAAGAAGAGAAACCAACCGCCAAATAAGAGAGCGGCAAGCGAGCCACGCGGTCACGGCAGAAAAGAAGGCGCGAGCGCCGCTTCGATCAACGCAGAGGCACGGCATGCGCAGAGAAAGATCAAGGCGTCGGCACGGCAGAGCGGCGGTAGCGGGCAAGAAGCGCAAAGACGACGCGGCAGCGGCAAACTGGTTCGTGTTGCAGAAGCGGCACGGCAATGCAAGCAAAGGATGGCGGTACGCTGCGTCGGCTTGGAGAAAAAGAATAGAGGCGGCGGCTGGAAAAGATGGCTAGGGTTTTCTAAAAAGCCCAAAACTATTTATATAGTTCTAAAAATTCCAAAAAATACTATTTTTCATGAATTCTTTTTATTTAATTAAACCCAGGCCCTTAAGAGGTTAATATTTAATTAATTATTGCTACTATTTAATTAATTACTCTCCGACCCTTACGACGCGATTATTAATATTCATTTATTTTTCGGAGTATTACATTCTACCCCCCTTAACGGAATTCGACCCCGAATTCTAATCGCCGATCTACTCAAATAAAAACTGCACAGCTGAAATTAAACCACAAAACAATACGTATCCGACGTGAACAACTCCGGATATTGCTCGCGCATGCGAGACTCCAACTCCCAAGTCGCCTCTCTCTCGGACTGATGCGTCCACAGCACCTTGACGTATGCCAACGTCTTGTGCCTCAGCACTCATCTCGTTAATTTTTGGTACACTCAACTGACGGAAGTCGAAGGTACGGTCTTACTTGGTGGTCAACGGCTCTAAGAAAACCTTGTAATCCTGATCTCTCAAATACTACCTTGACATCGGGTTATACAAAATGTTGTGTGCCCTGCGCATGGACACGAGACGATCCTAACGATACACTTTCTTCCAAAAATCTCTATAACTTCCAGAAACAAACTAATGTAACTTGGGCCAAACTCCGTTTTGGTACCAAACCACACAATCTGTGCATAACACACTGAACTCCTGTCCTGTCTCCCAATCAACCACTTCACATTTGCAAGGAGTACCTCCTTTAACCAGGAACGCACAACCAAACTAGTTTCAAACAAACTCTTTTATAAATAGAACCCAACTGAAAACAAAGGGTTCTCATCGCAATCACGCGTTACCAACTCCCCATCAGAATAGTCAAATCCAAAATCAAAGATTCATCACAAAAACCTTTCCATTTTCCAAATAGGCTGTTTGCAATTAAACACCACGTAAGCCAAAAGAGAAAACATTCGAATGCCAAAATCAATCACTCTTTTTTTTTTCTTCCCCTAAATTAGAAAGAATCACATGCCAACGTAAAGCCAACTCAAATTGTAAATGACCTCTGTCATAAACACACGGCTCAAACAAGAATCAAGAGGGCATTTCACTACCCGAGGAAATTTTTTTTTTTTCAATTTTTCTTTTAGGAATAAACTCTCTCTCAAATCATAGGATTTCAAATCATCACACTATCTCATTCCTCTTAACTGGTAATCTCAAAGCGATGCTCAACCTGAGAGCAACAACCGCGCCCATTTAGAGAGACTCTACTAACCCATAAAAAGATACTATAGTCCCCTCCTCTACCAAAGAAACTATTTTTGACAAATGATTCCCAACACCTCAAATAAAATCTACACCCACAATCACATCACCACAATCTTTTAAGGATAATCAACTTGAAATTCTCTACACACACACTGATTTAAAACCAAAGGATTCTATCAATGATCATCATACTATTTGGAATCCACTTTTGTTCTACTACTTCTACACATGATCATTGGGCAACCAAGATTCTAGCATAAAACACATGCTCAATTTCAACAGCCAGGACTCCTAAAGTGACTTCTGGTATACTTGATAGAAATCCGCATATTCGCTGTCTAGAATTCCCACAATCCAAACAATATCCTCAATCATTAATATCAACCATCATCACTAATCAATTGACTGCCCAAAACGATTTACTTTACTAATCTTGGACCCTCAATAAACCACACCATTCTATTTCACCTACATAACCTTGCAAAGTATACCATCACAATATCCCAACTATTCGATAAATCCAATACTCCACCATCATGAACAAATATTCTTGGATCACTATTCACTATAGGTTCTACTAATTGTAACAATATAATCAGTTTTGTCCCAACGACCATAATTACTTTTAGATCCAATTCTCTATGAGATTTATATCATGAAATGAATTCATCCTCTAATGTTCCTCAATTAACTTGGAACCCAGGGTCTCACAACATCATATACTTGACCGCTATTAACCAGTTCCCAATATACACTCTTTAAGGTTTTGTAAAACAAATCGACTATTCCTTTCTCAAAAGAAGAGACAAATAAAAAGATTTTTCTTTTTTTTTTTTTTAAAGGACCAAATCACATTAATCACTTAAGAACCAATAATGCTTTCCGACTCGTCACTTGCTCAAACCAATTTCATCTACCAAATAAATCATGAACTCCAAAAGTTCATGAATTCAAAACTCCAAACTTTTCATTTAAACGATATTACGAAAGGCGATCAAATTACTCTTTTTCTAAAAGAATCATCACCACACGAAGCCACAATCCCTTACAGACAGTCTTACTAACATTAAGAATAATACACTCTTAACATGATTTATTATCGACAACTCTTCCATTAATAAGCCCCCGAAAAGTTCACCAAAATTGTTCCATACTACTTTTCCATCACACATTCAAAATGAGATTATACCAAAACCATACAACCTCACTACAACAACTACTTTATATTAGAAGGGATCCACTACACAAATTAAAAGGTTTTATCAAAACCCTTTCATCACGGATATGCTATTGTCTGACTATTCCACAATTGTCTAGGTATAAGCCACCTATTAAATCACACCAGCTCAACTCTTAGTGATGCTCAACACCAAACTTTAACACTCAGCAATTGCACTCCAACCATTGTTGTTATCAACTAGCTTCCTTATGATGTCTAGCTGCTACCTATTTTCATTTGCGAATCACTTGAATATTTACCAACACATATTCAGTTGTTCCTCCTCACATTTAGTTTTCAACAAAATCACCCTAAAACTTCAAAAGTCCAAATCTTCTCTCGATCAAAAGTCTCAACAACACTATAATCAAATTCATCGTGTCATTCTATAAAGAAGAACTATCCAGAACTCCTCCTGTAAATTCTAGATCCACTGGTATTCAATCCCTTCAACCTTTTGTACACAATTCCAATACTTAATCATACTAAGCTATATGTAAAGCTATCAACCAAATATGATCACCAAGTGTCTACAGTAAAGTTAACACCACAAATAATATCTATTAAGGCAACAACCTAGCATCTCCTCAAGTTTTCCCTTTACACACAATTAGATTAATCCATTGATACCAAATCCAATAAATTCAACAAACTAATCAATTTTAATGTCCAAGCCAGTTCATCAACGTTCCATACTTCTTAATAACCCTTATGACTCCAATTAGGTATGGACATACTCTTAGTCACTACTCAACTCGTAATTACTCTATGACAATATCAAATTAATCAAATTCAATTCTAAGGATTTGGGTTAAGACCAATCATGCATCACGCTACAGATCCGACCTGATACTCATACCTTATCAATGAACTTCTATGTTTGCCACCTCTAGATTAAACATAACAAGTCAATCACAAAAGGATTTTAGCTCTTTTCAGAAAAAATAGGCATTAAACTTCAGTACTCGAAATAATCCAAAAGAAATACATAAAGCCAAAGTCTTCGCATGTTAAAGAACTTGCAATAGAAAACTTTCAGTATCCAGAATACCAAGTGAATAAATAAGTTATATTTTCCAATAGGAAGGGCGGAACTCCCACGAAAAGATCAATCTTGCTGTTAACCGATGTTCACACAAAGCAACAATAGATCAATAGTCATGAGAACAAGTAATGGCTTTATGGAACCAAAGGAGACCAATGAAATATCACCCGCTGTATTGTAAACACTATCTCAAGGAAAATTCATCAACCGCAACTATAACCAGAATTGCCCAAAATTCAAGCTCAAGGAAGAGAACAACTTTTATAAAGAAACTCACACACAATACCTATAACTACTGTAATCAAAGTAGCTACCTCTCTATTCCCATACCACGAATGGTGGTGTGACCTGGTAAAACCCAGGGCCACAACCACGATCTCAACTGCCTCAGGAGGGGCCCCACAGAACCACGCCCGCGGCCCCGACCTCCACGACCGTGGCCACCACGACCACGTCATCTATCCCTCGACATAGCTATCAATCACAATCAACATTATATAATAAGCTCAAAGATCAAAATCAAGTCATACATCAATAAACAACATAACGGAAGCGTAAAAGTATATTCGTACCTCTCTCTAACCTACTGTGCGCTAGTGTGTCAAATTTTAGGTTAGTTAACCATTAGCAAATTTTAGTTGATTTACTAAACTAAAACAAATTTTAACAATTTTAGTTTGCCTATGTTGTTAATCTATTCACCACGGACCTAAAGCCCGCTCTGATACCAACTGTAACACCCCAGCCCAACACTGAGCCTAGAATGCCACCACACTACACTTTAAACTAATAATTAATGACACACTATAAAATTACATCAAGAAATCATCAATAATCATATCAATGGATCAAACGATAATGAATAATTAGGTAGAATAAAACCAGGTAAATATTCTAAAACAGCATCAACCAATGAATCCAAATTAATAAAGCAAATAGTCTAGTCCAAATGATGTCCTAAACTTTATTCAATAACTAACATGTCCATGTGTAAACCAATATTGAATGAATGATTATCATGGCGAATGATCATGTGTTCCATGTGCTCTACTCGCTCTCAGTTACGGCATCCTCGAAGATCACCTAAAAACGACAATAGAGCAAGGGTGAGTCCACGACTCAGCAAACACATCCATAAACAACGAACCATAATAAATCAACCGCATTCAATAACTTCATTATCATCACATGCACTTCCATTCACATTCTCATTCATTAATCTCAAATATCAATGCAACTCTAATCTATATGTCCACATGCACTTCTTTCGCGTATACCGGTATAGCGTGAGTGAATGCTCGCGACAACATTCACTCTCAAGCCCGTTCCTCCATAAGGATCGGGGACCTCCTCCACTCCCGTGGAGTTGTGATCAATCAAGATCACCTTCTCTTATGCAAAGATGCTTATGAATGCAAACATGCAAACTCCATCATAAACATCATATCCAACTTTCCATCATGCTTATCAACAAAGATATAATCATACCAATTCATTGTTTGCAATTAAATAAAATAAAAGCACAACAATAATGGTAATAGAAGATAAAGAAAACAGTGATCGATCATTGATCGCTGTCTACCATGCACTTGCCTGTACTAGTTGTGACGCACGATCTGATTAGAAGACGGCAACAAGCACGACGCCTCTCCTATATTAAATACACCAACTTCAATACAAAGCTACAGCATCATAAGAACAACAATCAATACACATCGCTCCTACACGTCCCCAAATATACCACGTTACGCCGGTACCGACTAGTTACCTATAGCTGACCGGTGACTAAAAAGAGCGTAACTTTTGACTCAAAAGTCCGATCACCACAAACCACCCCATTCTGGATTCTTTATAAAATTATCTACATTTTCTTAGATTACACAATCTTCTAATTAAATCATCTAACCCTCCGTATTAAGCCCAGAAAGCCGGTCTGTCCGCTTCGGAACAGCAGACTTAATAAATTCATAACTCTTGTTTTACTCAACCAAAATGTGTGTTCTCAGATCCTACAGAATTATTGGACAATTATCTACAACTTTCATGTAGGTCAAAAACTTTAATTAGGCTATTTACTATTTTTAGTCTACAATCTACCAAAACAGCGCCTAAAGACGATAACCCTAAAAACAGCGACCTTCTCAAAATCATATCTCGAAATCTAATTGTCCGATTGACATAATAAAATATGCTATAGAAAGATATCGAAATTATCTACAATTAACTAGTAGATGAGATTTTCAAATTTCGCCATTAAAGTACCCGGATAAATCGTACCACGGAACGGCAGGCTAATCAAACCTATTAATCGATATCTCCCTGACTAATCCAACAAAGCATTCTAGACTACATTCATGTTGATAATGTCTAGCACTAGCAGTACCCTGTAAAGTAGCATTACCAGATAATCACTAGTACTAATTAATTGCATTCAAACATAACTACAATGTTACCTACTGGCGCTCGGCTACGCGGCTGGAAGAAGTAGCCGTGAAAAAACGACGATCGTGATTCGACTTGGTACCGCAAGGAAAACCAGCGGTCTGTTGCCGTGCGAGATCTCTCGGCAAAGCAGCGCAAAGAAATTTTCAAAGAAGACAAGAGACTCATTGCGGCAAAGAAAAAGCCGGCAGCGGCGAAAACCAACCGCGACAACAAGCAGAGCGGCAACGAGCCACGGTCACGGCAGAAAAGAAGGCGCAGGAGCCGCTGGCTTCGACCAACGCAGAGGCACGGCATGCGCAGGCGAAAGATCAAGGCCGCGTCGGCCAGAGCGGCCGGCGGCGGCAAGAAGCGCAAGACGACGCGGCGGCGGCTGGTTCATTGCAGGATGGCAACGGCAACAAAGGAGCAAGTACGCTTCGGCGTCGGCTTGGAGAAAAAGAATAGAGGCGGCGGCTGGAAAAGATGGCTAGGGTTTTCTAAAAAGCCCAAAACTATTTATATAGTTCTAAAAATTCCAAAAAATACTATTTTTCATGAATTCTTTTTATTTAATTAAACCCAGGCCCTTAAGAGGTTAATATTTAATTAATTATTGCTACTATTTAATTAATTACTCTCCGACCCTTACGACGCGATTATTAATATTCATTTATTTTTCGGAGTATTACACCCCCCTCCCCCATGCATCAAATGAAAAAATGCCACTGTGAAACTGCGCCAACGCGACACGTGGCCTCGTCCGCGCCCCTGGGGGGCAGATTCCCCTTCCTTTGTGCCCCCATGGCCCGGTCTTCCCCTCTTCTTCTTTTTTTACCTCGCACTTGGACGTAGTAAAAGTCCACGAATCCAGTGATTAAATGAGACAAAACCAAAAATCGTAGATAGTAAAAGTAGTAGTACAATTAGTACCACTCGGAGCACGAAGAAAAATAGTATTGGTACCCAAAGTCGACTGGGACGTAGAGGAAATCGTACTCCGACTTCACGACAACATTCCGATACAATTTTTATCTTCTTTATGGAGGTAAAGAAAGAAGAAGTAAATATTATCACATGTACCAAAAAATTCATTTCACAGTCTTTTCACATGGTCGACCGCTTGGCCCGCCCCTACTAATCAGATCAAACTTTCGTTGTCGGAGGAGGGGGGGTATTACCACATGTGACGAAATTATATCAAACAATATTTTTCAGGTGAAATCATCAAATTTCATTCCAAAAATGTATTATCACATGTACCAAAAAAATCACAAATTTTTACACATGAAATCTCAGTGCAGCATAGTCGAGGGAGGGGGTAATATGATATGTACCCTGATCAAATAGGCATTGTTTTTAATTTATCGATTTAATGTGGATGATATTTTTTAATAGTGTATTGTACCACAGGCTAGATAAACTTGTCCATAAAGTAACTGAAGGAAATTCTTAGCATGCAAATCATATAACACCATACCGTACCATACGAGAACAAACGAATTTAATGTACACATTATAACAAAAAAATCGCACTACATAGTCTACATTTCACAACACGATCGAACCAAAATTAATTAATTACAACTAATTAATTAATATTATTTAATAAATCCTAATTAATTAGGATCATTTAATTACAGTAATTTAATTAGGTTTGTTTTAGTTACGTCTAACTAATGGCGACTAATTAATTATAGTTAATTAATTAGGCTAAATAAATTGCTAGTAATTAGTGACAACTAATTAATTACCACTAGATAATTAGTAGTAATTAATTATGACTAATTAGTTATGGTTTATTAATTACAACTATTTTAATTAGGACAACTAACTACAACTTCTTAATTAAGCCTAGTTAATTATGACTAAATAGTTACTAGTACTTAATGTAGCC
This sequence comes from Hsuehochloa calcarea, assembly GCA_036346395.1. NCBI lineage: Eukaryota > Viridiplantae > Streptophyta > Magnoliopsida > Poales > Poaceae > Hsuehochloa > Hsuehochloa calcarea. The sequence goes on along the minus strand of CM070610.1, from coordinate 63,043,878 downwards.
TAATTAATTCCTAATAATTAATTATGGTTAAAATTTTAGGACAAATGAATTGCGACTAATTCATTATAACCAATTAACTACCACTACATAGTTAGGACTGATTAGCTGTATTTACTTAACTGCAATTATTTATGACTAATTAATTATGGTTGATTAATTATGGATATTGTTTAATTTAACCTATGACATGGAAGGCTATAGGAGTAGGAGGTGTGGTTAACCAAACTACACAACCTGAGAGCACATTCATTATGTAGTTTGGTGATGTACATGAGCCCCTGTGGTGGGGGCACTTCCAAAGATGGGAGAAAAAAAGTGGAGCCGACTTGTAGCGAGTTCTTGGAGGAACACGGTGACTTCAACGGATAAGAGTAAAGGTAGAGATAGTTGAGTATGGTGACTCATATCATAATGTACTAAGACTTGAAAAGGTGTACTACAAAGAAAGCTAGATGAATGCTAATAGAATTAGAACTCCTCATTGTCTTTAGAGTAGGATTCTTATTTCACTTTAGATGATGACTATATAAAGTTGTTATAGGAACCCAAGCAAGCAAGAAGCAAGCCAAATAAGAGGAACTCATCCAAAGCAGAGAGCGCACGAGAGGATCAGATGTTAGGTTATTCTTTATGACTAGATTGTTATATAAGGTAAAGATCTGAGGGTCCTAAAAGATTCGAGGGAGTTATGAGAAAGAGGCAATCCCTTGTACTCTTTTGAAGTCATGGTTAAGGAATTTGCGGTCAGCTTCGCTGTATCTTTCTCTATCGTCGTAGTTGCTTCGTCGCCGTTATTTCGGTTCTCTCTACAATATTCATCTACTTCGTTTTTGACACTGTACACGTTCGTGTCATATCTGTAAACTCTGATTTGATTTGGAGACTGCTGCACATAAGGAGGAGGTATCAAAGTATAACACCGTTCCGAAAATGACCATTTCCATGAATAGATATAGAAGATACTCATATATATCTTTCCGCTTCTAACTCCAACAGTAATAAGAAAGAATAGTCTTCCCTTTGATCTTTCTACCCTCTGACAAAATCAGCTGCGTTAGTTCCCCTCGTCAGGCGCAAGGAAGCTGCCTGCAGAACGAAGGCACGCGAACTAACCTGCTACCCGCTAGCTCTCACCACGGACACACGGCCTCGCGGGGAGCACAAGAAACCCGCAGGTGAAAGCGCCGCTCTTTTCCATGCGTGCGATGTGATGCCTCGCCTCCCGGCTGCGACAAACCAAGTCGCGCCGCCCTCTCCCCATCGGCCGAGCGGTTCAGGTTCTCTAGACGAATGAAACAGTTCATCGCATATGTTCCAATATCAACCAAGACCGTCAGCTTCACGACGAAACCGAGGTCCTGGGCGCTCGCTAGCTCACCTTGGGTCGACACTCGAGTGAGAGATGCAACCAAGCTGAACAAACTCTGTGAAGAAATATGGTAGACAAATTTTGTTTAGAGTTTGCAGAAACAAAATGCATGGGAGGCGGCAGTGTGTGTGAGACACAGATCACTGGAAGTTTCTGTAGCTGCTGCTGATGAAGTGTGAGGCGAGAGCGAGACCGCGAGGGTGGCTTTTTCCCGTAACTTCTGGGTAGAACCTGCACTGCGTGTGCTGCTGAGCGAGCATGGACACGGCTCTATGAATGGAACAGCTTCTGGAAATCGAGAACACGACGGGCTTTGAGTGGTGTAATTCGTGTAAGACGTCTCTTTCGTCGGTTTAATCCACGTAGAATGGATTTTGGGTCGGACTAGAGTTTCCTTCCAGCTACTGTGGTCAATGTAGTTCGGTGAGCACACGAGCTACAGAGAATAGATCATTTCGATCTCAGGGACGAAAAATACTCGAGTAATACAATATGATATATAAGTGCATATGGGGATTAGGGATAACAATTGTGTCCGATTATCCGCATGCCAGCCGGCAAATACCCGAATGGAGGCAGGTATAAGCGTCTTTATTTGCCCACGGACATGAAAACATACACAATTCCTTGCCCATCCAGCAAACGGACGATGGCATGAGTGAGCTCCACCCGTACCCGCTTTGCCCAAGTACCCACTAACAACACTGGCAGGTGGGTCATCGAGGAAACCCTAGAACACTCTCATCCACTCGACCACCCTCCCCGCCTCCCCCATCAAGCGCCGCCACAACCCACCATCCCATTCCCAATTCCCTCCCGCACTCGCTCCAGCTCCCTCCCCAATCCACAGGCCGCTGGCGGCAAGCTCACCGCCCCCACCCGATCGGTCCCTCCTCCGGTCCACCAACTCCTCACCTCCCTCCCGTGGTCGTCGCTGCCGCTCCTCGCCTCCCTCTCGTGGTCTTCACCGCCTCTCCTCGCCTCCTCCAGTGGCCACCGTCACGGCTCCTGGGTAGACTGGTGGTGGGCACACAAGCATGCCCACGGGCGACGGGCATGGGCAAGATTCTTCGCCCGTTGCCCTTCGTGGGCATACCGGTGGGGCGAAATCAAGCTCGCGGGTATGTGTATGGGCAAGCACTACTCGTGCCCACCGCGCCCAATTGTCATCCCTAATAGGGCTACCTCGACATTACTCCCTTCAGTCACAAAAGGGTCATATTTTTTTAATGATGCTCCTTTGACCACTAAATTCTCTTATCATATATTCGATTTTTTTTTTGTAAAAGTGCAATATTACAAAAGTATTTTGTATGCCAAATTCACTCGTTCCATTTTCATATATCAAACCTAAAATTTTAACAATATATTTAGTCAAAATTAATATGATTTGATTACACGTATTCTAGGGCGTCACTCTTTTGTGACCGAAGGGACTACATTGGAGTGTAGAAAACAACAAGGTTTTAAATGAGACACAAACAAGGTTTAAATGAGACACAAACTTCTCCATTTTTAGTTAACTTCTAAACTTAAACCTGTTTTCCACAAAGAAGTTTAAACAACTAGAGGGGATGATATTTGAGAAGTCATGGGCAGTCTTGGTCGATGAATTACTATCGATATTTGTGAGTAAATACGGGGGACACGGCTCTTGAGATCACATAAGAAGAGATAGGGGTTTTTTTTTTACAAGTTCAGACCTTCTCCATAGATAATAACAACCATACTCTTGTGTTCTTGTATTGAATGGTGATTACAAAGTACAAGAAGCCACTGAAACTAAGAATGTTGTTAATGATTTTTGTCTGTCGGTCTCTCTGTCTTTGTCTTCCGACACCGCTCATTATAAAGCGTTAGAAGGGGTGGCAGTTGTTGTGCGTCAAGAGGCCCATTGACGCTTACTGGAATCCACATGTTGATGACGGTTGTTGTCAGTGAGACATCATCCTTGCAAGTTTGTCAGGTGGTTGTTGCCGAAGACAGAGAGAGGTGTATGTAGTTATGTCAGAGACACATACGTGTAAGTGTTATATTAACTACCACGCATAGAGCAGGGTGTTCAGGGTTCCTAGTCGATATGATAGGGCCTACATGTCTATTTGTGAGACTTATCGACCAAAAGATACTCGTGATTCTACCTGATCGTAACAAGCTTTACGACCAGTAGGTAGTCGTAACATGTTCTGGTCGAGGTAGGCATCTCCGATTAGGGGTATACTAAGGGCTATTAGAATACCATTATCTATAATGAATATCATAGATAAATTGCTTTATTAATTTAGGATTATTCAATCCTAGTCAAGTTTACAACTTAAACTTACTCAAACAACTTTTGATTAATGTAAGAAAGTTATATATTAAGTTTATAAATCTATCTATCTATTATCTTATTAAATCAAATAAAAAAAGCCAACACGTCTGCTCTCAAAGGGTAGAAATTATCATGCTAATTGGAGAGAGAGAAAAGAAAGATCTATACCGTTGATTTTTTGTGGATCCAGATTATAATGGTACAAATTGATTAGATATATAAAACAAACAAGTCAAATTTAATAGATATAGATAGATGTTGGAGTTGTATAACTAATACAAATATGGTCTCTAAATATAAGAGCTTTTTTACAGTACACTCAATTCAATACGGGCTATCCATTTTTATCCAATTATTCAGATTGGTTAGGATTTAGTTATATTACACCTCGTAGTATGGGTAGTAGAATTCCAAGAGGATAGAACTGTAATTGCTCAGGTGGGATCGCGTGGCACAAGAGTAACATTCTCAACCCTAGTTGAAAAAGTCCATAATACTCTCACGAATAAAATTTAAAAAAAAAACAAAAAAGTCAGTTATACCCTATGGTGAAATTAGCTGCAGGGCACTGAACTTTTGCACCCTTAGTCATTGGACACCCAGAAATCGCATCTTGGCCAAAAGACATTAAAAATTTGTGAATATTAGCTGTAAGACACTGAGACCATTAAAATATTATTTCCGGGCGGGAGAGAAGAGAGAAAGCACGAGAAATGTCTATTTTACTCTTCCAGTCTCCTTCTTTCCTAATCTTTCTTCTCTCCCCCTCCATTGTCGCCATCTCCTGCCTCCTCGGGTCGCCATTGCACCACCTCACCGCTGCCTCCCGCCTCCAGTGTCGCCACCGCCGTCGCCCAGATCACCACCGAGCTGTCTAGGCCATCGCGCCATCATCTTCGAGTGCCACCACCGCCGCCATTGGAACCGAGGGAAGGAGCACATCGCCCCTCTACTCCGAGCGCATCCTCCCTCTATAAAATGCGTACCAGGAACGTGTTGCACCCCTTTCTTCTTCCTCTTCAGCCGCCGTGCCACCCTCGCCCTGATCTCCCTCTACGGTGACTCTCTTCAAAAATAATTCACATCGTGTTCCCGATCTCCCTCTAGCTTTTCCCCGTCTCGGTTCGGCCAACCGCCACTGTAGCACACCCCCGTCACCACCACCATCTTCCCTGACACCGGCCACTGCCACCCCGTCGCCACCGACCACCTTTGGCCCTCCCTTATGACCCGGTGGACTCCCTTTTCTGTCATCATTCCCATGCACGTGCTCGTGCTAACTCCCAAAGGGCGTTACCAGAATAGCGTCACCACTAGCGCTACCGTTGTGCGCCCTTGCCCGCGACGCCGCCTCCCATGGCCTCCCTGGGACCTCTCCAACACATTTTGGTCGTCGCCTGCGCCTCTGCGTCGCCGTTGTCCAGAACCGATAGTCGCCTCCTCTGTTTTCTCTTTGAAGTTCAGCTATGTTTCCTTCATTATTGTCTGCGGGCCCACTCGTCATAGAGGGAAGGGTATAAAGGTCATTTTGCTATGTATCTCTCTCCCAAACAACAGATAATAATATAATACTCGACTCAGTGTCCTATAGCTAATATCCACAAAATTTAAATGTCTTTTGACCATGACACGATTTTTGGATGTCCGCTAGTTAAGGGCATAAAATATGAGTGTCATGCAGTCAATTTTGCCAAAAACAATCGACCACATGCACAAAAAAGGGGCGTGCTATAGGGTTAACATTAACCCATTAGCTATCAAGTTAACAACCAAACTATCCTTAGGCCTCATCCCTTAGCCAGTTCGCCTCCCCCCATCCAATCTTCCTCACCGCACGCACCCCTTCGTCTTCTTCACTGCACTTGTTGCTCCCATCTTATTTTCCTCACATCTCAACCGTATGTCCCCGGCGAGCCTCCTTCTTTGTGCCCCGCCCTGCCAGACCGCCGCGTGATGTCACCATCCACCACCGCGCGATCCCCGCCTCTTCTTCCTCCTCTCCGTGCTAGCTCCTTCCTCTCCGGCGAGCTCCGCGCGCCACCACCCCTCACCCCCTCCCGCCACCACCCGTGGCCGACGGCGCCCTAGCCGCCTTGCCGCTCCACCACCACTGCCCCGCCCTCGCCACCCCACCCCGCCCAACCAAACTGATCGCCACGCTTGTCACCACCACCCCCAACCCCGCCGCCACCGCCAGTCCTATATGCCACCGGGATCTATGGTAGTGGGGGGATGGTGAACCTCATCCTAACTGGGGTGAACCCTAACCCCCAACTCCGTCTGCTATCGTTGCTCATCGTCGACGGAGAAGACACAAGCTCAGTTGTTCTTTTGTTGTCGTTTTCTTATCCAAATTTGCCGTTTTTCAATATCTAGCAAGCTTTCACTATTTTTAGTTAGGAGTGAACATTGTGTTTATGGCTAAAGTGACACTTTTGCGCGGTGAAAATAGCAAAAAATTGCCTCTGCGAACGAATGGGCATAAATAACACCCGTATCGCGCTCAAAACCCACAGCAGGTAGGCCACGGGTGTCATTTTTGTCAATTCGTTTAGGGAGGGCTATTTTTGTTGTTTCACTTTAGAACAGTGACATTTAAGTCAAAACTCTGTGAATATTAATTGTATAGCTGGCGTGCAACGGAATGGTCTTTGCTTGCATGCAGTAGCGGATCCAAAACGTAATCGACCAGGTGATCCACCCCATGCATGGAGTTTGACCCTTATCAAGTACTCTGCCATCCAACAATGTGATTCTTATGCCATTGGTGAAGGTTCTTAGCGGTGGCTGATGAAGGGATGCAAATGCAACGCATGGACGAGGCCGAGTGAGTCACGATGTGCACAATACCAACTTACTTATGGGATAAGCGTTCTGTAAGCAATCCCCTGCATGTGTGTCGGAGTCGCACGCCAAAGAAGATGGCACGAAAGATGTTGCTCGATCACGTACATGCATTACGAGTCAAAGCGCAAGAAGATGCACGTATTGCTTCAAAAGAAACGAGATTGCGGCCAGCTTGATGCGTAATTAGAGATAACCAACTTGGAACTCAAGCGTACATGCAAAGCAACCAGAAAGCTGTGTCCGAGTCAAGTGCAACAGTGAAACAGATAGATGACTGCGTGGTCAATTTGAAGCTGGATACGTATTGTGAAGAAAATTAGAGGAAGCCGAGAGTTTAGATTTGTATTGCTAGTGCTGCACTCACGATCTAGAGTAGGCGCTTACTCTGGAGGCTGATCGGTGTCAACGCCGGCCGTACAAGTGCGGTAGTCAGTTGCTCTCCAAACTTGTGAGCGCGTTCGCCTACATGGTCGGGTGCGTGACAAAAGTAGCAAAACGACCAGTGTGATCCGTCAGTCGGAGTAGGAAGTGCATTCCGAACTCCGGAAAATTTGAGATTACCATGTTAATAGATAGAAAAAGATAAAAAATTTACACGGTTAATTATGACGGGTCTAGATTATAACAACAGTCTAAATTAAAATAAATAGATCATGTCAAATACAATCCAGAATAACTGAAATTTAGAATAAAAATAAAATAAAATTGGTAATTTGATTTTCATACGAATTTCTAAGTAAAATACATAAATAAATATAATTCAGAATAGAAATTAGCAATTGGATTTTATACAAATTTGAACAAAAAATAATTGAAATCCAGAAGAAAAAACATAGTAAATTGATTTTGATATGAATTCCAAAGTAAATTCCGTAAATAACTGTAATATGGAATATTTTTTTTAAGAAAAATAGTAATTAGATTTGTATACGGATTCCAACAAAAAAATAAAATTTGGATTAAGAATAAGAGAAAATTTATAATTCAATTTACAAACGAATTCCAAAGTAAAATATCTAAATAACTAAAATTTGAAATAAATTAAATAAAATTAGCAATTTGATTTGTATACGAACTCCGATAAAAAATAACCAAAAATTGAATAAAAAAGTTATAACAAGAATAATACGAACGATGTCGGGGGAGATAACGAAATAGTGCAATGGTGTTAATTTGTTCTACAAGAAAACATTGACACACGGGGAACAAAAAAAACAAGGCGGCGACGGAGATGAGAACAATGTCATGTTGCTCAACTAAGCCATTTGATGAGAATAATGTCGTACCAATCACTGGGCCGTTGAAGAGAAACACTAGAGTCAAAGGAGTCATGGGCCACGACGACGTGTGGTGAGCATCGACGTTGCTAAAGAAGTTAGTAACCAAAGAAGCCCGATGATAGTGAAGCCCTCGCAGAGAGGAGATGAAGCTTTATTAAAGACAAGATTTGGACGATATAGAGTCATCGGATAGCCAGGGGCATGACATCGTTGGAGAGGAGCACGACATCACCGACGATCATGAGAAGATTTCCCATATCGTTAGACAGCGACTAAAGCAAACATATTGATATTAGTGAAGATAGAAGGTCATTGTGGTTAGTGAGAGAGCCACAACGTTGAGTTGGCCAACGTGGAAGAAGAAGAGCGATCGACACATCGAGCACGTATAACATCATGCATGTGTATATACATGCATGTATCTATACGAATAGAAGCACGGATGTACAGAAATAGAAGAGCAAAGAGTTCGGAATAGAGATTATGCAGTCGTAGAGAATAGACTCGGGGCCACCGGAGAGAGCGTGACGGGTGTCCCCAATAGGGATTATGCGACAGTAGCATGTGCATGCGTGTTTGATATCACAACGATTATCATTAAGTAATATTTGAAGAGAAATAGAAGAGAACTATGTGGTAGCGTATTGCATTGGAAGGGGTGGCAACTGAGAGGGATATTTCAAGAATTGGCATTGCTGCTGGAGGTTGAAAAAAAAAGAGATATGGCGACGATAAGTGATAAAAGATATACGGTTTGGTGGGGCAGTCGATATGTGAGGAAAATAAATTCAAGGTAGGTCGCTCATGCTTCATCGGTATATGCGTGAGCAAGATACTCTAATATCATGTAAACTAATTAGATAATTTGTTACACATAATCAACGTAGTGTTTAAGATTAAATAGAGGTACATATGCGTACATATATTTTGAAAAAGAGTAACTAATAGAGGAAGAATAGAGATTTTCCTTTAAACTTCTATTGTCATTTTTCAATGTTTATAATGTCTTATAAATCTAAATAGCTATAAGATACGTAAATATATTTTCAAACATTTAGGTTATATAATTTGATATTACAAACTCTAAAATAAATCTAGTTGCGTAAATACGCAGACCACCGTGCTAGTTGTAGAGAAGGAGTGCAAAAAAAAAAAAACAATAGAACTAGCCGCGGTCGAAAAGGGTCGTGGGCTGTTGAGCTCCAAGGATTGCACTAGAGATGCGTATTATCTTTTCAGGCGGTCAGTTAAGGGCTATGCAGAGCTCAGGCATAATACCACTATGCATGTAGCAACTCATGCCATTTGTATGAGAAATTGAGAAGATAAGCTAAATTATCACCTAAAAAGGGGCTAAATAGGCCAACTCCAAAACACAACTACGTGCACGAGTCTCACTGTGCACAATGTGCACCGGCAGCCGCCACTGCAAGCAAAACGGGAACGGGAGGAAAAGGCAATTGACCCTAGGGTCCATATCCAAACCAGCTCCAAGCCTCCAAGGGCAAACCTACCGTCTACTCTCATCAATAAAATAAAGGAAGAAGTATATTTCACCCTCTCAAGTATCGATATACGGACACCTAACCCCCTAACTAAAAAATTGGACCTTTAACACTCTAAAGTTGTAAAATCGAACCTTTAACACTCCAAAGTTGTAAAATCGGACAACTTATCCCCTTATGTGGCACTGGGTTCAGCCGGTTTCGCCACCGTGACGATTACCTGGCTATGACCCAAAGAGAAGGCTATGACGTGGTAATGACCCAAAGAGAAAGAAACAGAGCACCGAAACAAGGAGCGCCGAAACAGGGAGGCGGCTGAGCTCGGGTGACAAACGCAACGCCTGCGAGGGAGGTGCAGACGGCGGCCGGCTACCTTGAAAATGGGTTCCAGAGGGGGATGACGAGCTAGGGGTCTTGGTGTCTCAGGCAGCAGCACACGGGCGTGGGCTCACGGAGGCGCCGAAAACGAGGAAGGGGGAGGGTGACGGCACCAGAGAGGGAGGGGGGGTGAGGCCACACGCATGAGCATCAGGGGAGCGAGTGGAACTCACTAGTGCTGGCGGTGGTGACAAAGGTGAGCCGAGGCAGACCGGCGACGTGAGCCTGAGGTGGCGCGGTGATGTTCGACGGTGGCAGTGACTTGGGGTGAAGTGCAACTCAAATCGAAGATTAGGGAAGGATGAGGGAGGTGTAGGGATACTCACATGGGGGGAATTGAAAGGGATGCTGGAACGGGGGAAGATGATCGTGGCGTGAACTCCCGTGGATGAAAACTAAAATTGGTTGGAGGGTTTTTATCATGATGTTTGGGAACACGCCGTGCTCCAGATGCTCAGGGGCACAACGACGTCTCGACCGAGATGGTGTTTCTTGTCGAGGGGTCATGTCCACGTCTCGGTTGTCTTCGCGACATGAAGCCCCCCACCGACTCCATCACCGGGAGCATGTGCACTGATAGCACATTCTTCCCCAACCTTGGCAGCATGCTCAGCGCCCATGACAGGCCACTCATCGACTGGGATGAGGAGAACGTTGCGCACGACGACGACGACGACGATGGTAAGTTTGGTGGTCACCGATCCGAGGACGGCGACAACCACGAGTCGACAGTGGCAGACCGGGCCCTCCGCGCGCCACTTCTGGACGCGAGGAGCCTGGCCAGCGGAGACGGGGTGGGTGAGACGACGAGCACGATGGGCATCGACGGCGGGTGGCAGGGGAACTACTTGGGTGGAAGAAATGCGAATGGGTAAGGGGGATTTTGCGCCGAAGAAGCCATCTCGCCAGCCAATACGGCGGTCGACCTGGTGAAACCGGGCCAAACGGACGCCACGTGCAAAATACCACCGCACGAAACAACCTCAGGGGGTAAGTTGTCCAATTTTACAACTTTGAGGTATCAAATGTCCGTTTTTTTATTCAAAAAGGTTAGATGACTTGAGGGAGTAAAATGAACTTCTTCATAAAATTAAAACTAGAAAAGCAAACTCAAACCAAAATCAAAACCAAAACACAAGTAAACCAATAGTCCAAGACGCAGTCAAGCGCGCAAGTACACACCCATTAGCATTACCCGTTTACCCACGCCTCAAAACCAAAACACAAGTAAACCAATAGTCCAAGACGAAGTCAAGCACGCAAGCACACACCCATTAGCATTACCCGTTTACCCACACCCCAGCAGGTATCATTATCTATCTCCCATCCCATCCGCTCCTACCACTTCCACTTCCATTTCCATTTCCATTTCCTGCTTTTTTACCCTCTCCGAACCTTATTTAAGCCCGCGGTGGTAGCGGCTTCCCAAGCGAAAAAAAAATCCCATCGCCTGCAGCGCCTTGGCCAACCAATCTCTTTTAAAAAACACACCCAAATTTAAGCGAGCCCACAAGGAGAGGAGAGGAGAGGAGAGGAGAGAAGGAAGGCAGGTGCGTGTGCGCCGTTAGAATTGTGCAGACGCTTCCGCCTCGTCGTCCTCTGCCTCCTCATGGCCGTGCCCAAGGAAAGCGGCGCGGTGGCGAGGGGAGCGGGGAGATGACATGAGATGGGCATGAGGTGCAAGAGGCACCCCTACCAGGCCGCCGGCGGCGTCTGCGCCACGTGCCTCCGCGACCGCCTGCTCGCGCTCGCCGCCGCGCAGAACGACGCGTCGTCACCGCCGCCTCCGGTTGCTGCTGCGGCGGCGACGGAGACGGCCCCGGCGTTCCCGAGGTCGGTGTCACCGTACGTGTCCCGCAGGAAGTCGGATTCGTCGGGCGGCGCGCTCAGGCACCACCCGAGCCTGCTCTTCTTCCGGACGCCGCAGGTCGGTCCCGCCTACGGCGGAGGCGGCGCGCTCGAGGAAGGCGACATCGGGTACGAGAAGCGGCGACCCGGCAGGTTCTCCGTGCTAGCCACGCTCTTCGGCCACCACCATGATCACCATCACCATCACCATCACCACCACCACCACCACAGATCGGAGGACAAGGATAAGGGACGAGCCAAGGAACGAAAGAACCGTTCTTGGCTCACCGGGATCATGCCGCGCCGCCGCAAGAAGCAGGTGCCGGTCGCCAAGGCGTCGCCCCCGTCGCCACCGCCCAGGCGCTCCTGCCGCGTGGTCAGCAACCGGGGGCTCTCGCCGGAGTGGGACAGTCATGGCAGCGGCGAGGAGAGCAGCTCGCCCGCGGATCCCCCGTGGCGACCGTCTCCTTCCCCGATGCGGAGGACCCCGTGCCGGCGCCGCCAAACCAACACCATGCCGTCGGGCTTCGCCGTCTGCCTCAGCCCACTCGTGCGGCCAAGCCCCAGGCGCCCCCACCGCTCCGTCCAGCCGCCGGACCCCGGCACCTTCTTCTGCGAGCTCCGGCCGTCGCCGCTGCACAGCCTCTCCACCGCCGCCTCCATTACACGCTGCCGCTCAAAGAAGCTCGCCGACGGCGGTCGCTTCCGATGATCTTTTCCTTTCCTTTTTTTTAATCTTTTCTTCCCGCGCTTATTATCACCTAATCCCAATTACTTTCTTCTTTTTTAGCTTTTCTTGTGGAATTCCATTTTGTCCATTTGTGAAGAAGAGCTTGTAAGATTTCATACTCCAAAACCACTCCGTTGACATATAGGTTACTAATGCTTGTCAAAACACTTTGTGGTACTGTAACAAGCTTGCTTGTTTGCTTGTACAGCTAGCTGTCTGATATTGATTTGCCATAATTTAAGTAATCCTAGTTTTTTCCTCTGATGTTTGGAATTAAGAATGAATAGACTTAGTGATGTGTATGGTACAGGTCATTTGTATACAGAATTAAATGCTGGAGTTATGAGTGAGAGAGATTTGAAGGGGAGAGAGAGACGCACACACAGAGGTTAAAAGAAGGTTCTTGATTGTTTTGTGTCCGAATGAATTCTGAATCTGAGTCCATGGCCTGTGAATACTCTGCGTGAGAGTTGCATCAATTCAATTCCATTTGGTCAGAGCTTTCACATGGAGGCAGGCAGCATATTTATGGGCGATGGCTCCCTGTGCCTCCATTACTCTTTGCTGGTACACCAAACCGTACTAAATGATCGCCGACCTCTCTGTGCATACTGGAGTTATGGAGCAACATCTGCTCATTCCAATTTCTGCACAGTGACCAGAGGAGAAAAGAAAAAGAAAAAGAAAAAAACATGTTCATTACGTCTTGTTAGTGATGAGTATAATTATCTTCAATTATACGAAAGTTGACAGCAATTTGGAGGATTTCGAGAAGATTCTCTCCGCTCTCACTTCAGGTTTTGCTGGCGACTTGTGGGCTGTCCACGATGTATGTGTTGGTGGTGACGATGTTGTATTCGTGTGGGCAGCGCGTTGTGACCGGCTGATTATGATGTGTGAACGTACGTGTTTTGTGTTTGTGCTTACATGCTAGCTCTTTGGATGGATCCATTCTTTCGTTAACTTGTTCCTGGTGCCATCACTGTATCGAAGTAGTAGCTAATAAACAATAGCAGCATCACAGTTCACAGATAGCTACTGCTAGTACTACACTATACTCTTCGGTTTGGCATGTTCTTGGGAGATCTGGTTCACTCTTTGTTAAGCTGACCTGTTAACTAGTTAATTAAAGGAGAAGGTTGGACTTTTCGCTTGCTTTGTAAAGTAGTATATATGTTTTTTTTTAATCTCTCTGTTTGAAACGGCGCCATATTTTTTATCCATGAACGATGTGGAAAGAAATAGAGAAGATTTAGTAGTACTAGTAGCACACTTTCTAACATAAGCTTTGCGTCATCGTTGGAATTGTAGCTGCGTTCAGGGTTTTCATTCGCCTTCGTTTCCGCGGTTTCAACTTATTTCACGCTTTGTTATGGGACGCTAAGATCGCTAAGATCTAGGAATACAACTAGTGATGAACTAATGGTGATGTCCTAATTATGAAATGAAGCAAAGTGTGGATTTGTGTTACAGACAAAGCCGTCGTGCCACTGGGCAGTTGCAAAGTCAACCTGCCCCGTTCAAGTAAAATGGAAGGTCAACCTGGACGATGCGTCCTCTCTCAAGTGCGCAGGTAAACCACAATGCAAATGTTTGTCCTTATCCTAAGTACAGTACCAAATCCACTCTTGTAAACAGTAGCGTACACATGACAAAAGATTAAGAGGTGCTCATGGGACATATCTAACGGACACAAGCACACCAAACATAAATTAAACCATCCTTTGCCTTACCGATAGATGGCAGTGTTAGAGAGGTACACAGGGTCTACCCGACGGTAGATGATGCCATTCCGCAGACTTGGTATAGGGTTGTAAATAACATTTTACACACTGTGAAGCATGAACCTTCTATTTATTATATTTTTCATATTTTTTCTCGTTCTTGGCGTTTCAAATGGACCGTTACAGACTCTGAGAACATTAGGTTATAGGATCTCCTGTAAAGTTGATTGTTCCATTTGGAATTCCGGGCAAACCACGGGAAGTCGACCACCTGTCTTTGAAGGAGTATAATAAATAATTGTACAAACTTTGAACTATACTATAAAGGCACATGCGAACCGTTTGAAGTACAAATATGAGTAACACCGGATTGATCTCGAAAAGCTAAGACAGGACCATACGACCGGAAATTCGCCTAAGATCTGCACGTTTTCGTGTCTTTAATTATATATACCCTTCAAATGTATGTGGTCCGAATGGAACAGATCCCAGGCGATGCAAAGACGCAGAAACGGAAGCCGGGAAGTAGGCAATCATGGCGTGCATTTTGGCCACTGTGGCCCAGGAGGTTGCCATTCGCCAACCTCTCGCTTCGAAAGCAAGCTTAAGTGCCGGTAGTTTTCGCGGGGATGCCCAACCGCGATGGATGTGAACGGCGCCGATCGATGAGATGGCACACGCGCGCACACCCATGAGACACATGATACGCCAGTGGTGGGTGCCCGCGTGATGATGAGGAGCGGGGAACTCGGCTCGGCGCTAGTGCGTGTGGTTGACCGTGCCGTCGTTGCGGGTTGCAAAGCCGAAGCCGTAGTGTGTAATCTTCTCGTTTTCCCTTTCGCCTTTCCAGCTTTTCTCGAGTGGTGGGGGAATCGCTCGCGCGAGCGGCTGAGCCTGCGCTGCGCTGCGCTGCGCTGGTGAATCTTGTCGGTTGGGGGCACATCTGGTTATTCTGGTCTGGTCTCAGTGGGTGCTGCTGCTCTTTTTGTTCTGTTTTTCCTTTGCGGCGAAGGATGAACCAGCGAGTGACTGCTTTGTTGCAACAAACTTGCAGGTCTCGAGTGTGATAAGCGGTTGATTAGGGGCTAGTGTATTGTGGGGGATAATTTAGGGCCATCATGCAAGCATGCACCGCTGTTTAAGAAGAATGTCAGGCATGTGATCCAACGCTATCCTCGATAGTAAAAGGATTAAGTATACTATTGATCTCTTTAATTTTGCTCTAGTTTACTCGTTTGTAAAACCATGTAGAACATGTCCTTCAAATATCAAAATCACATAAATATTGTTACACATGTGGGTAGATTATGGGTAATCGGGTTGCAGGTGGAGCTTACCCATGCCCATATCACGGTGGTTTGCGAGTGTCGGTCAATTGCCATCCGTGGCATACAACTCGATAGTAAAAGGATCAAACCAAGCAATCTTCCACCACTTGGTAGAACATGTCCTTCAAATATCAAAACCCCACTTGTCAAGTATCACCGTCCTACATGGCATCCAACTCAAATCAAACCAAGCAATCTTCTTGGCCACGATGCGCCTGCTTCTTCTTCACGAACAAGAGAGAGGGAGAGCAGGGTAGCGCCATGGAAGGTGGTGTACCCACACCGTGCCCAGTCTCATGCACGTCGTGACCTGTGTGACTCATCTTTGGCATTGCCCTCACCTCACCCACTCCTCTTCCTCCTCCATCCCCCCTCTCCTTCCTCTTAGTTTGAGAAGTGAGCAAGGCACGCAGGCAACCGACGATGGCGGCGGCGAACGACGTGGAGGTCGTCAATTTCGACTCCGATGACTACGACCTCATGGACGACGACGCCATCGAGAACAACCCCTCCCCCATCCTCACCCCGCGCCTCCGCTCCATCATTGCCGCCAACAGGGACGACTCCCCCGCCGCTGCGCGCAAGACCGACGGTCGCGGGTTCCGCAAGGAGGTCATTGTCACGATAAGCCGATCGGAAGTGTATTCATGATCTTGGTCTGAGCTCCTGCTCTTCACCCTGCCGTCGACTGAGAAGACCGCCCTGCGGTCGATCTCCTCCACTGGTAAGCCTCCCCTCAATTCTTTCAAACCTTAGCATTCTCGTCTCCTCAGGAAGCTCATGTGCCCGTCAATTGCAACCTCCCGCCGTCGTTGAGCCATCGCCACAGTCCTCCATTGCCACCGTCGTGGTCTGCCATCGCCGCCACTTTCCGATGAGTTCCACAGAGAGCTCCTAAGTGTCTCCCTCCTTTCTCTTTCTCTTTCTCTTTTTCTCTGTTGAAACAAGAGTTTTGCCCAAACAAAAAAATCCCCAAATTCGTCGTCCACACCATTTCCCTCTCCAAATTGAAGACACCATCTTCTTCCTCGCTCCCTTGCAACCGCACCAAGTCGCCCCTTCTTCATCTTCTTAACCGAGAGCCCCGCCGCCCCATGTTCGCTTCGCATCGCCTCACACCCGTTCTCTCCGTTCTAGGCCTCTCCCAACTGCACCGTCTTGGTCATCACCGTCGCCTCCTCCCCCTAAACCTTATATTCCATCGCCTGTACCAGACAACAGCCAGAGCTCACCATCATTGAGCGACCACTACTACAGAGAGGGTCATCACAGACGGTTCTAAACCGTCATCTATGTGTCTATGATAACAAGCGGTTATCACAGATGATTTGTGAGTCATCTGTGAAAGTCACAACACAGATAATTTTTGGTGGAAACCTTCTGTGATAGTAGGCCTACACAGACGATTTTTGTTGAAACCGTCTGAGAAGGCCTACTATCACAAACAGGTTCCACAAAAACTATCTATGATATGTGGGATATCACAGACGGGATTATTTGTTGAAATCATCTGTGAAGGCGTACTATCATAGACGATTTTCACCAAAAAATCATTTGTGATATGTAGGATAGCACAGACGATTTTTTATAGTAGCCGTATGTCATATGAGACTTATCACAAACGGTTATTGGTTGTAGCCATATGTGATTGGATACATATTACAGGCTGGTGTTAGTAGTAGCCATCTGTGATTGGATATATATCACAGATGGTTGTTAGTAGTAGCCGTCTGTGAGTATCATTCATAGACGGTTTATTCCACAAAATCGTCTGTGATAGTTCTTTCTATACCTAAATATATTTTAATTTTTCGGCTAGCCTCAGGTAACGCTAGCCATGCCCTCTGATAACAAGCAAGCAGAAAATAGATATATCACAATTGATTTGATATAGAATAACTCAAAGTGATTTACAAACTTAACATCAATTACAAAGTTACTTTAATGATCTAATTACAAAGTAATTTGATTACAACTCAAAGTGAATTATAATAAATCAGAGTCACCGAAGTAAAACTCTCCACTATCTTTAATGATCTTCCCGTGATGAAGGTGGAGAGCAGTCCTCGAACTTCCACAAGTAAGTCCAGATAGAAGCTACTTTCTAGTATTTTCATGACTTATCGCTAGCAAGAGTAAAGTAGTAAGTACATATATTTAAATTCATAATTACAAAATAATTATTAAGGGATTGACTGACAAACCTCTGGATCCTTCGTCTTAGCACTCGTGATTTCCAGCATATGACGACAAACGTAAAATGCACATATGTTGCCTTGACGTAGTTGCTGGTGGCACTGCAAAAATAGAAGTGTGATATATGATATATGTATAGTTAGTTCGAGATGCCAGGTTACGAAGTGTGATATAGGATTATTGTGTTGTAGTAGGTACCGAAAATCGCGTCCTGTGTCGCAGTGTGACGTCCGGTTCATTGTTTATCCCTCCCTCGGCATCATAGGAGCTAAACGACCTACGTGATTCCTAAAGGTTATCCTCGGATATGTCAAACGAAGGAAGACTACAATGAAGTTATGTATGGAATAAGTGAGCATACCTATCTAGTATTTTTTTGTACAATGGTGAAGTCGTGGTTGTTATTGACTAGGGAATCAAGGTATATTACTTTGTTTCATTTTGTTACATTACTAAAAGGATCCAGTGCCACCTACTCATGTATATCGCTTTAGTCATTAGACCTAAGTTCGTGTTGCGTATAAAGAACAAATAAAAATTGTATAGCAAGTAGTGAAACACTTACCCCTGGTTGTAGGGCACCAATATGTAGTCCTTGTCGTGGTGAGTATGCAATCCCTTCGTTATGTACTTCTCGACGTAGTTTGCGTCTTCACGGATGCATTGCTCTGAGATCAAATGTGAGTTGAGGAAACCCACCGGTTATCGCCATCGTCGGGTTTATTGCATCATGTATCTATACAAAGCAATGAGTTATGATATTTATCGGTATTGGGTGAATGTAAAACTTGATTGTACACACTAACAGTGTCCAGCATCGTAGAAGTGAGACATCGAGGTTGAATAGATTAAATAAGTTTTCGAAGCACACGATGAAGTAGCCCTGCTTGTGGTGGAAATGGTTATTATTGTAGCTGACAATAAATCTAGTAGGCTGGCCTTCCCTCGCCTCGTCGGTCTGCCGCATGTACCATACATGCAAAGTTTGGCAAGCCAAACCAATGCGGCGTAATGTTGTGTCGGAGACCAACGACATTCCGAGGGAGAACATCCTGGGCTTGTGAGGTGCGTTAATCTTCTTTGATTTGGCCTTAGCGCCTTGCGTGCTAGTTGTCTTCCTGGAAGACGACTCGACACGCTTTTCTTGTTTCTTCGGCGCCATCTCCACGGGCACCGTCTCCATGGTAGAGGATACGAAGGCCTTCTGAAGCGGGGGTTGAGGTGGAGTCATCGAGGCATGGTCGTGTGGAGATCACGACACTGCAGGGTCCAAGGCGATGTCCCTCGTGGGCCACTGGACAAAAGTGTGCAAGACACCCCTAGTGTTAGGATGCCTTTATTCGGGCGCTTCTCCAGCGGGATGGATATCAAATTATCATGAACCATGTCCACCTGGACCTTAGTGTAACCCTCCGTCAGCTGGGCACCGTGCACCACTATCTCTTTCTGGCATGGAAACACAACCCCCCCGACCAGCCTCAACAGGAATGGACTCAACCAGCACTTGGAGCCTGCAAGGCGTGGGCACCTACAAAACGATATACAATTAGCTAAGGTATCCAAATATATATCTTTGGAGCATTCTAGATATGTACATTACCTGGATGAGGTCGATAGGTAATTGAGCATCACCAAGTTCAGGAAGTGCAGGCGTGAACGCGATGCTACTCCGATGTTGAGGGGGACTGGCTCCCAAAATCACAGGGGTGTCTTGCGATCGGTTGAGAATTTGATTCATTTGTTCCTACAATATTGTTATCTGTGCTTAAAATTATGCAGTAATCTGTTATTTAAACTCCGCTATACACTGTTCCTCGTGCTCGGCCTTGGATCTCTTCCGACCCCTACATGCCTCGAAATCATGTAGAAATCCATACTTCCAAGGTACGTAAACCCCAAGGCCCCGCATGCGACCCGAGTGTTCCTTGTTTTCCCAGTGCTGTTGATAGTATATCCTTCTCCCTGACTGCTTCGAAGGAGCCTTAGGAAGATTGGGGACTCAATGTTTATTGCAATAGGCCATCATGTTATTTTAGACCCTACGAAGTTATGGACTTATTAAAAACTAGGTAGTTTGACATATCTTACCACACGTTGGCACACTCTCTCGTCTGTCAGGTTTGTGAAAGAGATGGCTCCCGACGACGTGGTTGAGGCCCTCTAGTTTCGGGCGCGCTCGTATGTGATCTCGGCAAATGGCGGAGAGACCTCCGACTGGATTGCCACATCGTCCTCACTCATCCATCTCGGGATTTTACACACGTAACCAACGGTGCTGAGTCTATGAAGGTGAATATTTTGTGCCTGGATAACCTTGTGCGCCACACTTTGCTGCTGAAATTCGTCCGTCGTCTTCATCTGCACAAAGGAGTCCCATGTATCCGACGACACGAAATTATAGTTTGTGCATGGTGTCCGATTCTTGTTCACGTACTCCATGATAAGATTGCTCTTGATGGTCTTCCAAGCATGTGCTATCGCTAGGAACACATGTCGTCGCACGAGTTTGGAGAATTCTGGTGGGATCTCGAACGACATTGTAATTTCAGTCCACAGCTGCGCTTTCTCTACGTCCGTCACATTCTTCCATTTCTGTGTAGTGATGGAAACTCGTTTCATTGCAAGTATACCACAGGTGGTTAGAATGTTGCCGCTGCTTTCTAGGGAAGTAGAGGGACCTCAGAGGGATTGACGGACGTGATGGTCATTTGGCCCACATGTATTTTTGATATTCCTCTGCCATGTTACTTAGGTACCACTTTCCTCGGAGATCCAGACGTATTCGGCGATGTCGATGACGGCGGGGAAGACGGTGCAGACACCATCTCGCTTACTTGCTATCTTGCAAGATTAATAAAACAATATCTCACAATGCTAGTTAGAGTCAATCAAAATAACACAATTTGAAACTTCTAGCACAATCCAAAGCGGTGATCGTACCTTGATAGGAGGCGTGGAGGAAGAGGGAGTCGAGGTCGGGGGAGCGAGGCGTCGTCGAGGTCGTAGAGGGATGACGCCGGTGTGGGGAGGAGGTCGGGGACCAAAGAGTGTTTTATGAGGAGTAAGGATGCAAACCTGGAGAGTGTGCTATAAGGAGTAAGGACGCAAACCCTGGCGGGCCCACTATTTATGAATGTATATCACAAATGGTTCTATAAGAGAACTATTTGTGATAAGCGATCATATCACATATGTTTTTATTGCAGGACCGTCTACAATAAGCTAGAATATCATAAACGGTTCTATTCTAGAACCGTCTGTGATAATCTCTATGGTCGCAGGCTTTACTAAGACCACCCCCTGGTCGTAAGCATATCACAAACAGTTCTATTCTAGGACGGTCTGCAATAAGCGAGCATATCATAGACTGTTATATTTAAGAACCGTGTGTGATAAGAAAGCTACGGCCATTACCTGTTCGTAAGCATATCACAAATGGATCTTGTTAATAACCGTCTGTGATAAATACAAATCACAGGCTGTTGTAGTTTATAACCGTCTGTGATACATATCACAGACAGTTTATCCCACTAAACCGCATGTGATAGTTCCTTCCCTATCTAAAAAAACGTTATGTTTTTGGTTGCTAGTATCAGGAGTATCACTAAAAAATCGTTAAATTTTACAAGTAGTTCAATACATGTGCAAAGAACTTAGCGTACTCATACCTAATCCTACAGTCATCGCTGCAGAAGGCGACGTAGTCATCCCACCCTTCCGTCACGCCACAGTCGATGCTCGTGCACAGGTGGCCATCTTCCGACAGCGCCCACACCAGACCCAGCGGCCTGGCCATCTTCCACATCATCGCCTAGACCGTTTCCGCAGTTAGCCTTCTGCACCACTTGTACTCCCGGTTGGTCCTCTTGGCCGTCTCGCACCTGCCAGCTGGCTCGTTCTTGACCTGACTTATGTATTGCTTTCAAACGATGCCCCCCGTTCGAGGAACACGAAGCCACGCTGCATGTCCTGGTACGCGAAGACGAGCGTGAGGCTGATGATGAAGCAGGCCTCCAGGTTGCCAGCGTCAGCCAGGTGGTTGACGACAGCGAGGTAGTGGTCATTGTCCAGTCATTTCATCACCTTCTCCCACTCCAGCGCCACACGTCTCCCAACGGCACGCTTCTTGGACACCTTGTACATGGCCTTACAACTCCAATATACATACACAATTCAAGATGTCCGAATTACTCCGTAAGAGAGAATTAAAATTAAGGCTAAATTAAGGATGTTGTTGCTAGTCAGATTAGTGACATATTTCTCTAGTCAAATTAAAAGGCTAACATGTATGCATGCATGGGTTGGTTGCCATAACAAACAGTAGTACATGACTCGTAGGCTGCAGAGGTCAGCTATGGGCTGAGGAGAGCCTCGCGGCCATGAGGTCGACGATGTCGACGACAACATCGTGAGGAAGAGCGATGGTGATCGCCGACATCCTCGCCTTGGTCCTCGCCGTCATGCTCCGTGTGCTCACCATGGTGCGCGACGTACAGTCTGTGAGTTTTCAATACCATAGTGATCGAGTTTTTTTTAACTCCACTAGTTGTTGATGGAGGGTGCAAAAGATATGATCATTCTTTTAAAACGTATCACAAATCGAGACGAATCATAACGTCGGCGAGCGAGACGAAGAGATGCATCGTAACGTCGGCGTGCGAGACGACGAGACGCATCGCGTTGGAACCGAATGGTTTAAACATCATAGATGGTTTCAATTATAAACCATCTGTGATAAATACACATCACAGACATTTCTTTTTAATAACTGTCTGTGATAAATACACATCACATACTGTTGTAGTTTATAACTACCTGTGATACGTATTATAGACAGTTTATCCCACTAAACCGCCTGTGATAGTTCCTCTTGATATCTAAAAAATGTTATATTTTTCTCCTGCTAACATCAGAAGTATCACTAAAAAGTATCGCTAATTTTATAAGTGTCTCGAGAATGCTAGAGTTGAAGATGGAGTGCATTCTGGACCATATCAAGTGGTTGGATAAGATTGTGTATGTGTACATGTATCATTATTGTAATTTATGGCATATTTGTTAAGTAGCCGAGTAACTATATCACAAACGGTTCTTATTAAGAACCGTATGTGAAGTGTCCACTATCACAAACGGTTATTTTTTAGAACCGTCTGTGATAATTGACAAATGGTTTTTAACAATAATCGTTTGTGACGTATGCGATTTATCACAAATGGTTCTATTTATAGACCGTCTGTGATGATTACGTATCACAGACGGTTCCAATAGACCTCGTCGTCGCTAGCCACGCATGCACCACCATGCACCAAGACTCCACCACAGGAGGGACCCCCAAGGTCGCGATGTACCCGTGCACTTGCAGTTTGGGGCTAGTGTAACATCCTGTTTTGTAAATAGGATTCAAAATCAAAATTTGGATTTCAATTTCAAAATCAAGTTTTTTTTTGCATTTGATTCAAACTTTTTTTATAAAAAAAAAATCAAACCCTAACATCAATCGGTGGCCCACCAGTTCTTCCTCAGCTCACTGCTTCCACTGCACCGCGGTCCTCCTCGCGACCGGCGTGTTCCCCGCTCCGCCTCGGTTGCGCCCCGCCGACCGCAGACTCGACTGTCCCGCGCCTGCCGCCGACCCACCCTCCTCTCTCCAGTACTGCAGCGACTTTCCGCCGCCCGGACCCTCGCTCCCCTCTCCCCGCCTCGCCTCGGCTATTTAAGCCGAGCCCCGCCTCCTCCTCTTTTTCCCTCTCCACCTCTGCTGCGTCGCCGTTGCCGAGCCGCTCCGAGCCAGCTGCCGTCGCCTCCGGCCTCCTCCTCGCCGTCTCGGCCGGCACCCGCTCGCCTCGCCTCGGCCCTCGGCTCCGCGCGCTCGCTTCCTCCGCTTCCGCCTCCGCCACCGCTCGGACGCGTGCGCCAGGCGCCGCCTCGCTCTCCCCCCTCTCTCGTTCTCCGCGGATCCCCCTCTCTCGTTCTCCGCGGCGCCGACAAGTGGGCCCTCCCCCGTGTCGTGCCTCGGCAGGTGGGCAACAGCGATGCCGTGGACACGTGAACCCGATCCACGTGCGCATCGTGCGTGGACCATGGCCGCGTGCGTGTGGACCCAGTCCACAAGCATAGTGCCCGTGGGCCACGCTCCGTGCGTGCCACGTGTCGGCATGGGAGTTTTTCTGGGTTTCTGAATTTTTTTTCAATTAAAAATTTCATTAAAAAGCTTCGAAAATCCATATCTTTTTCTGTATAACTCTAATTATTATGAAACCAGTTTCTAAAATTTTCAAAAATCAAGATCTTGCTAATTGCACTGGTCTTGTTCTTTTTGGAGTTCATTATTTATGAGTTTGGTATTTATTTGCTCTCTCTGCTGTTGTATCTTTTTCCGGTACTTTCGACCGATTAGGATTCGACGACGCGGGAGACCTCAACTTCGACCAAGTTCAAGAATACCAGGACCCCTCTACCTTTAACCAAGGCGAGTCAATACTTTGATCATTCTGAGCCTACATTTTATGCAAACTATTTTTATTTAAAATATTAAAGTTGCATACTTTAATTTTGTAATCAATGATATGTTAAAGCTTAAGGTAGTTAAATACCCATTTGCTGATTAATTACCTATTAAGCCATCCTTTGATAAATTGAATCCAGTATTCTTTGTCTCCCTAGTAAATATATGGTAAATACTAGCTTAGGTTGTATTTAAGCGACATGCTAGTCTTGCTTAAGTACCGGGACAATAAATGTCCCGATCATCATCCTTTAAACATGAAAAATGGTTTTGGGCAGTCATTGGATGTAGATGACTGGTGTGATGCGTTAATTTGTTTTCCTCCCCAAAACCCTAAACAACTTGCTTGTACCACATCTGGACGGATGGAAAGAGTGGTGGGTGCGGACGTAGCACGAGAATGGTTGGTATGTGGTATGAACCGTCCAGATGAATTAAGGACTTAATCTTGTCATGACCTCCTGTGTAAAACAAGTACAACCGCAAGTCTGCAAAGTGCAACTTGGCTTAGTAAAATTATTGAACCCTAAATGTCATCCCACAACTGGTGTTTAGAAGTGTGCAAGCGGCAGGACGTATGCTAGCTTGAATGGGACACCGAAAACGGTGAAGTTATCAGTTGCGCTAGTCGTTGTGGTCGGGGCCAGCTGCGCTAGTCGTTGTGGTAAGCATCCCGCACAACTTATGAAATTGACCATAGGGGTGAGATGACGGAAGGGGCAAGGTAGTTTGAAACGTTACTGTGACGATCGCTCAACTACATGACTAAGGAATCATGTGGGGTAACGAGTATGATTATCTCTTGTGGGTACAGTGTACACCCTCTGCAGAGTCTAAACTGTTTAAACAGCCGCGCCTACGGTCAAAGGCAGACATGGGAACTTAACCTGAGTTAGCTCTATTTCAAAACCTTTGTGGGTGGAATGAAAATATGGTGGGCTCATCCAGCCCTTGTTTTGGATTTTTCCTAGGTAGCCTTACCCAGTGTTGATAATCGGTGGATGTAGCCGTTATCAAATTTAAGCATGAGGTGGAGGTAACCTCTACTGTTATTTAATAATTGCACTTATTCTCTTTAATGAAAATACAATTTGTTTAAAATGCTAAGTCATAGTGATTTGTACTTATGATAATTGAAAATGTTGCTTTAGCAAATAAAAGAACCTGAGCCATCTTTGTTAAGCCATGCATGTATACTATTGCATACTGTGTGTTGGCTCGCGAGCACGGTAGTTGTGCTCACTCTCGCTCCTCCCCAAACCCTCCAGATGATGTGGATCAAGGAGACTACGCATACTACGAGGAGCCTGAGGTCGATGGCCACGGGAACCCTGAAGAGTAGTGTAGATTATGTAGTGTAGGTCTCGCCCTAGTCTCGTGGACTCTTTGGTACTTGCGTACAGCCTATATTACCCAATCCTTGGATAATATCGGTCGTACGTCGGTCACCCCAGTCGCTTGTCTGTGGAGAGATGAGCCCCATCCTCCCTTTTGTTTCCACTGCAGCTTTATGCTTTTGCGTATTGTAATCAATTTGGCCTGGTGGCCCTTATGTAAAACTTGACCCAACGCGGTCTATGTCACTCTGATGTATGTTATATTTAAATGTCTTAATTCGCGCCTTGTATGTTATGATTCAGCAATGAATCTGTGAGTGCTACCTACTGATTCAGGGAGTAGCACAATATTGTTCACAGATGATCCGGGATTAGAAAATCCGAGTCTGACAGCTAGATACTGCCGGAGTTCGCCACTGGCGAGATCCTTTACTCGCGGCTATCGCCTTTGCTTTCCCCATTTCGACCACCACCGACCTCCCCATCCTCACAAGCTACTACAAAAGGGACATTAGTTGCCGGGAATGCGATGTGCTTGCCCTGTCGCCGCCGCCCAGCCGTTGTAGCCTACTTCCCCCCTACCTTGCTCCCAGGAGAGAGAGAGAGAGAGAGAGAGGGAGAGAGTTAGAGAGAAGGGATTATGTGGCGGCCACATGGGCTGAGTTAGTGATAGACTAGATTCGATGTAGACGTCACGTGGGATAAAATCAGGTTTTATTGGGTCAAAATCATGGTCAAACAGGCAGAGAGATAAAGTTTATCTAGTATTAAGAGATGTGGAACATGTTTTTACCCAGTTTTGCAAATGAGAGACAAATATTAAACTAAGACAATTAGACAAGAGTTGAGGACCAAATACATACTTAATCCTTAGTAAAATAAGGGTCAGATTTACATCTATTCGCTGTTCTACTACTATATATCATACGGTTTTAACATTTGCATAATTTAGTTTTGATGCACACAATAGCATGCGAACGTTTACGTTGGCTGCATGCACGGTAAGGCTAGTGAGGATCAATCACTGCTTGTTTTAATGGAAATTAAGACAGTTTGAAGCTTCCGTGCAAGGTGCAAGGGAAGAATCTATAGTTGATGCCATTCATCGGCAGGGGCAGGTACGCCGATGATCACCAACCTCGAGGATAGAAGCGTCCGGCTTTGAATGAACACGGTTGAATAGTTGATGTAGTATATGTATGAACGCAAGAGATGAGGAAAGTAAGCAGATGCCTCGTTAATGCGTTCACAACAAACTAAGGCCTTAAATGAAGAGCCGTCAGGACCATCCGTGGGTACAAATCATGTGTACTGTAGCAGTATTCGAAGTTATAAAAATATCATTCAATGCTTTTCCTAGGGAGTCAAGCAATTCATATATTTGTGTTTTACTAGTGTGGAAGGATGAAAATTTGAATATACAGAAGATAATTCTCTTATGTTGTGATTGTCAGGGTCCTCTCTTTGAGTATGGATAATTGCAAACAACATCCCTTCTTCTTTTTTTTTTTTTTTTGCAAACAACATTATAGCATTTTTCAGAATATCACTAAGTCCCCCCCCCCAAAAAAAAAGGGTATTTTGATTATGAAAGAAAGAAAGAAAACCAGAAATATACTTCAAAAGTAGCCTAGTTAATTGTATTAGTTATCAATAAATTCAGTGAGCGAGCATCTTTTGAGTTTTAGCACTAAATGAAAGCCACCTAATACTCCTGTAAAATAATTAATAGAAATGCATTAAATTTTGAAGCATACCACAGTAACCATGCAAGGTTTAGCCGTATCATTCATCTAATTAAATGAAGCAAGCAGCAAGAACATTCACTATCATTGTCGAGCCAAAATAGCTTGGGAGAAAAGCCTAAGTAGTTTTATTTTGGTGATAATATGTTCAATACTTCAATAGATTCCTTGCGCCACATACGGATGACAGTAAGGCAACAATCATACGAACTTCTTGAGGGAATTAGGGAATTGGGCATTGAATTCACCTGTGTAGCTGTTGCTGGCCGATGCCTTCTCGTCAATTCGCCATTGCATGTCACACGCTCCTCCGGGCCTCCACTTTCGTCGGCCGCTGCCGCGTGCCAACCGCAACTACCTCCTGCCTCCCAGCTCCCTCGCACAAAGATTTCAAATATACATATTTCTTCTTCACTTTTCGAAGCTTTAAGATGTACAATTCACAAAACAAACAAGATTCACTAATCACAATTAAAAATAACACAAACAAAAGGGCTGGATTGGGCGTTGCGTTTGCCGATTTTGGAATTGGGGATTCGATAATTTGGATTCACCTATGGCCGGCTGGGAATTGGGGATTTGGGAAATGCACTACGGGAAACACGTGATTTGCCGAGTGCAAAAATGTTTGCCGAGTGCCCAATTTCGGGCACTCGGCAAAGACCTGCTTTGCCGAGCGCCGCACTCGGCAAAATATGGCACTCGACAAAGAAGCCTTTGCCGAGGCACTCGGCAAATACCTGCACTCGGCAAAGACAGTCTTTGTCAAGTGCCAGGCACTCGGGAAAGGTAGGCACTCGGCAAAGATTGGTAGGGGCATAACGGCATCCAGCGGTGTCTTCTTTGCCGAGTGCCCCTCGTTTGGCACTCGGCAAAGTTATTACTTTGCCGAGTGCCAACCCTAGGCACTCGGCAAACTATTTTTTTTTTTTGGTTTTTTGCCACCAATTTTTTTTTGAAGCTTTAGTACACTACCACAAACAACATGTCTAAATTTGGGATATTTTCATTGCATTTTGGCATATTTCTATAGTTTATTTTGTTTTGTTGAATTTTTTCCAGAAAATGTAAGTTTGAATTGCAGGTGCATCGAATAATGGATTACATTCGTTCAAGAAATGTTATCCGCGGTGCATCGAATAATGGATTACATTCGTTCAGAAATGTTATCCTTGTTTCTTAGTGTAAATTTAGGCTAAATCCGAGGCTGTCTCGAAATTTCGATCAACGTGCTCACAGAACCAGCCAACTTGCGTGAGTGGTTTTTAATTGTATAAAATCGAGCGAATTCCAAAAATCATGAAACTTGTCGAGTTGCCGCCGTATCGTATCGTATCTCGTGGAAAAAATTTGAAAAGTTTGAACATCATTTGAGCATCACGTCGATGCTCTTCAAACTTTTTCAAATTTTTTCCACGGCATACGACACGATCACGCGATAACTCGACAAGTTTCATGATTTTTGGAATTCGCTCGATTTTATACAATTAAAAACCACTCCCACGATTAAACACTCAGCGCAAGTTCTGCGGAGCACGCTGATCGAAATTCGAGATTTCGGATTTAGCCTAAATTTACACTAAGAAATAAGGATAACATTTCTTGAACGAATGTAATCCATTATTCGATGCACCTGCAATTCAAACTTACATTTTCTGGAAAAATTCAACAAAACAAAATAAACTATAGAAATATGCCAAAATGCAATGAAAATGTCCCAAATTTATACATGTTGTTTGTAGTGTACTAAAGCTTCAAAAAATTTGGTGGCAAAAAAACCAAAAAAATAGTTTGCCGAGTCCGCCACCGCACTCTAAGAAGAAAACTTCGCCGAGTGCCAGATCACGACACTCGGCGAATAAAATTAACTTTGCCGAGTGCCGCCGATCTGGCACTCGGCAAAGCCGCCTTATCCCTTATCCCTTCACTCGCGAGCGCGCTCTCTCTCTCTCTCTCTCTCTCCTCTCACTCTCTCTCTCCCTCCCGCCGCCTCGCCGCCCGCCAGCGCCCGCCATGCGCTGCCGCGCCGCCCGCCGGCCCGCGCCTCGCCCGACCGGCTCGACTCCGCCGCCGCCGCCGCCACGTCGCCATGCAGTGCTCGCGCTTCGCCGCCCGTAAGCGCCAGCCGCGCTTCGCTCCGCCCGCTGCCAGCGCCTCGCCGCGCTCGACTCGACTCGCCCGCCGCCCAGCGCCGTCGCCGCCGTGCTGCCGCGCCCAGCGCCCGCCTGCCCGTGGCCGCGCCTCGCCCGCCTCCCCATGGCGCTTGGTCCCCGTTCGCCTCCTCGGCGGCGCCTCGCCGTCTTTCAGTCATGGGCGCGGCTCCGCCTCTCTGTAAAATCTGAAATTAAAACAATGCCCAAATTTTCAACACACCTTCTCATTTGAGCAGGCTATTTGTCGTGTAATTGTTTCATTGTTTGTGTTCAAGAGGTGGAGAGAGGGACCCATGCAGCTAGCTGGAGGATTTGTTTGACCAACTTCCCTGCTGTTTGCTCTTCTATTTACTATGTAGTGATTGGATCTATGGTCATTGCGTTAGAGTCATACTAGCGGTGCGGATCTAAGTAATAGGGAGTTCAAGGGAAGAAGAATCGGTGATCCTTTGATGGTCACAAATTTATTCACCGGTTTGCTATTCTCGAATTGGAACGTTTTGCAATAGTTTAGATGTTAAGATGGTGCATCGTGCTAGCAAGTTAGTTGAACAAAATTGCGATGTCTTCTTAGAATCAAACATGATGCGCTTTAGGACACGTGAAATCTTTGTCTTCATTGTTGGTGTTTCAAAAAAGGGGGCTATTAGGTCCTATGTTCAAAAGAAAACTTTCATAAAAATGCTTGTATTAGGATGTCCTAGATATGGTGATATTCAAGATTCACTCTTCCGAACACATTAGTATAGTATTTTGAGTTGTATACTCTATCAATCACCGGGACTTTAAAATGACCTGAGTAATGCATACACCATCCATGTTCCCATTTCATCAAGTTTTGATGATTTCACTTTGTTATGAAGTTAGCTAGCTAAAGGTATTCTACATACCATGTACAATAAGTATGCTAACACCTTTTTTCTTTCTCATTGGTAAATTTCTTTTTATCTTCCGAGCACCAAAGACATAATAGTACATGTTTATTATGGTCCATGGATCATCTGTGGTCATTACCAACTTTATCTGAGTTTCCTTATACTTATATCTGGTGCTGTGATTCTGGCAATTATACTTTATGTCGCCCTCTCACTATTTTGGCCCCCTGCTACCAAATTCAGGAGAACAGTGCTGCATTTACAATACCTGAAACTAGAACTTTGGTGAACTCATATGGTCTCCGTGCGCATCCACAAACTCACAGAAGGCCACTTTATGCCGACTTATCACTGCATATATATAGGCAAACTCCTACGTAAATGCTCACTGCACAATTTCATCCATATCAGAAGGTTAAAGTATTTAAATCTTGATATATAGTTTCTCGGGTTATGATTCTGCACTAAACAAAAAGAGTTTGCTATGTGCGAAAGTTATTCTCAACTCATTCCAGATTAATTAAGTCCAAACACTTCAATTAGATCTACTGGAAGAACAACTATTTGTTTTATAAATTATATTTCATACCAATTAAACAGTCTAATGCTGATGAATGTTTGTCCTATTTTGCTTATGTCATCCTTTCCAGCAAGGAAGTAGTACAAGCTTGCTTATATATCTATTTTTCTAATTCAAAATATTGGGCCGTGCCTTCACTAAATTTGGGCCATGCATGCCCTCCTTAGTTTTAATTGGCGCTAACGTGGAGTATATAAGAACTTAAGAGTTTGAGGAACTAGTTTTCACCATGAATTGTTTCTTTAGATGCTTTGGTTTGCAATCATGCATCGAGTCTATTTATACGTGACCTCAATCAACAACCGGCGACCGATAAAGGTTAACATGTAAATAAATAAATTGTTTGGGAGATTTTGATTGCAACGCTAGTTATGTTTGTAGGCTTACACATCGTCTTACGTAGCGACCACCTAATGACCTAAAGCACATTAGCGACTAGTTGTATAACGTGACGTAAATCAAGCATGATTAATGCATTAGGCATCCCATCAAAGATCAAACAATATATAAGCGGAAACCTTGGAGAAATCCACATTTGCTTAAGCTTTGTACAAGAGGGTGTAGTTTTTACGACTTCAATTCTAAGTTTCTAACCTTCCAATTCAACAAATCGGTGTCATGTCGATTGGATTCCTCGGAACTCATTCATGTTCATTACATAATTTCAGAGCAAATGTTGGTTACCCCGTAATGATATTCAGCTCTCAATTACTAACACCACTCCCCGCCTCTCCAGTCGCCGCCAAGCTCTCCCCCCGTCGCTCGCTCGGCTCACGTCGCACCGACACGCCACTACGCCGCTAGCTTCGACT
This sequence comes from Hsuehochloa calcarea, assembly GCA_036346395.1. Classification (NCBI taxonomy): domain Eukaryota; kingdom Viridiplantae; phylum Streptophyta; class Magnoliopsida; order Poales; family Poaceae; genus Hsuehochloa; species Hsuehochloa calcarea. The sequence goes on along the minus strand of CM070610.1, from coordinate 63,012,352 downwards.
CCACCGCCACCCTAGGTATAACCCCTCCTCCTTTGCATGCATGTTTTATATGGTCACGTAGCCCGCTTAGGGCGTCTCCGCTCAAAAAGAGATACGGTCGGAGGTATGCAGATCTTAGCATATCTGCGGCCGTATCTCTTCGGATTGTCCACGATTTTGGACAGCGCGGATGCGTAGATGAGGTTAGTTTCATGGTTCGCTCGGCCCGAGACAGACTTTCGGCATCACCTCCTGTTGTTCTCCGGATACACACTCTCCCTTGCGGGACGTGTATCGGAGAACAATGGGAGGTCTTCAAATTCGGTCTCGGATAGGAGCGAGCATTGAAACCGACCTCATCTACGCATCCATGAGTGGGATTAGGACCTATCCTCACCTATTAGATGGTAGGAACGCCGCGATGCAATTCTTGGTTATATTACTCGCTTACATATGTATATGTCGAGGATGGAGAACCGTGATTGGATGTACACGGCCACGCAAGTATGACCCTGAATGGATGACTAAGACTAATGCTTTCTTGGAGCATTCATTTGGCGAGGTCGCTAGAGGGTCGAGTCGGATGCCGTGTCCCGCAAACAAATGTGACAACCGTAAGAAAGAATAGGAAGAACGTGGGGAAGATCTTTGCAAGTATGGATTCACGCCAAACTATACTCGCTGGATCCACCATGGTGAAGCCGATCGATTAGAGAGGAGGTGGTGAGACCACGCCCGAGGCTTTTGATGGAGATGCCGGGTAGCGATGGATGGATGACTTTCGGGAGGCACGGTTCGGTGAAGGATTAGAGGACGAGCGGAGGAATCCGCAAAGGCGTATTACGATATCTTTTCTTGACACGTAAGCCCCTTCACGAAAAGACAATGGTTTATGAATCGATGCCATTGACGCCTAATGGCGCTCAAGTCGCATGTAGCATGAGTCGAGACAACTTCGATGGTATGTTGGCGGTTGTTGGATCCTCGCTTCGGAGGGTCACATTCGCCAAGAACTTGTACGAGTCACGTAAACTTCTTCGTGCCCTTAAGATGCCGTATGAGCACATCCATGCTTGTCCGAATGGTTGCGCCCTATTTAGGAAAGATCACGAAAGCAACGCGATCTTGCCCAAAGTGCAAATCCTCTAGGTATCCGGAGGTCGACACTAGTGATGGCAAGAAGGAACGACTTGTTATCCCCGCGAAGGTCCTACGGTACCTTCTGTCATACCGAGGATCCAACGGTGTACATGACATGAGGAGTCCGCGAAATGATGACATGGCACAAACATGGCAAAAGATACAATGTCGACAAGATGGTACACCCATCGGATGGTGATGCATGGACCCATTTCGATGGCATACATCATGGTAAAGCCGAGGAGGCTCGGAATGTACGTGTAGCGCCGCAATGATGATGGGTTCAACCCTATGGATTGTCGGGCGGCCCCGCACACTTGTTGGCCCGTGTTCGTGATCCCCTCAATCTCCCCCGCGCCATGTTTCAACCCAAGAACGTATTCTTGTCACCGATAATTCTGGACACCGGGAACAAGATGGGTTTGTTCATGGAGCCTCTCATTGATGAATTGATCCTTGCTTGGGAAAAGGGGTACCGACATACGACCGAGCTACAAAGAAGAACTTCACAATGCATGTGTGGTACCACTACTCCTCGCATGACTTCTGGCGTATGGCATATTTACAGCGTGGTGTGTTCACGGAAGTTCCCATGCCCAATATGCAAGGCACCGTGTGAGGTTCACTTGGTCAAGAGGGTGGCAAGTTTTCTTCGCTTGACCAACATCGTCAATTCCTCCCTATTGACCATCCATTCGCACGAGACGCCAAGAACTTGTGAAAGGGGTTCAAGTCACCGACCCGCACCTCGATGATGACCGTGCCGAGGTCCGTCTTTGAGATAGAGGCTCTCAAACATGATAAAGAGAAAGGTGGTTTTATTGGATATGGTGAGGAACACCGGTGGACTCATAATCGGGCTTGACTAGGCTCCCTATTTCAATGACCTTCTTCTTCCACACAACATTGATGTAATGCACACGAGAAAGAATATCGCCGAGGCGCTTTTGCAACACTCATGGACATTCCCGATAAGTCAAAGGACAACGTTAAGGCTAGACTGGACCTGGCAACGATGTGCGATAGGCCAAAGCAAGTGATGAAGCCTCCCGCGCCCGGCAAGAAATGGAGAAGGACTCCGGTCGATTTCGTCTTGAAAAGGGACCAAAGGAAGGAAGTACTGCAGTGGATCCAGACGTTAATGTTCCCGATGGGCATGCGCGAATTTGAGTAGGGAGTGAACTTGTCCACTATGCGAGTCTTAGGGATGAAGAGTCATGACTACCACATATGGATTGAGCGGCTCCTTCTCGCGATGACCTGTGGATACGCCCTCGAGCATGTGTGGCGCGTCGGCAGAGTTGAGCTATTTCTTCCGCCAGCTTTGTGCCAAGGAGTTATCTCGGGACGTGATTGATGACTTGGAGAAAGTGGCACCTGTGTTGCTCTGCAAGTTGGAGATGATCTTCCCACCCGGCTTCTTCCTGGCGATGCAGCATCTGATTTTGCACCTACCGTACGAGGCACGAATGGGGGGGCCCGTGCAGGCCCGTTGGTGCTATACAATTGAGAGATGTCTAAAGATTCTTCGAAAAAAGTGTAGAAATAAAGCCAAAATTGAGGCTTCGTGGCGAGGCATTCATTCGGAGGAGGTGCCAAACTTCACAACAAAGATACTATAAGGATGGCCTTCCCAGCGCACAATCGTCCCCCTCGTTATAACGCGGACGAGTTCATCGAACCTCGGCCTTTTCAAAGGGCAACTCGGAAAGGCAAGCACATCGGGCATCAAGACCTTGCGGCATGATGAGTGGCGCACTATCATGTCAGTATGTGTTGTTGAACCTTGACGAAGTGAAGCCTTATGTGCAGAAGTTCTCAATGAGCTTGTTACATACGCCTTGTCTCTATCCTCCATCTATCCAACCCCTTATCTCTTGTTTTTCAGGAATTTCGAATAAATTCAGAGAGAGGAATAGGGCTCCTTCCTCAAGAAGAAGATAGTCTTCTCAAAGATGGTGTGCCCGATTTCATATCCTGGTTCGATACGAAAGGTACCGCCCAATTTACCTCGCTCAATCTTTGACATCCCGTTTGCTCCTACGAGCGAGTAATGTAACGATCTATCCTACTCACCTTGCGGCCCGCAAGGATGCGGAAATGGATGTCGAGTTGAAAGGGCTCGCCAAAGGCTTCGCCTACAAGGTCAAGTCATTCACCGCTTATGATGTGAATGGATATCGCTTTCACACAAGAAACTACGAGCGAGTCGCCCAATCGGAAAACCACGAATACCGGAGTTAAGACGCCAGACCGATGAGCGACTACTACGGCATAGTAGAAGAAATATACGAGCTCAATTATGAGTGTCGCAAAGCTCCTAATCCAACAGATTCAAATGCCATTGGTTCGATCCTAATGTCACGAGAATGACCCACGAGATTGGACAAGTCGAAATTCGACAGATTCGTCTATCAAGGAGAGGATGTCTATATTGTGGCTCAACAGCCACGCAAGTTTATTATCTCCCATGGGCGTGCCAAAAGACCCCAATCTTATCGGCTGGTACCTTGTGCGGTTGGTATCGCAGACGGTAAACCGCTCGTCCCAAACGATGAGGATTACAACTTTGACCCAAACACACGGGAGTTTTATCAACCGAGGGGCTAGAAGGAGGTTTGACATAGACATGTTTTTGTTGATGGGCATGGAAGTAGACAATGACATTGATCGGGACGGTGGAGATGAGGACGACGAGAAGAGGTGCAAAATGCTAAGGACTTACAAATGCTTGAGCGACACTGCTTAGGCGATGACAATGATGACAACGATGGAGATGAGCCCGATTTACTCGACAATATTGATAGTGATGACGACACCTATGATCCGGTAGCCCCGATCGTGAAGAATATTTCTAATTCATGTAATACTACATTATTATTATTATTATTATTATTGCAATTATGTTTCGTTCATTTTGCATCTCTTTATAAGTACTTGTAATTTAAGCGTGCTAATTGGTTTACTCTTTGAAATTGCAGCACTCGACAAAATGCGGCGGAAGGCAGGCCGTCGGGGTCAACTCCTCTACATGAGGGAGCGCCACCACCCCACGCCGAGGACGACCCCTGCCGAGCCGCCGACGAGGAGGACGAGGAGCGGCCGCCCTGGCCGTCCGAGGACGAGGGTGCGGCCATTGCCACCCCGTCGGTGGGACGAGGACGACCAGCGGTGGGCACGCACATAGGAGGGGTGGCACTTCCTCTTACTCGTCGGACCACGGGAGGCGGCGATATCAACAAAGATGGGTTCCACTTGCACCGCCTGGCTCTACCTTGTCGGAGTCTACTTGCGCGGGCCCTCGCGCCTCGGCGCGCCGATCCCACTTCACCGGCAAGACGGTGATTCGACCAATGGCGACAAGTAAGTATTATTTCACTACTATTTCATATGACATGTTGAAAATCGAATTGAGACTAACAATTCTTCTTAATGACTCTTGCAAAGAATCGGGAAGTTGTGTCCGAACAAGCCGGCACATCAATGCCACCACGGGCCTTCGATTCGGCAAAGACTACGGCATGGTCACCTACGCCTCGGTGACTTCGCCACGGACGTGGGACCACTTCTACGCCGCCGAGGACGAAGTTCGCACCGTTGCGGCGCGGATCAAGGCCGAAGTTACGGGTGAGTCTTCATCGCACTAAATTGGTCAATACTACGCATTCATTGGTCGTTCTTGAAATAATGAAACGATACATGATGTCGTATGCGATGCGGACTTCTTCAGTGCGACGAAGGGTTTGAGGACCGGCGGCGCGAGTGCGAGGACAAGGTCCAGAGGTCCCGACTCTCGGACCGTACCACGAGACGCGGCCCAAGGTGCATCATCAACTACTGGCCGACGCCCTTGGTCGGTGGTGAGGAAGGCCGATGCGAGGACGGGACGCTCACCAAGGAGCGATAGACTCTCGGTAAGTACTGAAACATTATATCGACTCCTTCCATGAAGAATAGGTAGGCTTCATTTCATCTTCGACATATCAATAACTTGATGGCATGCAAGAATGTCCCGATTAGTGCGCCGAGCACCGCCTCTCTTTGGGAGGCCATTGTGGGATGTGTGGCTCTGAGGAGTGGGCGAGAAGCACAACATCCGTCGGATCTGCCGCTGCAGATGGGTGGGCGCCACACCACCAAGGCAACCGAGCCTCAGCAGCGCACGCCTGGACATGGGTAATCTTCTTTGTGTTTTCATCTTTATTTATTTATTCTAACTCTCAATTCTCATTACTTGTAATCATCTTTGTGTTTTCCTCGCAGCCCCAGCGCACAAGGCCGAGAATGCAACGAGTTCATGGCGACGCCTGGCACACAAGGGCAAGGCGACGGCCCGAAGTCACCTACAACCCGCGGACGGGCCCGAGGGCGTACACCAACGCGGCGTCCACAAAGAAGCTTAGCGAGTACACCTCGGCGGCCAGCGCCATGGGGAGGACTTCGATCCGCCACCCAACCCGGACCGCAGACCTCGATGAGGTGGGAGGAGGGAAGCAAAGACGCCGTCTTGGATGGCGGACAAAGACGGTCGACTCGCCTCTGCTCCCAACCTCGCCGAGATTCGAGCAAGGAGCACGAGCTCCTCCTCCCCATACGCCTCGGCAGCAGAGCTCACAGCAGCAGATGGTGAACTCGTGTTAGTCTTGTTTTATTCATCGCTCATTGCTTTTACACATCTACCTTGCCTTTGCATTGTTTAAACATTGCGGGTGGAATGTTGCGAGCCGACTTGCGGAGGTTGGAGGGCAGCAGCGGCCCAAAGTGAGGCCCACCTACCGGAGATGGAGGTCGTACAAGCCCGGAGGGCGGCCGAGGGGCGAGGCTGCAGGACATGTTCGCCTTCATGGCGAGCCTTGAGCCTTGCGTGTGTGGTCGTGCCCGATCATTGCCGCCGCTCGAGCTTGTGGCTCCTCCTCCTCTGTAGGGACTCGGTGAGTATATATGGTTGTTTATTCCTTTAGCTTGTGCGGCCCTCCCAGACACTCATGAATTCGCTTCTCCTTTGTGCGACCACAATGGCGGGTTCGAACCCGACTCCTCAAGGTGGCCCTTCTCCACAGCCGGTGGCCAACCGCCCTCCTCAAGGTGGCAGTTCACACTCCGGGTGGGGAGGCTGGCAGTAGTTACCATTTATTTGTTTCTTTTCATGTTGTATGGACTTGTGTTAGACTTAGCCTTATGTTGGACTACTACTAGAGACATATATATATTGTGATGGATATTGTCATGGATGATGCGAATGTATGTGATGGATTATGGACAATGGATTTGTATGTGATGTATTATGGATGGTGGATGTGTATGTGATGGGTTATGGATGTGTATGTGATGGAATATGGATGTGTTGTGATATATCCTGTGCTGTGTGTTGATATATATGTGATTTCTTTGTTTGTGCTGATGGAAAGCAAAAAACCAAAAAAAAATAGCATTTTCCCCTCTTTGCCGAGTGCCACACTCGGCAAAGAGGGCTTTGCCGAGTGCCACACTCGGCAAAGCTGGGAAGCAGAAACCCAATTTCCCAATTTCCCAGCTTTGCCGAGTGCAAGAGTATGGCACTCGGCAAACCTGGGAAGCAGAAACCCAATGGCACTCGGCAAAAAAAAAATTTTAAAAAAAAGAAAAAATTTCTTTGCCGAGTGCAACAGGATGGCACTCGGCAAAGAGTTTTCAAAAAAAAAATGAGAAAAAAATTCTTTGCCGAGTGCCGCTGAGGTGGCACTCGGCAAAGAGGACGTCAGGGTTGACGTCGGATTTTTTTTGCCGAGTGCTGACGTGACACTCGGCAAAGGCTTTACCGAGTGCCCGATATGTGGCACTCGGCAAAGAAACCTTTGCCGACGGGTTCTTTGCCGACTGCTTTTTGCCGAGTGCGGCACTCGGCAAAGCCTTTGCCGAGTGCAATAGGGGCTTTGCCGAGTGCCCTAAGCACTCGGGCACTCGGCAAAGAGCCCGTCTGCAGTAGTGATGGGAATTGTAGTTGATGTGCGTTGTGTGCGCTGTCTCACCGTTACCGTCGGTGCCCTGGGTGAGTGTGCGGCTATGCGCTCTATCTCCCCTTCTCGACTTCTCCCAGGCCACTTCTGTGCAACCGTTGTGTCCTGCGGGCTTGCCCCTGTGCCACTGCACCTGGCACGCCGTTGCCTGCCTCCCTCCCTCAGAGTCTTGCCCCGCCAGTCGCCGACTGCCTGCCAGCCACGCGCACACCACCGCTAGCCGTCGACCGCCTGTCGTCACCTGCCGCGTATGTGGCTAGGCTGCGTGAGTGCGTGTGCTAGCTCTTCCACAGAGAAAGAGCGTTATTGTTAGATGATTTCTTGCTGCACCCGTCCGGCTGCACCAGACGCACTCGTGCCAAGGGCCATGCAATCACGCTCGGGATCATCTGTAGTGTCAACATGGCAACACCAACCGTAGCCAGCTTGGTTTCTATCTATAACCACAACAGATATGCATGTAATCTTGTTTCTATTTTCGGTTTATACCGTGTACAACCCATATAAGCCGATCCCCAGCCAATCAATAGATCATTGCGTGTTTTGTATCTTAGCCTTCACGCTTTCATGGTATCAGAGCAGCAGGACGATCCTACCGCTTCCGCCCACACCCTAACACGATCGCAGGTTCCCCCTGTGGATCGCCACCTTCATGACCGGTCCGGCGCTTGAGGAGATCGCCGCCACTGCTGACAAGGCCGCCGCTGATGCTACCCGAGTTAACGCCGAAGCCAAGGGAGTCCTCTGGGTGCAAGCAGTCGCCATTGCGAGCATCAAATCTCTCATCCCGGTCACGCTCGATCTCCAAGCTTCCAACTTCTCGAAGTGGCACGGTCTCTTCCGGCTCACACTCCACAAGTATGCCTTGGCAGACCACATCGAGGGTGTGCCCTCGCAGCCAGACACAACGTGGACGCGCCTCGACGTCGCGATCTCGTCATGGCTTCTCAATTCCGTCTCGATGGAGATCCTTGAGATAGTGATGACTGACAGCCCCGACGCCGCGACCATCTGGACAAAGATCGTCGACTTGTTTCAGAACAATAAGGAAAGCCGTGCACTTTACCTCGAAGCCGAGTTCAAGAACTTTGTCCAAGGTGATCTCTCCGTCACTGATTATTGTCGCAAGATGAAGTCCTTTGCCGATGCATTAGCCGACGTCGAGCAGCCCGTCACCGACAAGGCCCTCGTGCTCAACACCATTTGAGGTTTGAATGAGGAGTTCTCCCATCTCCGGTCTGTTTTTTGGTGCCCACCGTCCGTTCCCGTCGTTCACCGACGTTCGGACCACCCTTCTTCTTGAAGAAATTCAGAAGAACGCCGACGTATCACGCGCCACGGCTCTCCTCTCTGGGACGTCGGGGCCCAAGGGAAACAGTGGCGGCTACTCACAGTCTTCCAGTGGTGGCGCTCATTCCCGCGCCTCCCACGGTGGTTCTGGCTCCTACGGCAACTCCGGTTCCTATGCTGGGTCATCTTCCAACTATGGCGGCAACAATCGATGACGTCGCAACAACCATGGAGGTTCTGGTGGTCACAATGGCGGCCAGGCTTCCAGCGGCGGCCAGCGCACAGACAACCGGAACCAGCAGCAGCACTGTCCCACGGTCTTCAACCCGTGGACCGGGTCATTCCAGGTTTGGGCTGGGCCATCCCAGGGTCACCCTGTCCCGGGCACATCTGGTCTTCTAGCAACAGGCGCTGCATGCACAGCACGCTGTGCAGCCAGCCCAGATGCTGCCGCAACCTGTACAGGCCGCGTCGCCCTCCTGGACTCCATGGCAGCCGTGGCCTCCCATGTCCGAAAGAACTCCGATTGGTACATGGACTCGGGCGCCACCGCCCACATGACCTCTGACTCTGGTACACTCTCCTCCTCCTGACCCCCTTCTCTCCACACACCTACAAATATCATCGTCGGCAATGGTCTCTGCTGCCCGTTGCCTCCACTGGTCATACATCTTTTTCCACGTCTTCTCGTCCGTTCCATCTGCACAATGTCTTAGTTGCACCTCATATTGTCAAAAACTTGATTTCTGCCGCAAGTTTACCACTGACAATCTTTGCTCCATTGAGTTTGATCCGTTTGGTCTTTTCGTGAAGGATCTTCGCGCCAAGACCGTGATCATCAGGTGCAATAGTTCGGGGCCTCTTTACTTGTTCTGGTCATCGGAAGCTTCTCCTTGCGCCCTTGCCGCATCCACCTCCGCAATGCTTTGGCACCGCCGCTTGGGACACCTCAGTCGCCAGGGCCTCTCCCATTTAGCTTCCTCCTTGCCATGTGATAAACTAGTGCACGATGATGCCATTTGCCATGCTTGTCAACTCGGTCGTCATGTTCGACTTCCGTTTTCGACCTCTATTTCTAAGACAAATAATGTGTTTGATCTCCTACATTGTGACCTGTGGACATCTCCTGTTTTGAGTGTCTCTGGGTTTAAGTACTATCTTGTCATCCTTGATGATTTTACTCATTACCTATGGACATTTCCTCTACGTCTCAAGTCCGATGTGTTTGCCACTCTCACACATTTCTTTGCATATGCCAAAACCCAGTTCAACACATGCACTAAAACCATACAGTGCGACAATGGACGCGAGTTTGACAATGCATCCTCTCGCACCTTCTTTCTCACTAATGGTGTTCATCTTAGCCTCTCTTGTCCCCACACTTCCCAGCAGAATGGAAAGCCGAACGTATCATTCGCACCACAAATAACATTGTTCGCTCCCTTCTCTTTCAGGCCGCCATGCCTCCCTCATATTGGGTTGAGGCTCTTCATACCGCCACATACCTCCTTAACTGCCACCCTACTCGAGCTCTCTCATTTGGCACGCCTTTCGCTGCCCTTCATGGCCATCCTCCATCCCTTGACCATCTTCGAATTTTTGGTGTCTGTGTTATCCCAACCTCTCCTCTACAATTCCCCACAAACTAGCCCCGCGTTCCACCCCTTATGTCTTCCTTGGTTATCCGGCAAACCACAAAGTCTATCGATGTCTCGACATCGCCACGCAGCGCGTCATCATTTCTCGCCATGTGGTATTTGACGAGTCCACCTTTCCGTTTGCCCGTCGCATTCCAGCTCCTCATGTCTATGAACTGGACTTCCTTTGCCCCCCATCCAATTCTGCCCTTGTCGAGCCTGTGTCGACCCCTGGTCCTCCCTCGGTTGGGTCCTCATCAGCGCCCGCCACATGCTCCCTGCCACAGCACGTCCACCCGCCCCTGCCTCTTATGCCGCCGCTGCCCGTGCCCCACCAGCCGCACACGCCCATGCAACAATAGCCGCCCACTCATGCACCACAACTACCTCCATCCACTATTGTGCCCATAACTCCAGTGGACAACGCCCATGCCATGCGCACTCGCGGCAAGAGCGGATTCCACTAGCCACTTCATCGCATGAACCTTTTGGCCGAGCCCATCTCTCCCATTCCAAAGAGTTATCGCTCCGCCCTTCATGATCCGAACTGGCACAATGCAATGCGTGCCGAATACGATGCCCTTCTTGCAAATCGCACTTGGGATCTTGTGCTGCGCCCTCCTAATGTCAATGTCGTGACCGACAAGTGGATTTTTCGGCATAAACTTAAGCCGGATGGTTCTTTAGAGCGGTATAAGGCTCGGTGGGTTTCTCGTGGCTTTACCCAACACGAGGGCATTGACTTCTCTGAAACTTTCAGTCCCGTTGTCAAACCAGCCACCATTCGCACAGTTCTCACTTTGGCTCTTTCCAGTGATTGGCCGGTTCACCAACTCAATGTAAAAAATGCCTTTCTTCATGGGTCGTTGGCTGAGACCGTCTATTCTCAGCAACCTGCTGGTTTCCTTGACTCAGCTCACCCCAACCACGTGTGCCACTTAAACCGTTCACTCTATGGACTTAAGCAAGCACCACACGCTTGGTTCAGCCGCTTTGCTTCTTACTTGATCTCCCTTGGTTTTGTTGGCTCCAAGGCTGACACCTCGCTCTTCATCTACAGATGAGGCTTTGATGTTGCCTATCTCCTTCTATATGTCGATGACATCATCCTTACCACCTCCACATCCGCTCTCCTCCGCTGGATCATATCCTCCCTTCAGCGTGAGTTCGCTATGAGCAACATGGGACCTCTCCACTTTTTCCTTGGCATGACCGTCACTCGCAATGCCACCGGCATGTTTTTATCCCAGCATCACTATGTCGCTGAAATCCTTGAACATGCGGGTATGACCTCATGCAACTCGTTCGCCACTCCAGTCGACACTCGTGCCAAACTTTCCGCTTCGGGCCTCGATGAAAACCCTACTCGATCTGCGCGGCATCACCGGGCGCTCTCGATGATTTGACCTTTACTCGACCGGACATTGCCTATCTTTGTTGGCGGTGTGCCTCTACATGCATGACCCCGTGAGCCTCACCTTAATTTAGTGAAGCGCATTCTTCGCTACCTTCAGGGTACCATCTCATATGGGCTTCATCTCCGCCGCACAGATCCCACTGCCCTTGTCACCTACTCGGACGCTGATTGGGCCGGCTGCCCGGACACTCGCAGGTCTACCTCTGGCTATCCGGTGTTCCTTGGCGACAGACTCATTTCATGATCGTCCAAACGGCAGCACACGGTCTCCCGCTCTAGCGCTGAGGCAGAGTACCGTGCGGTGGCCAATGCTGTTGCTGAATCCTGCTGGCTTCGTCAACTACTGCACGAGCTACACCGCCCTCTACGTCGCGACTGTCATCTACTGCGACAACATCTCCGCCATGTACCTCTCCAACAACCCGGTCCAACACCAGTGCACGAAGTATGTCGAGATTGATCTCCACTTCGTACGTGAACGGGTCGGCCTTGGAGATGTACGCGTGCTTCACGTGCCTACGACGCAGCAATTTGCTGATATCTTCACAAAGGGATTACCGGCGGCGACCTTCGATGAGTTTCGCTCCAACCTGAGCGTACGGAACGCTCCCGCTCCGACTCGGGGGTTTACATGATTTCCTGCTGCACCCGTCCGGCTGCACCAGACGCACTCGTGCCAAGGGCCATGCAATCACGCCCAGGATCATCTCCAGTGTCAACATAGCAACACCAACCGTAGCCAGCTTGGATTCTGTCTATAACCACAACAGATATGCAACATATATGCATGTAATCTTGTTTCTGTTTTCGGTTATACCGTGTACAACCCATATAAGCCGATCCCCGGCCAATCAATAGATCATTGCGTGTTTTGTATCTTAGCCTTCACGTTTTCAGTTAGGGAATGGGTTGGTGGTGGTGGGCCAGGCTAAGAGGGGCACACGATGGCCGGATGGGCTCACAGGCCGCGACCTAGCGTGGGCTGGGGCCTGACGGGGAGCTAGGGAGGTGGGATACTAGGATTGGCGTGATGGGGGTACAAATACAACGAATCTAGTCCAACTAAGGGTATATACAATACTTTACTTACTATATATTTGATTTTTTGCTAAAAAAAAGGTGTTCTGAACACCCATGAACGTAGGGTCTGCCCCTTTAACTCACACCAAAGACTGAAGCGAGCATAATCTGCAAAATTGGTCAACGGGCTGACTGAGCTGCATACTGCAGAATGGGTGGACTTGTCTATGTCATGGGGGTGAGGTACAGCAAAATGAACTGGTACAAAGCTGCAGGCTCCCAAAAACTTTTCTACTTGAACAGCTCTTGACTGAATCTGAAGCACTGAAACTTTCCTACCCATGGACCAACTCAAGCTTCATACCTTATCGGAGCACAGACATATGACTTGGAGAAGATCTTATGAAGTTCCAGAGTGAACAAAATTTCTTCTGAAAGTTTGCAGAAGTCTTATGCAGAAAGCTTTGCAGTAGGCTGTTTGTCGTCAGAGATCTGTGAACTGTGTCATCTTAACCTTGTCATCTAGACAGTGCTGCTGATGTTAAGAGAGGAACCCGCGAATCATCTACACAACCACTTGAATGCAAACAGCATTCAGCACATCCATCTCATCACAAATCATCAGCATGAACAGCGCCGGTGGTAACAAAACTGTCCCTGATTACGAGCAGTAAAGCAGCTATAAGCCACAGAATGGCAATGGTGAAGATAGGTCTCCTTCCCCACTTTTCTTGTAAACCTTCCTTCCCATCACTTGCTGCACTCCCCAAAGATGTAAAACTTGGCCACCAACACGCAAAGCTGCAACAGAGTTAAATCTAGAGCCAGGAATTGCGTCTCTAGTATGGCATAAACATGTATTACCAGCTCCTTTCAGGATGTTATTTCCATTGAGCTAGGGTTCATAATGAGGACTAGAGCTCAGAAGGTAAGCAGCTTGACAGGGTTGAACATATGTGCAGTGAATTTGTGGTTTCTGAGGGACAAAAAGACCGTCTTCAGCGAGAGCTGAGTGACACCAATGAGAGCATACACTGACACTGCCAGGAGGAGATGATGCGAGTGAATCAGTTTGCCAGTGAGGAAGACACACGCAGTGTATGGCACAGCAATCTAAACCGGTGGTAACAGCCTAACAAGAACTGTGAGCAGAAGGGTTATGTTACTGCAGGACTGGACCATCTCGCCATGCACTTGCTACTGCCCCTAGGTCGTAGTTGTGCCCTGCAAATAGAGAAGCAGTAGGATATTCAGATGGACAGCTTCCCACCATTTTACCTGTTCTGAATAATACAGTGTTGGAGATGAAGCAGTAGGATATTCAGATGGACAGCTTCCCACCATTTTACCTGTTCTGAATAATACAGTTGTTGGAGATGAACCATTCTTGGAGAATTAGCAAACATATTCAGCTTCTTGGCCTCAAATACCTTCAGTTCATCAACATAGGTGCACAACCTGCAGTACCATATAAAATTTCTTTAAATAAATAAAACACTCCTGAATAGATTTATGTGATGTAAGAATAGTATCCCTAGATAGAAATACTAGACAATATTCTTGCTGTGGATCCAGCAATATCAAAAGTCTCCATATTTGGTAGGAATCAGCATATGCTTGCATATTTTTTCTATCCATTTAACTTGTCCTGAGAAGATCACCTCTGGAAAACTTAAGAATTATACAAATCCAGGAAATAAAATGCATGAAGATGGTACCTTCCTGTCAGTTGCTCCATTACTTAGGTACGCTCAGCCTACTCCTGCAGGCTTTGGAATCCTCATTGATCAAAACGTATATATCTACCATACCAATGCAATAGTTTTGATTTGTTGTCACTTGTTACCGTTACAGGTACGTTCATCAAAGCTGGATGTTTGTATCTCTTCATCTCTAAAACCCAAGTTGGATGAAAATAATATAGCTCACTTGGGTTTCCGCACGAGTGTCAAATTTTATTTTCAAGAAACTTGAGATGGCAATAATTGGGCAACCATTGAAGATTCTTTGAGTCAATGTCAACTGTAACTTGTATCAAACCACTGAATACACCTCGCTGGCACGCTTTCTTCAAACATAATAGTTATGTTGCCAAGCTCTTACTCCGCCCTCGAGCTAGCAAAGATACAAGTAATATTGTAACACTCCAGTCCAACATTGAGCCTAGGATGCTACGAAACTACCTTAACGATCCACTTTAATTCTACTCACTTTCAAAATTTCAATAAGCTATGCAATAACGAATAAGCTAGAAATAAGCTAAGGAACTAGCACAAACTACACAAAGATAAACTAAAAGGTATCACTAATCAAATAACAAAATCTTAGGCATAAAACTAACCCTTGCTCATCAAGGAACCGATCACTATGAATATATGAACATAATGAGAAGAATTGCCAACTGTACTTGGTTCATCAAGATTATTCAGAGTTTTACTAGGAAGTAGGACTAAATAATTCACTTGAAATATTATACCATATAAGAGTGTAATAAAATAAGATCTGAAATTTTAAAGTATGAACAGTAACCTCAATGAGAAAAACTTGGCTAATCCAATTACAGGCCAAACATTCATCATGAAGGATGAGCACATTCTTATAACATAAATAGTAACCAGATTTACTTTAAACTTAAGCCTATGAGTTATTATTATTATTTTATTTGTCATGGGTAAATTTATGTGATGTGCACCAAAGGTCTACCCCTGCACATGCATGTCGTTTCCTCAAGAGGTACCTAAAGAAAATAACAAGAAGAAGAATGAGTTCATGACTCAGCAAAGTACAACAGTGTAATTGGCAATGCATCATCAACAAGTAAAGAATATAACAAAATCCTCATATAAGCATTAGCAATGATTTCATAATTGGTCTCTTCTACTTTCATATGATGCAGATGACAAGAATGCACTTTCTTCCTTCTTTGCAATTACCGATAATGCATAGTAGTACATCCGTCGACGCATACTCAAGCCTGTGCCCTCTGGCATAGGGACCTCAAGCCCACACTCCCGAGTGTGGGGACCTCTTGCCCGTCCAATACATGACAGAGACCTCAAACTAATCAATTCTTGGCTACCATGTAGGACAAGGCTCAAAGTTGAATATCATGATGCAAATGAACATAATCTTCTTAATCAATCATGAGCGAATAACATTCAGTATCAATATCATGAATAAAATTTCACACAAGTAAACCATAGCAATTTTCATGAATTTATCTCCGCATATACTATACACTGCTTGCACTTGCCTCAACCGTGCGATGGGTTACGACAGGCAGATGATTCTAACACCGGTATCTCACCACCACCTGACATTGGTAAAACATACTAAGATACCATCCAAAAACACACCACATAATATTAAAACTAAATAAACATATCGTCTCCTAATCGCAACTCGCAACAATATCGTTCCTTCTAAAAAACCAATCTGTCCAAAACAGACTGTCGTCTTAGAAAATCTATAAATTTTAATTTATAGCTCCAAAAATCATGAACTCAGCCTTTCTAGAATCTACACACACAAACCTACAAATTATCAGGTGATCAAAATTTCAGATTATTTCATATAAACCCTTGTTTTTATCTCCGAAGACAATTCTGTCATCTTCGGTATTAACGACCTAAAAATTTCATATATTTTAATTGGTAACTCCAAAAATGATGATCTAAGACATTATGGAATCCCCAGATAATTATATTCCAAAATAAAATTAATCAAAATTTTCTTTTGTGCAAAAAAATTTGCTAACAAAGCCATTTTTCCCGACTGTCTCCAACTGAAGGACATAACTGCACTGGATGATTCAAAAATTCATAACTTTCGTTATACTTGTCCAAAAAAAGTGATATTGATGCCTATGGAATCATAATGAAGTTATCTATCAAATTTATGAATACTAAAAGTCCAGATTCATCCATTTTTTAATTTTTATTTACAAAACACATGTTTGCTGCCCGAAGCCCAAGAACTAGACAGACACTTGTATTGAGAAAATCATAACTAATTGTATACTCATCCAAATAATACGATCCTTGACTTTCCAGAGAGCTATTGAGATAATCTACCTATCTCTAGGAGGCACAAAACCCTAATGTAATTCAAATCTACAGATCAAACAACGCTGCAGATTACCGATCTACTGACAGCAGGGTACCAAATTGATACTCGACAACAAATCACATAGAAAAAGCATTACACTAGCTATTGGGGAGCAAAAAATTACTCTCGAATACCTCACTAGATCCCGCTGTAGTCCCAGTGAAAATCCTCTTTTCCTCCCTTTCTTCTCCCTCCTCTCCCTTCTCTACTTGGCCGGCAGCATCAAGGAGCACCTATCTTCCTCTTGGTCGGCAGCAAAGAGGAGCACTAGGGGAGGGGATGGGAGGAGAGGAGGAGGTGGTGTTGGATTGGGGAGGGGAAGGGGCGGCCAACAGGGGGGCGGCGGCCAAAGGGTGGGGCAGGGGAGGGGAGGGGCAAGGGAGTGGGGTGGGGGAAATAGGGTTTGTTGCCCACATGGGCTAAGATGATGTGGGCTGAAAACCCATAGCTGGTTCTCTAAAAACTATGAAAAAAACCCCTAAATTTTTTGTTAAAGTCGCTTCCTAAATAATTATCATCCACAAAGTATTTTTTATCTTTAAATATTTGGGATATTACAAAAATGCTTGGTAATATTATCAAAATAAGGTCTTCCGAATCCAATTATGTAGATTCCTTATATTATACATGTTGGATCTCGACAGTTGCACTGTAAACCACACATTTTTGGTATAATACATAGTTGGAGATTTGGAGCTGTTCATAAGTCTTCATGGACCTGCGGACTATATGTGGTTCATGCTCTGTCTTCTATGGCATATAATATTAATAACATGCTTCTAGGTGGAAACCCAATTTGGCACAAAACCATAGAATATAAAACACTAAATTCATACATGTGCAAGTTGCAAGACATCTGTTCAATGAGTGCTGAGGAATGAACCCCTTATAGCCTAGTATGCGCTTCATGGTAGTCAATGTAAGTCAATTTTATGGTCTCTGGGAAGCATACGGAGAATAGGCTGATGGGCATTTGTTTTCTCTTACATGGTCGGCACTCCACACAATGACAAGCGGCAATTCTACACAAAAGAAATGAAGATACTCCAGATCAAGCTGCACAAGGGCTTGATTCTACATGATAGCCATCCAATATGTCTGAACTAGAGTTTGGATGATCAAGTAGAAAAAGATTATAATACTTGCATAAGGAAAGATATTTGACACATAAAGAGATGCCAAAGCAATGCTATAGTTCTCAACTGATAACATGCATTAGCACCTTCCCCACCCACAATACAAAATGTAGCAAATCAATATTATCCACGACCCACAAAGACTAAATTGTATCAAACAATTAGTACCACAATATCCAGTGGTTCAATAAGCGCAGGCAGAATATTCAAGGAAAGCAACTATTTGCAGGACCATGGACAATTTGGAAAGCATGTCTGAAACTAAACCATTATTCTCTTTTTATTTTCCATGATGATACATCCTTACACAGGAAAAAGGAAGAGACCAATAGCATTATATACCTAGAAATATGGTGAAAAACGATATTTCTTTGATGAACTTCCTATTAACCATACATTACAACTTGTACCTCACTCAGTACCAACAAACTAAATTGGTAAGAGCATCTATCTGGAGAACAATGTAACGAGCACTTAGGAATTCTCCTCCACGCTGACTGAAGTCTTCTTAGCTTTCTTGTCATCAACATATAACTGGTAGCCATGCGAAATAAATCCCCAGATGGCCATCAGCATAGCTATAATCTTTATTCCATCCATCTTGTCGTGAAAGAAAATCACAGCGAAAACAGGAATGATGGGTAGAGCTAGGGTGCTTATCACATTTGAAAAGAGTGATGATATCACAAAGATCAACCCCACCACTCCAACAGAAGTTATCTGCCAAGATATAGCAGTCCACAGCAGTGTCATTACATATGACAGCTTCCCTGAGCGGAACACATGCATCTCTCCCTCCAAAGTCTTCCATTCACCACTTGCGAATAACCCAACTAGAGAAGCCAATGTTGCCACAAGTGATGTATAAATCTGCATGTTCAACACGACTGAGAAGGTCTCCCTCTTAATAACCTTCTCGAATGTAACTTGCATTAGGGAGAGAATAAGTGAGTATGTGGCCGATGCTCCTAGTGCCAACAAGAAACCCAATATGTATTTCCCGTGTGAGATATCATTAGTGCCCTGAGAATCTTCATCAACTCCAAGGAGTGAAGCGGAAAAGGTAAGGAGGATTACAGAGTTGAAAATCAAAGGGGTGAACTTTTGAGCATTGAGGACATATGAGAAGGCGGCATTGAAGGCAAGCTGACTAGCACAAATGAGAGAATAAGTTGAGACGGGAAGATACAATAGGCCATAGGAATACATCAAATCGTCTGCGGCAATGATGAGCCCCAAGACAACGTATATCAGAGTGATTTTGGTGACAGGAGTCTCAGGACTACTGGTAGTTGTTTGTGTAGAAGGTGACTTTGAATGGAAAAGATATAGGGCAATGAACAACACTGGAAAGCCAGCTGTTTGGACAAATGTGGACATCCACTTGCTATTGCCACCTTGATTGTAGTAGAACCTCCCAAGGAGCGTTGATGCCGTCTGACCGGCAACTAGGAAGAAAATGTTCACTGCCACCATCAACCACCATTGCCAATGCTTGACAGGTGAGTTTCGCGGTGGTGCTTCATGGGTTGAGGAAGTTGCAGCTTTGGATGATCCTACAATTCACAGTGAGAAGGTCATGTCAATGGGTTGGATCAAACAGTAAATGCTTAGCACAGATGATAACAGGACATGACTTTGGATGATCCTGCAATTCACAGTGAGAAGGCCATGTCAACGGGCTAGATCAAACCGTAAATGCTTAGCACAGGTCATGACCAGATGCTCTTGAGGAATTCCTGCAACTAACGGTAATAATGCCATAAAGTTTACATCTTTGTGAAACTAGCAGGGTGGCGCATTTGAGCCGCTAGATTTGTTTCGAAGTTTGTAGTATCAAATGATGCAACTTAGATGCTTGAGAATATATTTACGTATCTTGTAGACTATTTATATTTTTAAGATATCATAAACATTGAAAATGACATAAAAATTTGAAGGAAAATACAACTTGGCGAATGTAATTGAAGTATGGACTTTGATGAAAGAAAATCATTGAGCATGATTAGTTGTTGGGGTTCTTATAAACGTCACCACTCTCCATCATGCATGGATCATGTAACTGCATGCCCCCAATTCTTCCTCCATTAGTTACTGTGGATATCGTGGGGATATGTGCATGATCTTAAGATGATGAGTCAATTGGCAATGACGTTGTTGGTTTGCCGAATCTCGCGTTTTCGGAAAAACTCCTGTGTTGTTCAGACCTCAGACGGTCAGACAGCCCGTGTATCGATCCGACCGGCAGCACTACCGGTCCGACCGGCCGTGTGGCAGTCCGACCGGCTATGTGCGGCGGTCCGACTGGCCAGAACCTTTTGTGAAGTTTGGGGCTAGGCCAAAAATAGAGTGTGTAGGCAAGAGAGGGGAGTCTCCTGCACTTGGTCTCATATTTTTTGGAGCTTCAGTCAAAAGTTCTATCAAGTTAAAAATTCGAGAGTTTCGGATTTCCACGATGGAATTTTGACTAAGTCATTTTGGGCGGTCTGACCGGCATTATAAAATCGATCAGACCAGTTTGATATCGGTCGGACCGGCAGGGTACGGCGGTCAGACCGGCTTTCACTTGTTCGTCAGCCATCTTGGCGGCGTTGTGTTTTGATTGTGTCTAGTGGATGAGTTTCAATGCTTTACTGTTGCATATTGCATGGTTGAACTAACGTGGGTCAAGTTGTGAAGAACTTGTTCCCGGAGATGATTTCTTTGTCTATTGCTGTGCAGGTGGCTTGCAGGTTAACGTCGATCAACAGTGAGGAGGATCGGGACTAAGCTTGGAGAGTTGAGGTCCAGAACGATCATGGATGCCGGGTGAGGTCGTGTGACTCAAGCATGGCGCAAAATGGATAAGGTGGTTCGAACGGATAGTTTGTTGCAGCTGGTTGGATCAAGCGGCGCGGGGGTCGGTGCAAGTGCTTTAGAGGTTCCGATGGGATTCGGACGGGAGAGACTTGCCGACATGATGAGAGCCGCTGATCAACCTACACGTGACGAAACAGGCGATTGCTTCAACTGTTATGTGTGTGTTTGTGTCCCGTGTGTTTTGGGCCTTAACGGGAGCCCATTAAGTGAACTCTCTAAACCCTAGGCCTCACTATAAATAGAATGGGGGAGTTGGAAAAAGCCCCCAAGCACTTCATTTGGAAAAAACCTAGTTAGGGTTAGGGTTTGGAGAGGAGAGGAGAGACTAGATTCTAGAGAGAAGATTTGTGTGTGTGCTCTTGGATTGAGCTCTTGTCCTCCTTGAGGGAGTGGCTTTACAAGCAACATCTTGAATCAATCAATGGATGTTTGTTCAAAGATGAGGTCTCATGTGTTTTCCTCTCTTTTGTTGATTTTGGTGCTTCCTTGATCCGGTTATTTTTGTTGGTCTCTTGACCTCTTTTACCTTGCTATGATGTGTGGGAATACTCCTATGACCATCTAAATCATCAATCTCTCACGAGCAAGATTTGGATCAAGTTTTTCATTTTGCTAGGTTTTGAACACTCCTTTGGTAAAACCTAAAAAGATCAAATATTTGATGTGGATCTGGACGATCGTCGCTAGGAATAGGCTCCAGATATCCTTAGGGAGGTGTGTTTCAAATTTGGTCAAGTTTCATCGGTTGAATCAAAAGTTGGACCAATTTTTGTTTTGGTTTCGGGTGGTCTGCAGTGGTTCTGGACTGAATCGTTTAGACCGATTCCACACCGTGATCGACCTTGACTATTGAACCACCAATTGGTCGTCGGTCGGATCATGAGCTTTGAACGGCCGATTGGCGTCGGTCGACCGCCTACCTGAGATCAAATCTCCATTTTTGAGTCTTGTGGTTAAGGGGGTAATCGGATTCAGCACAAGGCTTCCTCTGTGCATTTACTAGTCTTCTTAGCTTTATAGCTATTAGAGAAAAGTGCGTGTTGAATTTGATTAATACAAAAATTAAGAAAGCGTCTATTCACCCCCCCTCTAGTTGCCTTTCCAGTCCTACAAGTGGTATCAGAGCACGGTTAGCTCTTCTCATAGATCTTAACCGGTCTTTGGAGCCATGGCGATTGACAAGTATTCGACCAAACCATATATTTTCGATGGAGTCGATTTTGCTTACCGGAAGGCCCGCATGCAGGCCTACATCGAGGCTCAAGAGCACGCAATTTGGCTTAAGGTCAAAAGTCCTTATGTCGTGCCAGCCGATGACGATGTGATCACTCCAGATGTGGAGGCCAATAGCAAGGCTCGAAATTTTCTGATTCAAGGCCTTAGCCGATCTGAGTTTGAGCGTGTTGCTCATTTGAGATCTGCTCATGAGATCTGGCGGACTCTCTATGATTACTACGAGGGCTCCATTGCGATCAAGAAAGTAAGACAGAACCAGCTCAAGAAAATATACTCCAAGATCAAGCAAAGGCCTGGTGAGTCTTTAGATGAGCTGTGGGGAAGGTTTTCAAAGATTCTTCATGATCTCCGCACTGTTGACCTTGTCTTCTCTGAGTCGGAGAATGCACGCCAGCTTTTGGGTGCTCTTGATGTGAAGGTCTAGGGAATGAAGATCACATCCATCAATGACAACACTGTCATGAGTGAGATCACATCCATCAATGACAACACTGTCATGAGTGAGCTTACCATGGATAAGCTATACTCGAGGTTGAAGACGCATGAGATTGATTTTATCTCGCGTCTCCCCAAGACAGAGTCGATAGCTTTAGTGGTCACTCATCTAAGGGTAGTTCATCTGATTCTTTGGATCTTAGCTCATCTGGTTTTTCTTTATCAGCTTTACATTCTTTGAGCGATGAGCAACTGGAGAAACTACCTGAGGATGATTTAGCCCTCCTATGCACCAAATTTTCGAGAGCTTACAACAAGGTGGGGAACAGAAGGAGAGGTGGATCTGTCACATGCTTTGAGTGTGGTGAGCCAAATCACATTCACTCCAGGTGCCCCAAGCTGAAGGGCAAGGAGGAGAAGGACTCACGGAGGCGTCCTCAAGCTAGGAATGTGAAACCCAAGAAGACAAATTATCGCAAGTTTGTCAGCCGGGTCCTTGCCGCTCTTGAGAATGTTAACATGAGCGATGTGGACTCAGAGACGGAGGACGACGAGGATGACTCCCGTGGCAAGAAGAAGACTCAAGACTTCACCGGCGTGTGTTTCATGGCCAAGGACAGCCACGACATCGACTCCTCCAAAAAATGACGATGATCCTTTCAGCGATCCCGATGAGGTATGCCCTTTGCTTGCTGGTATGAAACGGGTTTCGGTTCTTGCTGAAAAGAAATTGCATAAGCAAGCTAAGTTGATTAAGAAACAGGACACTATGATTGATAACTTGAACATAGAAGTTGTTAGGCTCAATGTCGGACCCCGGAGTCATACAACCTGAGACCTTCTGTGCATACCGAACTAGTCCCAGGATCAGTCGCTAGCTCGCACAGTTACAACAAAGATGTTATCATAACCATACCACAATGAAACTAATGAAGCAGACAAAGTAATATTAATTAGCAGCAAAAGACCTTATGGTCAAGGTTCTTACAAAAGGTGCCATGCAGGGCTTAGCAATAACATAGTAACTGCAGCGGAAGTCCAAAATACGTGGAGCCCAATCGACATGCCCACAGGCAATCGAGTGGAGGACGCGACCTAGTTCGCGAAGTCTTCAAAGTAGCTTTCCTGGTAGAACTCAGCATTCCCTGCTTCTTCTGCTGGTACTGATCAACAAAGGGCATAAAGCCGTGAGTACATAAAGTACTCAGCAAGTCGTAGAGAAATATATGCACATAGTATTCATGCAAGGCTTAAACAAGGGTGGCTTTCTGGTTAATTTGCAGAAAGCAAGTTTGACAGTAAATACAATAAGTAGATTGTAAAACAATGTTTTAAAATATTAATACATAACTATTTAAGTTCTTTGAAACAAACAGTGAACCTCCCGTTCACTTCCCAACCATACCACTCCATCGAACCATTTCCACATTTTTGAAAATTCTACCCCTTGCGTGAAAGAATTCGGGCATGTCCATAACCGGGGACACGACTATTCGAATAGATTTTTAACACTCTGCAGAGGTTGTACAGCTTTACCCACAAGACACGAGTTCTCTAGTTTGTATGGCATCCGTCGATACCACCGCTCACTTCCTTGGGTAAGCAGTCTAGAGTACGTGGCAAGGCCTTTACAAAGTTCCATTTTGACTCGGTTCTGCTCGCTAAGGTTTCGTCTTTCCGACCCCCTCTTGCGCCAATAATCAACCCAAACAGAACCGACTCAAAACTTTCCTAATTAATTGGCCAGGTCCACCCCATAATGGACTTGTGGTTGCACGATGTGACCCAGACCAATGGCGTACAATGTTAAGTCCTTAGTTGGCTGCTCAGGCGAAACTAACACATCCCAATATGCTTCTCGCACCCCCTTTACTGCACGATCATCCGCCCGAGCATAAAACATTTTTGGTTCGTTCCCGACCAAATGGCATTCTCTGCCATGGTACAACATCTTTTATTACTAGTGGCTTCCCGCCACGGTTCCATAGCTCTTTAGTCAAATTCATTCATCCTAAGAGTAAGTGATCGCAAAGCCCAACGGGTAACTAAAGCATGTCTAAGCAATAATACGCGCCCATATTGGTAATACAAATGTCCAACTAGTAATTAACCATCCTAAGGTGTCCATGGATTTATGTCATTCAAGGAGACATTTCATTTTCAATTTATCAAGGAGCAATAATGGCAATTTGGTGATTATCTACTCCCAAAACTATTTTTAATAAAACTAGCCATGCATGTTAATTTAAAACAATATACTTTTACAAAATGGGTACAACATGGTCAAAGGCCTACGACTTGCCTTCGTTAACGAGTAGCGGGTCTTCGGTCGCCGGGTCGAAGAAATCTTCCGAAACGCTGGAATCTACACGTGCGAAAAGAGTACATATAAATAAAACAATACCAAATGAACTCCAAAAACTATAAAACCAGAACCAAATGAA
This sequence comes from Hsuehochloa calcarea, assembly GCA_036346395.1. Lineage (NCBI taxonomy): Eukaryota > Viridiplantae > Streptophyta > Magnoliopsida > Poales > Poaceae > Hsuehochloa > Hsuehochloa calcarea. Next base: position 62,987,656 of record CM070610.1, on the reverse strand, counting down.
AGAGCTCGATTTTAGATGAATATAGAAATTTGAATCACCCAAATCGGAGTTCGGATGAGAAAGTTATGGCCGAAGGAAGTTTCAAAACACATAAAATGATAATGGCCGAAGGAAGTTTCAAAACACATAAAATGATAGAAAAAGAATTTTCTGAAATTTCTGGAATTATTTTTCAACTGAAAAATCAAGGGATTACGTCAGCGCCCATGCGGCGACATGTGGCTGGCACGCCACCCAAAACGCTAACGCGGCGCTGGCGTGGCGCCACGCGGGCGGCCACCTCAGCTTGGGAGAGAGGGAGAGAACAGAGGAGGAGGGGCGACGACGGCGTCTTGGGCAACGGCGGCGCCGGCGAGGGAGAAGAGGAAGGGAGCGGCCGGGCGGCGCACGAGTTCTGTGGCGGCACAGAAGTCTGGCGGTGGGCTCACCAGGCGGAGGTGGCCGAGGAGGGCTGTCGACGGTGGCCGGACGGGAGGAAGGAGGGGCCTGTGGCGAGGAGAAAAAGGGGAAGCGGGAGGAAGAAGGAAGGGGGGAGAAAGGGAAAAGGGCGCCAAGCTTTAATAGCCGGGGATAAGAGAGGCGCGCACGCGGGAAGACGAGGTCACGGGCGAGGCAGCGGCGCGAGGCCCGGCGAAGGATCACAGTGGCGAAGCAGGCAAGCAGAGAGAGAGAGCCGAACTTGGGCAGAGAGAAGGGGGGGAGGAGGCCGAGGCGCCGATGGGAGCGCGCGCTGCGGGCGGGACCAAGGTGGCGGGGAGATGCGACGGAGGCGACCGTGAGCGAGAGAGAGAGAGAAGGGATGATGCGGGAAGAAGACGAGGGAAAAGGGGGAAATCGGCGTCCGTCGGATGAAGATCCGCGCCGAGCGCCAGGAGGAGACGTGGCCGGCGGGGGCCGGACGATCGCGATCCGACAATACCGAGCGGGCGGGGCGGCGCGACGCACGGCGGCGCGGCAGCGCGCAGGCCGAGGGAGGCACATGGGAGGTGGGCGCGCCAAAGGAAGATGGGCCGGCACGCGAGGAATAGAGACGGGCCGAAGGGATTGACCCACAACAGTGAAGGGGATTTTAATTGAGTTTTGAATTTCAGAAATACAAACAAATGAAAAAGCATTTTAGAAAATAGAAAATAGAGTCCACAAATTCTGGAAAAATTCACAGAAATTCCTTGAATTACTCTAGACTTAATAAAAATACTTTTAACTTTAATTTTTTTTTTCTTTTACAAACAAATTAATTTTTAATTTTGGGCAAAAAGGAAAATCAATTTCTAAAATCCAATAAATCCAGGAAAACACTTAAAATAATAATTTTGATTTTAAATACCAAAAAACTCAATTAAACCAACTTCAATTTGATTCAAGTTTAATTAATTCATATTAAACCATTTTTATTCTGAAATTCCCAATTAAGCTTTTGGCAATTAAAAGCAAATGGTTAATTTTTTAAAATTTTTAATTTTTTAAAAAACTCTCAAAAATTGGGATGTTACACTCAAATCCATTAATCCTGATGATATTTGTGATTCCTGCTCTAGCTTGCTTAATGAATTGACTAGCTTAAAATCTTCTCATTCCTCTGTTGTGAATCAATTGAAAGATGCTCTTGATGAAATATAATCTCTCAAGTCTAGTCCTGTTTGCATGAATGCTATTTATCTTGATGAGACTACTATAGATGCTATTCCATTATCTTGCTCTAACTGTGCTTTGATTGAATTAAAATTGGATAGCGCTATGAAAGAATTACAGAAATTTGATGCTAATCATACTTGCTCTCATTGTAAGAATAATAGGATTAAAATGAAAGAGATGACATAAATGGTTATGTACTCTAAATCTGCTTCATGTGAAAATTGTCATAAGCTCACAACTGAAATTGAAGCTCTAAACAAGACTCTAGAAGAAAAAGCTAAAATTGAAAAATCTATGTCTATTACTGCTCCCAAGAGAGTTATTGACTCTACCTGTTGCGTCTTGCATGCTGAAGTTGAAACAATTATTGATAAGATACAAGAGACATTTAGAGTTAAATTTAAGGAGCAGTTGAATAGGATTAGGGATTCCTATTGTGTGTCTTGTGAGGCTTTGAAAGTTGAAGTAGCTCTTCTTAAGAGTAAGCATGATAAGGCAATCAAGTCAAGAAAGTGCATTAGATGTGAGGAATTCGTATACAAATCCAATTGCTATTTTTGTCTTTAATTTTTATTCCGAATTACAGTTATTTAGGGATTTTACTTTGGAATTCGTATCGAAATCAAATTGCTAATTTTATTTTATTTTTTATTCTGAAGTTTAGTTATTTTTGTTGGAATTCGTATTCAAATCCAGGTAATAATTTTTGTTTAATTTTTATTTAGGGATTTTGCTTGCAAATTCGTTTGGAAATCAAATTGCTAATTTTATTTTATTTTTTTATTCTGAAGTTTAGTTATTTTTTGTTGGAATTCATATACAAATGCAATTGCTATTTAAAAAAAAATCATTCATATTTATATTTATTTAGGGATTTTACTTAGGGATTCGTTTGGAAATCAAATTGCTAATTTTATTCTAATTTTCAATTATTTTTGGATTGTATTTGACATGGACTCTTTCTTTTAATCTAGATCGTTATAATAAGTACCCAACAGATCAACTATGTAGATATTTCTCTTTTTCCTCCGTTTCGCCCATGAGTGTGAACATAGTGGCTTCTTTTTCTGTGTTCTCATCAACAACTAAACCAGCTTAGGCAGATGAACAACAACATTTCTCATCACCATCTAAACACGCCACCACAGCACATGACACGCGCACACTCCCTGGCACACTTCCTTGAAAAGTTGAAATCAACAACAACAACACATGCAGGCGTGCGCTGCGTGACGCACATCACATGCACCCACGAAGCATATGCAGCAACAAGCCAATAAGCATTTGGCAATCATGCTGTTAGAATTGGGTTCATAAGTGTAAAGACTCATTCATTCCTGAAATTCCTAAGCATGCATGGTTCAGTCTCATATTGCCTAGACAAGTGGTGGGAGGGCAATTTATAAGGTGAGTTCTTGCCATCCCTTGAAACATGTAACATATGACATGGGGTGACATGAGCAGGACCAGAGAAGAGATAACCGGCTGGTACCCATTTACCACCGGCCGGTTGGGAACGTTAACCGGCCAGTTACCGGACGATTACCATTCAAACCGGGAAAATTCTGGATGAAAATCGTTTGAATTTGATTAAAAACCAGCCAAATTTCAAAAATTAAAATTTGAACTTGCAAAACCCGAGAAAACCGGGGGGGATTTTTTTCCCCCTGAGCAAGACTATAGCTACAATCACACACGCACGTACGCATGCGCGCGCGTATATTCGCGTGGCAATCACGTGACTTGTGACTTGCGACCGTGAATGTGTCGTGAACCCAGTCCACATTTCTTTTGCTAACCGTGTATTTCTCTCACTCACTCTCTCTCCGTCGAAACACAATAGTCGAAATAATGTGTTCGAGGCCATAGACCAGTGTGGTGGAAATAAAGTGGTCGAAACACAGTAGTCGAAAAATAGTGGCCTTATCTATAGACCAGTGTGGTCAAAATACATCGGTCGAAGCAGTAGACCAGTGTGTAATCAAAATCCGATAAAACACTGCTTAATTACCATTAATTAGTTTTGAATTAGCAATTACAAGTGGTTTAATATGTGTTTTATTATGCAGTTACTAGAAAATAATTGTCTTGACCTTTAAAACATCTACAGATGTTCAGACCTAGTATGGATTGATACATTTCTATTTTCTTCTTCTTCCTTTCTGTTCTATTGTGCTAGAGAGTTGTGCTGTCGAACCAACTCGTCCCTTCTCCTCGGCTTGCACCGGAAAAGAGGGTGAGCGGATATCTCCGAACCATTGTCGCAGAGTTCATCTTCACGGGGTGGCAATAATGTTTCTGGGCAGCGCATCTGTGCGACCGCTCGCTGTGCTGCTACATCTATGTTCTGCACTGTTTCGAGCCTGCACTGCTTCATGTTCTTCATCAATCTCGACTGTAAGTTGCTTGTACGACTAAACTATTATGTTATAATCCTATTATTATGTATGTTTAGAAGTACAATAAGTTGCTCGTTGTTAGTATTTGTCGTAGTAGGGCACCAAGGGGTGCCCCACACCTTAGGATCGTCAGAAATACCGATGTGCCGTCTGGGATACTGCACATATGTAGACCAAACCCATATGTTGTATGTAGGTAAATGTACCTAGATGCCCTCTCTCTCAATACATTGTGGGGGCAAGAAGGTAAATATCCCTTCTTGCCTCCCATAAATAAAGCTCCAAGGGCATGTAAGAGGGGGCACTCCCTCATTTTCTCATTCCCACATTCATAATGCCATACTCATATATGTGTGTCTTTGGCTCCTCTCCCTTCGGTCTTCTCCTAAGACAAAAGGTACTATGTACCCACTGTCTAGCATTTTTACTATGACAGTATTACTTAATGCATCTTTATGTGATCTTTGTCTCATAATAAAATCTAAAATCTAAAATATTATCTTTATTTCCAACACATGCGTGTGCGTACAGGTTTAAAAAAAGAGCTATTTTACGTTGCCTACCAATTAATATGGACCATTCATTATTTTCAATCTAAAGGGACAAATTAGTTTAGATTTTCTTATACTACACCACCAGGCAGGAGGAACTATCCTTTTTATTAGGGTAAACTTGTAACTGCATATGTTCCTCTCGTAGCCTCAATTAGCAACTCTCGCAACCCTAGCCCGAGAGAACACGTGAGGCCGCAACCAAATCACTAGCTCGATCGTAGGAGTTGGCCCATGATGACCTGGATCGACACCAAATTCTTCAACGCCGGTGACAGCCTCGGCATACATCACCCAAAGCTCTTGGTACTTATGAGATTGATTAATTAACAAGATTATTTAATTAGGATTTTCAACTACTCGAGCAACTAGCGTAGGGTAGTCGCGATGACTGCGGTCGACTACGTGACGTGAGCGGCGGACAGCGATCAATCTGCTTGGCTCCAACAGCAGCGGCATGAGCAGCACCACCGCTGGCCTCAAGACGGCCATCCTCATTACTACTTTAATACTTTTCATCTGAAGTACCGGGGCAGCACGAAGGCACGAAGCTCGCCGTAGATGGAGTAGATCCACCGAGAATTCGTGAATGTTGTTGGAATTTAGTTTAGGTAATTTATGCCCTTGATTGATTTAGTTTTGGTAATTTATGATCTTAAGAAATCAATTATCAGATTTAATTTATATTAAATCCACTTACTTACCGGTAGAAATGTACCGTAAAAATTCTATTAAAAACAGATTATCTAAACTCCAATCCAATGCTCCTAAACAAAACTCGCTAAGCCAAACAGGGCGCCGTACACGAACAGGCAATTCGCTGAACACCTCGTGCGCCTGCTCCCGCACCAACGTACCACCAAAACGCCTGGTAAGAAAGCGAGCAAGATCATCTCTCTATCAGGGCTTCCCACTGTCCCACACGCACCGGAAAGCAACTCCAATCAGGAGAATTCCGCGCTTTTCTCACCACTCCCTCAGCGAAAAGCAAACAAAACTAACAGTAAGACAGAGAGATAGATAGAGAAGCCGTAAGCGGCAGATTGACCTGCGATTTCTATCTGGACCTCCTCCTGGTTTTTGCCGTCGTCGCCGGCCATGTCGTCGCGGGAGACGCCCGTGCGCGCGATCCGAGGCAAGCAGAGGATAGGAGACGGTACGAGGGGAGGCGGTGGTCAGCGTGGGAGCGCCGCACGGGGGTAGGGTAGGAGTGGAAAAGAAGAGGGGCACTGTCTGGCTGCTCGTCTCGTGCGGAACAACGGCTCTTTTTAACTGCGTTGCGAGCCCTGCTGCTGGACGAAGCGGATCCGGATTCTGAAGAACCATCATGCGAAGAGTGTTTTGTGCACTGTAGTGACAGCGGGAAGTAATGCATAGATTTTACACTTGTACAAAAATATTGTATCACTCATCCTTCGGTTTTTTATTGGATGATAAAGATTGCTCAAATACCATATATTAGGTATACCCTGTATCGGCCCTTTCGATACAAAGAATCCTAATACATGACGAAGAATGCAATGATTTCGCAGTCGAATTCATTTACGGTGCTTCACCTGTTCGTGATTGCAATGTTTTTAGGTAGAGCGGAGACGAACCAAACAATTGTAGTGGTCCAGAATTAACCCAACATAAATAATTCCATAGTCATGGACTCACGATGATAATGTTATTGCTTTGTAATTTTGATTATGCACGCTAGCCACGTACAAGTGGAATATCATATGCAACCGTGAAGACGTGACGTGGCCAGTCCGCACATACTGATATCTCTATGTCGCCCACTTAAGTTAGTGTAAGCATCGTCATCATTTTTTAGGGTCTGTGTTGGGTGCGCAAGATTGTGCCAGGATGCTGTTACTGCAGCAATAGATCATGCAAGTATGCTACATGTAAATTAGCGTTTGGTCTTCTTCTTTTTTTTGACAGGTGGAGGGGCAGGGGAACGAGGGTCTGAGAATCCAAATTGGCAGAGTGGGATGAAACTGTGCCCTTCCTTTATGCCTGCCAAAGAGATCGGTGAGATTTTCTCGATTCGGTGGATTTGGATTCTCAGTGGAATATCACATGCAATCATGAAGACGTGACGTGACCAGTCCAAACATGATGCTGATATCTCTATGTCACCACTAATAAGTTACTATAAGCATCGTCATCATTTTTTTACGGTCTTGGGTGCGCAAGAGTGCGCCAGGATGATGTTACTGTGGCAAGGGATAATGCAAGTATGCTACATATAAATTAGCGTTGGTCGTTTTTTACAGGGGCGGTGTCAGGGGAGTAGGTTCTGAATTTTTTAAAAAATAATAGTATTAATTTAATAAATAAATAAAAAATCAAAATAAAAAATTATAAAACTAGGCATTTGTCACCAATTAGAATAGCGACAGAGATCTGTCGCCAATTGGAATGGCCACAGGGACATATCGCCATTTCAATTGGCGACAGGGGCCTAACCACTAGCGATAGAGGGCTCAACAGTGCTCAGAGCTCCCTGTCGTCATTTGAATTGGCGACAGGGGATCTCTATTTTTCTATTTCAAAATTTGAAAATCTATCATCTTTTATCCGTCTCCTCTCTTATTATACTGAATATTTTCGAGCAGATATTTTGTCGCCAAATCACACTGATATTATATAACATTCAGCAAAATGTTATGACATCTTTTGTCGATAAATAAAAATTTCTACTGACTATTTTTGAGCATATTTTTTGTTGACAAATCACAATAACATTACATAACATTCAGTACAACGTCACAATATCTTTTGTTGATAAATCACAACGGTGTAACGCATAGTTTTTTTTTACAAATCAAAGTGATATTACAAAGCATTGGGCACCACATATTTCAACTGAACGAACCTTTCCCGTGGCAGCGACCTCAACGTCCCCCGTGTAGACCACCTCGAGTCGGGTGGTTGGATGAGATCCCCGTGGCAACTTCTGGAGTGCCGATGTCTCCTTCGTCCTAAGGATTTCTCCTAGGACATTCCTTGAAGGTGTGCCCATACTCCCTATAAATGGAGCACTTCTTCGTACGACGCCCAACTTCTACTTCATCCATGTCGTTCCTGATGCGTCGTACATGTCGCTGGCCAACCTTTCCCTTCAGCTTATCAGTGTCCGCAGCCCAGATAAGTTGGTCCCAGGTCGGATGGCCAATGAAATGGCCAACCATAATGTAACCATACATCTCTGCACTCCAGGTTTGCATCACCTCCTCCTTGTTAAAATAGTCATAATTGTACTGGCCGGGATGTTGCGCCACCATCGAACAAGCGGCAATGACATGGGCGCATGGCATATGCAGAAGAAGAGGCTTGTTGCAAGTGCATACATAACCAGCGCGGCGTAGCCTGCACTCGTGGGTGATCCTCTCGCGGTTCGTCCCGCGGCGTCCTTTATCCCTACACATTATCTCGAAGCGAAGCTCCCTTGTACCCATCTTGAATGCACAGTGCATCTCACCCTCCTTGCTCTTCTCCTCCATGTACTTGGTGGAAATGACAGAGTATAGTACTCTGTCATTTGTCATGGCGAGTGATGCGGTGTTGCTTCTATCAACAAAGTAATTAATGGTACCACAGAGAATTACCACCACAATACCAACCAAAGGGAGGCACCTTACACCGCGCATGACCCAGTTGTACACCTCAGCTAGATTGGTTGTCTGACACCATATCAAGCACAACCTCTGTCATGTAGCGGCGACCACTTCTCCTTAGGCTCGTGCTCAATCCAGTCCGAGAAGTATTTCACCTGCGCCCCCGTCTTCCTCATCACACTGGGACCATATGTGGGTAGCTGTGGCAATACTTCGAGGGCCTAGTTAGCGCTTGGGGTGGCTCTTTGCGCTGTCTCTCTCCCGTGCGTTTCGGTCTGCTCATCCAGAATCTTCCAGAGTGTTTTAAACTTTTGTTGCTGGTTCTGGTTGCACATCCACTTGAACAGGTTCAACAAACCCTTGTTGCGGAACTACTTGTAAAAGTTTCACCCAAGTACCTCGTACACTACCTGCTCTGCAGATCCGCCCATGGAAGTAGTTCGTTCTCTCCTTGTTGTAGCTAATTTTTTGCTCTCAACAGGCCCGCATGCCAATCATGTATGACGCATCCGTTTGGACGACCCTGTATAACAGAAATCCTCAAATTCCTATGGAACTACAACCAACTGTTCGTGTTCTCACTTTCAACAAAAGCGAATGCCACATGAAGAACTTGATTGTTCCCGTCCGTTGCTACTGCAGTAAGTATCTAGCCCTTGTGCTTTAGTGTCAGAAATGTGCCATCCACGCATAATATTGGACAGCAGTACCAGAATGCATTGATTCATGGACCAAAGACAAAGAATGCTCGTTGTAGTACCCTCTTATTGGCCCACTTCAGATGCGTGGAATCTTTAATGTAGACATGAGTGTCGGGATTCCTGTCTTGTATGACTCGGAGTAGCCTGTGGAGGTTGTGGTAGGAGTCCTCCAAAGTACCGAACCTTAATTCCAATACCTTCTGTTTTTTCCTTCACGCTTTGACATAGCTTATTGTGTACTGAAACCTTAGCTCAATCGCCCGAATGATGGATCATGGCTCAAAATCTAGATTATCCATGATCTCACCGTACATGAGGTTAGCAATAAAGCCTGGTGACAGGTTCCTGTGGAATTGCACTGACTCAGCGAGAGCACATGTGTGAGAGACTACTATAGAGTATTTCCAGTAGGTATTCCAGTTAGGTTGAAATGTGTGCACTCACCAAGGGTATCTCTCTATGTCGCACTTCACGTCGTAGCATCTTGGGCTAGACTTGACGACTGTGATTATACACTGCATTGACAAGGCCCAGAATTTAACCGCTTCCTGCACAACCCCCTTTCATTTGTACATAGCTACTTACCTGACCCCGCTCTAGTTGTACTCCCACATCACGCGAGATCCTTCGTTAACGATGAGGTTGTTGAACTGGTATACGTTCCACTCGGATGGAACCGCCTGTTGGTCCACATAATCCTTGTCGTTGGATCCTTCATCTTCTCACAATGCCATGTTGTTCCAGTCTTCGAGATCAATCCTTTGTAATAGGGCTTCCAGCTCCTCACCCTCGTCAGCATGCCCACTAGCTTGCCTGACTGAAAGAGACACTTCTGCAGGGTCTTCATCAACAACATCAGTAACTCCGCCCATGACGACCGAGTGAACATCTGAATATACTCCTTCGACTTCCCATCGTGGAGCTTTAGATCTTAGGTTCCTGCGATTCTGGCCAGCCAGCTTATCCCATAGTAATACCGGAAGATCTCCAAATGTGGACGAATTCCCAGATAGGCTTCGCATAGGTACATGAATACGCTTAACATTGTGATGGAATTAGTAACAAGATTCACCAATTCCACCCCAAAGTGTTCGAGTACAAGTGTAAGGAAAGGATGAGCGGTCAATCGAAAGCCACATTCACAGTACAACTGGAATACTAGAATGGTGCCTTCCTCACCCGAAGGCCAATGTTGTCCAACAGCTTCGATCTACTTCACGAAGGCCCTCTTGGGGATCTTCTCGGCAGTGACTTAAGCATTCATCTTCGCTGTGTCTATCTCCGATATTGCCCACTTAGAAGTGGTTCTGGCCATCTCCTCTAAGTGTGATTGATTTGGATTTGGAAAGAGTTCGATTTGGTTGATGGCTGTAAGATCGAGGTGGCCGACTAGAGGGGGATGAATAGGCGGTTTTAAAAAATCTTTTGGGCTAAAACCAATTAACAATGCGGAAGCTAATAACAAAATATTTTTGCACAATTAAAACCTAAATCAACTAGGCTTCCCTAAGTGCACCAACAATATGACTACAAAACAATATGAGCAATCATACAATGATATATAAGCAATTAAAGTATGTAATGTAAATTGCTCAAAGTAAAGCACAAGTAAAAACAAGATGACACGATTATGTTTTATCATGGTGTTCGGAGACTTGCCGGTCTCCCCTAATCCACGTTGAGGTAAGTCCAACCACGTTGGACTGACTCCACTAATTAAGCCAACACCTCCGAGGTAAGTCCAACCACTTGGACCGGTTCCAAACCGAACCAACACCTCGCTCCACTAGGGTTGCTCTTCCTCCACTCTGGAGATGGCAAACACCAAACCACTCACAACACGCCAGGCCTTCTCACAAGCTTCTTGAGAAGATCACCGGGCACGACACCTCCACGCCGTCTAGGTGTCGGCAAACACCAAGAGTAACAAGACTCAACTTTCACTAATCAAGTGTCAACGGTCAAGTGGATACACAATCCACTACCTAAGGCAACACATACACTTAGGGTTTGCTCTTTAATCTCACCAAGTGCAACACATGCACAAAAGAGAATAGAGGCTTGCTCTTAGCTCAAAGAAAGAGTATGTAACTCAACAATAATCTCAGCAACCTCCTCCAACCAGCCAAGGTGGCTATTTATAGCTCACACTCAAAAACTAGCCGTTGGGAGAAGATTCCCTTAAATCCGCACAGGGCCGGTCTGCCCGCCAACTAATGGACGGTCAGACCGCCGTGCCTCCAACGGCTATAAAACTAGCCGTTGGGGCCTTCGGCCGGTCGGACCGCCAACTAATGGCCGATCTGACCGCCGCTAAATCATTCAGACCGCCAAGGCTGGCCGGTCCGACCGCCCGAGGTAAAATCGGCTAAGTCCCAAAACGGGAGCTCTTTGGAATAAACGTTCCGCACGAACCCCGGAACTTCCGCACACTAGAAGTTCCGTTTTCACCACGGTGGAACTTCCGCACAGAGAATCCAAGTCAAAGGAAATCGGTCGGACCGCCAACAGCACAGCGGTCGGACCGATATGCCACCGGTCCGACCGGTGACCACTGGCGGTCTTACCGCCAAACCACAGAGCCAAACACATTGGCTTCACATCAAATGGCAAAACACATTCGCCCATTTGCATGCAATTCCAATAAGGTTTCAAAGATGATATTCTCAACAGGTTACAAAACACATTTGCCAACCTTTAGAATACTCATCATAAGGAATAAGGTACATGGACTTACACCATTTGCAAAACACATCTGCAAACTTAAGTCACATGCTACAAGGGTTATGCACGAGCCTCGACTATTTGTAAAACACATTCACAAATAAATAGCATCATGCCTAGATGAGCTAGAGCAACCACAATGAGCTATCAACACATGACTAACTCAAACTACTAGTTAAGATCCCTCTTAATAGTACGGCAACCTATACTAGCAATCCAGTCTTCCAACCAAACACCAAGACCGGTAAAAGACTAGGAACACATCCTTAGCCCTAGATAGTCATACATTTGCCTTGCATCTTCTTGAAGCTTGATGACGCACATCACCACTTTAAGTCCGGATCATTTACTTGATAATCATCAACACATGATGATCCTTTGCTTGACCTCCATCAACGCATTATGGGTCTTCTCTTGTCTCGACGATCAACTCATGATCATCTCTTCTTGATAAGTATCAACTCATGATGCATCCTTTACACTAAGCTCTTGACTTGATGATCAACTCATGATCATCCCAAGTCTCCATCATCCTGGAACATAACATATTCATCCAACTCATGAAAAATATTAGTTCCACAATGTAATTACCATTAGTTACTACAACAAACCATTATCACATAATGGTGGGACAAGATACTTCAATATTTCCCTTATTGGTAATTAATGATAACCACTTCAATTACACATAAATTGAATGTAGATAAATGTAACACGTTATGAGTATATATAAACTACACAAGTCATATATATGCTCACAACATGAGTATACGAGAACTACACAAGTTCTACATACTCAAAACTTGAGTATACGAGAACTACATAAGTTCTTTATACTCAAAATATAAGTATACAAAGATTACACAAGTTTTGTATACTCATACGGATATGTTTCAAAGTAAAGATCACAAATATGTGGAAGATAGAATATGGATTAATACTAATGAAACCATAAAATATAGAATGAGCTCCCTAAATGTGTGCATACACATATGTGTAAAGAAAATATATGCACATATTCAAGATATACTTATGGTGGAGTTCTTTCTATATTTTGGATTCGAGGAATGCAACATTATGTAAAAGTATGAGTCAAATGCACACCTCGTTGAATTTCACCTTTATATCCAAATGAGACTACACAGGATAATACTTGACAAGAGAGTTAGTCTCACAATTAGATTTGTCATTAATCACCAAAACACTCTATTAACTCATAATGACGGGTCTGGATCTTTCACCAGTAGAACCACCTCTTTTCCCATCTCGGCCATGACGACCTGGTGAACATATAAATATACTACTTCGACTTCCTGTCGTGGAGCTTCATATTGTAGGTGCTTGCGATTCCAGCCTGTCGGCTCATCCCATAGTAATACTAGAATAGCTCTAAATCTAGACGAAGTCCTATATAGGCTTCCCACAGGTACACGAATACGCTTAATATTGTGATGTAATTAGAAACAAGATTCACTCATTCCACCTCAAAGTGTTCGAGTACAAGTGTAAGGAAAGAATGAGCGGGTAATAAAAAACCACATTCACAGTACGTCTGGAATACTAGAATGATGCCTTCCTCACCCGAAGACCTCACCCGAAGGCCAATGATGTCTAGCAGCTTTAATCTACTTCACGAAGGCCCTCTTCGGGATCTTCTCGGTAGCGACCAAAGCTATCATCTTCGTCGTGTCTATCTCCGATATCACCCACTTAGAGGTGGTTCCGACCATATCCTCTAAATGCGATTGATTTGAATTTAGAAAGTGTTCGAATTGGTTGGCGGCGGAGAGAACAAGAACTAGATGAATAGTTGGAGCAAATGGGAAAAGTAAAAACCCTAAGTCATACCCACGATAGATTTTTATAGCCATACGCCTGCGTTATAGATCATGGAAACTCAACAGTTGCTACCTCTTCGGAAACCGCTCCAACGGACTAGTCTGTGAGAGTCGATTGGGATTCTTTAATCTGTCTGTTCGGAAAAATCGATTATGTCTTTACAACTCAAGTGAAATTACCTTATTGACCAAGTATATTTCTGGTCAAATAAAATATCAGTTGGAAAGACTTTACTTTCGACCACCTTTCTACGACCTCTGTTCCAAGTAAGTTATTTTCACTTTTGGGGGGGGGGGGGTAGATGACGAGGATATGATAATCCTCAATTAATTAATTATTTATAACTTTTAATCATAGATGGCAACATCTTTATATTACTCACAAGTATATCCCTTAATTGGGTGGTCTTAAATCTTTCTACGACTACCCTCTAGTCGTGAGCCTTTTCTACGACCACCATGTGGTTGTAAGTCTTTCTACGACCAGGTCGGCTACGACGACCCTGTAATTGATAAGGCCTGCAGACATATAGGCCCAGTCGATTAGGGAATCTGATACACCGTGTTTAAATACACAGAGCAGTTAGTGTACACTGTTATTTGTTATTCTCTGAAATAACTGCACGAATAAGGCTTCTCTCTGACAATAACTGTTAGGCGATTTGGGGTGTTTCCTCTCTGACATTAATCTCTATTAACGTACGTGCTACACCAAACGTCGAGGCGCCTCTTGGCCCGGATAAATTGTCACTTCTTCATACGCTATAAAAAGGCTGAAGTCAGTAGACAGAGGGGAGGGCGATCAAGGACATGCGACATTAGGTTTTAGTCTTCTTCTTGATTGTAATTAACATACTCAATACATCAATACAGAAGTAGTGTTGTTATTCTCTCCAGAGAAAGCTTGAATCTGTCTAAATCTCAGTGTCATTCTCTATGTGGTTCTAATTCTAGGAGACCCCCGAATATTCATTTGTAAGATTAATACTAGACCATCGACACCTCCCCTCTTTCTTTCTTTTTCGAATAAAAGTGAGTTTTTCCTGAATTTTAGGGTTTCAAGGGTGTTTTATAGGAGAGATTGTGTCACAATTTGGAATGACGGCAGGAACTTGCAGAATCCCTATCGCCATTTGAAATGACTGTTTTCTATATTTTAATCTTAAAAAATTAGCGACAGGTCCCTGTCGGCAATTCAAACGGCGACCAAGAGCTCTGTACACTGTTGAGCCTCCTATCCCTAATTGGAATGGGCGATATAGGCCTAGTTTTGTTATTTTTATTTTTATTTTTTATTTTTATAATTATCTTTTAAATTAAGAATATTATTTTTAAAAAGTTGAGGTTCTGAGAATCCAAACTGGCAGAGATGGGATGAAACTGTGCCCTTCCATTATGCCGAGATCGGAAACGCAACTGCATGCCGAATTGTCGATCCCGGAGGCCGAAAAAGGAACAGAAAAGCAGCCCCTGTGCGCACAGCCCCACATCCACATCACTCAGCGGCGGAATAGGGCCTACTTACTACATAGTACATGCTGGGCTTAACACGTGTGTACGGTAACCGGCCCAGCACCTACTACGTGCTAGACCGGATCACTTTGTCTTAGGCTTAGCGTGAGCACACGTGCAGGAAGTCTGAAAAAGTGTCCAGTTGCCTGTCTGGGCCTAAGCTCGTGCCAGCCGAAAATTCAGGCTGAGCGGAACATCTCTGTGATGTCATAACGCCAAATGGGCCGAGGAACTGGCGTCCAAATTCCCCCTCATCACGGGCGTATCCATCGCACGCCGCGCTGGTGCGTCCGGCGCGTACGCCGTCGAGCGCGCCCACCAGGCCACCACCGAGGCGTTCATCCGCCTGCAGTAGCCGAGGCAGGCGCTGAGGCTGTGCACGAGGTCTTCGAGGACGGGCACAGTGAGTTTGACGGTTGCAGCGACGGTGATGGATGTGCCGGTTGGGTCGGCAAGAGGACGCCCATGCACATATCGTCGCTATAGGTACTACTATAAAATAGGTTATACTGAACACCTCGTTATATAAGGTTCTTTTGGAATCGTCTGTGTTGTACACAGTGAGCTTGACGGTTGCAGCGATGGTGGCGGATGTGCCGGTCGGGTCGGCAAGAGGACGCCCATGCACATGTCGTCGCTATAGGCACTACTACAAATAGGTTATACTGAACACCTTGTTACATAAGGTTCTTTTGGAATCGTCTGTGTTGTACTTATCACATATAGAATATGCTTGAGGAGGGTGTCGAACCTGCGGGATGCCGACGTGCACGACTCTGTCGGCGCAGTGGCGGACCCAAAATTACATTTTAGGTATGCGCGGAGTTGCTTTCTCGCCGGACACCGTCTTGCCATGCACCGCTATGGTCTCGTCGCTCGGTCCTCGCTCGATGGCTCGACGCATTGCGTCGCTCAATGAACTAATAATAGGTTCAAGTTATCTCATTTTAATTGCTTTTTTCCAACTAAACTCTTTTTCCACGAACAAGTGTTTGATGAACTAATAAAATGAATTCTTTTGGAATATATAAACATTCCTATAGACCTAGAACATCTCTACGAAGCCCAAGACAACAAATTATTTGCCTAATTTCTTGGGTTCTACCGGTGATTTATTTATTTTAAAAAGTCTCATATTGCTATCTTACACCTTTTCTTATTTTTATTTTAGACCGATCTATCTACTGTTATTTACCTATATGGGGTTTAAAATTATACTTTTCTGGTGATTCACACAATGGAATGGAGATTTTATTAGATTTATTTTACACTATTTTCCCCACTTTTATTTTTTTATACCAGTCGGTCTACTGTTAAACCTTAAGACAAGGTTTTAAGAATTCATACCTTTTGCGATTTGTTCGAAAATTACAGGTACGGTGCATATGCATTCTCTCTACCTATATTTATTTTGCTATTTTTTTTTGAAATTTTCTTTGATTTTCTTTTCCTTTCCTCACTTTTTCCCTTTTTACCCTCACTTTCTCCAATGCCATACGACTGAAAATTCCTTAACCACTCATTTACAACCCAATCTCTCTTCCCACTACCACTCACGGATACACCCAGGCCTTTCTTTCCTTCCCCAATCTCATTCTTCCTCTCACGGCCCCCTCTCTACTTCTTGTCTTATTCTCTGGTTCACCACGGCGCTTCTTGTCTTATTCTCTGGTTCACCACGGCGCCATGCTCCTTTGGCTTGGCTCCCTCCTAGCGCCGCGCCTCTCCGCTTTCTTCAGTCTGCTGCTTTCTGCCTAGGCGGCTCTCGAATGCCAGTGCCACCTCTCTCTCTCTCTCTCCATGGCTCTCCGGAATGCTAGATCGCCCTGTGCTTTCTATCTCTCCCCTCTCTCCATAGCGCCTCCTAGGGTGGTTCGGCCAAGCCGCCGCAGCTCGGCGACAAGGATCTCGTCTCCGAGCTCGCCGAATCTTTGAGTCAGCCTGCGTCGGCGTGCTCGGTCCAAGTTATTGCCGCAGCCTCGACGACAAGGGTCTCGTCCTCTTTAGCTGTAAGCAAACAAACTTCTTCTTCCTCGATGACTCGATCGATTATGGTAGCTAACCTATAGGTGCACGTACATAAATGGTAAATGGGTACATCGGCTCACATCCACAACAACTTCGCCGTTATCATCTCCGACGCCGTACTCTACAACGACACCTCCACCGTCGACGTCGTTGACTCCTACTCGGGCCTCCTCAGCACCCTCTTCGCCGACGCTATGGTCAAGATGGGCAGCATCGGGGTACTCACATGCCGCATGGGGAGGCCAGGAAGGTTTTGTACGAGAGTGATGTATTTTTCATGTATTTTCAAGAGTCTATGAAGATAGAAAACTCACATATACATTTAGTATCTTGTTCAGTCTAAGACACCTTATATTTTATCTTATAGGTTCAAGTTTTATATTAGGAACTGTGATGGTAACAACTATGAAACATTCAAAATTTATTTTTTCCAATAGAAAAAACTATCACAGACGGTTCGTCTGTAATAATTACTATCACATACGGTTCTTATTTAAAACCATCCGTGATGAAACATAAAGTCAGACGGTTCATAAAAACGCGTCTGTGCCAATGATTTTAATCGTTTATGATGTTATTTTTGTAACAGTGATGTGTTCGTGGTGCAGTTGGACACGGCGAGACGTGTCGTGGTGTGACTTACGGTAGGGCGAGGCGCTGCATCGGGGAGGAGCTCATCGTGCTTGGTGTGTACGCTTCTTTGCACGTCTCATTGTCTCAAAGTCGTTACACATTGTACGTGCTGTATGGGAGGGAACCTCGATCGTGCTATATCCAACGTTCCACATCATCCCCGACACCACACGCATCGCAATTTCGCAGTTGATCAGCTTGCTGTTGGTTACTACTATAAACTGTTTTTCCCATGTGGCTCATGAATTTGAAACAATATCTGTCCACAAACCAGAGAGAAAAAGAATAGGACAAAAGGCGAAAGTGGGCTGCAGCAGGCAGCATGCCTTGCTTCCACTCAAACGTCCCACACAGCTAGCTAGCACCCCACGTTCAAAGATTAAAAGTAAAAGCGCTAGTCGATTCCAAGCAGGCCACTCGCCCACTACACCATATTGCATGCGAAGCAAAGCATGCAAGACACTAACACAACCAAACTCGTCCAAGGAAAGCATAAAAAAGTTAAAATCATTGACTAGTAATTATACTCATCGAGAAAATAAGCTTATTATACCTGCATGTCCCTGCTAATTAAGCGCGTACAGTTTACAGAAGTATCAATTCCTAATCCTCGGTGTAGATGGCGGCGGCGGCGACAGCGACGCCGCGACGGAGAGAGAGATGGTCGCCAGCTTCTTGAACTCGGCGTCCTCTGCGGCCAGCGGCGACGTGTCGTCGTCCTCGCGGAACGCGTCCTCGCACGTCCTGGGCGCGTCCAGCGCCGCGCTGAGCTGCGTGACCGCATCCTGGGTGGCGTCGTCCTCGCCCCGGGCGATGTCCTCCGCGGCCTCGTCGAGCTGGTCCACAGCGTCCGAGTACACCTCAGCGCACACGCCGAGGCGCTCCCGCCTCCTCGCGTCCTTCTCCGAGGCGCTCAGTGCGGCAATGAGCGCGGCCGTGGCGTTGGCGGCCGCCTCCGCGATCTTGGCCGCGATGGCGGCCAGGCCGCGCGCGTCGGCGGTGGCGCTCGCCTTATCGGCTTGGAAGGTCTTGACGCAGTAGTCGTAGCCGATGGACGGGTGGTCGGCGGCGAAGGACTTGCATGCGTCTTCTAACGTAGAAGACTTGCACGTAGACAAGGTGAGCAGGAGGAAGAACACAGAGCAGCTAGAGAGCAGCTTCATAGTTGTCTTGGGTCGATGGTTCGCTTACCTTGGGTGTCTGCGCTCTCGTGGTGAGGTTTTGAGAATGTTTGATGGTAGCGTGTGTTTGTATGCACGGCGTCCGTGTGTTATACTATAATCATCGATGCGCAAGGGTGGGCGGTCCGGACCGCGCGCGCTGGGCGGGCCCAGGCTTATAGATCGGCCGTAGCGCAGATGGAATGGAAAGCTTAAGATGGGCTTAATTCCAGGAAAGTCTTGGTCCGCCCAACGGCAACCAAATTAGGCCCACTGGCATAGACCGCTCCGGTCACTGACGAGACGAGAAGAGGCGGCTGCTCAGATCGGAGTTGTGGCGGCGATGGCGATCCGGCACTACTGGTTGACGGCCGCGGCGGCCGTCGGGTTCCGCCTTGTTCTGGTGCTCTTCGGGGGCGACCTCCACCTCGCCTCCCGCCCCGAGGTCTCCACCCCCCTCACCTCCCTCCGCCGCCGTAAGCACCTCCTTTCTCGCCGACCTTCTCCTCCACACCCCAGCCGTCATGTGATGTCGCCGTAATTGGACTTCTCGTTTGCCTCCTCTCTGTGTGTTTTGCAGTGGCGGAAGGGTACTGGCTGAAGCAGGCATCCATGTCGCCCTACTCCGGTACATTACGCGCTCTCCCTCCTTGCTCGCTTAGCTAATTTTCACTTGACATCTGCATTTGAACGAGCAAACTACCGAGGTCGGGATAGGGCATGGTGTTACTAGCTAATAGGCACAACTGAGCAACTTCTTAGATATTTGATTGGGTTCTACTGATAAGCGCCATCAAGCGTTAGCTGCTGCGCTAAGGGAGTACTGACTACTGAGTATACTTGTAATGGATGGAGTAGCACAGGTTGTGTTTCAGACAAAAGTTAAAGCAGCGTAGAGCTGCTATTTCATTCCTACTTAACATCAGAGGTGCAGAGGTTTGTTGATATATACATGGTTTAGCAATGATATTTTGATTGGGCTCTTTGCAATGTTTATCTGTTATAGTATGAACTTGAAGGGATGATCCATCCTGTCGTATGATTTGTCTTTCAGGTTCGATGTATCATGGCTCCCCTTTGCTGCTATTGGTTCTTGGTCCGTTAACTAATAAAAGGTGATTGATCCCTTTGTTTTGATGCTTCTGTGGCTATATCTTCACCTCTACCACTGCAGCTACACCTTCACAGCGTTTGTTTACTTGATCTGATAAAATTGTCATTTGAAATGTTAACATTCTAACATTCCATGGTGTTACAGGTCTGATGGACACCATGCTCATATATATTGCAGGTAAATAAGTTGGTATGCACTTCTTCATTAAAACTAGTGTATATGTTTATCTAAAATCGGCAACTTGTTGATATATACTTGATTTTGATAGAAGCAGATTTTTTCCAATAAGTTTTGTTCCTTGTGTTCTTATTTTGCCTTAGCATGTAATTTTCGAAACCAAATAAATTTTTTTGAAACCTCGAATATTTTTCATGTATTTTTCATTTTGTTAGCAGTCATGTAATTTCTATTACACTCATGAATGCACGACACAGTTTGATTTTTGTGGCTGTAGATTGCATAGCTGCCATGCTCATCCGGGCAACTGGCCATAGACTCCAAATGGCACGCAACAGAAGCTTGAAGTCACTGGACCTCACAGAAGCAGTAAATACTTCAGGTGAGTCATAGTAGTTAAGGTTATGTTGTTTCCCGTCCCTCCTCTTGGAATGTGCTTTACCGCATACTGGCATAAATTTGCCTTAGTTTGTTGCTGCCATTCTTTACTTGTTTTAGCAATTACCACACATAGCCCCTTACAATATCAAAACGATTTTGGTACTTGCAGCTTACAAACTGCAAAAGTGTAACATTATAGATGATTTATTCACAAAAGTGGTGGTTGTCATTCTTAATTTTGATATTTTCTGAGAGAAGGAAAAACGAGTTTTGTTCCTTTTCCTGTACAAGGAATAAATGAGTTAAAGATTTCTCATTGAATTAAAGGTGTATGGACCCTGCTTTGCTTGATAGGGCTAATCTTGTTGTTAGTAAGCCAGAAATGAACAATCTAGTCTGGAAAGGGGAGAATGAAAATTACATGCTCTTAATAGTCTAATGCTTTCAGCTTGTGATTGCTCACTTTGTTACGCTGCTAACCATTCTTATCGGTACTGTCCTTGCAGTTACTGTAAGCGCAGGAGATATCGCTTCTCTAATATATTTGTGGAACCCTTGGGCAATAGTCACTTGTGTGGGTTCATGTACATCACCAATCGAGAATTTAATGGTTGTGATAATGATATATGGAGCATGTTCACGTAAGAGCAACTCACTTTGTGTTTCCCTTCTTTATCTTTCTACTATCAGGTTAAAATAGTTACATATGTATATAGCTTAGGGTGTTCTTTGCTTATGGTCAACTATGCACATGTTATATTGGCTTTTGGCCCATTGCAATAGACCAGAGTTCTCATTCCAACATGGTATCAGAGCAATGTTAGGGTTATCCACGTGACTGCCGCTGCCGACCCCGCGCTGTGCTCCTCTACCCTGCTCTGCCTCGCGCGCGCCCGAAACAGAGCTTTCTCTTCTCCCGCGCCGCCCAAGCCCTCCCGCCACCAGATCCCATGCGCCGTCGATCGGATCTCGCCGCCGAAGCCTCTCTTGTCGGCTGGATCTCGCGGCTCAGTGCCGGATCCGGCCCCCACCGATGGATCCACATGCGCCCGAGCTCGACGTCCCGACGCCGCTCAGGCCCCTGCGCCTCCCCTGCTCCGAGCATCGCCCCCGACGCCTGGCTCTTACCGCCATTGCCCCTTTGCACCGGCTCTGGCCGCCCGAGCCTGAGTTCCGCCCCCTAGTGCTCACTCGGATCCACGCGTGCTCGAGATAGGGCCCCTGCGCCTCCCCTGCTCCGAGCGTCGCTCCCGGCGCTCAACTCTTACCGCTAACGCCGAACGCCACCCGCCTTCGACGAGAGCTTCTAGGGGAGATGGGTCCTCCCCAGGAGAGCTCCTACTCCTGCTCGCCCGGCCTCACCGACCCGCCTTATCCCAGGATGCCGCCGCCTCCCCGAGCCCTGCCTACTCCCGGGATGCTGACGCCTCCCCTGCTCTGTTCGAATCTTGCCGCCACGGGTCGTCTTCGCCGGTCTCTCTCGAGCCACGAAGCGCCGCTGGTGCCTCTTACCTTCGTCCATTGCTCGGCTCGGCCTCTTCGGCGGACTCGCAACGCCCGAGCTTTTTCTTCTATGGGTTGCCAAGCTGCCTTGACCTCGTGGCGTCCAGACGTTGCCGCCGCCTTGGCATTGTAGCCTCGCCTTGAGTTCCGCCATTGTCGCTTCCGCGCTCCGCCCAATTCACAGCTAGCACTGCCATTGCCTCGGCGCCGCCGCCGCCTCGGCACCGCCACCGCCCCTTCTTTTGGCGCGCCTCCCGGGCCTCGGGCCTTTGCCGTCACCCTGGCCTCAGGCCGCTGCCGCTGCCTCGTGTAGCCGCCGACGCCCTTGCCTCGGGCCGCCGCCCCTGCCTCGGACTCTGCTCGTCTGGCTCTTGTTTCTCAGCAGTCCTCCTTGCCTCGCCACCTCCCATGTCCGATATCTTGTCTCCGTGGATCTTGGACTTGGTTTTTTTTTCACATGACACCAGACTCTACGCGCCTCACTTCTGTGAGCCCCACAACTGGTCCTTCCATTGTTCAGACTGCAGATGATACCTCTCTTCCTGTTGCAGGCCGAGGCATCCTTTACACTTCTTCCTTTCATGTTCCTGCCGTCTCTTATGTTCCTTAGTTTACTATACAGCTTATGTCGACTAGTTAGATCACTGATCACGATTGTCGTGTTACTCTTGAGTCCGACTCTTGTTGCGTTCAGGACCGCCACACGGGGACTCTTCTTGGTGCGGCCCTCGGCACCGTTATTCACAGCGTCTTGGGAGCTCGACTGGTTGCACTTTCCTTCTGATGTCTCCACCAGCCAGTCAGTCGCTACACCTGCCTTTGTTTTTTCTACGTCCTCTACTGCTTTCTTTGCTCAGTGGCACCATCGTTTGGGTCATTTTTGTGGATCGCGATTGTCCTCATCAACATGCAGCTTTCCACTGCTCTTCAAAGTTCTACTCCGGTTGAGCGTCTCTACGGTCGGGCTCTCGAGTACAGCCACCTTCGTTGTTTCGGTTGTCTGCTTTGTCCTTCTTCCACCTCGTGAGCGCACCAAACTAACTACTCAGCCAGTTGAGTGTGTTTTTTTGCTATAGTCTTGAGTATAAGGGTTATCGTTGCTACAACCCTGTTGCTCGCCGGATGAGGATCTCTCGGGACATCACCTTCGATGAGTCCCGGCCTTACTACCCTTGTCTCTCTACTGTCAGCTCAGATTCTCTTGTTGAGTCAATCTACTTTCTGATTTTTCCTGACACTCAGGTTTCCACTTGTGTTTCGCTTCCGCCTTCCCCTTCTTCGCTTCCCTCTCCTCCGGCTCCACCTGTTCCATCTCCACCGAGTTTCCTTCTAGCTCTTTTGTTGAGGTTCCACCCTTTCCCTTGATCTACTCTCGTCGTCCTCGGCTTACTTCTTCTTTAGTTGAGCCTCCGTCTTTGCTGGACCATGTTCCCAGTTCTTCTTCTCCCTCCTTGCTGGATCCTACTCCACCTCCCAGATACGATCTTCGTGATCGTCGTACTATCATGCCTCCTGAGCGCTACGGCTTCGCGGAGCCTACGACCTACCGTAGGGCTGTTGCTCACCTTGAGTGGCAGCTCGCGATGTTTGAGGAGATTGCTACTTTGGAGCGTACTAGCACTTTGAATCTTGTGTCCTTATCTGCGCGTCACCCCTATCACTTGCAAGTGGGTCTACAAGATTAAAACCCGCTCAGATGGTTCTCTTGAGCGCTACAAGGCTCGTCTTGTGGCGCGTGGTTTTCGGCAGGAGCTTGGTCGTAACTACGATGAGACATTCGTTTCTGTCGCTCACGTGACCACTGTTTGCACTCCTTGCTGCGGCCTCTGTTTGATAGTGGCTCATCTCTCAGCTGGATGTCAAGAATTCCTTTCTTAATGGCGTGCTGGGTGAGGTCTACATGCAGCCGCCCCTGGGTATTTTGTTCTGATGGTATTGGTTTGTCGCCTTCGTCGCTCTCTGGGCTCAAACAAGCCCCTCGTTTTTGGTTTGACCGGTTCTTCTCTGTTGTCACTGCTGCCGGCTTCTTCGCTAGTGATCACGACCCTGCCCTCTTTGTACACACCTCTCCTCGGGGTTGGACGCTCCTCCTTCTATATGTGGATGATATGATCATTACTGGAGATGACTTTTAGTACATTGCCTTTGTGAATAAGCGTCTCAGTGAGCAGTTCTTGATGTCTGATTTGGGTTCTCTTTGTTTCTTCCTTGGGATTGAGGTCACTCTATGCCTAAGGGCTACTATCTCTCCCAGGAGAAGTACATTCAGGATATCCTTGCTCGCTTGTCTTATTGTTCAACGTATGGTGGATACTCCTATAGGGCTTGGTGTTCACATTCGGCCTACTGATGGTGAGCCTCTTGAGGACCACACTCGCTACCGTCATCTTGTCGGGAGCCTTGTCTACCTTGGGATCACTTGACCTGGAAGACCAAGAAACAGACTGTTGTTTTTCGTTCGAGTGCTGAGGCTAAGTTCAAATCATGGCGTCGTTGATGGCTAAGATCACCTGGCTTCGGTGGCTACTTGAGGATTTCGGTGTTTGGTTTACGCGACTCTCTCTTATCGAACGAGATGGTGCGATCAGCATTGCTCGAGATCCAGTGAAGCATAAGCTCACCAAACACATTGGAGTAGATACTTTGTACATGAGATCACAGGTGCAATATCAAGTCCAAGGATTCAAAAACCGGTCCTGGCGCAATTCACGGCCGTGGCGACGTTCGGTTTTCGGTCGAATTCGTTAAATTTTGCTTAAAATCAATCGAAATTGAAATTTGAATTTGCAAACTCGGAAAAACGGTAGGATTTCAAATCCGGCCCCCAGTAAGGCGTTTCATGCGCGTGATAACCGTGGGATTTCCATCCCTGATCAAGTTATTGCTCTTCAGTATGTGTCTTCGGAGCTCCAGTTAGCATATTTCTTCACTAAGACATAGACTAGAGCTCAGTACAGTTTCTACCTCTCTAAACTCAGTGTTGTTGATTCACCATAAGTTTGAGGGGGTGTTACACATGTACTCCCTCTATTCAGAAATGTATACGCGCGATCTGTACGCCGGTGCCGGTACGGTGATACGACATTTCCCAAAAAACTCGTACCGTAGTATATATATAATAGAAGTAATAAAAAGATACAATATAAAAGATAACTGATAAGCTCATAAGACACACATAAATACTAGTACATAATAAGGTCATACAACTCAGTTCAACAGTTAGCACCCCCAGTCCTCTCAAAGCAATCAATTTAATTCCATACAGGTTTAGACTCATCAACTATTTGTTGCACTCGGTGGGATGAAGCACTTGCTTCTAAACTTTTGGCACTCATGGGTGCTGGCCGGAGGGAACAAGAGCAATCAGCTGGGAGTTGGGGCTGGCGATTGGGAGAGGAAATGAGGAATGTCTGATATGTGCTAGGGTTACACACTTAGACATCATCTTCATGGGCTTCTATTGGGCCGTTCCAGCACCCACACGTACCGAGCAGTACCCATTCTTTTTGTGTTTTGTTTTAATTCGTCAAAATCCTGGTACCTCTAGGTACCGTACTGGCACTGCACCCAAACCATACCGGTACCCGGCGTCGTACTGGGTGCTGGTGCGAGGCCCTTGAACAGTACCTGCGCATCACAGGCGTGTAGTCAAACTTTTCTAACTTTGACTAATAATATACGAAAAACTATTTAGATTTATTATGAGATAATAATATCATTAGATTTGTCATGATAACTATTTTCATAATATAATAATTTTGTATTTTTTTACTAACTTAATTATATGGAAAGTAATAGTCAAAGTTGGACATTGGAGATCGTGTTGATGTCCAAAACGCCATACATTCTTGAACAGAGGGAGTATATAGCTTAGGGTGTTCTTTGCTTATGGTCAACCATGTACATGTTATATTTGCTTTTGGTCCATTGGAATATAAAGGATCCTCGTTCCAACAAAAATCTCTAATAAAACTTTGACTCAAACTAGTCGTTTTTATTTTTCTCATTTTGTTTTTTTCAAAACTGAAAATGGTAGGTTGAATGGCCTTTTCTTTGGCAAAGCATCAGTTAGCAACATTGTCATGGAAGTTAGTATATTGATCTTTGAGTAACCTAGAAGTACCCAAGTTTTATGCTGGTTAAAACATCTTTATAATTTTGTAGGTCTTGCTCCTCTTGCTGCCTTTGGATATGTTATGGCCACACATCTCTCTCTTTATCCTGCAATTCTCATTGTACCGGTTTGTGCCACAAGGCCCACAACTGCTGTTTGTATTTTTGTATTTCAAATGTTCGATCATATCTGCCATTTACCTGCATTGTTGGGCAATGGGCACTAAAAATATAAGTTTTTTCAGGTCATTCTCTTGTTGGGGTATGGTCCAGATACTCCTCCAACAAAAGTATTTCTTGTAAAAGGCTCAAGTGCCAGTAAAACTGACAGGTTAGACAATGATAAAAGTACTAGCCAGAGAGTTTTTCAACAATTTTCATGGAAACCAGTACTCCACTTCATATCGTGGCTGTTTATCTGGACATGTTATGTGTTGCTATTGAGCAGCATAATTCTGAATAAAGTGGGTGGCCTTCAGGAGATGTTTGAAAAGTAAGATGCTTAACTCTTTTTCCTTCGGTAGTCATCAAATTCATGTGAAAGTGTGCACTAGTTTGTGTTAAGTTTTTCTCCACTCCAGATGAGTTTGTAAATGAGGGATGGGAACAACTTTTGGTTAGGAGTTCAGTTTCGGATATTAGCATATTGTGGCTTATCCTAATAACCCCAGTTTCCCCTGCCCCTCCAACATGCTAAGTTGCTAACTTCTTTGTTGGGCAATCTACTGTCTTTAATCTGTCACCAAATTACCTGTTGACTTGCGCTGTGGTTCTGCAGGACATATGGTTTTATCCTTACAGTGAAGGACCTATCACCAAATATTGGTGTGTTATGGTGAGTCTTGATAATTAAAAATATATATATGTGATTGGAACTCAAGGATATTTCCATTGGTCTCATGCATTTGAGAATTAATGCAGGTACTTCTTTGCTGAAGTCTTCAACTTTTTCAGAAGCTTCTTTCTTATAGTCTTCAACACGAACATTATTTTTATGGTCTTGCCATTGGCCATCCGTTTGAAGCATCGTCCGTGCTTCCTTGCCTTTGTTTACACAGCAATTGTCGCGATGTTGAAATCTTATCCCTCAGTGAGTATATTTTACATGATATTTCTAATAAATTTAGCCTCTCAGCTGCAAAAGATTACACTGGGGTTTTATGTTTTGCTCTCCTTTTCTTCACAAATCCATTGATATCTTATTATGATTTATCTTGAAGATTGGAGATTCAGCTCTGTATCTAGGTCTTCTGGGCCTATTTGCCAACGAATTAGCAGGTAGCTAACATTTCATTATCTATTATTTTGGATGACTCCCTAGTCTCCTTGGAAGTTAATGCTTTATCTTTACATCTTGCAGAGATGCAACTCACCTTCTTCTTGTTTTTCGGATATATTGGAGTCTCTCTCCTTAGCCCTGTTATGCACAACCTATGGATCTGGAGGGTCTCTCTCTCTCTCTCTCTCTCTCACATGTAGTGTAGCATATCGTTACTAACATGACAATTTTTTCCAGGGCACTGGTAACGCAAATTTCTACTTTGCCACCGGTTTGGCTTATACTTGTCTTCAGGTAACCAATACCCCACTTAATATATTTGTTCTTTCTAGTGACCATGCATGCCATTCCACTCCTTGCAATCGTTCGAGCAAACACTTCAGCTAAAAGGACTTGCTAACTTTTCTAGAATGTGAAGTGCTGATCGATTGTAAGATGAACAATTTCTCTCACTTGTCTAAGTCAACCTGACCCTGTTTACATCTTGATTACAAATTATTGTTTGCCACATTTTTGCAGACCGCGCTGGTTGTAGAGAGTGTAAGTTCAATGATAAAACATGACAGGAAGCTAAGGCTACTCGCAACAGCTTAACTTCATTTCTCCGAAGTTCAACAATTCTGATGTTTTTCTTGCTAGTGCTCTTGGATGCAAACGGTTCGTCGTTCTGAGGTTTTGAGTAGATGTAGTTGATAGTTTTCCGTAGCATGTTGTATTGCACCTCCCACGTGTGTACAATATATGGACCACGATTCTTTTAACCAAGACTAAAGAAAGACGTCCGGTTTCTCCCTCTAACTAACTTAACTCAGTAACCGAGCTTCTCTATGGATCCTATTATGACATGGTGACATTGGTCCTTGGTACAATTTGTACCATCAGTTTGCTGGGTCAAGTTGAAAAGTAACATAAAGTGAGCTGCCTTTGGATATCTTTGTTTTCCACTGTCAAGGTCCCCAAACGGATATAAGTAGTATCATTTTCTTCCATCCTTCCTGGTAAAGCCAAGGTCATTATTGTTCACACGTTGTAATTACTCAACTATGTAGTGCAACCTTTGTCTGCTCTCGGGAGCTTTTACCCTTGAATCTTTTCTTTGCAGAGAGATGTTCTTATCGGGGGTCCAAGCCCGTCCATAGCACCGCTACCGTGCTACTATAAGTGTACTGAACTTCATTGATGGCAGTGGCGGAGGGGGCTCCCCGTCATGTCACAAGTGTTCTACTTCCCCCATGAACTTCAGTCTAAAATCCAAAATGTACGTGTTTACAACTTGAAGCACGTATGTGATCTTTCAAGCACATGCATTAAATTTCTTGTTTAGTGTATAGCATAAAAAAAAGTAGTTGTATTTGTCTAGCTTCCCTATATCTATTTTGCGGACCCGCCACTGATTGGTCACACCAACAAAATATGTGTAGTTTACCTAAGTGAATAGCTAACCACCCACCTTTTCATTAGATACACGGAACTGGAAAACTCATTGGCTGCTGAAATGCCATCCTCTCCCAAGCAGTTTCCTGTTGGTTGCGAAAAGCAATGCGTGCGTATCAGTGTATGTCAGTTCTTGCGTGGTTCCATGTCCTGTAGCTACATGTGTTTTGATGGAATACTAAGAATGAAAGAGATTGTTGTTGACAAACACGAGAGAAATAGGTGGCCAAACTAAATCGGCTGCTAACAGCCGTTGCCGATGGTGTCTTACTGCAAGTTGATGCCTGATTACCCTTAGACGGGTGAATGGTCGTCATTATCTTGTGCCTTAATAGCAAACTATTTTCTCACAGTAGCCTTATGCAATTCCGGCGTCTTAACGCTTAAAAAGTGGGTTCACAATTCACAAACAGTGGTGAAAACGATCGCATTCAAATTTCAAAGCCGTTACGCGTCGTTCCCTGAACGAGAAATACCATTGCTACAGAAGATGCATAGGGCAACTTCGATCACTTGTCCAATCTGATGCAGCACAACACAGCAGCATCGCGTTGCTTTTCTTTTTCTCCCCTCAAATTGTATTGAAGGACTTCAAGTTGGTCATCCAGAATCTAAAGCCTCTGCGCGGTGAGACCCGCTCCGTCGTAGCGTTCGAGCTCACTGCTACTGCTACGTGTCTGCAGGGAAGGCAGCCATGGAGAGAACCCGAGCACTGTGCAAGTGTACACGCAGTGTGCATCCGTACGCACACTACGGAAATGCATCCCTACCATTGCACTGCAATGGAACGGTGCCATTAAGGATGGGAGCGGTTGGATAAAAAAATGAACGAGCGAGATGCATTCGTGCACTGTAGCAAAGTGTTTTGTTGTGTTGCTGTAGTGTGGCTATGGATCCAGTCCGTTGCTTCGATCAAAGGGTGCGATTGGAGAATGGCAGGCCACCGTAGTCCTCTGCCACTGTAGTTGCAATGACAGAGGATGAGTGTCCGGACACTGCATGGGCGTACGGCCAAACCGACGCGTTATCACATCGTATTTAACCTCTTCAACGGCCAGCTCAACGTGTCATAAATACTCAAGACCATGCGCCAAGGGAAGGAAGGAAATATTCATGATTCTTTTAAAATAATATATTTTTTTTAAAAAAATTACAGAAATAAATAATCAAAAAAGTAAATTACAAACGATATGAAACTGTCGCCGTTTTAATTGACAACAGAGATCTAATTTTCTTAAAAATAATAACTGTTCATTTTTGTATTTTTTTAATAAAATATATTATTTAAAAAAATCGAAAATACTCATCCCTACGCACAGGAAGGCTGCATTTTTGTCACGGGCGCAGGCACCGCGCACGTCTGCGTTTCACTGCGTGGATTCAATCCAATACTCCTACGAACCAAACCACCAAAGCACCAGCAGTAGGAGCAGAGTTAATGAGAGCGAGCATTCAAGGTGATCGACGAGCGGTTGGTTGCTGCCTGCCGCTACGTGGTGACAACCCCCCTGCCACTGCGATCACTGCTTAAAACCACTCATCCAATTCAATGCAACGCGACGCCATGCCATGCCATGCCTCTCCCGGCAGCAATCGGTTGATACTCTGCGGCAAGCGTGTTTGGCCTTCCAACTTTCAAGCCTTCGACTTGTTCTTGGTTGGCAACTTCTTCAGGTAGTATCGATCACAAAGTACGTTCATGATTGATCGCCGGGTCCACATCTCAAAGGAACCAGCCATGAATACCCTTCAAGTAACGACGAGATCCAGTGGTCTCGAAAAACTTTGCAGGGATGCACCAACTCGGACTAAGTTGGTACGATCGAGGGACGAGCCAGCAGGCTAAGCTAGTCGAGACTCCATCGAGTATCGAAGCTAGCACCAACGGCATTCGAGAACCGGACTCACTCACTCGATGCCATGACACGACGAAGACAAACTGAAACTAGTATGCGTCTATGCCATCCATGGTAGAAACATGCAAAGCGACCCATCCGGTAGTAACCTTAGGTGGAGCCATCCCTCTCTCTCTCTCTCTCTCTCACCATTTTGACTATGGATTCGGTTGGAAGCCATGGAATTTGCAGGGATCACCAACCCTGGCGGCCTAAAGCACGAGCCCGGCCCATCCATGCACGGACCGGACACGTTTTGGCTGCGAGTCTGCGGCGCACTACGGCCACACGCGCATCAGTCACCACCTCATCCTCAGAGAAGGCGCCACAACGGGGACAGCTATAAACCACAGGAATATCAAGGAAACGAACACGCACGTCGCTGCACGGTTTCCTTCCTGACTTGTGATTCGCTCCGCTCCCAATTCCGGAATCGAAGCTCCAGAAAACGAACAAATTCAGTGGTCGCCATCTGAGCTCCATTGGCTGCTTCCAAATTAGTACTACTGGTAGCTAGCTACTGTAGTGCTACCAAATCTTGGAGAAGAATAGAAGAAGACGACGGCGTTGTCCAAATCAACGGAAGCTTCGGATTAAACTCATCTGGAGCCAATTCTTTTTACAATGGAGTCCTAAAATAATGTGGAAGAAGGGGAAGTTGACAAAAAAAACCTCGTGAGGTCCCGTAATTACAGCTGCTATACGCCTACGATCCAACGGTACAGCGCGACGAACCCAGCCTCGTCCTCCTCCGCCCCCCGCGGCGCCGACATCGCCGCCGCGGATTCCGGATCCCACCGCCACGAGTCCTCCTGCCGGTGGCTGTGGTGGCTCTGGCTCCACCGCGCGCTCCACCGCCCGGAGCAGGATGACGCTGAGGAGGCGAGGCGGTCCACGTACTCGCGCAACCACCCCCGCGACCCCGCCGCCTCCGCCAGCGCCTCGCCTGGGCCTGGCGGCGCCGCCCCGGCCGCCGACTTGGCCGCCACCGTGGGGCGCGCGATGCGGGACACGACGGCCTCCACCTCCTCATCAACGCGGTAGTCGAAGGAGCCGATCGAGTAGGTGTGGCGGTCGTCGCCCGCGGCGGACGAGAGGCGGTCGTCGCCCGCGGCGGACGAGCGGCGGTTGCTGACGCTGCCGATCTCAACGCGGAAGCTCCTGGAGTTGTTGCTGCTCCTCGAGTCGAGGGGCTCCTGCTGCCCGGCGGGGACGGAGGCAGTGGGGAGGGGTGGGTGCGGGAGCGAGACAGCGGCGCGGCAGAGCGGGCAGGACGGGATGGTGCGGAGCCAAGCGTCGACGCAGGCGGCGTGGAACGCGTGGCGGCACGCCGGGAGCAGCCGCAGCTCAGCGTCGGGCGCGAACGGCGAGAGGCAGACGGCGCAGTCGGGGGAGCTCTTGGGCAGCGCCGCCAGCGCCGAAGCCATCGTGAACAGCGGCAGCGACGCGATCAGCCGCTCCTTCTCGTCATCGACCGCCTCCCCCTCGCCCCCCGCCGCAGGCCTCACTGAGGCAGCCGCCTCCGCCACGGACGCGCGTTGGGCCCTGGGGAGCGGGCTCGGGGCCGGAGGGGACGACGACGGCGGCCGAGAGAGGCAGCGGAGGAGGAAGTGAATCGACACGGAGGCGAAGAAGACGAAGGCGAGGAGCGCGGCGATGATGATGAGGGAGGGGGAGAGGTTGAGGGACGAGGAGAACGGCGGCGGCGACGGCAATGAGGGGGGAACGGTGGCGGCGAGGGGGTCGCCGGCGTACGGCCGCGCGGGCGGCGGCAGGGAGGCCATGGGGCGAGGAGGAGGCCGCGGCGGTGTGTTTAAGGCTCGCTTCCTGTCACCCTGTGTGGTCTCGCGCCTTTTATTTATGGGTTTTGGTGTGCGTGGTGGTGGAGGTACGGGGAGCGAGCCATAGGCAAGAGGTGGAAATGGAAAGTAAAAAATTTAAAAGTAAATTCCATAAAACTATATGTATTTTATGCAAACTATCGTAGAACTACACATTTAAGATAATGTTTCAAAAAACTACAGCAAATTGTATTAAGAAACTACACTTTTAACTAGTTTGTTCTATGTAACGGTTTGACAACACGAGCCCACCGGCAAGAGACACAATGAGAATTTTTTTTTCTTCAGAAAACTACAAATCGATTTAAGAACATATCAGAAAATTACATTTTTAACCAAACTCCGTTCTAGGCAATGGTCTGGCATCATGGCTTGTATCTCTTGCCAGTGGGCCCATGCTGTCATACTATTGCCTTCTTGCCAGTGGGCCCATGCTGTTGTTAGAATAAACACTTAATCTATTCCAATAGGCCAAAAGACCAATATATCATGTACATTGTCGGTCAACATGCAAATAGCATCCTAATTTATATACATATCTAACACACCCCTTAAACTCATGGTGGATCAATAACACTGAGTTTAGAGATATAAAAACCGTGTTGAACCCTAGTCTGTGCTTTGGTGAAAAAATATGCTAACTGAAACTCCGAATGCACATACTGAAGAGCAGTAACTTGGTATTGCATCTGCGATCTCATGTACGAATCATCTACTCTAATGTGCTTGGTGAGCTCATGCTTTACTGTATCTCAAGCAATGTTGATCGCACCAGTACTGTCTGATAAGAGAGGAGTATATGCAGAAACTGAAACACCGAAATGCTCAAGTAGTCATCAAAGCCAAGTGATCTCAGCTGTCAACAACGTCATGGCTATCAACTCAGCCTTAGTACTCGAACAGAAAACGACAGTCTGCTTCTTGGTCTTCCAAGCAATCAGAGAGATCTAAGGAAAACACAATAGGCAGAAAAAAACCAGTGATCAAAATGATCTCTAGCCCTCGCATCATAGTACGTCTGAAGCTGCAGAGAACTGGAGCGATGAAAGAAAAGACTACGAGTGATAGTCCCAAGAAGATATCGCAAAACACGAAGAAGGTGGCTATAGTGAAGCTGAGTGAGAGCAGAGACGAACTGACTTAGGATGTGAACTAGGTGAGAAATGTCAGGTCAAGTGATCATAAGGTAGACAAGGCTCCCAACAAGATGGCGGTAGCGAGTAGGGTTCTTAAGAAGTTCATCACCAGTAGGCCGAAGATGAACACCAAACTCCATAGGAGTATCCACCATGCGCTGATTAGTGAGACATGCGCGAGCAAGGATATCCTGAATGTATTCTCCTGGGAGAGATAGTAGACCTCAGACGTATAAGTGACCTCAACTGCAAGGAAGTAACGAAGAGAACCCAAATCAAACATCAAGAACTACTCATTGAGACACTCATTCACAAAGGCAGTGTATTGAGAGTCATGTCTAGTAATGATCATATCATTCACATATAGAAGCATGAGCGTCCGACCTCGAGGAGAAGTATGTACAAAGAGGGCAGAGTCGTGATCACTAGCAGAGAAGTCGACAACAGTGACAACAGAGGAGAAGCGGTCAAACCAAATAAAAGGGACTTGTTTGAGCCCATAGAGAGAGCAACGAAGGCGACAAACCATACCATCAGAGATAGAATACCTAGGGGTGGCGGCATGTAGACCTTCTCACGCAGCTCGCCATTGAGAAAGATATTATTGACATTCAGCTGAGAGATGACCCACTGTCGAACAAAAGCCACAGTAAGAAGAGTGTGAACAGTATTCATGTGAGCGACAGGAGTGAAGGACTCATTGTATCCATGACCATGCTCCTGCTCAAAACCACGCGCCACAAGACGAACCTTGTAGTGCTTAAGGGAACCATCCGAGTGGGTCTTGATCTTGTACATCCACTTGGATGTGATAGGAGTGACACACACAAGTAAGGGTACAATATCCCAAGTGTTAGTACGCTCCAAAGCAACAATCTTCTCAGACATCGTGAGCTGACACTCAGGGTGAGCAACAGCCTCACGGTAGGTCGTACGCTCAGAAAGAGCAGCGGCTGCAAAACCGTAGTGCTTAGGAGGCCTGACAGTGTGACGATCACGAAGATCGTATCTAGGAGGAGAAGGCGGAGCAGGACCCAGCAAGGACGGAGAAGGAGAGCTGGGAACAGAGTCCAGCAAATTTGGTGGCTCAACTGGAGAAGGAGTGGGCCGAGAACAACGAGAGTAGTGCAAGGTAAAATGTGGAATCTCAACAAAAGAGATGGAAGGAAACTCCAGCGGAGAGAGAACAAGTGGAGCCGGAGGAGAGGGAAGTGAAGAAGATGGTGGTGGAAACGAAACAGAAGTGGAAAGCTGAGGGTAAAAAAAAAATCAGAAAAGAGATCGTGTCAACAAGAGAGTCTGAGCTGGCAGTAGGGTAACGAGGGTAGTATGGTTGGGACTCATCGAATGTGACATCTCGAGATATCCTCATCCGACGAGCAACAGGGTTGTAGCAGCGATAACCCTTATGTTCAAGACTGTATCCATAAACACACACTCAACTGACTGAGCAATCAGCTTGGTGCGCTCATGAGGTGGAAGAAGGATGGAAGAGATACAACCGAAACAACGAAGGTGACTATACTTTGGAGCCCGACCGTAGAGACGCTCAACAAGAGTAGAAACCTGAAGAGCAGTGAAAGGTTGCATGTTGATGGAAAAAACAGCAGTGGAGACATCCTCAGTCCAGGAGTGTGGTGGAATAGAAGAGGCAAGCATGAGAGCGCGAGCTGTCTCAAGCAAGTGACGATGCTTACGCTCAGAGACACCGTTTTTAAGTATGAACACCAGGGCAAGAATACTAAGGAAGAGTACTTTGCTCAGCGAGAAAGCGATGCAAAGCAGCACATAGGTACTCATCAGCAGAGTCAGCACGAAACACACGAATGGTCGAATCAACTAAGTGTGAACCATGGTAGCGAACATCTGGTAAATAGAGAGAAACTGACTGTGAAAGAACATAAAGTAGATCCAAATATGATGAGAATAATCATTAATAAAAAAATAACATAGTGTCAATGACCCCTTTTCGAAACAAAGGGAGCCGAACCCTAAACATCGGAGTGAACAAGATCAAAAGGATAGGTAGAAACATAATCACTAGAGAGATAAGCAAGCTACAACTGTTTGCCAAGCTTATAACCCATACAATGTAAAGATGTGTCATTAGAAATAGACCCAAGAACACCACAACCTACTAGTGACGATACATGATCCGCAGAGATGACCCAGACGATCGTGTCACTGAACGAAGGAAGTAGCGGAGGACGTGGCAAAACTAGAGGTTGTGGTAGTGGTTGACTGGCTAGTGGAGACAACGAAAGTAAGATGCATCCAGTCGAGCTCCTAAAGATGCTATGAATCACGGTGCCGAGGGCTAGTACCAAACAGAGTCCTCGTGTGGCGGTCCTAAACACAACAAGAGTCAGACTCAAGAACAACATGACAGCCGTGATCAGTGATCTGACCGGTCGACATAAGTACATAGTAAGATAAGGAATATGAGAGACTACATGAACATGAAAAGAAGAAGTGAGAAGGGTGCCTCATCCTGCAACGGGATGACAGGTACCATTTGTGATCTAAATAGTAGAAGGAAGAGTTGTGGGACTCACAGAAGCGAGGCGGGTAGAATCTGGTGTCATGTGAAAGGAAGCACCAGAGTCTAAGATCCATCGAGACAAGAAACCTGACGAAGGAGGAGGCAGGGGCGAGGAAGACTACTAAGAAGTAAGAGCTAGATGAGCAGAACCTGAGGAGTCTGAGAATGAACCTACACTGAGGCGTTGGAGCAAGGAGACAAGGCGCTGTGTGGTGTCACCGGAGGAGCCATAGCGAGAGGCACCAGCTCCTGAGTCGGAGGAACCTCTAGGGCCCTTCGGGGGACGTCCACCCCAATGACCCTGGTCCCTCCTCCGCTTGTAGCAGTCCTGATACATGTGGTCGGCGTGCTGGCAATAGGTCCAGTAGAGACCCGTAGTACAGGCATCAACCACTGGTCCGCCTGGAGTTGGAGGTATCACAGTCGGTGCTGAAGAAGCAGACGAAGGAGCAGGCGTTGAAGCAAACAAGACAACCTGTATCTGAGTGACACCACAATGACGAGTCTCCTCAGCACGAACACCCGTGAGATCCCCCACCAAGGTCGGGTGCAAGTGGCGAATCAGGAGCTGCGCATGCACGGTCTCAAACTCGGGCCGGAGACGCATCAGAAAGTCGTAGAGACGGTGAGTCTCCTGTGAGCACGAAGCCACACACAATAGGGACAAGTGCGGCTGATATCCGACCCCAGAGAGTCGAGCTAACGCCACACCTCAGACATCTGTTGGTAGAAGTCATCCACGGTGACATCGAGCTGTTGAAGGGAATGCGTCTGGTGCACGACAAAAAGGTACATAGTACCACTCGTCGGCTAGTAGTGAGCTCGAAGACGCTCCCACATCAGCTGTGTCGTCGGCAGCTCAGCCACATCCATGGAGATGGCCACGGGATTGCTACCCACCAGGATGGCGGTAGCACGAGCTTCGACATCCTGCCATCTCTCGTAGGTGTTCAGCTAAGACTGGTAGAGCTTTGGAGCCCCCTCTAGTGCAGCATTAGCAGCCTCCTAGATAGCCTGGTCCGCACCAGTAGGAAGAGCTGGCAGAACTGGCTGTGTAGGGTGAGGCAGATAGGGCCGCTCCCTAGTAAGATGACCCTAGAGGCGCTGGCTATTGAGGTGAATCCTCAGGTGAACAACCCATTCCCTGAAGTTCGTCTCGTCGAACCGAACTAGGGGGGAGTGGGATGGCGAAGGAGCCTCCGGTAGTAGCCATCAGTGGATACTTGACCGGATCCGGAGTCGAGAGGCGGCGTGCTCAGGAACAGAAGCCCCAGGCAGTGGCTCCAGCTAGATCGGGAGCTGAAGAGAAGCCAAAGCCGAGCCGAGGTGAAGCTGAAGCAGCCGGCCCCACATAGATCAGTGGAGCCAGAGTGAAGCCAAAACCATAGGCTCCATGTAGAGAAAACAGATCACGAAAACAACCAGAGCTATTTGCACGGGCTTAGCGACATCGGGGATGGTGGTCGACGTTGGGGATGAAGATCCTGAGCGACGGCGATCGGGCCAAGGGCTGGCCAGCGCGAAAACGTCGGGGTCTGGGGTGGTCCGACGCAGATCTAACTTGGGTCGATGAGAATCCGATGGCGGGGAGGAGTTGAGGTGGCGGCGGCGACTGGAACGACGCCGGATCATAGCAGCGACGGCTCGAACGGGAGCAGAGCAAGCTTTGCTTGCGGTGGGGAGTAGAGAAGAGCTCACTGCACGGGGAGGGCAGCAGCGGCGGTCACGTGGGAAACCCTAACTCTAGCTCTGTGAAGGGATACAGGTAGGCTACACTAGTTGGTAATTAAAAAATTCTACCACATAAACCAGGAAGCCATACAAGCAAGAGATCATAGATAGTTATCACTAGACGTACAGGGTAGCGGAAGAAGAGTTGGAACAGTCTGATCCAACTTCGAGCTCGTCGATGAAGTAGTCATAGTCTATCATCCAACGTCCTTGGCACCGGTCGTCTCCTCCAGCAACCTATGACATTCTTTGCGTAGGTTGTGGATCTTCCTCGATCAGCTCAGCAGCAACCGCAGTAGCACCTCTACGGTATTCACACATCTAGGAGTGTAACACCGTACGCCGATGTGCTAGTACCAACACGCACGGTAAGGCCTTGGAGAATATGGTGGCTGGGGTTTAGGTTGAGCAATTCACATACATCCCAACAGCGCCATGCATCCCCTTATAAAGAGCCCACAACGGATCCTATCCGAACTCATTTATTTCAACCCGTTAAGTGTGTGACCCTATGGCTTCATGCGTAATCGGTTGTGACTCGGAAACTCATTTCCGACCACGAGTCGTTAGCGGTTCCTAGCAGGACATAACGATTCCCGAATACACATAAATATTATATCGGACAAACATTATGCAACATGATCTGCGACCAGGTCCTTATCACTTACGACCAGCTCGTATGTAACACTCTTCGTTTTCGATTAATAAATAGTGTTTACTATTTGACTTCCGTATTCAATTCGTATTTGCAATTTGCAGTATTTAAAAAAAAATTCAAACTTCTTTTAGCTTGGATTTGTGTTTCAAACTTTCTTGCATTTTCAAATTTTCAAATTCAAGCTTTTCTTTCCCTTTTAGGTTTTGGAGCCCTTACCCATTTTAGCAATCTCTCTCTCTCTCTCCTCCTTTGGGCTCAGCCCCTTATTTCTCCCTAGCTTCGGCCCGCTCCATCTCCCCCTGGCTTCGGCCTGCTTTTCTCCCCCCAGAGCCAGCTCGGCCCAACTCTGCTCTCTCCCTCTATCTCCCGAGCCTTCTTCTCCCCCCTCTCTCTCGGCGCCGTCTCTCTCTCTCTCAGCGCCGCCCCACCGAATCTCTTTCTCCCGTGCGGTGCCAGCACCAAATCCCTGCCAGCACCGGCTCCCGCTGCTCCCATCCCCTCTCCTCTGACCGGCCTCTGCACCACCAGCTCCCGCTGTGCCATCCTGCACCCAAGCCGCTGTACCCAGGCACCTCCCTCCGCCCGGTCTGATCGCAGCTGCCTGCGTCAGCCCCTGCCACCACCACCAGCCTCACATCAGCAGAAGCCTCGGAGTCGTCGCCGCTCATGCCGCTGCTCCACCTACTCCTCCGTGCGCGCAGGAGCCCATAGCGAGCTCCTCGGGACTCAGCTTTGCCCGACTCTCTCCCGCTCGCTCTCTCTCTCTCCATCGCCTATAAAGCCCCGGATGCCCCACTTCTACCTCCCTGCTCCGCGCCCTTCACCCCAGGTACGCGCCACCATTCTTCCCGAAGCTCCCCCTTTCAGCCGAGCCACTCCACCACCTATCTCCCTCCTTCGGCGAGCTCCGGCGCCGCCACCCCGTCACCGTGCACCCTTGCCGCCCAGGAAGCTCCCCCTCCAACCCCGTCGCCTCTAGACCGCCGCAGCTCCAGAACGAGCTCTTCTTCCTCACCTTCGGCCGACTGCTTCCTCGTCGTCGTTCTCCCTCGGCCGACCAGCTTCCGCCGCCATTGTCAGCCAAGCGAGATGCGGAGGACCCCACCGACCCCGTGCTCCCCCACTTCTCCGGAGCGCCGCGCCCGGTCGTCTTCTCCCGCTCCGGCCGCCGCCTCCTCCGGCCGCGCCGCCGCCACCACCACAGGGACCGCCTCACCGAGGGGAACCCATTTTGGGTAACCCCCGGCGCCACCGCCCCTTCCTCCGCCGGCGACGAGTCGCACTGCCCCCGGCTCTCCCCCTCGTTTACGTTGTCGGACGAAAAAGTGTCGGCATTTACTGTGCGCGTTAAGGGCTAATCTCAGATTAGCCAACGCTAAGTACCACGTAGTCTCGCCGACACGTGGACCCGGCCGCACAGTGATGGCAGGGGTTAATGCAGTTTTTGAATTCTTTGACTAACATGTGGGCCCGAGTCACTATTTCGTGAATCGGTGAGCCCGTGGACCGAGACTGTGCGTGATGGCCTTCGGCCCATGCTACAGTCCCCATGGACCAGCCCTATGCGTTGATGACACGTGCCTGCTCCAAGATTTAACCAGCTTTTCTGAATTTCCATTCCATTAAAAATTCTGATAAAAACATCAAAAATCCATAACTTCCTCTTTATAGCTCCAAAAATTATGAATCTTTTTCCTATAGTTTTCTACAAACAAGATCTTGCTAATGGCACTGGTCTTGTTTAATTTGGAGTTCATTTACTTGGTGATGTATTTATTTACTCTCCTCTTCTATTGTGCCTTTTTCCAGTACGTCCGTCCGAGTAGAGTTCGAAGACGCAGGAGACCTCCACCTCGGACAAGCTCAAGAAGACCTAGACCCTTCTACCTATAACCAAGGCGAGTCAACACTTTGATCATTTTGATCCTACATTTTATGCAAATTATGTTCTTTTCAAATATCAAATTGCATGCTTTAATTTATATTCAAATGTATGTCAAACACCTTAAGGTAGTTAAATGCCTATTTGGTGATTTAATAATAATTACACCATGTCCTTGATAATTGAACTCCCAAAAACCCTTGTAACCCTAGTAAATATATGGTAACCTACTAATTATAAGTCGTACTTAAAAGCCATGCTAGACTTGTTTAAGTACCGGGGTATTACCTACCCCAAATCATCATCCTTTAAATCATAACAATTATTTTGGGCAGTCATTGGGGAGAATGACTGAATTGGTTGTGATAATTTGTTTTATACTTCTCCAAAAACTCTAAAATTTGCTAATACCCATCTGGGCTGATGGTAAGCTGGAGGGTATATGGTTGGGTGGTAATGTAGCCCAGGATATTTTTATGGATGGCATGTGGTAAGAATCGCCCAGATGATCTTAAGGACTTAATCCTGTGATGACCTCCAATTGTAAAACAGTACAACCACAAATCTATAATGGTGTCGACCTGGCTAACTAATTGGTGTCCACTTGTACGAGTTGCACCGTTGGAGGGACGCTCCTTCACCGTGAGCCCACGAGGCTACGGGTTGGGGTATACGACTTGCGGGATCCTAGGCGTAAGTCGCACGGCAAATGAGGAGAAGTTGCCTATCAGTTGGAACTACCGAAAAATTAGTCAGACGTGCACAATGTGTTTCATGTCTCCCAACTCAAGAAATGTCTCAGGGTACCTGAAGAGCAAACTCCAGTTGAAGCCATCGCCCTTCAGAAAGATCTGACCTACTCAGAACATCCAGTCAAGATCCTAGACGTCATCGAGAAGCAAACCAGGCGCCAAACTATCCGCCTGTGTAAAGTCCAGTGGAGCAACCACACTGCAAGAGAAGCCACCTGGGAACGCTAAGATCAGTTGAAGCAGGACTTCCCGTACCTATTTTCGGAGTAGCTCGAATCTCGTGGGCGAGATTCCGTTTAAGGTGGGTAGGTTTGTAACATTCTCTGTCTTCAATTAATAAATAGTGTTTACTATTTGACTTCTGTATTCAATTCGTATTTGCAATTTACAATATTTTTTTTAAAATCAAACTTCTTTTAGCTTGGATTTGTGTTTCAAACTTTCTTGCATTTTCAAATTTTCAAATTCAAGCTTTTCTTTCCCTTTTCGGTTTTGGAGCCCTTACCCATTTTAGCAATCTCTCTCTCTCCCTCCTTCGGGCTCAGCCCCTTATTTCTCCCCGGCTTCGGCCCGCTCCATCTCCCCTGGTGTCGGCCTGCTTTTCTCCCCCCAGAGCCAGCTCGGCCCAGCTCGGCTCTCTCTCTCTCTCTCTCCCGAGCCTTCTTCTCCCCCCTCTCTCGGCGTCGTCTCTCTCTCAGCGCCGCCCCACCGAATCTCTTTCTCCCGTGCGGTGCCAGCACCAAATCCCTACCACCCCCAGCTCCCGCTGCTCCCATCCCCTCTCCTCTGACCGCCCTCTACACCACCAGCTCCCGCTGCGCCATCCCGCGCCCATACCGCTGTACCTAGGCACCTCCCTCCGCCCGATCTGATCGCAGCTGCCTGCGTCAGCCCCTGCTACCACCGCCAACCTCACGTCAGCAGAAGCCCCGGAGTCATCGCCGCCCATGCCGCTGCTCCACCTGCTCCTCCGTGCGCGCAGGAGCCCATACCGAGCTCCTCAGGACTCAGCTTTGCCCAACTCTTTCCCTCTCGGCTCTCTCTCTCCATCGCCTATAAAGCCTCGGATGCCCCCCTTCTACCTCCCTACTCCGCCCCCTTCGCCCCAGGTAAGCAACATCATTCTTCCCGAAGCTCCCCCCTTTCAGTCGAGCCACTCCACCACCGATCTCCCTCCTTCGGCGAGCTCCCGGCGCCGCCACCCCGTCACCATGCGCCCTTGCCGCCCAAGAAGCTCCCACTCCATCCCCGTCGCCTCTGGACCACCGCAGCTCCAGAACGAGCTCTTCTTCCTTACCTCCGGCCAGCGCTTCCTCGTCGTCGTTCTCCCTCGGCCGACCAGCTTCCGCCGCCATTGTCGACCAGGTGAGCTGCGGAGGACCCCACCGACCCCGTGCTCCCCCACTTCTCTGGAGCACCGCGCCTGGTCGTCTTCTCCCGCTCCGGCTGAGCTCCCGCCGCCGCCTCCTCCGGCCGCGCCGCCGCTCCGACCATCCTCCGGCGCCACTGCCACCACCACTGGGACCGCCTCACTGAGGGGAACCCATTTTGGGTAACCCCCGGCGCCGCCGCCCCTTCCTCCGCCGGCGCCGAGTCGCGCCGCCACCGGCTCTCCCCCTCGGTTCCGTTGTCGGACGAAAAAGTGTCGGCATTTAATGTGTGCGTTAAGGGCTAATCCCGGATTAGCCAGCGCTAAGTACCGCGTAGTCTCACCGACGTGTGGACCCGGCCACACAGTGATGGAAGGGGTTAATGCAGCTTTTGAATTCTTTGACTGACATGTGGGCCCGAGTCACTATTTCGTGAATCGATGAGCCTGTGGACCGAGACTGCGCGTGATGGCCTTCGGCCCACGCTACAGTCCCCATGGACCAGCCCTATACGTTGATGACACGTGTCGGCTCCAAGATTTAACCAGCTTTTCTGAATTTTCATTCCATTAAAAATTCTGATAAAAACTTCAAAAATCCATAACTTCCTCTTTATAGCTCCAAAAATTATGAATCTTTTTCCTAAAATTTTATAAAAACAAGATCTTGCTAATGGCATTGGTCTTGTTTAATTTGGAGTTCATTTACTTGGTGATTTGTATTTATTTGCTCTCTTCTTCTATTGTGCCTTTTTCCGGTACGTCCGCCCGAGTAGGGTTCGAGGACGCAGGAGACCTCCACCCTGGACAAGCTCAAGAAGACCTAGACCCTTCTACCTATAACCAAGGCGAGTAAACACTTTGATCATTTTGATCCTATATTTTATGCAAATTATGTTCTTTTCAAATATCAAATTGCATGCTTTAATTTATATTCAAATGTATGTCAAACACCTTAATGTAGTTAAATGC
Source organism: Hsuehochloa calcarea (assembly GCA_036346395.1). NCBI lineage: Eukaryota > Viridiplantae > Streptophyta > Magnoliopsida > Poales > Poaceae > Hsuehochloa > Hsuehochloa calcarea. Next base: position 62,944,088 of record CM070610.1, on the reverse strand, counting down.
CTATTTGATGATTTAATAATAATTGCACCATGTCCTTGATAATTGAACTCCCAAAAACCCTTGTCACCCTAGTAAATATATGGTAACCTACTAGTTATAAGTCGTACTTAAACGTCATGCTAGACTTGTTTAAGTACCAGGGTATTATCTACCCCAAATCATCATCTTTTAAATCATAACAATTGTTTTGGGCAGTCATTGGGGAGAATGACTGAATTGGTTGTGATAATTTGTTTTATACTTCTCCAAAAACTATAAAATTTGCTAATACCCATCTGAGCGGATGGTAAGCTGGAGGGTATATGGTTGGGTGCTAATGTAGCCTAGGATATTTTTGTGGATGGCATGTGGTAAGAACCGCCCAGATGATCTTAAGGACTTAATCCTGTGATGACCTCCAATTGTAAAACAGTACAACCACAGGTCTATAATGGTGTCGACCTGTCTTACTAATTGGTGTCCACCGGTACGAGTTGCACCATTGGAGGGACGCTCCTTCACCGTGAGCCCACGAGGCTATGGGTTGGGGTATACGACTTGCGGGATCCTAGACGTAAGTCGCACGACGCAAGAGGGGGTCTGGGTAAGTGGTTGTCGGATCTTAGCAACCGAGACCCTACTCAGGTGAATCCTTAGCGGGTGTAGCAAATACCGAGGGATGCCTTGTAAAGGCCTCGTGATAATCTCCCCTTGATTCACATGTCCAAGGTAACATGTGTATATATCAAGACGATTATCTCGTGTGGGTAAAGATGTACAATCTCTGCAGAGAATAAAAAACTGTTTGAACAGCCGTGCCCACAGTCACGGGCGGGCATGAGGAGCTTACAAGAGTTAGTTCTATTGCAAAACTTTTGTGGGTGGGTTGAAAAATGTGCAGGGCTCACCTAGCCCTTGAATTGGATTTCCCTGTGTATTCTTACCCGGTGTTTGTAATAGGTGGGTATGACCACCGTCAAAAAGAAGCATGAGACAGAGTTTCCGATGGAGGGAACCTCTGCTGTTATTATTTATTGCACAATTAATCTCTTTAAAAATGCAAATTTGGTTAAAAATGCTAAGTGATAGGAGTTTCTAATATTTATATTTATAAATGTTGTTTTATGCTAATAAAAGAACCCGGTCCATCCTTATTGAACCGTGCATGTATATTATTGCATTTGTTGTGTTGGCTCGCGAGCACGGCATTTGTGCTCACCCTCGCTCTCCCCAAAACCCTTCAGATGATCTGGACCAAGGAGACTACGCCTATTATGAGGATCCAGAAGCTGATGGACAAGGATGCGATGAAGAGTAGTATAGCTCTGTAGTTTATGTCTCGCCTCAGTCTAGTAGACTTGTCGGTGCTTGCATATAACCAATATTACCCGAGCCCTTGGATAATATTAGTCGTATACAAGACACCCCGGTCGCTGCCTGTGGAGTGACGAGCCCCATCCCCTTTTGCTTCCGCTGTAGCCACGAACTTTTGTGATGTAATATATTTATCCTGACGGCCTTTCTGTAAAAACTTGACCCGACGCGGTCTATGTTACCTTGACTGTCTGTAATATATGTGTTGGTCTTATTTCACGCTTGTATGAGATGATCCAGTAATGTACCTGTGAGTGCTACCTACTGATCTAGGGAGTAGCACAGCGTTTCACAGAGGATTCAGGTTTACGAAATCCGGGTCCGACATCGTATCTCTATACGACCAATTCATATTTAGTTACGGCCAGTTCGTAACTCCTTATGTCCAATTAGTGATAATGTCCGACCAGTCCATATCTCTATACAACCTATTCGTATCTAGTCGGACTGAATGACCTACTTGCATATTCTCCCTTTGCCTTACAATATCTGGTTGAACTCGAGGTGAGATATTTTGTCATCCATGGACTGTTCAATACTTTCTCGATAAAGTGATGTATTACTTCATGCGATCGACTTTTCGACTACCAGTGACACGACCATGCACTTTTTTATCCGATCACATCGATGGGTCTAGAGATATCTCTCCTGTTATGTTAGGAGGGACAAATCTCATACCCGACTAGTCACATCCCTCCGCATGTTTTATAGTATACCCGAAAGTTACCTTTAAAACTACCTAGTTACGGAGTAGCGTTTGACAACCCCTAAGTGTACTATTATACATGTAGGAAACCATACTGATCTCAGGTCTAAGGATTATACATCATCATTGCTTGAGATCAACTAATGACGCATAAAATCATAACAATCTCAATAGTGTCTCAAAGTGGACCAATCCAACACCATGTTCTATAACATGTGTTCACATTATTAATTTGATATCTGTATATCCATGATCGGTGAAACATGTTCATCAATTAATACATGTGTTGGTCGATAAGTCACTAGTGTTCCGATCAGTGATATCCGACCAGAGATACATTTAGAATGACATCATATAAGTTAAATAGTTTCACCAACAAGTCGCATACTTGTTAATATTTATAAATGATACTTTATCTAAGGAACATAATAACATTCATTCTATAACTCATAAACATAAATGTAATACAATCATCTCTATGATTGCCTCTAGAGCATATCACCAACACTCTGATACCAAGTTAGAATAAACACTTAATCTATTTCAATGGGCCAAAAGGCCAATATATCATGTACATAGTAAGTCAATATGCAAAGAGCATCCTAAGCTACATACATATCTAACCGTTGTTGTACCATTGGCTAGAATAGAGTTTGGTGAAAAGTGTAGTTTTCTTATGCATTTTGACAATCTATATGTGTGTAGTTCTTCAAGAACTTCTCTCATAGGTGTAGTTTTGCGATAGTTTGTACAAAACATGTGTAGTTTTGTGAAATTGACTCAAAAACATACTAGTGGCATATCTCAGGAGCAGGGATGTGAATGATACCTTTTCAGTCTTCCCTCACAACTCTTTTTTGTTGTTGTTCATCTCATCATCTTTGGTCTGTCTCTGTTTTAATCTTCTCCCGACTTTGCTTGTTTTTATATTCTCCCCATTTCGAGGAGTGGTATATCTCAGGAGCAGGGCATATCACCGACACTCTGATTCCAAGTTCTTTGAGAAATAGTTTATCGATTAGATTAGAAAGGTGGAGCATTTAAATTGTCTCTAGTCTCTAGTTTGCAAAATTGCATAAGAAAGGTCAACCATTTCTAATCTAATCGATAAACTAGCTGGTTGATCTTGTAAAACTAGTAGTAACATGCTAGTAGTTGCCAAGTCTAGAACATACTTCCTGATGAAAGTTTCTTTCAGAAAGAAGACGAACCATAAAATGAACATAAATTTACTCCATAAAATGAACATAAATTTACTCCAAAGCAAAAGGATTATATATTCAATAGCTACGACATGATGTCTAATTCCCCTATAACTGAATTCCCAAGACCAGCAACTTCATGTACTTCAATCAGATCAATATATGCATACAATGCTTCATATCTGGGGCCATTTGATAAAGCAGTCAGCCTATGCATCACAAATCCTGAAACTGAATTGGCAGCTTGTCCTGCAGAGTAGTCATCACTATCTGTCATCGTCCAGAGTAAGCAAAGTGTCACAAGTCACAACACAGAAAAAAGGAACAACTCAACAAGAACAAGTAAACAGAACAGGGACAGGGACAGGGACAGAAATAAGAAAACGCCTTTTCAATTCATGTTGTTCTTTGGATCGTCTTGATGCCTTGCAGATGTAACAAGCCACTTAGTAATGACGGCTATCTACAACTCGGATTTGTTCCATGATATCATGCAGAACAATGGCCTGTGATAGTGTGATTTGATTTCCGAATGGAAAGAAGCTATATAGTACTGCTTCCGGGAGAAGCTAAGCCCTTTTCGATCACGTTGACAAGAACACCATATGATAAACTCACAGGCACATATATAGTCGATTTACCGCGGAACTTTTTGAAATTAACATATAATAATGATGGATCTAGAGTAAGCGCACCGACAAAGTATTTGTTGAAAGCACAATTAATTCGATCAATTCAGCCATGAATACACGCATTAAAATCAGTATGTAGTGAGTCGACGTCCCTGTATTATTTCTACTAGACCTTGATGAGCGAAGTTGCTTGCGTTTTACTTAGTCCATGGAAATGCATGTAATTAACTTTCTTGTCAACTCGTGAAAACAAACAGCTAGCAGGTGCAGATGCAGATGCAGATGCTAACGTACTTAAATTAAGGCGCATCGTCAGATCGCGAGCAAAAGTACCGTGGGCAACGTAATGGGCTGCCGGTACGTATGCTGCACGTACATGCCTTTAATATCTCATGTCCGATAATTTACAAACTCCATCAGACACATAACAACCTGGTAGCTAGGCCTCTTGCTTCACCTACGCTTATGGCATAGCGTATCCAATGGAAATTACCAGAAAATATAACAGTAGAGAAGATTAGCTGTAGTTTCGTGTAGGAAGTCGTCACATCTCTCTCTCTCTAGCTGGATAATTTTGGATGAAGCACGTTATATATGAACCGGCCGGTTGCATTGTTAAGAATGATGATTTGTATTAGATACGTGGAATTTGACTTGGAATTGTTAAAATCTGTTCCAAATTCTCTTGCACATGTGTAGAGAGGTCGTTGGAGGTAGTTAATTAGGAGTATCGTGCAGCTACGAATAATAATAATATGCTGACCATTAACAAATTAGCAGTGTAGAAGCAAGCATCACGTACCGGCAATACTATATGCTTGCCGTTCTGGGCACAGTTGTGCTTGCTGTTACCTGATCGATTAATTGCCTCACATGGATGCCGATTTGACGAGCATGAATGCAACGCAAATATTGATCGATCGAGCTGGTCGTGATTAAAAATGCTAGTATATGCCAAGCGCGTCGGCAGTTTTCCCTGGCTGAACTATACATATGCATTAATTGGAACAGTGGATATTGTTGTGTCTTGTTGAGCATTAACTAAGTAGCCAATTTAATTTGGTTATTTAGTAACCAGTAATTTTAAGTCTTCCATGATGGTTGTGGATCCGGCCGTCGGTTATTTCCTGTTGGTACAAATCATTGACCTCTTCGAGTGTGCACCTTAGAGCTAGGTAGAATTAGAGGGGCGTGCATGCACGGTAGCTGGTGCACGAGATCGATCTACAGGAGGTGTACCACGACATGCACGAACGTTGAGATTGGAATGTCTGGCTACTGCCATGATCGATCATTTCGATGCATGGTGTGGTACACTAGGTGATGGAGCTTGAGCAAAATCTTAAGAGGGTTTAAAGATCAAAGTAAATTCAAAACTCACTACTCATTACTGGTTGCACGTCTTGCATGACGCACAAACTTAACTCTCCGGTCGTCGGTTGCGCATCTATCGTCACCGTCGGGCTACTACGCACCAACGGCCAGCGTCTCGTCTGCTGCTTCCGTGCTTCATCGCCGCACGATTAAAATCGCTTTCTCGCTAAGTAATATCGTAACTAGTAGCATACATCAACAATGGACCTTCTAGATCGACCTGACTTAACCAATTTACGACGGATGTGAACTACATACACACTATATATTTTTTATATGAAATACTGGGGACCACGGCCCAGGTCTGTCGAGTGCACCCTCCGTCCCTGGGTACCCTGGTTGTGGTGAAATTAATTCAGCCGACCAGCTTCGGTTTAATTTGCCCGTAAGACGTAACAGTGGAAGTTGGTGAGACTGTGTACACGCAGCGGGCCATGAGGATTTAACGATCGTGGACGGACATTCCGTCGCGTACATGATAATCCATTAATCTTACGTAACTAACGCGACGATGCAGGTGTCAAAGATACCTTACATTGTAAGGAATTAGTAGGGCACCATGCATGCACAGAAATAATCCGAGTTTTTGGGGTCGAGCTAATTAATTAATCGATCTGATCAGATCAGACCATGCATGGCCACGAGAAAGCACGGAGGCCGGCAGGGTCGTAGCAGAGTTCAGGACTGATCAGGAGGAGTAGCTAGTGATCGATGCATCACATGGCCGTCAAGCCGTGGTGTGTGTATCTGATCAAACAGATCGATGCGCTGCAGAATGTACGGAAGCGTCGAGCCGACACATACGTTAGCGATGGAGCGGCCATGCATGCACGGAGAGCATACATAAAACACTTCGTACATGCGTGCATGGCTGCAACACGGTATCTCGTCATAACTGTTTGCCTAGATCTGGTCCATGCATGTCGATATATAGCTAGCTAGAAATGCAATGGCTGGAAGGGTAATTCCAGAGCATACATGTGTTGTTCATGGTATTACTGTACATGAGTTGTACACTACTATACCTCTCTGGGCCTAAGTTTTTGACTCATTTAGCATATTTTAAAAGTGAAATAGCAAAAATAGCCTCTACACGAATGAAATGGCAAAAATATCATCATACCGAACGAAAACGTCACAGTAGGCCACTTGTCGTTGACCCAGAGCGCGGCAGGACACGTAACGACCTCCCGGTAAGACGGGTGGTGCTGTGTGGGTGAGTGCGTGCGAGAATGCAATTTCGTTTTTTTTTTTTAAGAAGGCTACTTTTTATATTTCACTTTGTCTACCGCGGACTGGGTGCGCGGCAGAAATGCAATTTCGTTTTTTAAGAAGGCTATTTTTTATATTTCACTTTAAAAAGAGGCTAAATAGCCAAAAACTCCTGTAGGCATAGGTTGAGTCAGCTTAGGTCTACAGAAAAATATATAGTATATACATGTGAATGCGGTGTGCCCCAGGGTTTGTAATTTTGCACCTTGTCCTTTGTGCACAAAAATCAATACTACTACTCTTGTCACATATCATATCCAGCTGGGTTTGAGGGCGTGTATAAGCTAGCTACATAAGTTAAGGTGCTAGAGACGCCTTGAGACACACTACAGCCTTGTTCGTTCTCTAGCCATCCCCTGGGGACCGGCCAAAGTAAGCAAGCAGTAACCCCCATCATATCACCAATGCTGTCTCAAACATAAGAACAAACAAATGTAGATTAATGCGTGTTGCTCTAGTTTAATCCATGGGGCAATGGAATCGGGAGGAGTTCAGGAATATTGTATTTGCAAGGTTCGTCATCGATCGATGTATTATAATATGGGCTAGATCGGCCTTGGTGTCTTAACTATTTAACTTCTTCTCATGTTGCCTGCAACTGCAAGGGGCCTAGGGATCGAGGATGGAGGTGATGTGAAACATCTTCGTTTCTTGCATGATCGAGAGTAGCAAATTGTTTATGGATGCCATTAACGGTCAAAATTGTTGTTATCGATGGTAGCAAAACTAGCCGCTAACTGGCTTGGCTGTAGCAGCTCAGATAATCGAGATATTCCGCACCTCAGAAAATCACGAATTGAACATGCCTGTCTAACCTTAAACTCCTGAGGTGCTGTTTGATTCCCAAATCCCAAATCAGCTACCTGTTATTTAAGGGGGAGTAAATTGTTGGTAGTTCTGGATCAAGTGCTTTAATCTAAGATTTGTTCTTTTTGTGTGATTTCTTACATGCAAACAGTACGTGGTGCTAATTGATGTTAATTAACCAGTAATACTAGTACTACCTCACAGCAAAAGTGGACTTTTCCAAGATAACTTCTACACGGGACCTTGCTGAACTTTTGTCCTTCAATTCTACTACACACTCACACTTCGATAGCAAAAGTGCAAAAGACGATGAAACTGTTTCTCATTTCTCATATGGAGCAAAGAATTACTAAAGAACTAGCCTTGCAACAGATGTCATGTGAATTCTTGAATGGTGCCCAACATTAAGGCTGCCGTTTGAAGGCAGCTCCTTGGATTCCCACTGCTCTTGAGAACGGAGGCAGGCTGGCAGGCAGGCGGTTTGGTGCTGAAATTGAGCTCTTTCTTGTTCCTTCCATGCTTCATGATTCATGAGATCTCCTTGTCCCTCCTCTCATTCGCCCATCCCTGGTGCTATTGCCATGCCATGATGAGCGTGAGGAGCAAGTTGCCCTTCTTTGCTCTGTCACCTTTTGATTTCTCTATCTCCTCAAGACTATGATGTCATGATGAGAATTTGACAAGAAGAATCAACAGTCCATATGATACTCAAACAAAAAGACTGCTTGCTTGCTGCTCTTGCCTTTTCCTTTTCTACCATCCAATACGACATAAAAGGGTCTGAAACTGAATCATCCTGGAGTCTTTCGTTTTGCTGAATGCTCCAACCGTACCCTGTTTCCTTGTAGTTTACCTGCAATCAATATGAAAAAGCATTGACAAGAGCGTGTTTACATGGCATGCTGATCAAATCAGAGTGCGTTTCTTTATGCCATGTTCATATAATCCAAAAGTGCTCCACTGAATCAAATTCTTTACCAGTTATACGTGATCTTATCCTGAACTGACATGATAACAGCTTCATGGAAGGTGATTTGCTGACGTGCAGCCGGGCAACGCTGCTTAGTCAATTACTTGACGCGCGTCCAAAATAAACACGTAGCACACAAAATATAGATATATAACACGTGATATTACTTTTTGGAAAATGAAAAAAAAATACAGTCGTAATCGTAAACCTGAATTGGAGTTTACTAGTTTTGGTTCCTTGGAAGGGGTAGATTCATACAAATCTAGGTGATGTCTCATGCGACCTAATTCTCCATGACATAATTGCTCAAATTGTTGGGTTTAAACTTGTTTTGGTTAGTTTCCGTTTATATTTCTGGTTCGGAGGGGAATCTGAGTGGAGAAAGGTATGCGTATCTAAGTCGGTCTCGAGTCTGCGTATGTGTATATAAATCATGCTATAGTGCAATGTAAAAGTTGAGAGTTGAGAAAACCAATAGAAAAAACAAAAAGAGGAGCTGCTGCTCCCGAAACCAATCGTGTGTTTTCCTGGTTTCGAGTACTGTTGGTTTCGAGTATTGTTCATAGATTTCGATTGCACGTGATCGAAAGGAGACTTTGACTAGTGTAGTCAAAGGAGGTTTGACTACACGTAGTCGATTACATCCTGGTCGGAAGGGTCCGACTACATTCTAGTCGGAAGGAGTACCTGGTTGAAGGAGTTTTGACTACACATGCTCGAGGAGATTCGACCACGACTGGTCGGAAGGTTTCGACCACCTGGTCGAAGGAGTTTCGACTACACATGCTCGAGGAGGTTCGACCACGACTGGTCGGAAGATTTCGACTACCCAGTCGAAGCAGGTTCGACTGCACGTAGTCGGAAGGATGTTCAACTACGTGTAGTCGAAGAAGGTTTCGACCCAACAATAGTATCAGAGTACCAGCACGATCCTCCAGTTTGAGCTGATGGCGTTGGCCATCCATCAGGCGGCAAGGGAGAGCGGCGATATGCCGCACCAGTACCCGATGTTGACGTCGACCAACTACACCACGTGGGCGATCAAGATGGAGGTGATCATAGATGCCCAAGGTATCTGGGAAGTAATCGAGTCGATGGCGGAGCAGCTGTGGACGAGAAGAAGAACAATCAACGCGAGCGTTCATCTTTCAGGTTGTCTTGGAAGATATCATTTTGCATATCTCAAAGAACAAATCTGCAAAGGTTGTTTGGGACTGTTTGAAGACTCACTAAATTGGTGTGGATCACGTGAAGAAGGCGCGCCTACAGACCCTAAAGAGCAAATTTGAGATGTTATGAATGAAGGAAGGGGAGACGATCGACGAGTTTGCTGGCAAATTGAGTGGCATGGCAGCCAAATACGATGTTCTTGGAACTACTCTGGAGGATTCCACACTCGTCAAGAAGTTTCTTGATTCGGTGCCCGATAAATTTTTTCAGTTGGTGGCATCGATCAAGCAATACTCTGATCTTGATGCAATGCTATTCGAAGAGGCGATCGGTCGGTTGAAAGCATATGAGAAGCGAATCCTTCATCGTGGCAATAATGGAAACATTGAGGATCAGCTTCTGTTCACTCAAGCTGAGTGGTAGGCGCGGCAGAAAAGCGGCAGTAGAGACTCGTCGTCCTTTTCTAAGGGACAAGGGTCCAACACTGGATCGTCGGAGGAGGACGATCATGACTCATCAAGAAGTCGTGAGCATAGACGCGGGCGAGGCTGTGATCGAGGTAGGGGAGATCGTAGTGGCTCAACCACGACACGCCAAGATGGCAAAGTTGGTCGTGCGTCCTGGACGGGCCACAACAAGAGTCATGTCGGTGTATTAGAACCGATCTTACGTAAAGATTATTTGATTCGGGGGGTCTCCTAGAGGTGAAATCACGCAGAGCGGTTGACACGGGATGTTTAGACAGGTTCATGCCTTCTCCGGAGAGAATAATAACCCTAATCCTGTGTGGTGTGGTATTCTTGATGATCAAGTAAGAAACTAAGACTATTACAGAGAATAGTTCTTGTATATCTCCTTGACCCGCTCTATTTTTCTGTCTCTCTCCTCGTCTCCCTGATTGATGCCCTTATATAGTCGTGAAGGAGTAGCCGTTTTGTACTGCGGAAGAGGCGCCTTAATTGAGCCAGTAATGGGCGCATGATGGCAGCAATTACCGGCGCATTGGCTTCTCCACGCCGTCTGGCAATTATCATTCAGAGATAATGGGGTATTTAAGCACTATTACTATGCGGAATAATAGTGCGTGCAGACCGTTCGGATTCCTTAATCAATTGGACCCACTTGCCTGTAGGTTTGATTATAAGGTGGTCGTGGTTTGCCTGGTCGTAGGAGGACTTACGGCCAGGTAGTAGTCGTAGAAGGTCTTACGACTATGTAGTGATCGTAGAAGGACTTACGACCATGTAATGGTCGTAGAAGGACTTACGACCATGTAATGGTCATAGAAAGACTAACGACCAGGTAGTAGTCGTAGTAAGACTTACGACTATGGGGGGTGATTGTAGAAGATCTTACAATCACTTGGTAGGCCTCTCCCTTATAAAAATAAGGGGTACTTCTGGAGACTATGTGACATCATATTTACCCATAATAAGAATTATAGATAATAGATAAAATAAGGATTATTAGATCCTCGTCATCTAGCCCCCCAGCTCCAAGTGAAAGTAACTTACTTGGTGAAGGATTCGTGAATAGACTTACGACTATGAAAATGTCGTAGAACTATGGTCGAAGGAAAAACTCTTCGACATTTGAATGCTATTTTGACTAGGAATTTGCTTAGTCAAAAAGGTTGCTTACGACTATCAAAAAGTCGTAAAAACCTCTACGACCGTCTGGTGATCGTAGTAGGGGAATCGGAGAAAAAACCCTTCCGATTGATACTTCCTTCAACCAGAAAGACTTGGTCAAGAAAGTAATTTAAGCAGGGGTGACAATACGCACCTAATTTTTCTCGAGCGGACCATCGGGAATTGCAAGCGGCTCTCACGGACTTGTCAGATAAAGCGGTTCCGGCGGTACAACCAACTCCTATAGACCTATAGCGAGGCGGTTTCGAAGCGGCGGAGATCGTCTTGATTATAAAAACTTACCGGAGGTAGACTTGGGTTTTACCTTTTCCTCAAATTACTCCATTGTTCTTGAGCTCTTGCTTTCTCAGTCCTCGACTAGGTTTCATCTTCATCACGCTAACCCAATCAAAAACTTCTTGCTTCGGCGAAATGGCCAAGAGAGTTTCTGAATGGGAAGAATCAGAGATGGATGCGGCTAAGATCAAGATCTTGGTCGATGCCGGGAAGATTCCAGAGAAGGCTCTGGTAAAGTGGATTCCGGCTATCGGGCAGCACTGGCCATCGGGGGAAAATGGGCAAATCCCCGTATTCCAAGCATATTGTGAGTGCGGCCTTGATTGCTGCCTACCCCTTTCTTCTGATGAGTACTCGAACACTTTGGGGTGGGCCCGGTGAACTTAGGTCCCAATTCTATTACCATGTTGAGTGTGTTCGTGTATCTGTGCGAGGCGTACCTGGGGATTCCGGCGGATCTCGAGCTGTTCCAATATTATTATGGGATGGCTCGACAAACCGGAATCGTCGGAAGCTGCGGTCTGAAGCTCCACGACTCGAAGTCGAAGGAGTATATTCAGAGTTTCACCCGGTCTTCGTGGCCGGGCTGGAGGAAGAGGTGGTTTCTTGGAAGGTCACCTCAAGAGGCAGGCTTTCTTTCGCATGGGAAAAGGCTAGAAAAGAAATCTTCATGGGATTCAACTCCTGAAGATATCAGCCGGATTAGCCCTTATATTCAAGCCATTAAGGACTTGAAGGAAGAAGGGCTGACCGGATGGCATGTGGTGAAGGATTTCATCACACGCCGAATTAGTCCCTTGAAGAAGCGAGCATCTCCTATGTGGAGATACTCGGGGAGAGGAGACAACAAACGGAGACTACGACGAGGGTAAGTAGCGTCGACTTAGCTCTCGGTTTGGTCCTCTCCAACATTGTCTAACATTCTTATCTGTTTACGAGATCTTTCCACAGTGAGGTTGACTCTAGAGTCGGACTCATCGTGAGAAGTCTCCGCCACTCAGTGCGGTTCCTCAAATTATTGCGGTTTTGTCCGCAGATGAAAGGATAGAGCGCCTAAAGGTAATCAAAAAGTTGATTCTTTCTTTAGGACTTTATAGTCGTAGAAGATACTTACGACTAATGGTGATCATAGAATATCTTACGATCAAGAAAGAGTCGTAGAAAAACTTACGACTTGGCAATCGGTCGTAGAAAAACTTCGATCGATCGGTGATTCTTCTTTTTACATTTTGCTTTACGAAAGTAGGCATGGAAAATCGTCGGAGACGACGAAGAAGTCGATCTTGATGACTATCGGTATTGGGTTGTCGAAGACAAGGCTCGGCTCCTCCCTCTAAGAGGCGTCGACTTGTAAAATCTGCAGACAAGGGGAGCAAGCTCGAGCTCGGTCTTTCGACCGCACCTCTACCAGAACGCGGCGGCCGTAGTCATATCTGGCCGAGGCCGCGACCATCGAAGCCGAGGAGGTTGAGGCAGCTGAATCTCTTAAGCGCAAACCTCGCAAGGCTAAGGTACCCTTCTGTTATGACAAAGAATCTTTCGCAGTTTCTGCCACTCCTAGTTTTGTTAGGCAAGCTGAAAAGGAGAATTGGAAAGATTTTGTGTCTTTATGAAGGGCGATCTTGCATCGGCACAACACGCATCGAGGTAGTCTTGCTCTTGGAATGGTCGAGACCGATCTCGGCCATCCAGAGAATCGAGAAACGAGACGGTTCCTCTTCAAACTCTACGACAGACGCGTCGTAGTCGGGCCAATTGTTGAACCTCGACCGGAGCGTGATCGTGGAGAAGAAGAGGTCCTCCGTTGGGAGGATTGCTCCAAAATTCTGGTTAAGACCGAGTGCGAGGTATGTGAAATGTACTAAAGTGTAAGAACGACATTTACCTTTTTCTTTTCATAACTTTGATTTGCTTTTCTTTATTTGGTCAGACTCCTTGACCCGGGAATGCTTCATTTGAGAAGTCCATTGCCATCCCTTGATTCTTGGAGAGGTATCAATGGAGGTGGTCAAGCATCACCCTTGGCCCGGTGGCGATGAAGTCGAGACTCCCAGTGACTCTGCATCTGCTGAAGTTGTAGCTCGACCCTTGAAGTAGCGGTATTCTTCTTGAAGTGGCGGTGCGACTCGAGGTCGTAGACACAACGAGGCATTGTGGAAGCCTCTGGTCAAGGTGGTGACCGGTTGTGCACCGTTCGGGAAGAAAATCGTAGGAGGCGTTCCTTCTCCTACCCAAAGAGAAGTTCTGAATCGGAAGAAGAATATTTCAACTTCGTGGTGACTTCTTTGGGCTGCCTCAAATCATAGGGTCTTACCTTTGAGAACTTCGTGACCGAGTCCCCATCCCAAAGATATTCCCAACAGGAAATACAGCCGATAATGGCGCCTCGAGGAGGTGTGGTGGGATAAAGTCGCGAGGATAGATAAGCTGAAGAACCCGGATTTTGTATATTCGACCTTTGCTAGGTCGACTATGAATGTAAGTATTTTTAGAATACTTATATATGTGGCTTTCCTTCTCTTCTCACTGTTTTCTTTTTGCAGAAAGCTCTGGAGCAAATTGCTGTTGTCGGTGAGTACCATCGACAACTTTTAGAGCTAAGACAGGAGAAAGAACTACTCTGTGCAGAGGCAGAGAGATGGTAAGTCACTTATCAGTCATAGTTGTTTTCGACTTAACTACTCGTATAATGTTTTACGAGAATAGTCATGGAAAAAACTCATGACAAAGTACTGGTCGTAAAAAGCTTACGACTACTTACGACCAGGTAGTGGTCGTAGAAAGACTTACGACCATGACATAGTCGTAGAAAAACTTACGACTAGGTCAGTGGTTGTAGAAGTACTTACAACCAATCGGCTGATGTTTATCTCCGTTTCTGTTCTTTGTAGGTTAAACAGTGACACGAAGACCTTAGCTGACTCACTCGATTACGAAAAAGAGGAGTCGAGAAAGCTAAGGGAGGAAATAATAGTTCTCTCGGATAGACTTCGAGAGGCTGTCTCTGCATCTAGAAGATTGCAGGAAAAAATAAACAGTAAGTGCTGAACTTAAGACTGCTTTTGATCTTTAACCTTTACCTGACTCTCATTTCTTCTCCAGATAAAGAAAATGAGATGCGGAAGCTCGGATCAAGTTCAAGAAAAAGCTTTGGTTATTCAGAGTTTTCGCATTACCAAGGATAAGGATCAAGAATTGAGGGTCGAGAACTCAAGTAACGTGTAAGTAATTCTTTACTGTTGTCCTTTTCGAGCATTTTCCTTTTCTAATGCCAATTTCTTGTTCGAAATTCTTTGCCAATTGAGAAGCCTCAATCTTTGAAATCCAAGAGAAGACCTTGATCTACAATGAGTCCGTCGCATCGCTAAGATGAATGCAGAGGACATCGAGCATGGGAGAAAAAGCCTTTGAAACCATTGCTTCCCATCGTGAAGAGGTTAAGAAGCTGGATTCTCAACTAGTAGGTAAGAAATGCTTTTACCTACAATTATCTTTGTGTTATCTTCCTCTAGAAGTTTATTTTTGTTTGACCGGTTTTATTCTTTTCAAAACAAGTGGTGAAAATAAGAAACTTCGAGGCTTCGACTTGTACCCAACAGAGATGGAGTCGATGAAGACTAGTCTTCAAGGCAACATCACGCTCTGAACAATGTGCTTAGTGAGCTACATTACGAGGAAAAACTCCTCGAGAAGATCTTGTAGAGTTGCTCACATAAGTACCATTGGGGAACAAGTCGGAAAATTGCAAGAAATGGTGACCACTCTGAAGACTAATCAAAATGAATCAATAAGGGAAGCGATCGAAGGCTGCGATAAGTTACGCTTTAGCGAAACTTAAAGCTCAAGACCCCCTTAATGTTAAACCAATCGAAGCCGACTTCGATCGTATCACGAATCGAGGCAAGTCGTCCGATTGAGGAAATGCGATCGATTGGTAAAAAGGTGGCGGAGGAAATGCGGCTAGGCTCTCCCTTTGAGTAATCTTGTAACTACTTTGTCAAAGTGAGACAATTTACATTGATGAGTAATATATGATCCGCCTCATTTCACGAAAATCATCTTGTCGAGTAGTTAGTAACTCAAAAGATAATAAACGAATGAAAGACTAAGAATTGAAGTCAAATTAATAACTTTATCCTAGCCCCCGACTATTTGCTTAGATTGTTTAGACAATCTAAGTAAATAGTATTTGAAATGGGGTTTCTGAAAACAAAGAGAGGTTTGTTTAACTTATAGTTTTTGTTATGGTTGTCAAGCACTTGGTCGAAAGAGTAGAAACGACTCGACACTAGGAAGTTCCTTCTAGTGGGCAAGACCACGTGCAGAGAGGAAAGGCTTCGACTAGGTGATGTTACTATCTCCGACTAGTTTAATCAAACCAAGAACAAAGAACTTGAGTTAAGCAAGCGTCTAGAGGACTTTAATAATTGTTAGGCCTTTTACGATGGACTCGATAAGTCTTTTCAAAGAGCAAAAAGTAGGAGACTGAGCAGCGCTAGGAAGTTCCTTCTAGTGGGCAGGACCACATGCAGAGAGGAAAAACTTCGACTAGGTGTGTCTCTTCCTTCGACCAGTCAAAACGAAACGAGTACATCAAAGGTGGTCGAATAAATATATCAAGTGCACTCTACTTAGAATATTTTTGGAAATCCGCTGAAAAAATAAACTAAGATTGAGAGAGTTGGCTCTGAGAACATTTCGACTGGATAGAACCCGAGCTCTTTGTATTGGCTGAAAAATGAGTAACGAGTCGATGCTAGGAAATTCCTTCTAGTGGGCAGAACCACATGCAGATAGGAGAAGTTTCGACTAGATGATGTTACTTGCTTTTCGACCAGTGTAAAGAAAACTGGGTGTTTTTGTATCATAGTCGAAAGTTTAAAAAAGCACTACTCAAAAAAATAAGGCAAGAGAAGTAGAAACAACCTGGACTTTTATTGCCTGAGAAACTGGTCACACATAGAATTTGCGTAACTGGTCGATGTACCAAGAGTTTGAGAGAACCTGACCGTCTTACATCGCTAGTCGTACCGACCCTGGCCGAGTTACTTCGACCACTGTGTAAGGACCTTCCCATTTGGGGGAAAGTTTATTCCGATTAGACTTGGATTGGCAAAGCCTCAATACCAAGTCACCTATAGCAAGGCTGCGAGGTTGGACCTTACGATCATAGTATCTGCGCAGGGCTTGTTGGTAGACTGCCGAACGGATTAAGGCTAGGTTTCTCCTTTCTTGAGTAGGTTAATGTCATCCGCTCGAAGTTGTTCTGATCCGAGTTGTTGAAAGTTTCAACTCGTGTCGACCGCAATTTTAGCTCGGAGGAAGCATGGCCGACTCCAACACTAGAAAAATGGTGTTTCTCCTGTTGCTCGGTGGTGCATCGTAACCGCCCATAACACGGAGGGTAATTCTTGTACCCAAGCCCCGAGCTTAACAAGGTGGTCGAAGACTCGGGTTTTAATTCCTCGCATTATTTGGCCGTTGCACGTTCGACCGCCCGTTGCTTTGGGGATGTGCAATGAAGCATAGCATAACTTGGTACCCAACTCGTCGCAAAATTCTCAAATTTTGCACTTGCGAATTGTTTACCATTGTCTATAATTATCCGACTTCGGAACTCCAAATTGGCTAATTACGCATCTCATCATGAACCTTTTTCGCTTAGTTGTTATCGATTCTGAGTTCACTTCAATCCATTTTGTGAGCGTGTCAATAGCCACAAAAGGAATTCAAACCTCCCGGAGCTTTGGGAAACGGTCCTAGGATATCGAGACCCAGTGTCGCAAAAGGCCAAGAAAGAGGTATTGTGCAGTAATGCTTGAGTGGTTGGTGTATCATCTACCATGAAATTGGCATTGGATACACTTTTTAACCACCTCTTTAGCATCGTCATGAGTGTAGGCGAGAAAACCTTGTCGAAAGGCTTTACCAACCAATGTTAGTAGGAAGCATGTGTCCCACAGATGCCCTTGTGTATATCGTGAAGGAGTGTTATTCCTTCGTTTTGCGGAATGCATCGCATGAGTATCCCTTGGGTTCTTCGTTTGTAGAGGACTCCTTCGACCAAAGTATACATTTTGGCTTTTTGGGATAAGCGACCGCCTCAAGATCATCTTGGCACGGAACCCTTGCGAAGATACTCGTAGATGGGAGTCATCCGGTATCCTCGTAGTCTAATGAGGCCATCTCAATAGGAGGTGTCTACGGTTCTTCGACTGAGACGGCTTTTGGAGTTGCTCCAAGAAAACTCCTTTGCATGCGTAGATCGGAAGAAGCCATCCGAGCAAGTTGGTGCGAGAGGAAATTATCCTTTCGAGGGATGAATTGTACCTCGAAACCTAAAAATGCTTTTCAAGCTTATGTACTTCGATAAGTATCGAGACATTGTCGAGCTAGAGCACCGTACTCTTTCCGACTTGATTTACGACTAGTTGAGAGTCTCATCTCACGAGTAGTCGATTTAATTGAGAGTGCTTCGCAGACTCGTATGCCGCCTAGCAAACCTTCGTACTCGCCACATTGTTAGTGGCACGAAAGTTTAAATTGTATGGCATACTTTAAGGTTTCTCTGGTAGGAGATACGGGACCACCCGACCCAGAGCCACTTAAAGTAAGTGACCCGTCAAAGTACATCATCCATCGGTCGTGGGAATCGATCGGGATCCTGAGCAGTTTAGATTTGTCCATTCGGCGACAAAGTCCGCCAAGATCTGGGATTTTATGGCCGTTCGGGACACGAAATGGAGGTCGAACTCCCCAAGTTCAACTGACGATTTTGCCATGCGTCCCGCTGTTTCCTTATTATGGAGGATTTCTCCCAAAGGAAACTCGGGCAACACTGGCTATTTTGTGCGCTTGAAAATAATGCGCAGATTTCCTCGAAGACATGAGGAGGGCATATAGAAGTTTTGGACTGAGGTAACGCTCCTTAGGCCCGTGTAAAACTTCACTAACGTAGTAAACCGGTCGTTATGCGCCACGTTCTACGACCCGATCGCGCTTCTTTGCTCGTGGCGTGGCGACTAGGTAAATTAAGAGCGTCTCTTCTGGCTTTGGAGAAACCAGAACAGGAGCACTCGAAAGGTACCTCTTAACATCCTCAAAGGCAGCGTTTGCCTCGTTCGACCACTCAAAACCTTCATGTCTCCTGAGAAGTTTAAAGAAAGGTAGTCCTTTTTCTCCTAGTCGTGCGATGAAACGACTTAAAGCCGCCATGCATCCTGTGAGTTTCTGGACTTCCTTTTTTGTGTTTGGAGGACGCATCTGGAGGATGGCCTTTATTTTTTTCAGAATTTACTTCGATTCCTCGTTCAGATACTAGGAATCCAAGCAATTTTCCTGAAGAAATTCCAAACACACACTTCTCTGGATTAAGTTTTAAGCGGTGCTTTCTGAGGTTGTCGAATGTTTCTTGTAGGTCAGTGATATGATTAAGTCTCTTAATGCTTTTTACGACTAGATCATCAACATAGGCTTCTAAATTCCGGCCTAATTGAGATGAAAAAGTCAATTGCATTAGGCGTTGAAAAGAAGCACCGACATTCTTTAGACCAAATGGTATTTTGACATAGCAAAAGGTACCAAATGGAGTAATGAATGCGGTCTTTTCTTCATCGTTTAGACACATATTGATCTGGTGGTATCCAGAATATGCATCTAAAAAACTTAATATCTCACAACCTGCAGTAGAATCAACCAGCTGATCGATACGAGGTAAAGGGAAATCATCTTTTGGACAAGCTTTATTAAGATCAGTAAAGTCTACGCACATACGCCATTTGCCGTTTGACTTTTTGACCATTACAGGGTTAGCCAACCACTCTGGGTGGTTGACTTCTCTTATAAAGCCTGCTTTAAGTAGCTTATCCAACTCTGATTTAATAGCATCTCGTCGATCAGGGGCAAATCTCCGTAATTTTTGTTTTACGGGTACTTTATCAGGCCGTAAAGCTAGCCTGTGCTCGATCACCTCCCTGGGGACTCCGGGCATGTCGGATGCTTGCCACGCAAAGACATCTGCGTTAGCTCGGAGGAAGGTAATGAGGGCGTCTTCCTATTTGGGGTCGGAAGTCTCCCCGATGCGAACAGTCTTCGAGGGCTCCTCTGCGTCCAGAGGAACCTCTTTGACTTGGTCGTTCGGCTTTGGTGCAGCTTTAGGCTTCGACTTGCTAGTCGAAGGCTGACTTTCATCTCGAGTTGGTATTTGACCAACCATCTCGAGGGATCGACGGTCATGACTATCGCCATCTTTTGTCACATTGAATGGTGATCACTCCTTTGGGACCTGGCATCTTAAGACATTGATACCCATAATGAGTAGCCATTAAGAATTTTGCCAAAGTTGGTCGTCCGAGTATGGCGTTATATGCCGTATCGAAATCGACCACATCAAAGGAGACTTTCTCTGTCCTGAAATTACTTGGCGAGCCAAATGTTAAAGGAAGAGAAACTTGGCCAATGGGTTTGGCGAAGACCCGTGACGATTCCATGAAAGGAGTATCGCATCGCCTTACCTTTGTCCCGGTACTTGCATCTCGTCCGTGGCATTAGTAAATAATATGTTCAAGAAGCGCCACCATCAACCAACACTCGATTGACCCGACGAGCTTGTTGATGGTGGGTTCGACCACAATTGGATATCGACTGATCGACTCGTAGTGATTGGGCGATCATCCTTCTCAAAAGAGATGGTAACTTCCGACCACTTGGTAATTTATTGACGAGAGGAGTATGTATGGAATTTACCTCTCGCCGGCAGACTTTAAGTTGTCGTTTGGAGTCGTATGTCGATGATCCTCCGTAGATGTGCTCAGCGGTATGTTGCGGATCTTGGGCGACATCTCCTCATCATCCGACGACTTTTGGCCACTCGTATGTCCTACACCTTTCGAGAGTAGGGAGTGGTGCTTGTTGTAGTAGTCCTCGAGCTTTCTTTGGAAAACTTCGGCGATGAGGTCATGTCCTTCCTTTTTATGAAAAGGACACCACCTTGGTTTGTCGTTCCTGCGATCAGGGCGCTTAACTTTGCCTTGATCAGGGTACGACTTGGTGGTTTGGGGCTCTTTATCTTTTACGGCCAAGACCTCCTTGAAACCACTGGTTTGTGGTTTTTGACTCTTTATTTTCTTCTTGGACTTTTTTGCTTTTTTGTCCTTACCAACTTCACCTGGCTCTTGAGGAGTGTACGTTTCTCGATCGATAGTGTTGTTCCACTCGATTGCCTCAGAAGCAGTTGCATATCGATCGGCCATCTCGAAGAGCTCGACAACAGTGTTGGGAGGATTCAAAGCAATGTCCTCTGTTATCCTTCTACTACGGACTCCTTGCTTAAAAGCCCTGATCACAGAGGAATCAGAAATTTCCAGAATTGAGGTACAAACCTGACTAAAACGTTTGATGAATTGACGCAAAGTCTCGTTGTTGTTCTGTTTTATCCGGTGCAAGTCGTCTTCCTTTCGGGCGGTTGTATGTGCCTTGGAAATTCGCTTATGAAGATCGCGAGGTGTTGCCAAGAGTAGATCGACTCAGTGGTTGGTTTAATAACCACGATCGGCGGATCCTTCGAGCACGATCGGAAGGTAATTCGCCATTACATGCTCTCCTCCTCCTGCCGCTGCTCGGACGGTATTGTATAGATCTGAAGAAATTCGATGGGATTTTGAGATCCATCAAATTTCTCCATGTTCATCGGTCGAAAATGAGGTGGCGTGAGCGCTCGAAGGTCGGCGAAAATGCCGGCATCCGGTAATCACTTCTGAGCGCCTTCTTTGTAAGAAAGAAGGGTTAATATCACCAGGTGATCGTATTCGACGATACCCAGCCACAGGCTGACCTGTTCTGTAGTAGGTCTCAGTTCTACGAGGGGAATACTCCTCGTACTCCACCCGTTGTGAATTTCTTTGTCGAAGTGGTGAATGATCACCTCTCCGAGGGGCTTCTTGATCATCAGCCGATCGAAAAGTATTTCTCCGAATAGGGGATCGATTCGACTTATGGCCGTGTCGATTCCTACGTAGAGAAATATTCGATTGACTGGTAGCTGAGGAAGTCGCATTGCTACGACTACCTGAATGTTGTCGACGAGGTACCTCCAGTCTTGTCATCACAGTTCGAAGTCTTTGCGTAATCTCTTCAGCAAAGAGATCGTACCCTGGCGTTCGAGCAAGCTCTTGACTGGGATTCTCGAGCAAGTCGTTGATGTCCTGGAGTTCTTGTACCTCCTCCGTGATGTTGAAGCAGCGTCGAGCGGGTTCTTACGATCTGCAATTTTCTTTCTTCGGACGACATCAAAATCCTCCTCATCAGGTCTTTGAGGCCTTCTCAGTGGAGTGCGAGAATGTCGAGGATTTCCCTCGCGTTCATCAGAGTGTTGGTTCTCTCTGTCACCGGTGGTGCCCTTGCCATTACCACGAGGGGGCGCAGTGTGTGATCTTCGGGGAGTGTTCTTATCCCGGCCTCCATGAGGCTGACCCTGATTTGAGGGAAGGACGAAGACCTCCCGTTGATGATTCTCACTTGCGCTCGAGGCCTCCCCGCTTGAGGAGTGCTCAAGAGACACCATCTGGCGACTTGGAGTAATCCCCTCCAGGTAGGGGAACTCCGGGTTATAACTGTCTCCATTCGCAAATGAGATCTGCGGGGAGACGGTCGAATTTGCAGGAAAAGCATGCTTGATCCCACCCTCTCTGGAGTTACCCTGAGAGAGAGGATCACTAGATGCTGGTGGAGTCCTGGAATGGTGGCTCCCAGAACTTGACTCACCAAGTCGGACCGCCTTAAGGGGACTTGAACACTTGGAGGAAAAACTCGTCGTGTTGTGAGTCCTCACAGGTGCGGTTACAGCCGGATTGACCCTTGTCCTTTGAGGAATTGGCCCTCTGTTGGGCGATCGTTGTGGGGATAAGGATCCTCCTCAACTCCATTGATGGGATGGTTTCTCGAGAATAATCTCCGAAGGCAACATCACCATCGGCGGATGCATCACTCGGCTCGTAGTCGAAACAAGCATCCATGTCGACGTCTGCGTGTCCGCCAAGTCAAACCAATTCTCCTCGTTCCATCCTCCCGCCATGATTGCATGAGATTTGGAAAAGAGAGTATGTTGACAAGAGATTACCGGATTCCCACGATCGGCGCCAACCTGCCGGTGTATTAGAACCGATCTTACGTAAAGATTATTTGATTCGGGGTCTCTAGAGGTGAAATCACGCAGAGTGGTTGACACGGATGTTTAGGCGAGTTCGGGCCTTCTCGGAGAGAATAATAACCCTAATCCTGTGTGGTGTGGTATTCTTGATGATCAAGTAAGAAACTAAGACTATTACAGAGAATAGTTCTTGTATTTCTCCTTGACCCGCTCTATTTTTCTGTCTCTCTCCTCGTCTCCCTGATTGATGCCCTTATATAGTCGTGAAGGAGTAGCCGTTTGTATCTTGCGAAGAGGCGCCTTAATTGAGCCGAGAATGGGCGATGATGGCGATAATTACCGCGCATTGGCTTCTCCACGCCGTCCGCAATTATCATTCGAGATAATGGGGTATTTAAGCACTATTACTACGCGGAATAATAGTGCGTGCAGACCGTTCGGATTCCTTAATCAATTGGACCCACTTGCCTGTAGGTTTGATTATAAGGTGGTCGTGGTTTGCCTGGTCGTAGGAGGACTTACGACCAGGTAATAGTCGTAGAAGGTCTTACGACTATGTAGTGATCGTAGAAGGACTTACCACCATGTAATGGTCGTAGAAGGACTTACGACCAGGTAGTAGTCGTAGTAAGACTTACGACTATGGGGGTGATTGTAGAAGATCTTACAATCACTTGGTAGGCCTCTCCCTTATAAAAATAAGGGGTACTTCTGGAGACTATGTGACATCATATTTACCCATAATAAGAATTATAGATAATAGATAAAATGAGGATTATTAGATCCTCGTCAAGTCACATAAAATGCTTTGACTGTGGCGTGTACGGCCACTATGCCTCAGAGTGCAAGAGCAAGCGTCGTGTGGAGGAGGCGCACCTCACGAACACACAGGAGGAGGAAGATACAGAATTGCTATTAGCGGTAAGCATGGAGTCGCACAACCTGGTTCTACTGAATGAAGAAAAGGTGGAGCCACAACTCCTAGCCGACGGTGAAACACATGTTAGCTCTGACGTATGGTATTTTGACAATGGAGCCAGTAATCACATGACAGGCAAACAGAACAAGTTCCGTGATCTGGACTCTACCGTCAAGGGGCATGTCAAGTTCGGCGACGGGTCCACTGTGAAAATCAAAGGAAAGGGAACGGTGTTGTTCCAATTCAAAGGAGGGGAGCAGAGGCTTTTGATTGGGGTATATTATATACCCAACCTATGCAACAACATCATAAGCATTGGTCAGCTAATTGAGGGAGGTAGCAAAGTTGTCATGTACAACACCTTCCTATGGCTATATGATCGAAGTGGCGGGTTGTTGATAAAGGTCAGGCGTTCCCCTAACCACCTATACAAGGTACCACTGGAGACCTGCAAGCCAATATGTCTGCTTGTAAGCAAGGGGGCGCGGCAGTGTGGCCAATGGAGCGGCGACGCGGGCGCTGCTACGGCGTAAGAGCGGTGCAGCACATCGGGGCGGTGGGTTCCGTAGTGCATGGCAGGAATGCGCAAATGGCACACAGGGCACTGCAGGGGGCTGCGAGTCCCACGCGTATGAAGGGCACGGCATACAAGAAGTTGGCGCAGGAGGTGCAGGGGCAGTGGCTCGGGAGGACTAGCCAGCCAAGGAGGCACGCATGCAAGCATAGCAGGCAGCTGCTCGGGAGGCCCACATGACACGCACGCAGCAGGCTCGAAAGATGAGGGCGGCTGCTCGGGTGGTTCAGCTGACGTGCATGTACGTGGTCTAGGGGGTAACTCCAGAGACCTAGGCAGAGCGTCTCATTAGCAGAAGCCCTAGGCGCATGCAGGCGCAACACGCGGAGTCTCAGGAGGTCCAGACGGCGCGCATCAAGGCACATAGGGCGTTGTGGGGTGAGGGGGCGGTGAGTCCCATGCCATAAAGTTTATGCTAGATGCAGCAGATCTGGGGTTCCGTGGTGGAACCAACACACATGCAATTGCAGCAGGGGCCACTGGTGCAGGAGGCGCACGCCCGCACGCAGGAGGCAAGACATTAGCTTGAGGTTTTGTCGACTGGCTCCACGCGCATGCAGGAACAGTGGACAGAGACTCGGTTGGTCTTGGAGGCTGGTCCCTTCCATAAGGCATGGAAGGGAAGATCGGGGAGATTTTTTCAAGTAGGAGCTTGCCCGGTCAACTCGGTAGGGCTCATGCACATGAAGTTGCTGCCAGAGGCAGCAACTCGGATGGCCAAAGAACTGAAAGCTTAGGTGGCCAAGGAATTGGCTGGGATGATCAAAGCACATGAGGTGGGTCCCATCGACGAGACATCAATATAGGAGGTATATATGGTGTGTCCTCACGGTAGCAGGAAGTTGACTTTGATGACCAGGTTGGTCAGGGGATTAGTGATGACTCAATTGGAGCCCTAGGCACCAAGGCGATGCTCGAAGTTGTTCACGTGTATGCAGCGGTCGAAGGAATCGACACCTCCGCAGCAGCCCAGGCGAGTGTGCAAGGAAGGACGAGTTCAGTCCAGGTGCAAAGCGCGGTGAGCGTTGGTTTGTGGATGTCTCAGGATGGAGCAAGCGCAAGTAGTAGGGTGATATCAGCACAATAAGAAACAAGATTAAGGGGGTGATTGTTGGGTTTAATCTTGTTTTAGTTAGTTTCGTTTTCATTTATATTTCTGGTTGAAGGGGAATCCCGAGTAGAGAAAGGTGTGCATATCCGAGTCTTGGGTCTGCATGTGTGTATATAAATCATACCATAGTGCCATGTAAAAGTTGAGAGTTGAGAAAACCAATAGAAAGAAAGAAAAAGAGGAGCAGTTGCTCCCGAAACTAATCGTGTGTTCTCCTGGTTTCGAGTACTGTTGGTTTCAGTATTGTTCGTTTGAGTATTGTTCATAGATTTCGATTGGACGTGGTCGAAAGGAGACTTCGACTACGTATAGTCGAAAGAGGTTGGACTACACAAGGGAGTTTCAACTACGTATAGTCGAAGGAGGTTCAACTACATCCTAGTCGGAAGGGTCCGACTATATCCTAGTTGGAAGGAGTACTTGGTTGAAGGAGTTTCGACTACATGTGCTTGAGGAGGTTCGACCACGACTGGTCAGAAGGTTTTGACCACCTGGTCGAAGAAGTTTCGACTACACGTGCTCGAGGAGGTTCGACCATGACTGGTAGGAAGGTTTCGACTATCCAGTCGAAACAGGTTCAACTACACGTGATCGGAAGGACGTTCGACTACATGTAGTCGAAGGAGGTTTCGACCCAACACAAATGCTGCCACATAAACCATGAGCTTTCATACGTTTGGATCCATTTGGAAAATCCAGGAACCATGGTTGACTACGATCTGTTCTGTTCTTAGAAGTTGGTCCCTGCAAGTTATATACGGCTTCAGGTGAAAACATTGCGAAGGAAAAAAACTTGTACGCTACTTGTTGTTCATCAAGAACACGCATCGCTATCCTAATCCGGTCCAAGCGATGGAAAGGAGAAAGCGGAAATCGAGTTCTTTTTTTTCATTTTTTTGACATCTGGAAACTGAATTGTTAGTAGTTAGTAACACTAGTAGAGTGTCCATGCGTTGCAATGGAACACCAAAAGTGAGTGATACATGTCAGCAGACGATAGGGATGACAATTGTACCCGATTACCCGCGTATCCGCGGGCGGATACCCTAACGGAGGCGAGTATGGGCGTCCTTTTTTGCCTAGGGTATGAAAACGGGCACAATTCCGTGCCCATCGGGTAAATAGGCATGTGTATAGGTAAGCTCCACCCGTACCCGCTTCGTCCAATTACCCGTAACCTACCCGCATGTGTAAGGAACTATATCAATTTGTATTTGTTGAACTTGATTAGTTGTCTTGTCGAACATGATATGTGAATTGTGATGAACTTTATTAGTTGTTGAATATATGATGCACCATTGATATGTGAATTATGATGAACTTGATGTATGCATTGCTCGCGGGTAACGAGCATGTCCGCGGCGATGGGTACCCACAGGCGGCGATGCATTATTCGCGGGTGAACAGGCATGCCCGCGGGCGACGGGTATGGGCGAGGTTTTCACTGTCTTCCTTCATGGTATACCCATAGGGGAATTCGGTCGGGTATAGGTATGGGCGAAGACTACCGTGCACTTCACGCACCCGATTGCCATCCTTAGCAGACGGGATTCTAAATTGCATAATAAATATCAATTTTCTTTCACACATATAAACAGAAACATTAACTCTACTTATTGCATCACCTACTACTATTACTACTCAGAACTTAAAATTTTGATCTCATAGATTTTTTACCTTTGGAAGTTGAAGTTAATGCCGACTTCCTCCCCAACGTGTTACCAATTTTCAGCCATTGCCGGCTGACAAGGAAGAGGGCTACGCGTCGATGGCCACCTTCTTCCACCCTGAACCCAAGCCACGACTTGGTTCTCATGGCCATTGGTCTTTGTAGCCCTCGCCAGGCCCATTGCGTTAAGGAGGTGGGAGGCTAGGGGAGGAGGCTGTGGCGGCATCGCGGTGCTAAGCGAGGAGGAGGCGACGATGCTTGCTCAGCCGGCGCCGGAACAGGAGGTAGCGATGACGCATGGGAGGATTAGGATGAAGAGAACACGGTGCTGTGAACTCAAGACGGCGGTGCAACAAGGGAAGGTCGCCTTCGTCTTTGTCTCTTCCTCATGCACCATCGTTGCCCCCTCCCTTTCTCAACACTATCGCTTCTCCTCCAATGTACCACCTCCTCGCTTCCCCCCTTCCCTCCCAGTGCCTCCTCCCCTCCCCGCTACCTCCTCCTATCGTCGACGCTATCTCCCCGCGTCATTGCCTCCTATGCTGTCGAATCTCCTTGTCTTCGTACACGCTGCCATTGCAACCCGCAGACTGAGTGTCGAAGAGGGTCGAGATCTCTGAGGCATGAAGCAAATACTGGATGTGCGTAGGTGGCGAGTCGAGGCGTGAGACAGGAAGCAGTGGGACGGCGACGAATTTCGATATGTGCATGTGAAGAAGAAGTGGGGCAGCGACGGTTTGGATGGTTGCAGAAGAAGTGGGGGCACGGATATGTTCGCGAGTCACGGGAGGATGGCGGGGCAAGACCTTATCCCTGTTAGGTTGAGTCCACGTGTTGGTGTGCCTCGGTGAGGAATTTAGGAAGAGTGAGAGAGGCCAACCGTGTCACGTGTTGGTGTGCCTCGATGAGGAATTTAGGAAGAGCAAGAGAGGCCAATCGTGCGCACGGGAGAAATGACATCATCCCGTTGTGCGGGGTGAACTCTTTCTTTTATTAGTTAAGATAGGTGATCGGCGTTACGCAAGGCAGTGAAAAACTTTTTGACGAGATTTCGCTCGGTTACCGCTGGTAGCCGGTAAAATTCAAACCAGCTCTGAAATTTTCGGTTTTGATGAATTTTGTTCAAAAAAATTCGAATTTGCTTGAATTTTATTCAAATTTTATTTTCAAAATTTAAAATCCAAAAAATTGAGTTTTTTTAAAATTTTGGCCAAAAATGTGCTGAAATTTTCGGTTACCGGCGGTAACCGGTGTTACCAATACCCTCCGATTTTTTTTTTCAACCGGCAAAGTTTTCACTGACGCAAGGTCGGGGAAAAGGAGTCGGAGTTCCACTTTGCCTTTTCTTTCTCATATTTTTTTTCTTTTGTGCCGTGGATGCCAAGCTTGATCGAGGCTTATATGAGAATGCTGTTGGATACTTGGAACTAGAATTGATCCCGGTTTTTAGTTGTAGCAGTTTGATTACCATTACCCTGCGCCGGAGGCAGAGTATCCATAATCCACGGTTAATTTTACAATGTGAAGTACTGGTAGATTTTGTATCTGCATCCTTTTGGAATGCGGATAACAAATTAGCAATTTGTCTAGTTTTAAACTTTTCGTGCGTCTGGTAAACGTGAAGACCCCAAATATATTAAACGATATTAAACTTAATAGCAGATGCTTCACAACAAATCAGAGTGGCGCAGCGGAAGCGTGGTGGGCCCATAACCCACAGGTCCCAGGATCGAAACCTGGCTCTGATATTCTCAATTGGGCTTTCTAAACCTTTTTTTTGCCTTCAATTTAATCTGTTTTTTTCGGGTTATTCCCCCCACTCCCACAAATTTCACAATCCACAGAGAGACCGTGGCAGACAAGAACACAGCAGGCAAATAAAAATGCATCTTTCGTGACATTTCTCCAGAACATTGGCAGATAGCAGTCTAGCCAGCCCAACTGGAGGAATCCTTGTATCCTACTCTTTGAAGCACCTGTCTCACTGTCAGATAGAAGGTCGAAAGGCTGAAGCAGACTCCAATTTCTTTTTCCCTTCACAGTTCTCGATTTAACAAGCTCCCTGCCAGAACAGGCAGATGCAGTTCTCCTGAGCTTAGGTAGATTATACGCAGCCATATTGTGAACACAAAATACAGATGTAAGCAGCTCCATGGACAGTGGACACAGACAGCATGCAATTCTCTCTCTCCTTTGGTACTGTAAAACTGAATAATTCCTATACATCACACAACAGTCAACACAGCAGGTCATCAAAATTGTCTGAAAAAAATCAACCCATGAAGAATGGGCTGATACAAGCAACACCATTGCAAAAGAATATTACATCATGACAAGATTACATCCTCAAAATCCTCTAACGCTGTAAAACTGAATGTATCAACCATAAGAAATTGTTGTTCCCAGTCGTGACATTGATTGCCCAATGCAACAGTCAAGGGGGTGAGTTATCAAAATTAGTCTCGACCCATGAAGGGCAAGAAAGAAGGCTCGTATTGATCACTGGAGATCATCATATCAAGTGTGTCTGACAATCCATGCTAGTTGCCACATCCATGAGTACATCATTCCAACGCCGCAATAGACTGACGCCATCATGAGAGGTAGGAAAGGAAGTCTGTCGTCAAATACATGGTGGTGAAATACTTGCGACCATAATTCTATAGCAACCATTCCTAAAAAATAGCTCAAACCAATCCACCCAATGAAGCCATTTTTCTTGACTGTCCTGCCTGATCCATTTACTTTCTTCCCTTCCTGAGCAGAGTTTGAAGCAAAATGGGATGAAAAACCTACCCAAATGAGGGTAGCGTAGGTCAACAGCAGCAGCACCTTTATCGGGTATTCTTGGTTCTCAAACAGCAGTGGGAATAGAGAGTAACATGAAACTGAAAATCAATTTGTTTGAGCAAAT
The DNA here is from genome assembly GCA_036346395.1 of Hsuehochloa calcarea. Classification (NCBI taxonomy): domain Eukaryota; kingdom Viridiplantae; phylum Streptophyta; class Magnoliopsida; order Poales; family Poaceae; genus Hsuehochloa; species Hsuehochloa calcarea. Next base: position 62,914,341 of record CM070610.1, on the reverse strand, counting down.
GAGTGTCACAGAAAACAAACATCATAATCAGTGCATAAGTCAATGATAAAACAAAACATGTGGCGATTGTTCAGACAGCTCAAGTACTTCACAATGTGATGATGCTGTCACAGTCAGGCTATGATAACAAACCTGACAACAGAGTTTGCCAAAGTTGTTGGCATAGCATGAAAAAAAATAGAATTATCAAAATAGTCCATAGTTAGGAATATTGTTTAGGCTGTCCCCCTAATGAATTAGAGAACTAAGCAAAGGGTTAAAAAAATGCAAAACCACATGTACATGCGGGTACATGCACTATCTTAACCATCAGAAGTGACTTAAGATTCGTGCAAGAGATATTCAATTATTAGAAGATGGGATGGTGGTCTGAATTTTGAAAGTTTGCATCAATCTCGAGGCACATTTGACGGTGATGATAGCATATGTGCCCGAATGTATATGTGGAAAACCCACATTCCAAAGGGTTTATATTACATCCTTAACTCATTAAACAAGTCAAGTAACATGTCCTTGGATAATGCATAGCTTTCACAAAAGTATGATACTAGAATTGCAAACTAAATTCATCCAATACCATTGCCAGTTATGTGAAGTGCCAAAAAATGCACTGTCATTCACAAATTAGCTCCTGAAGCATTATAATTTATAGCAAGAGAGCTATAGCCTATACAACTATAAATAAAAATAATAATGTGTGTCCCATATTTTTTTTCTTAATAGTTTGTTGCTCAACTTTCCCTTGCTATCCCATTTGCTTGGCCAGTGTACAAAGACAGCGTTCATTCCTGATAATTTCATTGGAAATGGGTGTTTTCTGTTGGTTAAAAAAATAAACAATGCTTAGGTCTCAACTCTCAACACCATCAATCGGAATATCGACCACTTTCATGGTAGACACGTATATTATACTTCTGACTTAACATTTTCACAGTATTCCTGAAAAGGGCCATTATATGGAGAACATAGACATAGTAGATACTGAAATACTGAAATAGGCAATATGGCAAAAGAATCTTGCTTCATGGACAGAACAGGCACCTAAAAACATTGTTTTAAGAAATTTTACAAGTGAAACTGAGTAACCATCGAAGTATGAACAAGAGTAAACTGTGATCCAAACATACCTATTGACAACAAAAAGTAATGCTTGGCATCGCCAAGCTATCCATGGCAATTAGGGCAAGTGGGATAGTGAAATGAAGTGATGCCTTCTCATGTACATGCCATCCAAACATAAATCCACATGTACAAGCATATGACACCCATCTAATTACATGCCGCGGTTGAGGGTTAGAGAATGCTTTGACAAGACAAGGAGTCATAGCAAGTATAACCAATAAGAATGTAGTTATTGGGGTCACCTGCAATCCTCAAGTTCAGATAACAACACATGTCAAATCACAGAGGAAGGCATTCTTCCTTGGAATGAAAAAGAATGGGTAGTGGAGGAAAGAACCTTGGGAAGAACAGCAAAAGGAGACGAATCACCAACAAGCCCCCCAGTAAATGAAGCTTCGGGTATCTGGATATTGAATCCTAGTCTTCTCAGAAGAAATGCAAAGATCTTGTCAAGTATTATATAGAATACCCAAAAATTTGGGGCCCAATAGGCATGGCACAGACCTCGACCAAAAGGAAACAATCGATTAAAGAGTATTTGCATCTGCAAAATTATCAATGCAATAAGTACGGTAGTCACGGACTCATGGTGTCATCCAAACAATCTACATTCATGAGAACATATTGATAAGACTGTTCACATGGGAAAGGCAGATGTTACAGACAAACTTACATTAGAGCCAATGCCTTCATGAAACCAAACTTAGTATTATATGTCGACAGATTAACATATATTGCTAAAGACTTGCACTAAATTTACATAGTTGAACTTCTGCCAACACAATAGTGTTTAAGAGTGTAGAGTTCTCAACATTCGCATAGGCACAATACTTTCAAAATCTATTTCTTTGAGAGAATGGATAAAGTATGTATTAGGCATAGGGCATTGATACCAGGAAAAACTAGTAAAAGTGATGTAGGCATGGAGCATTGTCTTGACTATAGAGACATCAATTAATTCAGAGGTTGTAGGAAGACCATGTGAGAGCATCTTAAGTTATACTGATATACTCCATAGCAATTACCACAATTGAAACCAAAATTAGGAGGCATTGACACAAACCTAATCAGGTGTTATTCCTATTGTACAAAATTTTGAGCAAACCGGCAACATGGGCACGACTTTGGTTATAAACTTCACTGATTTCTACCGGATTCAATGTTAAATGACTAGAATTAACTCTAGAACAATTCTCAGTCTCACTAATTCTCAACCCCTCATAAGCGTGTTTTCGTGCTTTTGCTAGAGACTGATTATTACAAATGAATAACTAATATCTAAACAACAAAGATCATGGCAAGACATCAAATTCAAAAAATGAACTAATCGGCCAAGCTCACCTGCCCGTAGTACACAAAGGGCGCAAACGCTGCAGCGAAAACGGCAACCACTCCGGCACCCATGAGCACCAGCCTCCCCAGTCCCCTCACCACACCCCGGCCGCAGCAATAATGCCGGAAAAGATACACGAAATACACCGGCGCGGCCACGAGGAATAGATGCTTCGAGCACAGTAATGCAGCAAACACAACTCCCCCAGCAAGATCCTTCCCCTGCTCAAGAAAGTGCAGCGAGAGCAGCAGTAGCCCCATCAGGAACCCGTTGTACTGGAAGTGGATGTGATCCACGACGAGCAGCGCCGGCGACCACAGGACGAGCGCGAGGGCAAGGAACGGCCGCTGCATCCGGCGCGCGTTCGTCGCCAGTAGGAGGGCGGACGCCAGGAGGAGTAGATCGGAGAAGGCAACGGTGAGGCGGAGGTAGAAGATGTAGGCGAAGGAAGGCGGTGCGGCTGGCACGGGGAGGGAGACGAGGGAGGCATCGACGAGGGGCGCAGGAAGGGAGAGGAGGCGGGAGAAGTAGGCGAAGAAGGGCGGGTAGTCGAGCGTCCACTGGGAGGAGGCGTCGGTGTACCACCGCCGCGCGGGGAGAGCGTGGGTGAGTGCGAGCCAATAGCGGTGCACGTCGAAGTCGGTGGAGAGGTAGGTGGGGACGACCAGGAGCTTGATGCAGGTGGCGACGGCGAAGGCCCACGCCGCCGCCGCCGCCGCCGCCGCCGTCGACGCCGGCGGCGAGGTGGTGGCCGCCATGGGGTGAGGGATCGGGTGGTTCGGCCGTTCGGGGGGAGATCTGGGGATCGGAGGGGGGTTTTGGGCTCGTTCGTTTCGTTTCTTTTCTTGGGACGTTTTGGGCTCGTTCTGTCCTCTGGATCTGCGGGATTTTGTGGGCCGCTACGACTATGGGCCGGCCGTGTGTGATCGAAAAGTCGTTCGTTTTCTCGTTCTCGTGGTTATATTTGCGCGCCGGGCGTGGAGCGGGGCACTGCGCCGTCGCCGTCTTCGCCGCCGGGTGCGGAAGCGGAGGCGGAACCGCGAGTTGCTCATTGCCTCGGCTGGGCGTGCTGCCGTCTGAGAATGGCGTCAGGCGGGGATATCACTCTCGAGAAACTGTCGCTCAGTCCGAACAATTACTTATAGATAAATTTATAATCGTAAAAACAGTACAAGAACACAAGAATAAAATATTATATTAAACACAGAAATATAGAAGATTTTTTGATTCTCTTTATTGCTTTTCAAGTGATCACACTTTTACAATAAATAGTATCATCTATTTATAGGTTAAACACTTTGCAAGGGTTTTGGATAGAGCGTCTATACATGGATCGGCTGCTGGACTAAGTTCATGGTTTCCAAACACTCCCCCTTAGGTACTCATCCTCATATGTTTATGTCTCGTCAAAAACTGCATAAAAACCTAGTGAATTTTTTTTGAGAAATCTTAGTCTGGCTCGTTAAAAAGCTTAGTCGATAAACTTCAGAAAAACTCGTCAAGAGAAAAATAGTATAATCCACCAAATTTCATTTAATCTTCATGATTTACTCTTTGGGTATTCGATCTCCGTGATCAAGTTTTAATAATGAGTTCATGGAGATTCTCCCTCCTAAATTCTGCACTTCTCTAAGTCTTGTCATTCTGCACTTCTCTAAGTCTCATCATTCCAATTCCATGTATATAACTCTATGAATAACGAAATACAAGGAACATAAGTACTAATTTTAATGTCATAGTCTTTGTTCTCCGCATAAACAAACGAATCCAGAGGCCCCCAAAAAAGGTTGCCTTGAGATCCACTACAAAATTAGTGTTCTTTAGCTGGGTGCATATGTTCATTTTGTGTCATGCTCGTAGCAGTTATTGCCTATAGACATAATTTTAAAACTTATTAAAAAAATTATATCACATATGTAGAATTGAAAGCTGAACGCAGTAGGAGATGAAGTCTGCATAGCTATGCGATTTTAAGTGACAAAATGGCTAGATGAACAAATTACGGGAACAAAGTTTACACAAATATACACATCATAATCTGCGTGACATGAAACGACAATGAAAGAGTCCATTGCATCTATAAACTGACAATCCATAAGATGAAATGGATTGCTCTATAGATTTTAGGATATCGTAACATAAGTCGAGGATGCATGTGCTATTTTTTGATTTTTTTTTTTCCTAAGAATAAATTTAGTCATAATATATGTGATCAAGCTTGCTACATGATTTAGAAAAGCTTCAGACCTTTCATACCGTAAATAGCACATCCCAAGTTGACTCTACTTTCTAGAAGAGACCATTCACTAAGCAGATGTTTTGAGGCAATACAATTAAATTGACATGGCAGGGGCAATCAATTGAAAGTTTTGCTCTGGGAAGTTTTAGACAGGCTGTACACAGTACAATCGCGGTCTTTTTTTCACCTAGCCAGTAAGCATATTGGAGTTCTTAGGGAAAACTAAAGATCCAAAAGTATATACAAATAATAAAATGGCTATTAACTATTTAAACATTGACGAGGATCTGATAATCCTCATTTTATCTTTTATCTATAATTCTTATTAGGGATAAATATGATGTCACGTAGTCCCCAGAAGTACCCCTCATGTTTATAAGGGAGGGGCCTACCAAGTGATTGTAAGTTCTCCTACAATCACTCCCATAGTCGTAAGTCTTACTACGACTATGTCATGGTCGTAAGTCTTTCTACGACCACTACCTGGTCGTAAGTTCTTCTACGACCATTACCCAGTCGTAAGTCCTTCTACGACTATTATCCAGTCGTAAGTCCTTCTACGACCATTACCTAGTCGTAAGTCCTTCTACGACTACTATCCAGTCGTAAGTCCTTCTACGACTTGTACCCAGTCGTAAGTCCTGCTACGACCAAGTCAACCACGACCACCTTATAATCAAACCTACAAGCGAGTGGGTCCAATTGATTAAGGAATCCGGACGGTCCACATGCACTATTATTCTGCGTAGTAATAGTGCTTAAATACCCCATTACCTCTGAAAGATAACTGCCAAACGTCGTGAAGGAGCCATTACGCCGGTAATTACTGCCATCACGCGCCTATTACTGGCTTGATTAGGCGCCTCTTCAACAGGGGAAAACGGCTACTCCTTCACGACTATATAAAGGCATCAATCAAAAGGACAAAAAAAAAGGACAACAGAGAGCCAATCGAGGACAATCAAGAAGAAAGACAAGTACTATTCTTTGTAATAGACTTAGTTTCTAGCTTGATTGTTGAAAATACAGTCAATACCACACACACACAGGAGTAGGGTTGTTATTCTCCATGGAGAAGGCCTGAACCTGTATAAAAATCACGTGTCAATCGCTCTGCGTGATCTCATCTCTAGGAGACCCCCCGAATCAAACAATCTTTACGTAAGATCGGTTCTAAAACACCGACAAACATAGACTGGCTAAATCAGTTTCCAAAAAAACTAACAGTGGATTAATTTGTAATTGACCCTGTTACATGTCCAAACAACTGGCTCTTGGTTTCCTACCGCTCATAACTTGCTAAAGCATTTAAGAAGTATTGGACATTTGGACTTACATGCAATCACAATAAACAATTCGTAATTATCATTCAGATATGTTCAGTATGGGAATGAAAACAGACCCAGCATTGGATGGTCACCCAAGTATGTTCGAAATCAAACATTGGGAGCATGGTACAGATCTAAAAATATATATTATCGTACCAAGCTAACAATCAGAAAATACCAAATATCTGTGACCAAATAGCCTGAGCTGCTGCTAAGACATAAAAGACCTTGTTGTACCTGGATGGATTTAAGTATAGCAGCTACATCATATATTGGGTTCCACTGATCCTGTAAGATATCTAAGCATATGCCTCAATTAGCATAAACTACACAACATAAGAAAAATATGTTAGGATGACAATTCAATAGAGTAGAAGATATTAATATCCTATGGTTTATGAGAGAAAGATATCAAGAAAGGAGAAAGGAAGCTGAAGGCTCATCGGCAAAAAAAAAATTCATAAGCAATGCGTTAACTGAAAATTATGCTACAAAGGGTGCAACTTGCTTTCTTAATGCAAGCAAGGTATTAATTAGAACCTAGGTATTCATAGCACAAAACTAATATTTCCAAGACCTCAAAACACAACTGCATAAGTGTACATCTATCAAGCAGGTAACCGAAAACAAAGAACATCCGTTAAGATGAATTTAATTTTTATGAATGTGCTATAGAGGATAAGAATTTAGGGCCCATTTGTATATAAAAAGAATTAAGTTTGCAGAAAAGCTATATGATATGAAGAACACATGTGTACAACGTCCTAAACAACATAGAGGTAATTGGGGAAGCGAAAACTAATAATTTTTATGTGAAATAGGAAAGCCAGATACGTACGACTATATAACCCAAATATGCATAGAATTCGAAGATCTTCAACAAAATATGAATAAATACAATGCTGATCAATATGACACAGACAACTGCCATTACCACATTGTAGAATGATAGTCATTTAATTCTAAAAAAGGATAGTCATTTAATACTAAAAAAAGATGGCATGGTGAGTTTACAAAGGACAAATGTTCTCAATTACCTCTTTAGCAGCAATGTATCTATAGGGGACAAATCGTGGCACGAATGTATGCAGATGCACATTTGGACATGTTATTCCAGAGAAAGGGAAAAACTTGCACGCACAGTTTTTTTTTGGCCAATGTAGATAGATATGGAGTCATTTGGACGCCAAGATGACACATGATGTACAACAAATTCAAGTGACATAAACCATTATCTTGGATATATTCCAAATAAATACTTATCAAACAAGGTCGACAACAGATGGGGGGATTGGTTACCACCAAAAGAAAGGTGATGGAGACAGACAGAGGGAAGGAGTGTTCAAGAAGTATGGAATACTGATAATCGATTAAGCAACACAAAGAGACATTGCTATCAGAAAGCTAAAAGTAACAGAACCATGTGAAGCTGTCAATGCTTTCTACTATAAATAACAGTTACATCACATCTCAAAGATAGCTAGCATTAAAAGAACAACTATTAAAGTAGCTTCCAAATGGCACCAAAGCCTTAATTTATGACTGATAACACTAGGTGGCTAGTTGAAAATGCATTTACGTATCAAATTTTAACATCTTGAAGATAATATCATTACTGAGAATAGACTTTCTATCAGAAAGTAAAAAAGAATCATGTTTATGAGTTAGTTTTTAGGCCCTCCATGACATAATCATAAGGCCTAAGCAAATTCCATCCTAAAAAAACTAAAAAATAGTGGCAACCTGGAGGTGTTACCTCAAAAGCAGAAAATCGGGAAGAATGGTCAAACAACAGGTTCTGCACACCTACAATAGGGAAAGGGCAATGAAATCGATTTCACAAAAAAGAGGGCAATGAAATCGATTTCACAAAAAAGGGGGCAATGGAATCGAAGTAGCAGGTATGTCATGAACAATGATAGTAGCTAAGAGCCTAAGACCTTACAGGTTAAATCTTAAACTCTGTAGGTGAAGCGTAGATGAGCACCCCTTGCTATGGAGGAAAAAATGTCATCTTTACTTGAAAATGACATGACCTTCCAACCGATCTAGCTTGCATGGTCCACAACAGCTACAATGTTATTGTCTGATGATGAAAGTATGACCTTATCATGATCCTCATGTTCATACTATGAAATGGCATTAGGAAAGAATACAAACCTTCATAAAATTGTCATACTGGTATGAGTATGGATACATAATGAGGAGGGAGTTTGGTCGGTACCGAAATTTACGATAGGTTCTTTCTATTATTGTCATCGCCAACTCTCTACATAATCCAAGTTATCAGGTCTGTCAAGCTTCTCATTTTTTAAATTTGAAACATGTTACACATGAAAGTCAGAATGCAATATAAATCATTGGACAAAACAAAAGGCTTAAAGGATATTGATAAAATAATTCCTTGTTAGCATGAAATTAAGATGTGAAGACATAGCACAGTTAAATCTGTCCATCCTGCCTTGTTTGTCCCTAGTCTTGAACCAAAAAGCATTTGATAAACTGAAGCCGAATAAAAGACTGATCTTCCTATATCCGTTGTCTTAGATATCACTTTTGGTGACCCTTCATCGAGAAAATGGCAAGACAATTAGGCATACAAAACCGTATACAAAACCATGTCATCAAAATGATAAGGTGCAAAAGAGATGCTAACCTTCTGGAGTTGTCGTCATCATCAAGAGGTCCAATGGACACTGCTGAATCCCAGAAACTCTGCGTCATAGCAATTGTTGCCTCACATCCGACTGCTCGACTGTCTCCGACTTGAATACGATGCAACAATTATAGATGCAAGGCTCAACTATAGCAATTCCAGCACACAAGCTACACTATTAATGGCCCATATGGCTTATATACCGCGCAGTTTGCAACAAGATACAATGCATTCACTCAACATTTTAAGGTGTAGACTGAATAACCAAGTATTGTGGGAGCCATCACGTCGTCAACAAAATGCTTGTAATTTCACATCCAAAAGTATGCACACGGGAGTAGGCCCAGGGCCACGAGTTTGTGTCCACAAGCAAAGACAAACTGTTTCGAATTTCAAGCTAGATACAGTTGGAAGGAAATTGTCACTCACCGTTGCAATTGCAGCATGAGTGATGTGAAGGACATCAACGACAGTTACAACGTTTCCATCTGGATAGAGAAAACATGTCTTTATCATTTAATAGCACTCCAAAAGAATTCAGTTAGATGTAATTTGATTGTAATTCATAGACGCACCCCTGTCTAATTTGATAATCAGGGTAGCGTGCATGTATTGATAACTAGGGGAAAAATGACGATTGCAAGCATCTGGTTGCTATTTTTTTTTCTTCTTGTTATCGTTTCTATATCACAAGTCAACCGTGGCAAGGATTGATAACTTGAAAGGCTAACATCTATAAATAAGAGAAAGCAACAGGGTAGCGTGCATGTGAGATGTTACCAGCTGAAAACATGCTTTACACGAGCATCGTCCTGACGGTCCTGCATACAACAACAAGAACATAAATTCAGAGAAGTGTCCACTTCCATCTAATCCATTCACATCTAAACGTACCTCATTCATGTATGAATGGAAGAATAAAGCCATCGTTGATTGGACGATCTTTCCTCCCTATGAACATAACAAAGGAAACTAACACAGAGGACCAACAAAAGCAGCAAAGAGGAAAGAGGGCTCCGGGTTGCTGGGCACTAGCAGCGGCTGAAGGCAGGTGGGCACAACGACAACCCTCGTGGCCACACCATTGGGCTGGCTTGTTCGACAGACCAGATCAACGGTCGCGGAGGAGGTAGGTTTGCGAGCGAGGAGACCAACGGTCTGACGTTGGCAGAGCAAGTCAGGGCAAACGAGTGGAGGAGGCGAGGAGGCATCGATGTAGTCGAGTATTGTAGACCGAAGAGGCCTCAGGATGCAGCTAGGGGAGGAGGAGGGCGCGCGAGCGGGGGAGGGTGCGGTGAAGGACACCAAGAAAGGAGGCGTGGCGAAGGGGGAGGAGGCGAGGCGAAGGGAAGGAGGCGGTGCAGGCGAAGGGGGATGGGTGCGAAGCGGAGGAAGGGGAGGAGGCGGGCAATGCCGCGAGCGCAGGGGAGGATGGGGGGCGACGTGAGCACAGGGAAGAAGCGAACGATCGGTCGGCACGGCCTAAAGGGAGGACGGGGTGGCGGGGGCACAAACAGGAGGAGGAGGGCACGGCTAGGGGCGGAGGGGCCGACGAGGAGGAGGCAAGCAATGAGGGGGCTTGGTGAAGTGGTGGGCCAGGCGCGAGGGCGAGCCGAGGAGGAGCCAAGATATGGGGAGGAGAGGCGGCTATGCGGAGAGGGGAGCAGTCGGCGACGAGGCAAGGGAAGAGGAAGCAGCGGCGCTGGGAAGAGGAATGGGAAGCAAAAGGTAATGTACTGAGGAAAAGCGAATGGCAGAGAAAACCAGGAAGAGCACAGTAGCAAAGGAACATGGATGTGAGGAGGGCGAGATCGAATAATCGCTAGAAGCATCGCGTGTCCTGCCTACCACAATTGCACCGCTCCCGATACCGAGACTAAGCAGCACGGCTGCACAGCTCCCGATGCAGAGGGTGATGGAGCCTGCACACATGCCTGGGAAACGCATCAAAGAAGAAACGCGAAAGCATGGGCGAAGAGGTCACGGCGACCGGGAATCGTGTAAAATGAGAAATGGACCCTATCCACGAAAGACCGACGCGGAAGGCGGACGCGTGTGCACGCATGAGTGGGTGGATGCACGTACAAGGCAGCTCTGGGAGCGGCACGTACGGAGATCCGAACTGGTCATCGAATCCTCCTAGGTGCAGTACCCTGTCGGCCGCACTCCCCCTCGCCGGGTGGAGCACCCCGCAGATCACTCGAATGACAATTCCTTCTCCCCTCGCCGGCCGGAGCGAGGAAGGGCTCAAGTCCAAAGATGCCACGATCCGGACGGAGGCCGCTAGGTCTTCGGGATGGGGATTCGGAGGTAGCGCCGGTATAAGGGGTCGCACCACGAGGTCCGTGAAGGTGGTATCGTAAAGTTGCCGCAGACCTTGGAGATGGAGACGGAGGAGAGGAGGACGCGGCCGTCGCGGACGTCGAGGGGGCTCCAACAGTTGGGGTTAGGGAGGAAGGAGAAGGTGATGTCGGCGGCGTGCGCGAGGGCGTTAGCGGCCGAGGCGAAGGGGTGGGGTGGAAGCGGCGAAAGGAGGTGCAGATGGCGTAGGCCCGGGCGAGGTCGACCGCCGTGGGGAGGCGGAGGAAGGGGTGGGGGCGGAGGCGTCGGGGAGGGAGGCGAAGGGATGGGGGCGGAGGGTTCGGGAAGGGCTGGGGTGGGGTGTGGGGGGCGGGGCTGCGGATTCGGGATGGATGGTTGAGTGACAATTTGTAGGTAAATCCGCCCCAATCCAAAGCCCGTAACTAACACAAAACCACCACCTCGACGTACGTACTACCGTACTAGTAACCGAAGTAGCACAATTCGCTTCGGCCGCACAAACCCAAACCCAAGTAGCACTAGAACTGGCAAACTAGCATATCTGCTGCCTCGGCGTCCACGTTAGCTGAAAGTAGCATACAGCGTTACAACCAGAGGGAGACAGTTCGAATGTACGATGCATACAGCGATCGGGAAGTCAATTACTCTGTTGATGCAAGCGTGCATGCATGGTACATGCGTCTGCCTCTAGCTTGTTCTAACTACTAAGATTTAAGACCCTTTCTTCCACAACAGCTGCGTGATGTCAGCGGCTAGGTGGGCCAAGGTCCCGGCGTCCACGTTCTCCTTGTACAGAGGGTTCTTCCTGGACGTTCCCTGGAAAAGCTGTAAGTCGCAGAAGTCGGGCAAGACCTGGGCCTGGGACAGCTTGCCGGACGCCGCGCCGGCGCGTCCGGCGCGGATGTCGCCGAGGGCGCCGGTCACCCACTCGTCCACCTGCCTGTAGTACCTGAGGCAGACGCTGAGGTCTTGGACCAGGGCGGCGATGACTTGCACCGTCGACGTGACGTTGGCCTCGGTCAGGTTTGCCGCGACGGTGGCGAGCCCACGCGTGTCCGCGGCGGAGGCGCCTGCCGGGTCGGCCGACAGCACGTCTACACAGTAGGCGTAGGGCACGCTCACCTTGGCGCATGTCTTGTTGATGATAGATGAGGTACCGGCAGCGAGGCCGGGGACGATGGCGGCTGCTAGGAGGAGTATGGCGAGTGGCTGCATCGGGGAGGAGCTCATTGTGCTAGCTTGATATGTGTGGTTCTTTGCGTCGCCGCAAGTCCTATTCTCTGTGAGATTTCTGCAAGGGAAGGGGCCTTCAGAAGGAAAATATAGTAGTCACGCATTAAAATGGATTGATTATCCAAAGATATGATTTTAATGTCTGGGAGAATCCATTTTTAGGTGAATAAATGGACTTCATTAGTTAATGGAGCTGATCTGGTCATTTACTGAATGGCCTTATATGGAAATACTCAAATTAATTGTTGAAGATTTGGGACTCATGAGAGCGCATACGAAATTTTACTCCATATTAAAGTTTAGTGCAAAATGACATCTTAGAGAGTACCAACACCTGCGCCTTCCGCTCGGAATCGGCAATAAAATCCTCCTGCGGGTGTCAAAACGACAATAAAACCCTTACACGTGCCAGCACCTGCTCAAGTTCGGCAGTAAAACTCTTCCACTCGAGAAAACCCTTCCGTGCGTATCAAAATGGTAGTAAAACTCACACGCGCACCAGCACCCACTTGAGTTCGGCAGTAAAACGCTCCCGCCCGAGAAAACCCTCCCGCGCGAGTCAAAATAGCAGTAAAACCCTCAGCACTCTAACACCCACTTGAGTTTTGCAGAAAAACGCTCCTGCTTGAGAAAATCCTCTCGTATGTGTCAAAACGGCAGTAAAACCCTCACAGACGACAACACCCCGCTCGCTCGAGTTCGACAATAAAACGCACTGGCGCGCATCAAATAATAGCTGTAAAAAGTTGCTCGATGTTGTTCTAAATTGATGGTAAAAACCTACAAACACGCAAAATAGCGGTGGAAATTTGTGAGTAGTATGATCGCGCGTCACCCCCTGTGTCGTTATAAAAAAAATATTTTACTGCCGTTTAGGTGAGGAAGATGGGACAATGATATTCGAGGTGCTGGGTTTTACTGTGGAAAATGACGACATGTTGTTGATCCGGTAAATGTCATGAGTAAAACAAATGTTGGTAGATCCAATAAACTCTCTATTGACATAGCGGTAAAAAAACATTCGCATATTGGTAAAAAAAAATGTGATGGTATTCTCCTACCTTTTGATGCTTTCATCGTTGCATATTAACTCCCTAACCTCCATGGTCATGGCCACGAGCACTTCCAACTACCTTTTGTACAGCTTGGATGGAGACACCAGATTGCTGGGAACTTTTGTCAACCTCTTCCCAAATGCACCAGCGTCCCTAGTGTCCCTTTGGGCTGCTGAGGGAACTGTCTTACCTACAATTGTCTTCTCCACAGGTGCCCCCTTTTTGGTCGCTGTTGTGCCTGTCATCTTTGCCACCCTAGGATCGACGAGTTTTATTTTGAGCTTTGGCTTGGCGGCGCATCTTGCGGATAAAGGACTCATGTCTCTTCTTTTACTCTCATGTTGTACTTATCTTTACTAAAGAAAAGTGTGATAAATTACTGCAATGAACCGTGTACCTTTGCCACGCTGGGTCTACCCGGTGGGTCTTTGTGCGCATCGGTAGGTACCTTCACTGCCTCCTTTGCTGGGAGAGACCCCTCAGGGCATCTGTTGTGGCCTTTTTCACTGGTCCTGCAGTGGAAAACGAACAATGTTTTAATATCATGTGCCCATCAAATTACTATATATGACGTTGCATAATACTGCTAGTGGCCCTAGTATGTACCTTTGGCACATGAACGCTAGCCATTTGTGCCTCCTTGACTTTGCTCGCGACGGTAGGGGCCTCCTCTTCCTCCTTTACTGTCGGGGTGGTTTCGGTCTACTTTACTGGCACCTTAAAAAAACAGGAAGCCGATTACGGTGTACGCAGTTATGCAATAAAAAGGATACACAAAAAAGGCAGTAAAACACATAACAACTTTACTGTCTTACCGTTATGTTTACTATCAAATATACGAGCTCGAAAAAATTCACGTGCCACAAAAAAGATAGCAAAATGATTCACGAATTACTGTCACATCTCGTATTATTTACGATCGAAATCGCCGACTATAGTTGGTGGGCCAGCCGTATGGTCGTTGCACGCCCGCACATCACACCTGGCCTGGGTCTCGCGCAATGAGCTAATTAGACGTAGAATAACTATTGAGATTCCAGTTCAAATTTTAAAGGGTGATACAATACACAATGTAAAAAAATCATAATGTTTTATGTTGATTTAATACCCAAACCAAAAGTCTGCACTTGTGCACCAAGATTGTTGCTTGTGCAATAGATATCTCTCCCTTGAATAAGCATGATCAAATCATATTAACTCAGATCTGTGCGTAGAGGGGTTGTTGGACAATTGCACGTGTTAAAAATAAGAATACTTTGAACTAGGAACGGAGCCAGAAAAGTTTTATTCAGAGACCACAATAACAAAATGTCGACAGACATTTAGTATAAATATTTTATTGTTGTGTACGAAAAAAAACTAAGAAAAACTTCATCCCTCCCACTGCTCCATTCTCTCCGTCCCTGCCAATGGACTACGGATGCGACGGCGGCGGTTGCGAGCGCCACGTGGGGTTGAGCTACGGCAACGCGGCACGACGGCTCGACGGGAGCGCGCGATGTGGTAGAGGAGGTCGGGGCGAGGCTCGGCGGCGCACCAGCGGGTGCAGGCACGGTGCACTTGGCCGCACGGTTTCATGTCGGCGACGACGGAGTGACGAGCTCCTATGGCACGCGAGCGCAGAGGCGGCAGGAGCCGACGGTAGCCGGTGGCGCGGCTCCGGAGGTGCGGCGCAAGAGCCGCGGTGCGCGCACCGCATGCAAGCGATGGTGCGAGGGTGGGCGGGTGGCTATCTTGGCCGGTGGCGACGCGCGCGCTCTTGCGCGCCGGTGCTATCTCCTCTATCCCTTTTTTCACTATGCAGCATGCTCGTGCAGGGGCTGGCGACCGCGTGCGAGCGAGATGGCTCCACGCTGGTGTGCGGGTGGCTGGCGGTGGTGGCACAGCTCCAGGCCGACAACAACGTTGGGGGGGGGGGAGGGGGCGTGCGGGAGCGGCGCCGGCTCCAGGCCGTACCCAGCTATCGGCCAAAATTTCCTTTTTTTTTAATTACTGTTCATATAATGCAATGAGTACTATTTGTCCAAAAAATATTGTTCATGCAATGCAATTGTCGTTTATGCAATTACCGATCGGTTTGGCTGGCGACTTCAAGTCGGCTCGCGGTAGATTAGAATGTATTTGCGATTTTCAATCTATGGTACAATCGACAACCACCTTTTATACAATCTATCGATCGACATTATGTCAACGACTTCAAATAGGGTCACGGTAGATTAGAGCGGATTTGCACCATACGTTACAATCTAGAAAGCTAAATTTGCAGAATCGAAAGCAATATAGAAAAACGATTCGATCTACGATGTCATTCATCGACGGTTACCTTTCGATCCGAGAAGAGTCGATCGTGCTGATAGCGTGTTGAGGAACAGTCGCCGGCGAGTCCAGTCCGATCGATTATCTCGTAGACAAACTCAGAATCGTAAGGAGAATGCAAGAACAGAATAGTAGACTGAACACAGAGATATAAATAAACTTCAGGTTTCTTTTTATTACTCTTCTGAAACCGTGTACAATATTGAGGGTCCCCCCCTCCTTTATATAGGCAACTGGAGGATGAGGAGTCCACCTGAGCTAGGACTCTTCGGTCCTAGGTCCGGTTTCTTAACACTATTACTCGATCTGTGCGTAGAGGGGTAGTTGGACAATTGCACATGTTAAAAATAAGAATACTTTGAATTAGGAACGGAGCCAGAAAAGTTTCATTCAAGACCACAATAACTAAATATCGACATAAGTTTAGTACAAATATTTTATTATTCTGTACAAAAAAAAAACTAAGAAAAACTTCATCCGTCCCACTGCTCCATTCTTCTCCGTCCCTGCCAATGGACTGCATACCTAAAAATGAGACGGCGGAGGGAACGGTCATCGGTGGACGATGGAGTCAGACTGGGGAGTTGTCTCCGTGGGATTCGCGCCCGTGACATGGCTATTGGTGAGCTAGCGTCTGGGCGCAAAAGAAGCCCAACCGCTCAACTGAAACCGATGGGGAACTGGGTTACGGGATTAGTTGGCGAGAAAGAAAAACAGCAGTTGACTAGTGCGTCCGGGCCTATCCAATCGCGTGTTGGTTGTAGCGGTCCATCAGGATCCCCAGAAATCCAAGACAATACAAAGCCCATGACGAACCCAAAACCACCACCACCTCGCCGTTTACGGCTAGGACTCTGCAGCAGAGTCTACGTACGTACTGGGTCGCGCATTTCGTTTGGAGCCTTGGGCCGCATACGCATACAACGATGTTCTGGAACTTAATGTTGGCTGCCTTGCCATCCACATTTAGGGATGGAAAATGGATACGAATTATGGCGCCATATTGTGCCAGTGTTTTTGAGGTATTCCGTCTAGGGTTTGTGAGAGTTGGCGTAAATCAAAGATGTGTTATTCTTGAAATTGTCTATGGAATCTATACGATTCAATCTTTTAATTAGTGATTAATCCATTGTTCATGGTTTGAGAGATCACGACTGATCGCTTCTACTTTGGCTTTTGATGATCTAGTGTGATTCAATCACGCTATCAAGCTCGCTACTATACTACCGCCGGAGTGGTATTACTACACTATCGCAGGAGTGTTACTACACTTTTACCGTACAGTGAAAGATCGCAGGAGTGTTACTGTACTTTTACCGTACAGTGAAAGATTGGGCACTCCTCCCGTCAACTGAACATGTCTACTCAAATTAAGACCTAATTAGCATAAGCCCCAATCAGCCTTGGCTCTTCGATTTATAAGAAATTTATACTAGTTTCTTGGCTTACATGATACTATAGCAGTAAGAGACGAATCAATCGAGCAATATTAGAAAACTCTACTGAGCACCTTTCTCGTTGCCTTGTTGGAAGCTCCGAGATGGCGAGACGACAAGAAGCTGCTGCTTGCTGGTCACAACCACTGGCCGGACCGCCGGAGGCCCGGAGCTTCGCGGATCGAAGTTGAGAGAGTGTGGGAAGAATTTTGGTGTCTGGCTTGCTATGGAGAGAAGATGCACATTGGGGAAGAAGGGAAGAAGAAGAGATAGGGAGAGTGAGTTTGTGAGGGATCGATGGAGAAGAAGCCATGAAGTGGTATAGTGTTCACTGCTTATTGCTCTGCTCAATGGTTAGAGTGGGTCAAAATTGGGCTAGGTAACTAGATGGGCCATATGTTTACCAAACTTTACATAGGTCTTAAATAAAATTTTTTGGAATGGGAGGCCGGAGCCCTATTTGGCCTCAACAAAGCTCCGCCACTTACTCAAATAAGGTCATCATGATCAAGCAAAGCATAGCTTAATGCCTTAACACGTCGTATGACCAGGGCTTGTAGCCTTGTGCTCTATATTAATGATGCATGATTACAGCAATAAAATGTGTTAGGTTCTACTTCTTAGCAACTAAACCCGGCATGAAGCAACTGATCTAAATCTGATCCTTCTTTCCTCGTCGCAAAATGCTGGTTGGATTAGGTTTTATCTTGTGCTGAAAGGGGCAATGCATGGAAAGCATAGTCAGCATGATAAGTTTCAAAACATTTGTCTAGCTGGCACCTTGTGGAGCTTTTTATAGGTGGATGTCATGTGTCTCATCCGGCGCAAGCACAGGAGGACAGTCCACCCAATTCGGTGCCAACCGAATAGATTATCTAGTCAGCTCTTTATCTCTTCGGTAGTTAGAGATAATATGATACGGGCATAACTACTACCAAAGTATTGGTTTGCATCTCTAAATTGCAAACTAATGCTAGAACTCAAATTAGCTCCATTGGTGTTGTTTTGCAACAAAAGGTAAAACAAAACATTGTGAAGGCCAACAAGGTGGATGGAGATGCTGGCCAACGAGAGGGAACATGCTCTCGGGTTAAAACCCTAGCGCATGCGGGCAGTCAAGAAAGACATGTGATGACATGGCAACAAGGATTGCATTGGCGTCAAAGGAAGCATCAAGTGCATGGAACAAGTTCGCGCAAAAAACTCAGAGAAGGAAAGCCCACAACACAAGAGAAACTGAGAGGAAGACTTGGTCATGCATGGGGATGACGTTGGGAACATGGCACGTAGGTTGGTTCAGTTTGGATCCAATTCGGACAGCCAATTGGTGTTTAATATTTTTATTCCAAAATTAGAATAGTTTAAGGTTCCAAATTTAAAGTATATTTCAAATTGGATCACTGTTCATCTGAGCGGATCACTGTTCATCCGTACGGAATTACTGTTCACAGACTCGGATTACTGTTCATCCATAGTTACTATTCATCCAAATATTAGTATTGCTTGCGTGGGAGGCTATATAAACCCTCCATGGCCGCACTATATGGAGGACAAGTTATGATTTAGATAATAAAAATCAGAAAAGCCGTTTTGACGCACATCGTGTGTTCTTGAGTCATGAGATGAGTTGGAGAGGTTGAGGGAGAAAGATTGAGAGCGAGATCAAGCTCTTGCTTCGGAGTACTGTTTATCAGAGGCTACTGCTTGCAATTCAATCTATTAGATTGGTTTGTGAGTTTATTGATTTTCTTACAATTTAATTCACCGAATTGGTTTGTGAGATTGCTACTGATCTTCAAGTGTACCGTGAAAGATTGGGCCAACAATCGGGATTCATCTAATCAACTAGGTGGATCCTTATCATAATATCTCTTTGTTAGTTAAAGATAATTTTAGCTCTTTAACTTAGAGATAATATTATTAGTTTGGGTTGTTAGGGGTGGCTACTTAATAGCTTGTTAAGTCACTATTTTGGAATCAAGCAAGAATTATCAAGAGATACCTCCTCCTATCCTGCGCCCTCTCTTATGGTGTCGCTGGCACCACAGCTACGCTGAAGCGTAGGCATGCGGTTCCTCGTCCACTCCCCTGACATTCTTATTTCATGTGTTCTTTCTTGTCAACAAATTCGGGTCGTGACGATTTGGTATCAAAGCCATCTGTCACGCTTCCGATGGGGGACACAATAACGCTCAAAGAAATCGCGAAACACTTGAAGCAGATCAATGTCCAACTCAAACAGCCGCTAGCCATGATGGGAGACATCGGTGACCTCAAGAACCAGACGGCCTCGTAATATCTGGCCATCTCTCAGATGGAGGGTGCTAGTGGCTCCAGCGCCAAGAAAGTCGCCGCTGAAGGTGAAGGCCTCACCGACAGGGCGACTTAGGCCAAGGAGCGAGCAGATGATCATTGTCCTCCGCGGTTCTAGCACTTGGAGTTCCCAACTTTCGACGGGAACGAAGACCCGCTTCCCTGGCTGAACAGCTGTGAACAATTCTTCTGGGGGCAGCGAACGATGGAGGAGGGGAAGATCTGGCTCGCATCATACCATCTAATTGGAGGACGAGACGCTATAGCCCCAACACTTGACCTCAGCCAAGTACGGGGCCAAACACCACGACCGGCATCCCCAACACTTGTCGCTTTCGGTACCTGACACCAAAGGAGATGGAAGATCGTAAAGCCAAGGGCCGTTGCTACAACTATGACGAAAAGTTCTCCTGCAACCAACAGTGCAAGCGACTTTTTTGGTTGGTCCTGGACTTTTTGGATGGCGGCCATGGGTCTGACACGGAGGAAGATGAGCCCAACATTTCCTTGCCCGCCATAACTGACATCAACGCTAGCAAAACAATGCAACTAGAGGTGAACATCGGAGACTAGAAGCTGGTGGCGTTAGTCGATACCAGTTCTGATATCGGTTCTACCCATAACTTCATTGTCGACGAAGCCATGAAGAGGATGGGGATACGAATACGACTATAGCTCTGGGCGGGCCTGAGCGTCGCCATGGCCAATGGCGATCTCCTGACTAGAGCGGGGGTATGCTGCGACATGGAGGTGCAGATCGACCAGGATATTTTTTGCTTGGACTGCTACGCAATCGCCCTAGGCGGGTACGATGTGGTTATAGGTGTGCAATGACTTCGTATGCTCGGACCCTTACTCTGGGATTTCGATTGGCTCACCATGTCTTTCTGGTAGACCGATCACCGCGTCGCGTGGCAGGCCACGACGGGTCAACACACCATGCCCAGCGCACAATCATGTACGATGTGTGACCTCCTGGCCAACCTCCTCACTGAGTTTGAAGACTTACTCGTTGATCTGGTAGGGCTGCTGCCGCCACGCGTGTGCGACCACGATATTCACCTCTTGCCAGGGACACCGTCAGTGGTGGTCCGACCCTATCGCTACCCCACCACACAGAAGGATGAGTTGGAGCGGCAATGCACAAAGATGCCCCGTCAAGGTCTCATTAGGCGTAGTACGTCAGAATACTCATCGCTAGTCCTCTTCGTCAAGAAGAACGATGGGATATGGTGCTTCTACATCAACTACCGCATCCTCAACGGCAAGACAGTAAAGGACAAATTCCCCATCCCTGTGGCCGATGAGCTGTTGGACGAGCTCAAGGGAGATCACTTCTTCACCAAGCTAAAACTTGTGTTCGGGTTATCACCAAGTCCAAATGCACGAGCCCGACATCTTGTTTGAATTTGTTGTCATGCCTTTCGGCCTGACCAACGCTCCAACGACATTTCAAGAACTCATGAATGTGTTCCTTTACCCCGTCCTTCGGTGTTTTGTATTTTGATTTACAGTGGATCATGGGCGAGGGGCACCTTTGCCATGTACGTGTCGTCTTCCAACTCTTCCATCGGCATAACCCCATCCTAAAGCGTTCCAAGTGTTTGTTCGGCGATACTTCTGCGGCCTACCTTGGCCATGATGTCTCCACGGTAGGCGTAGCCATGGACAACGATAAGATTCAAGCCGTGATGGATTGGCCCAAACTGCGAACTGTGTGCACCCTGTGCGGGTTCCTGGGGCTAGCGGGTTACTACCGCAAATTCATCAGGGACTTCGCCTACATCACCACTCCGCTAACCACCTTTCAAGAAGGAGGGCTTTGTGTGGACCGAGGACCACACTTTGACGCCTCAATGGGGCCGACCACAATAGCGATCTTTGCAATTGCCCAACTTCACTATTGCCTTCATTGTAGAGTGTGATGCGTCTGGCTCCAGATTTGGGGCAGTTTTGCACCAAAGTGGAGGCCCCTTAGTGTTCTTCAGTGGGCCCATCACTGCTTGTCATGCTAAGCTGGCGGCATATGAGTCTGAGCTCATTGGACTCGTCTATGTCATTCGCCATTGGCACCCTTATCTATGGGGGCGCCCGTTCGTCGTCCGTACCGACCATTACAGCCTCAAGTGCTTGCTAGACCAGTGTCTTTGCACTATTCACCAACACCGTTGGGTCAGCAAGCTCTTCGGCTATGACTTTGAGGTGAAATTTCGGCTGGGCAGAATGAATACCATCGCGGACGCCCTCTCGCGCCAGGATGTCGATCCAGGCATCTTGTTAGCCATCACGAGTGCACAATTCCACATCCTCGACAACCTACGCCATGAAACCGATATTGACGCTGACTCAGTGGCCTTAAAGGAGAAGATCGGTTGCGGCGAGATGGATGAGCAATGGGCGGTGACAGATGGGCTCATCACCTGAAACCGCAACATGTTTGTCCAGCCCTACTGACCATCCTTTCCAGCCATCATTGCTGCACCCTATGACGCCCATGAGGGGGTACAGAATAAATTGCATCTCGTTCACTGTGACTTTCACATGAAGGCCTTGCATTGCACTGTGGAAGACTTTGTTTGTGCCTGCACCGTGTGCCAATGCAACAAGATGGCAAATTTGCACCTTTCTGGCCTGCTACAACCTTTGACGATTCTATCGCAAGTTTGGGAGGACATCGCTACAAATTTCATCGAGGGGCTTCCACGGGTCAACGGCAAGACATACATCTTGACGGTCGTCGACCGTTTCTCCAAGTACACCCACTTTATTCCTATGGAGCACCCCTATACTACAACGAAAATGGCACATGCTTTCTTCACAGACATCGTCCGCCTTCATGGATTGCCAGAAACAATTATCTCCGATCGCGATCCTATTTTCACTAGCCAGTTTTGGAAGGAGCTATTTCACCTTTCCGGTGTGAGCTTTCACATGAGCATTGCTTTCCATCCGTAGTCTGACAGTCAATTTGAGGTGGTTAACAAGATCATTGCTATGCATCTCTGGTGCATGACCGATGCTAGACCACGACAGTGGATGCAATGGCGCGCATCAGTGGAATTCTACTACAACACTTCCTATGAATAGTTATTAAGTCATAAAATCGAGTTGAGTCGCTGTGCCACCGACTTGCCGATTAGTCGCGACTAGTCCCAGCTTATGTATTTATACTGCTTATGTATTTCTAGATCTAGAACATAGTTCAGCAAAACAAAGAGAATGAGAGAAATGGAGAAGGAGAGGAGACGAGACTAACCGGGAGGTGAAGAAACCCCGTCACAGCTCGTCACAGCTAGTCCTCGCTGGTAGTAGCCTCGTCGTAGCTCATTGTCGCGTCTCTCATCGCATCGCAGCTCCATCGTCGGCTTGAGCCTCTGTGTGGTTCATGCTAGCGGTGTCTCAGTGGGGAATGAGGAGGTGTTGTTAGGTTTTGTCCTTTAGTAACTTTGAGGGAAAATATGGGCCATCTGGGCCAGACCGGCCCAATTGCTTAAGCAAGCAAGTAGTCCGTTGTGCAAGCCTATTCGTCTCAACAGTTAGTGCTACCTTTGTCCGTCGTCGCCATGGCTGCCGCCGCCCTTCCCTTGCCCTTCGCAAGTATCTCTCTCCTCTCTCCCTCCTCCTCTCCTCCCCCTTCCTCTCCTTCCTCCATCTCGTCGTCGTAGCTGCCGCAAGTCGAGTCGAGGGCCTCTAGTCGTGCTCCTCGGTCGACTAGTTGATTAATCGATGACACTCCTTTCAAGGTGGTCTATGGCCACACACGTCTATGGCCGCGCACCCCCGTCCATCCACTCGTATGACCTGAGTGTGGAGCAGGTGGCAGTCGTCGAGCGTTAGTTGGCCGACCTGGACGAGTTCCTCCAAGAGGTCATGGCGGCTCCTCCGGATGCAACATCACATCAAGCACTACTATGATGACAAGCATCACAAGGTGGTCTTCTCTGTTGGACAATGGGTGTGGTTGCGGCTGCAGCACCGGCCAGCTTCATCCCTCATAGGCGGCAAACGCAACAAACTGCCCCCCCCGGGTTCTACGGACCATACAAGATCACCACACAAATTGGCTCCGTGGAATACCATTTAGAGTTGCCACCACGGGCTCATATCCATGATGTCTTCCATGCCGGCTTGCTCAAAAAGTTCGTCGGTGAGCCCCCGACCTCCCCGTTGGACCTACCGTACATCCTACAAGGCCAAATCATTCCTACACCTTAGAAGATTATCCGTGCTAGGTTGTGTCGTGGCATGTGGCAAATATTGGTCTAGTGGCTGGGGCGGTCTGCTACGGACACTTTATGGGAAGATGTTCCTGAGTTCAAAAGACGCTACCCTACCTTCCGGCTCAAAGACGAGGTGTTTTCGAAGGGAGGGAGTGTTGTCTTGTGGGGACGTTATTACCAGCAACGCTGCCGGCTTGAGCAGGCTCAACCCGCGCAAACACTGGAGGACAGTGCACCCAATTCGGTGCCAACCGAATATATTATCTAGTCAGCTCTTCATCTCTTCGTTAGTTAAAGATAATATCTCTTTGTTAGTTAAAGATAATGTTAGCTCTTTAAATTAGAGATAATATTACTAGGTTTGGTTGTTAAGGGTGGCTACTTAATAGCCCACCGAATCACTATTTTGGAATCAAGCAAGAATTATCATGAGATACCTCCTTCTATCCCGCGCCCTATGCTTTGTAATCGCCGGCACCACAACTCCGTCGAAGTGCAGTGCAGGCATGCGGTTCCTCGTCTACTCCCCTCACATTCCTATTTTATGCGTTCTTTCTTGTCGACAAATTCGGGTCGTGACAGTGGACAACACTGATTTATAGCACACAAATTTCCCCCCCTTTTTGCATGTGGAGGAAATCTGAATAGGATGCCAACATTTGACCAACTAAGCGTTATTGGAATCATTTTGTGCGTGATCTTTCTTTTAGTTTTTATCTGTAGAAAAATGAGCATATCTGCTTGGGTAAATAAGCCTATCTATGGTATAGCTGCAGCATATGGATCAGTGAGCATGGATGATACATGGCAACAAAGATGCCGATTAATTGCCCCACTGTTGATAGATACTAGTAAAGATGCCTGTAACATTTCAGTGGCACCCCAGCTTAATGAATTACTGACCACTATTGAAAACATCATGTTTTGTCTGCACGAGCGAAAAAAAGAACCGAAAACACAGTAAATAAACAGCATTGCTCACTTCATGTGATTGCCATCAAGTGGGGTGGAGAAGGGTTGGTCTGCCTGCCTGTGCTCCACAAAGTCCAAATTAATTCCTGTCTACAATGGCGACCCTTTCTATCTTTCCTTTCCTTTTCTCAGTCTTTTCCTCTCCAGACTCCAGTAGCCCAGCCAGCGTCCCTATTCATGCATGTTGTTGCATCAGTCGGTGAGCGAGTGCTGGGCTGGGCTGGCCTGGCCTCGATCCTGGCTCCCATTAGAACGGCATCTAAAGACAGTGCAACGCTGCTGCGGACTAGATGGGCAAGCACGCACAGCAGGGCCGAGTAGCCGACCCTTTGGAAGGGCATGCCAGGGGGCACACGTTAGTTGACAATAATATCGGTCCATCACAATTTAGGTATCTGACTGACTCTCCTCTCTCTCTCTCTCTCTCTCTCTCACACACACACACACACACACACACCAGGAAGGAGGGAGGAGTAATGGCGGAGCTGCCGCTGGCTGTGTGTCTGCGTGCGTGCTGCGGTGGACAGTAGAAACAAATCTGAGGTCAGAGCCCCGGCCATGCATGATGGGGAAGGAACCTAGCTACCTAGTGACATGGAGCCGCGCCCGCGCGCATATGGAAGGGCCAATGCACATGCCGATGCCAATGCCAATGCCAATGCCAATCGCGGGTACTGATCCACTCACTCTTGCTTTGATGCTTTTACGCCTAGTGTTGCTTGCTTTCTTTGCTTAATGGCTAAACTAGACCGGTGATCAAGACTTTGCCTCCACTGATAAGAGAGAGAAGCTACTTGAGTTCGCAGGATTTATCGGCCAAATTAAAAATGAAGTGATGCAGACACGCATGCACCGTAGGATAACCGTCTCTTTGGAACTTTTTAGGGTCATGTCTATGTAGTCTGCAAATCCACTGACCGTATTAGTTTAGCTGAGGTAGCATGAGCTTGGGCCCCGCAGGGGGAATAGCTGGGATGCCCTCAGCTTTGTTTCAGTGTGCAGTCACTCACTTACGATGTTTCACACATACACACACACACACACCCACACTATTAAAGATTGCACACATACAAGGGGAGTCAGGCACTGTGGCCTGCAGTGAGAGAGGGAATAGGAGGCAAGATTGGAGACACAGGGGGAGCTGTTGAAACCAGAGAAGGGGGTGGCCTTGGGCTTGCTCACATGAGAAGGATCAGAAGAGTGTAATAATATAAAGGCAGTGCATGTGATGGTGACTGGTGGGTTTGGTGCTCCTCCAGGAAACACCCATCAGTCTCCCGTAGCATCACTTACTATAATTAAAGTCCAAAAGACCTAGCTGTACGTGAGCCTGTGATATTTATCCAACCAAGAAGCACAGGGTATGAAAGAGAGAAAGAAATAAAGAAAAAATGGAATGCAAGAAAAGGATGGAAAAGAATGGAGACAAGGATGCTAATGGGAGCAACAGGAGAGTAGGTGGTGGGCTAAAGAACGGGGAGGAGCATGGAGATGTGTGAGCTTGGGGCCAAAGGAAAGGAGCTCTCTGACAACGCCCATATGCTTTGGTTTGAGCGCACTACATTAAGTAGAGAGAAAGACAGTGCCCCGAATGGTGATGGCCATAATTCATGAGAACTTGTGGAAGCGCATTAGTACTAGTAATGAGGTTGTGTGCAATCAAATTGTTTGGAACCTGTTGTTAAAACTGAAAGCTTCTGTACTGTTAAAGTGTCATGTAGGCAGTTCAGGCAGATGCATCATGCCACTTGCATATCTTGGCAGTTGTTGGAGTATTTTCTTGAATTTATTTTCCTGCAATTCCCCGTTATTATACTTGTGAATCCATCCGATTCCTCAATTGACACCTTCTTGTAAAAATTCGCAGGGCAGCAGCTATAATGCTTGCTTCTTTTGTTGGGTGGAGTGATCTCTGGAAGCAGGACTGCATGAGGCAGACCCTTTGGCACCAACCTGCCAATTTGAAGGGGCATATAATTTAATTTGCTGTATTGCTGTTGCACCATCTCTTCATTGGCATCACACCTCCTCTTTCCTGCAAGGAGGCTGGCTGCTCCCACACCTTGTTCAGATCTCTTTGGTCTCTTCTTTCCTTAAAGCATGGGGAAATAAATACACACTGGGGCTGGGCATGAGGTGGTGGGGTTTGGACTGTGTCATGGGAATTGGGTTCTCCCCCCTCCCTCCCTCACTTCCTGTCTTTGTTTGTTGTCCTCTGACCAATCTTACCACATACCAGCCCCTTTCTTTGATTTTGTTTTGATTGCTTCCATTTGATCTTTTTGGTATTTAAGGATGTCACATGAAGCTTGCCTATTCCTGTTAGGGTCCCCTACACAAACTTGTGTTAATGGCCTTTGGATCTTTTGGATGGTGACGGGGAATTCTGACGTCCTTTGTTAATTAATGGCACTGGTGAAAACGGTAGTAGTAACATACATACCTTGCTTCTGAATCGGTTCTACGAAGAAAACTACGAGGAAACGAGAAACTGTACTTGTCATGTCCGATAGCAGAACGATGTGATCCATGACAGCAGAATATTGCCATTGTGTAAATCTTTCGGCTAATGCGCCTTCATACTGAATACTCTTGCCGTCTTGCGTTTTGTTGAGAAGATGGTGATCTGCATGCTGACCCTATCAGCTGCAGAGTTTTGCAAGTGCCGTGTCTTATTGAGGGTGGCAACAACCTCCGGTTGAGGTATCCAACAACTCATTTCTGAAACTCCAAGCTATAATGGCCTCCACTTGATTAAGTTGATGAGCGATGATGAGAACAACCTATTGAGCAACCTGACACCAGACTGTCCTTTCCTCTCTACAAATACATGAGAAGTCCTTATCAGAACCACACTACTATGTATCCGGCTTTCTCTTTTTATAGGCTCAATGCTCCAGACAGGAGCAACTCTATTTACAAAGGCAAGGCTGGACTCTGGAATGGTAGCTACAAGGCATAGAGCTACGAAACGATAAAAACAATAGTAACACATCTCTACTGCACAGGGCCGCGCCTCAAGGCGCACACATGACCGAGAAACGCGGCTGAGAAGCGTGTTGCGTGTGCAAGGACAGATGGAGAGTTTTTGGACCGACCGACCGTCCGTCCGCCCTGATCATGCAATCAAAAAATACAATCTGTGAACAAAACTAAACAAGATTAAGAGGCCAAAAAAATACAAAGGCAAGGCTTGCTCTTTTGCATCAGTGCAGGAGCTAGATGTGAACTGTCATGACCCAGACCCAATCGATCAGATCGTCAGGCCACTGCATGCACCCACCAGGCCACCACTATGATCACCATGCCTCGCTGCTGACTTGGGTTTGTCATGCTTGTCCTGCATGTGCGAGTGTGTGACATTGGAGGCACACTAGCAAAGCACAAAGCGTTTGGCACCAAGCAGACACAGATTTCCAGCAATGTGATTCTTAAGCGCCCTTTCAAAACGATAATAATGGTGTCCCTCTTTTCCTTTTTTTTTAAAAAAAATAAATTTTGTTGTTGTGATTATATATGTACATGCTTTTGCATACTTGCAGCTGGATGTATGTTAAGTTAATGAGATAGAGCCTAGCAAACAATGGCGGTTTATTTTTTTTCTTCACTCTTTTATAGGAAATTTCTCCAAGAAAATAGCACAAATATTTTCCTCACCGACAAAACCGGCCATATTTTAGAGTAGTTTTTATTTTTTTTAATCCTTTTAAAAAATTATTTTAAAAATAGCATTTTTCTAACTTTATTTTCAATTCTAACTCCTTTAGTTATGCCATGACCCGTAACGTGATCAAACTGTGCTGTCACACCACCGACCGCGGCGTGACCAAACTGTGTTATCACGCCACCGACCCCTTTGGACGCGTCCGTTTTTTGACAAAGTCATGTCGCGCCACTTCTCTTGGCGTGACAGCACAGTTTGATCACACCGCGGTTGGTGGCATGACAGCACAGTTTGGTCATGCCACGGGTCATGGAGTAACCAAAAAGGTTAGAATTTAAAAAATAGAATTGAGATTTAAAAAAGGGATTAAATAATAAAAAAGATTCTATTTTAGACCCCAGGGACCAGAAATCTATTGGCAAATATCACGCATGATTGCCTTGTATTGTACGCGTTCTCCTCTCGGATAGAGAACTAGAAATACCATACCGCAACATTGTAGCCGTTCTCTGAACCGGACAAACAAATGCGATCCCGAGCTAGCAGCTAGCTATCATCACACACATCCGTTGTTTTCTTAGTAATTGACCTGATAAATTTGGTCAGATTCGCAAACAGTTCTATTCCACCACCGCGCCATTTATAATGGTTACCGCCGTTCACGTCAGCTCAAAGAAGTTGTAACCATATTCTCCATTGCGAGCCTAGCTTGCAATGGAGAACGCATTGAGTGCGTCATATTGGCAGGTATGACCGTATTCAGCTAGCCAAGCATCCCAATGTCGAAGCAAATAGTACCACTAGAGTAGTTATAAAACCCATCGTCGAGACTAGAGATGCTCGCGTGCATGTCTGCTAGGTTTTCTTCTTTTATTTTCCCCTCTTATTGTTGCCAAGTTGCCGTCTTATAAAGGTAGCTTGACAGAGAAGAAAATCATATGAAACCTCGTAACCTGCTTTATGATTTATTTCCGGCTGGCGGTCATGATCCATAAGCTAGCCCGGTAGCTAGAAGGTTTCAAGTGATATCTAGAGAGATTCCTGGCATTAGAAAGGAAAAAAAAAACATGTACACAACACGATGGATGCTCCGGTCAAAACAAACCCAAGGACGTAGAAAATCTGGGCCGGTAAACTGAATGACGTCGAGGACGAACAGGTATGCATACACACTTGGGCGGCTATGGTTCACGAATCACGCCGTCATTCGTTGCTGTCAAAGTTCCGGTCCAGACAAGAGAGCAGAGCTCGGTGACATACGCACCGATCGATGGATTGCTTGGAGTACGTTGGAACCCGCGAGGCATGAGCTAGCGGCTGGTTTTGGTGGTGCGTGTCTGCGTGAATGCATGTCACATTTCGGCTGCTACGAGTGAAGGCACGGCAGAAATGCACAAAAAAAAAAACAGAGAAAAGGATGCGAACAAGAAAGATTGCCGAGCAGAGCGCTCACTCACAGAGACGGCCTTTGATTGTCGTTTCGCTTGTTTAAAAAGTCGCTTAGCATGACGTGCGCAACGTAATGGAGCCGGCAGGAAAGCGAGGGGCCTTCGAGAAAAGATGAACGCAAAGACGAGCAATTTACACGCAGGAACGCGTTGTGGCTTGACAAGTGGTAAATACCGTACGTGTAACGCCCTATTTTCGGATGGTAAAGAGTATCTACTGTTCAGTTTTCATTTTTCATTTTAGCTTTTAATCCACCCGGCCTGGCCGCATTCCCGCCGCCTGCTTCACGCCGCTCCGCCCAAGGCCGACTTCGTCGCTGCGCTTGCCGCATGCCACCCGGTCCCCCACCCTGACTCCCCGCCGCCGCCACCCCTGGCTCCCGTCTGCCTCTCTCTCCCCCCGGCTATAAGAGGCCGAGTCCCCTCTTCTTCCTCCCTCCTCGCCTGCGCTCTCCCCACCATCCCCTCCGCATCCGGCCGATTCAAGCTCAACCGTCGCCGTCCTTCTCCAGCACCCCTCCGGCCGATTCGTCGTTGCAGGAGCTCCGCCCTGTCCTCCTCGACCGTCGCCACCAACCGACCAATCCTCCCTACCGCCATAGACAGCCCTTGCAGCGCTTCTTCCCCGCGCGCCCGGCTCCGTCATGACCTTCTCTGTCGCTTCCCCCTCGTCGGCAGCTCGGTGAGCACCTTGTGCCGCTCTGGTGCCCTCGCTCGCCTTCCTTTCCTCTTCCCTCCCTTCGGCCGCCGTCGCTGCTGCTCGGTCCTGTGCCCAACCCCTCCCCGCCACCGCCTCTCCTCCTGGTGCCATGCAGTCGCGCCACCACCTCCTCGGCTTCCTCCCTCACCAAAGAATCCATTTTGGGTGCCCCGCCGCTTTCGGCCGTGCTTGCCGGCGTGGCAGCTGTGGCGTCTCCTCTGGCTCCTCTGTGCTGCTCTCTCTCTCTCTCTCTCTCTCTCTCTCTCTCTCTCTTTGACTCGGCATGGGCCCCCATGCGATGTAGTAGAAGCAAAGATATGATGGCGATAATTGAGGAGCTGGCAATCAAAAATTTGTGTATTGGATCTTGCAATTATTTTGTTAACCCCTCTGTAATTAATAACTATGCAATTTATAAAAATTAATTTAACTAATTATCCACTAATATTTAAAAGCTGTAGATTAAGAACTTAAATTGCAAAATTTATCGAATTGAAGTTCATGCAAATAACTTTCAAAACCGCTTCAACATCTCTATAAATAATGTCAAGTAATTATTGAAGTTAATTTAAATAACTTCTCCTCTAATGTTTAAAAGACTTTGAGGTATAAGAAATTAATTTACAATTTTCTAAAAATAAAATTTGGAAGCTATTCGAGAATAATTATGTTAATATCAATATCTTGCTCTGGAAACTTGAATAATAATCTTGCAAATCCTATCAAGTATTCCTTGGTCCAAATAATAATTATCACATCTTTTTATCCTCGATCAAAAATTATTAAAGATAAAATGTTTTAATGTAAAGATAAGATAATTAACCAAGGTGCCTTTCCCATCTAATTTAGAGTACAACTTAAATTAATATCTTGCTAAAAGTTTAAGCTTGCCCAAATAATATCAGTCCATCTATCTTTCCCTCTGGATTTAAACCACAAGTGGTAATTAACAATAATTAATGTACCAACAATTCCAGGCACAACTGCAAGAGAGAGCTATGGTAATGTTTGGACTCCATTTATCATCGACAATTAAAATCATGCTCTTCACTTGTTAAACTCGCACCCAAATTTCTTTTGGTTAACCCTCACCAAATAAATATCCATAATTAAAGAAGCTCTTGTTTTTAAAAAGGTCAAGCTGTGACGTTCCCCGATCGGCAATATCTTGCCATCTTCCAAATCCGAAGTGGAGTATCTCGGGGGGCGGAGGCCGATTTGGGAGCTCTGCTCTTTGGTGCTTCTGGCGACAGGGAAGGAAGGGGCAAGGTAGGGGGGGTAGAGGGAGCTCAAGGCTCCTTATAGCCGAGGTGGAGGGGAAGGAGCCGTTGGGCTTGATGGCCGGACGTCGCTCAATCCCGAGGGAGGTGTCAGCGTAGCACAACGTCATGGGCGCTCTCGCATACGCACGGGATGGGCGTTGGCGACGCGACCAGGTGACGATGCTGACAACAGAGCGAAGACCAAGTGGGCAGAGCAGGAGGAGAAAGCGACGCAGCGCGCGCGGGAGCACGCAGGCGGATCGGGCGCTCGGAGCACGCGTCTGGCGGCAACGGGAGCACGCGATCATGCAGGTGGGAGCGCCAGGTGAGTCAGCGGCAATGGCACGTGCTGGCGACAGGTCGATGTGGCGCACACGGATGCAGAGGAGGGACAAGGAGGGAATGGCTTGGCGCGCGCACGAGCGGGTGACGCGGCCGACGCAGGCACTAATGCTAGGGTGAAGACCGGGAGGGCGGGAGCAGGTGGGAGTTTGACGGGAGCATGTGCGGTGGCGACTTCGGCGACCAAAGCACGTGGGCAGGGGTTGGTGGCACCAAAGGGCCAGAGGGGCGGCGTGGGGTGCGGCAGAACTGACCAGACAGCAGGGGAAGCTCGTGGGTGAGCAGGCGCTGACGGCAGCGGAGCGGCGTGGTGGTGGCAGGGGCGCACGGGGTGGTGCAGGCGGTCTCGTGGCTTGTGGTCAGGTGAGAAAAAAGAAGGCAGGTGAGAGAAGGCCAAGGGGAGCTGGGCTGGCGAAGGGAAAGGGAAGTGGGCCGAAGGCCCAACGAGACTAGGGCTGAGCCCAACAAAAGAGAGACAAATTTGAGAAGAAGACCAAAATTTGAAAAAGATGAATTCAATTCAAATTTGAATCCGGGAATTTGCAAAAAGGTTTGAAACACAAACTCGAGCTTAGATAGAAGCTAGAAGATTTGAGAAAATATGCTAATTTGAATTAAGGTTTGAAAACCAAAAATCAAAAGGTAATTACTATTCACCATTTCGAAAACAGGATGTTACATGTCTTCAACTTGCATAAATCGAGTGCAATGATCCAGGGTAGCGGAAAAAGGATAAAAACACATATTTCACAAGCAGAAAGTAATATTGGATGTTTTTTTTGTAGAGAAAAGCAATATTGAATCGAAAATGCGATCCTTACCTCTATTTTCCATGTCATGCTTCAGCTAAAAAGATCACCAAAAGGACACCTCAATGGGCAATCGAGTAGATGTATATAGGTAGTATTGCATATGAAAGTGTAGCATGCAAAAGGAACACCTGATATTAATCCAAGCAGATTTGTTGTGATAAAACATGCAAAAAATTAAACTAATTAGTCTTTAGGTATAAGCTACCATGTAAAAGCATAACCTATAAATAAGGAACACTTAACTGGATTGGTAGAAAAAAATATATGATGAATTACCTTCTCAACGATTCAGCAATCATCGAAAAAGAAAATCCTCCTAACGTTCCGGGAGGCGTAGACCTTGAACTCCTAGCTCGGGAAGATCTTCATGATGTCCTTGGCCTTGACGACGTTGCTGCCGTTGGACTCCTCGAGGCTAGGTAGAGCCACCGCGACAACCATGCGTGGAGATAAGCGTGGGGAGGAGGAACACCAAACAGACCAACGTGACCACCGCCGGGTCGAGCCGTCCTCCTCTCCCATGGGGCTCATCTTTGCCGCTCGGGGGAGGACACCACCTAACCTCCT
Organism: Hsuehochloa calcarea; assembly: GCA_036346395.1. NCBI lineage: Eukaryota > Viridiplantae > Streptophyta > Magnoliopsida > Poales > Poaceae > Hsuehochloa > Hsuehochloa calcarea. The sequence continues at coordinate 62,881,001 of CM070610.1, read as the reverse complement.
CCGATCGCCTTCCCTCCAAACTGCACGTGTATATCACAACCTTTCATTCTGGCGACGCGAAGGCGAAGCGAGGAGAATGCGACAACGCTGTTAGAAGATGGGTTGACGGTGACAGAGGTGAGGAGGTGGGTGCACCATGGGGAAGAGAAGGATTGGATTCGGCTGGATCTAAGTCGTGGCCAGCGGATCTGTCACTCCATGTTCGATGGCTACGGTGCTAAGAGAGACGACGGTTGGGGATGGCGGTGGGGGTGCGGGGGAGCCGAAGGGGCGCGGTAGAAGTGGCCGTGCTGAGGAGAGGTGCCAAGAGGAGGGAGAGGCGACATCACTAGGGAGGCAGCGTCGGGAAAGGGAGGTGGAGGCTTGGGGATTGTTGGCGGCAGCATGTGGAGAGGAAGAGGCGGCGGATGAAGCGAGGAGGTCGAGCGGGCTTGCGAGGGCTAGGGAATGGCATGGGGATCGAAGCGGGATAGACGATTTGGCTGGGCAGGGGGCAGGTCGTGGGTGGCGCTAGCGACGGCAAGGTAGAAGGGGAGGAGGTGAGGCCGAGGCCAAGTCGATGCGGGGACACGAGCCGCAAACACGGCGGAAATGGCGAGGGTAAGAGCGAGAAAGGAAGGGAAGGAGGCGACAACTTCTGGGGGGATGGGGGGAGTAACCCTAGGGTTACGGATGCAGAGACGGGGCGGTCGGATCTAGGCCATCCGTGCAACAACAGTGATCCAATGGCTTTGCACCCGCCCGATTCCAAACGTATGATGTGATCTGACGGTTGACGATGCTAAAATGGGACCTCGACGCAATATCATAAACTGTTGGGGGGTTTCGCAAAAATAGGGACGTGGGGCTCCGGGGTTGTAAGATCGAGGTGGCCGACTAGAGGGGAGAGAATAGGCGGTTTTAAAAAAAAAATCGGGCTAAAACCAATATATAATGCGGAAGCTAATAACGAATTGGTTTTGCACAATTAAAACCTAAATCAACTAGGCCCAACTAAGTGCACCAATAATATTAATACAATACAATATGAGCAATCATACAAGATATATAAGCAATTGAAGCAAGTAATGTAAATTGCTCAAAGTAAAGAACAAGTAAAACAAGATGGACACAATTATGTTTTACCGTGGTGTTCGGAGACTTGCCGATCTCCCCTAATCCACGTTGAGGTAAGCCCAACCACGTTGGACCGGCTCCACTAATTAAGCCAACACCTCCGAGGTAAGTCCAACCACTTGGACCGGTTCCAACACGAACCAACACCTCGCTCCACTAAGGTTGCTCTTCCTCCACTCCGGAGATGGCGAGCACCAAACCACTCACAACACGCAGGGCCTTTTCACAAGCTTCTTGAGAAGATCACAGGCACGACGCCTCCACGTCGTCTAGGTGTCAGCAAACACCAAGAGTAACAAGACTCAACTCTCACTTGAACTAATCAAGTGTCAAAGCTCAAGTGGATACACAATCCACTACCTAAGGCAACACATGCACTTAGGGTTTGCTCTCAAATCTCATAAAGTGCAACACATGCACAAAAGAGAAGAAAGCCTTGCTCTTAGTTCAAAGGACTGGGTATAGCACTCACAATAAAACCAGCAACATTCTCCAACCAGCCGAGGTGGGTATTTATAGCCCACACCGAAAAACTAGCCGTTGGAGGAAATATTCCCTCAAAACAGTGCAGGGCCGGTTTGACTGCCAACTAATGGCCGGTCGGACAGCCCATGCCCCAACGGCTATAAAACTAGCCGTTGGGCCTTCGGCCGGTTGGACCGCCAACCAATGGCCGGTCTGATCGCCGCCAAATCGGTCAGATCGCCAAGGTTGGCCGGTCCGACCGCCCAAGGAAAAACGGCTAAGTCCCAAAAGGGTGCCTCTCTGGAAAAAATGTTCCGCACGAACCCCGGAACTTGCACACACCGGTAGTTCCGTTTTTTCAACGGCGGAACTACCGCATAGAAAATCAACAGAAGAGGAAATCGATCGTACTGCCAACAGATGGCCGGTCTGACCGATTTGCCACCGGTCAGACCGCCAGGCCACAGAGATCAAACCCTTTTGACTTTGCTCAAACGGCAAAACACATTTGCCCATCTTGAGTATATTTTCAACAAGGTTTCAAAGATGATATTCTCAGCAGGTTACAAAACACATTTGCTAACCTTTAGAATATTCATCACAAGGAATAAGGTATATGGATTTACATCATTTGTAAAACACATTTGTAAACTTAAGTCACATGCTACAATGGTTATGTATGAGCCTCGACTATTTGCAAAACACATTCGCAAATAATAGCATCATGCCTAGATGAGCTAGAGCAACCACGATGAGCTATCAACACATGACTAACTCAAACTACTAGTTAAGACCCCTCTTAATAGTACGGCAACCTATACTAGCATTCCGGTCTTCCAACCAAACACCAATACCGGTAAAAGACTAGGAACACATCCTTAGCCCTAGCTAGTCATACTTTTACCTTGCATCTTCTTGAAGCTTGATGACGCACATCATCACTTCAAGTCCGGGTCATTAACTTGATAATCATCAACACATGATGATCCTTTGCTTTACCTCCATCAACACATGATGTGTCTTCTCTTGTCTTGACGATTAACTCATGATGCATCCTTTACACCAAGCTCTTGACTTTAATGTCATTGACACATGATGACATCCAAAGTCCTCATCGCCCTGGAACATAACCTATTCATCCAACTCATGAAAAATGTTAGTTCCACAATGTGATTACCGTTAGTTACCACAACAAACCATTATCACATAATGGTGGGACAAGATACTTCAATCTTTCCCTTATTGGTAATTAAAGATAACCACTCCAATTACACATAAATTGAATGTAGATAAGGTAACACAACATGAGTATATATATAAACTACACAAGTCATATATATACTCACAACATGAGTATGTAAGAACTACACAAGTTCTATATACTCAAACGGATATGTTTCAAAGTAAAGATCTCAAATATATGTGGAAAACCAAATATGAATCAATACTAATGAAACCACAAAATATAGAATGAGCTCCCCTAAATGTGTGCATACACATATGTGTAATTAGATCATATGCACATATTCAAGTTAAATTTATGGTTGAGTTCTTTCTATATTTTGGATCCGAGGAATACAACATTATATAAGAGTATAAGTCAAATGTATACCTCGTTGAATTTCACCTTTATATCCAAATGAGACTACACACTAGATATAGAAATAGAAATGTTAGTCTCACAATTAGATTTGGTATTAATCACCAAAACACTCCATTAACTCATAATGGCGGGTCTAGATTCTTCAGGGGGCAACGATCCTTTCTGCTTTAAGAAAGAGTATATTATAGAGTGTAGTTATTATAATTTTTTCACTCTCCATCTCTACTTAAATGCTTTGAAAGAGGTTAAGCGGTTGTAGTATGTCATTTAATAATAGGAGTATGTATCGTTATTTCTCATTAACTGTTTATTAGATTTAGTATTTTCTTGATCTGTGCGTGTAGTGGTTAATAAACAAAATAGAGCGAGCAGTACTTAGTAGCAGCCTAGTAGATCATGTGGTCTCCATGTGTATGTTTGTGTGGTTTGCATCCCTTGAAGGATCTAGACCCGCCATTATGAGTTAATTGAGTGTTTTGGTGATTAATGACAAATCTAATTGTGAGACTAACATTTTATTGTTATATATAGTGTGTAGTCTCATTTGGATATAAATGTAAAATTCAACGAGGTATGCATTCAAATTATACTTTTATATATTGTTGCATTCCTCGGATCCAAAATATAGGTTGAACTCCACCATAAGTATAACTTGAATATGTGCATATGTTTCTATGTACACATTTGTGTATGCACACATTTAGAGGTAGTTCATTCTATATTTTGTGATTTCATTAGTATTGATCCATATTCCGTTCTCCACACATATTTGGAATCTTTACTTTGAAACATATCCTTTTGAGTATACAAAACTTGTGTAATTCTTGTATACTCATGTTGTGAGTATATAGAACTTGTGTAGTATATAGAACTAATAACCGGTGCAAGCTATGGTTCACCAAGGATGCGGATGGCCCTCCACCCCTCATGCTACGATCCGAGAAGCATTACTAGGAGCTCGATGCTAGCTACGTCCCATTCCTTCAGGACATGGGCTTGTTGCCCTTTGCAAGGCTGCTCTCGGTCGGACGGTACTTCGTCGTGGATGGTAGTGTGATGTCGGCACTCGTCGACAGGTGGAGACCGGATGCTCATACCTTCCACTTTCGGTGGGGAGAGATGACGATCACTCTCCAGGATGTCTCATTCTTGACCGATCTCTTGATTAGGGGTGAGCCACTTGTTCCTGGTCGTTTGTCGGCAGGCTGGAAGGCCCAGTTGGGGCATCGGTTTAGCATACCTGTCCTGAAAAGCGCTCGTGGTGTCCCTTAGACCTGGCTGAGGAATTTCAGCCATTGCCCGCTAGATGCACCTGACGAGGTTGTTAGGACGTACCTCGTCGCTTGGGTCCTATTTCCCACCACATAGGGCAATTGGGTGTACCCGGCCGTCGCATCACCGAGTCTTTGGTCGACGCGAGGTCAGGCGATACCTCGATCTGATTAAGGATCGATCGTCGCTGCGACATACAAGGGTTGTGTGACGCTTTGCGGCATGACACCGGTGTGAAACTGGGCTTCACTGTCTGGTAAGTGCTCCTACAACTGTGGAGTTGGGAGCATTTTCCCGTTGGACAGCCCTCCTTCGAGAGAGTAGTGCACCCGTACCCCGAGTTGTACGACCCGATCGACAGGCCCACTATGGGCTACCGCTGGACTGCTGCCTAGTTACGTTGGGCCAAGGACAAACCGGAGAGGTGCTACGCACTGTTCCACAATGAGTTCGAGTTGTTGCACGATAGCGACATCACATGGGCTCCATGGAACCCAAATCTCGCGAACACAGTAGCGCCATGTGGACTATCTGTGCAATGCACGCAGGACACTAGATTATGGGTGACTACTTGCCAACTGGTGTTTACCCATATGGGCAGAGCTCCTCCGGGTTTACTGACATTTCAGAATGCGCATTGTGATTTATGAATTACATGCCGTGCATGGTTTGGTTACATCCATTACAAACGATAGCATGTACGACGGGAACAAACCGAAAACAGCTAGGATACATGTGCGACTTTCTTAGAATCAGGATAAAGGAGGATGAAAACTAGTCTTCGTGGTACAATAGCCCCTTCCCCTTGTCTCAAGACTGCCCACAGTAGCGGTGAGTGTCAAAGTCATCCATGTCCTACGATTCCATGATGTAAGTAGTCCGTACAACCAAATACATAACTATGCTACAAAATGTACATAACTCGTGTCTTCAATATGGAGTGCGCCCGGGCGAATGGAAATGCTACGACAGGGGCCGATCTCAGTAGTTGGAGCCTTCCCCTTGTTTCGGGATTGCCCACATCGGTGGCGTGTGTAGAAGTCCTCCATGTTTTGCGATACGGGTCGGACGATTGTATGATGTTAGAAGAACAAAAAGACAAGTACATAATCAGGATGCAAATTATACATAACTCATCTCTTCGACATGGAGTGCGCTGGGCGACGGAAGAAGCTACGACGACAGCCAGCCTTAGTAGCAGGAGCCTTCCCCTTGTTCGTTGCGCGTTGTGCCCGATCGTACTCAGGTTTCTGTTCGGAGGTCCTCCACCACTACTTGGCTATCTTGGGATCCTCCGGTGCCTTGTCAATAGGGTCCAGTACGTAAGGTTTCCATCGCTGGAAGGTCTCGTCTTGCGTCGTATAGTAGTTCAACATGTACTTCTGCTCGATAAACGCCCTATCGTATAACTCCGGGTCGTCGATCCATTGGAAGAAGTTACAACGCATCACGAGCTACCATTACACACGGATGAAGTTAAAAATTTGTGGAATTCAACGTAGGGAATGGAAAATCTACATGTGTGCAAGATTCACTTACGAGGTCATGACCGCACGTGTAGTACGCCCAGGCGGTGGTGTCCGGGTGTGTCGACTGAATGATCTTTATTGGTTGTTCGCACACACATTGTGGGCATGAAAGCTCTGGTGGTACCGGTGCATCCTTCATTGAAAAATATGGGTAGGGCTTTGCCATCTTCTCAAGCCACTTGCGCTTCTGCAATATCTTCAGAAAAAAGTTCACCGATGAGTCTGACATATTGTAGCCCAACATAATGTTTTGATGTAGCGCACAAAACAAGGGCGAGTCAGTTCAAAACAAAAGTAATATCGAGAAACATACGTGTTAAGAAATAATGGTGTAAAGAGATGCATAAATATGAGCGGACTACCCATTTTACATGACAAGACGGCCCCTGTACAGATGGACAGTATAAGATATTACAACAGTAAATGACGACTAGACAAGCTCGGACTGTTGGGGCAATCCTTCATGGAGTGCCCAAGAGTTTTGCATAGCCTGCGCCTGATCGTGCGGCTCAGGCCCCCACGTTGGCTATCATCCATGTCGTTCCGAAAGCTCCGCGTCTGGCGTCGTCCCTTCCTTGTTGACTTCAAGACCATGTTCGGGCTCACTGCACCCTGTCTGGCCAAAGATCCCTATTGTTCATGTCCAAGCTACACGAGTGAAACTCTGCACTCTATGTACCAAAAAGATGCTGCATGTCGTAGTACTAGGAGATATAGGCGTAGACATCTGCCTTATTTGCGCACACGTCTTGTACACATGCAAGCTTAGCTTGTGTAGGAGCTTCGACTTGTTGCAGATGTGTGTAGCCACATCACCCAGGGTTCATGGATGTTTTCTTTCCCCTTGGCATGACTGTTGACATAATTTTGCCACAGTCTGATATCGTACTTACTCCTGGGACCATCGATCACCCGAATGTCGTACGTGGACTTGATAACCTTCTGCTTGGCACATCGAACCTTGCTATAGCTGACTAGATAACCAACTAGATTAACGACTTTCGACAGTAGCACCTTGGGGGAGACAGACACGTCCTCTGCAACTAGATGGCTAATGAGGAGGCGCCACATATGCGAAGCGATACCGATGCTACCATAGCAGCTCGCAAGTATGGTCGGTCATCGCCTTGACCGTGAAGACCGAGCCGAAGAACTTTACTCGGTGAGCGCTAACCATGCCAGGGCAGCCTTCCACTATGTACTTCACTTTGTAATATCTTTGGTTAGACCGGTGCACCCGGTACGCACGGCTGATGGACAAGGCATACCATGTTATAGCTTGATGCACGACCACCTTGCTAGCGAAGTGCTGTGCAACTTAGAGAATGTCACCATCAAACCCGCATTGGGACCCTTCTTCTTGTGGCAATACGAGCAATCGCACTGTGATGTCATCAAGTCTGGATGCCACGTACGACACCTCCAAAGACACAATTCCGCTGGTAGGACCAGCACCCTGGGGTGTGTCCTCCTCACTACCATCCGAGCCTGGGTCGGCATCCTCGTCGGACTCCAACCCCAGAGGCTGGTCCGATAGGTAGTCGTGGTAGTCAATTAGGGTCCGGCCACCACAGTCTCGTCCTCTTATTTTGCACAAAATTATGTGCAACTCTTCTCTCGTGGACTTCCTCTAAAACAACGCATTTTATGTTGTTGTCTTCAAGCTTCGCCTATGGTTGCCCCCTTCCCAAGGCATCAGCATCATCATGGTCTCTTGGCGGTCTGCATACAAATTTTACATACATCATCAGCCTCCCGTATACCACTACCTCGGGCTGGAAAGCAATCTGCATGTACTGGCCCCATGCTACTCTTTCATTCACCTTTACTAGCTCCCATATGCCCTGTCCTCCCCTACTCGTGCAGGCGATCACCTCGATGGCAAGTTTCTTCATCATTGGCTCCATGTCGAGCTCCCTCCGGATGCATATCCTAAGCTCATGAATATTCATCGCTTCGAGTCCCTCCGCCCGAACCACGTTGTACTAGCATCTCAACAGGTCCAACCCATCGGGTCCGGCCCTTATAGGACCATCGCCATAAAACACTACCAAGTCTTGCATTGTTGAAATTACCTAAAGCTATAACAAGCCGATTTACGGTACCCAATATAACAAACAAGGTATGCAATTAGCACTAATTATTGTGTTGTACAAAACTATTTACATCAGATTATTTCTTGAATCACAACTAATTGCATAGGACTAGACACAAAAGTACTTATTAATTATAAGTAATTTATTTGCCACTAATTACCAGAGACACATAATTACAACACATTACATACAAGTAAGCAATTAAATACGAGTAATTGAATACGTACAATTAATTAAATAGCAACAATTTGATTACTTATCAATAAATTACTTACGAGTAATTGATTACATCCAAGTAATTCCCACTAAAATAATCACGATTACTTGTGTAAGACTTATTAACTACACATCATTTATTATTCGTAATTAATTACAACTAATCAACTGTGAGCCATTACTTAACAACAAATTAATTATGGTCGCATAAATTCGACCACTAAATTTGCACTAACGTAATTACCACTAATAAACTACGCAAAATTTAATTATAACATATTAATTATGACTAATTAATTAATTAACACATCATTTCCACTAAATAATTGCGAGTAATTAATTATGGCTAAATAGCTACGAGTATTCAATTACGACGGCTTAATTACCACTAGTTTAATTACCATTTACAAACTATAATTAAATTACCACTAACTAACTTCAACTAAAAACTTACCGCTAATTAACTACGAGAGAAATAATTGCAACTAAAGCATAGGAACTAATTTACATGTATGTCGACTTCACAGTACTTATACGGTCATAATCCAAACCACTGTTGTAAACACAATTTACTTCACAGCGTAATCCAAACAAAGTTTAGGTTCAATTCTCTTTGTTCTCAGCGACGAGCGCGAGAACGAGAACGAATTCTGGAATGAGAGTGAGAGCAAGAGCGGCGCAGGTTTTTATAGGCGTGCGAAGGCATTTCGCACAGACAGGGTTTGCATGTGGACGGAGGCAACGGCGTGATGGCTGAGAGGGGGAGCACTTTCGGAGCCAAAAGCAACCAAAAGGGACAAATGGCGACGGGGGCGCATGTCTATCGGCCACATGGATGGGTGGTAGGCGTCTGAGCCACCAAACCGTGGACTTGCTAATGTCCGGGCCACCGAAGCACGACACAAGACGCATCCAGGGCACCAAACCACAGACAAAAAAAAGTTCGGGCTGCCGAGTCACGGTAGCGACCTACCGGGCTAGGGACGCAAGGACAATGCTCTCCGGTCCAAGGGCGCACAGACGAGGGCGATGTGGCGGGCGGAGGCGCACGAACGGTGCTGTCCGGACCAGAAGAGTACGGATGTGCTACCAACTTTGTAAATACGGCATGAGGACCGCCGTTTTTGCTAATACCAGGTGCAACAATATCATTTTGACCAAAAATTCAAGTTTACTTGGCGCGACCCTGCTGAATATGTGAAGGTATAAATACACCCATCCGTCGTTCGTTCCAGTTTGGCTACCGTCTCTATCCCATGCTTTTCCTTCTACATAAACAAAGTCAGTGTTGAGTAATTAAGCGAAGTAAAAAAGCAATTACTAGTTACTAAACACAATTATCAAACACAAAAACTGATAGATCTGATCCGGTCGATCCGAACGAAGGCGCAACTGACAGCAACAACCACTAACACCAGAAGAACAAGAAAACGACAGCCTTGGAAGATTTGCAAGGAGGGGCCGGGACCCAGGCGTCTGAAAAGGAGGAAGGAGCATCACATGCCATGGCACATCCATCTACCGGAAACACTTGTGAAGCCATCAAAGAAAGAGGAGGAAGATGCAGGCACGCCCGTCGTCGATGTTACTATAGAACTAGCACCTCTCACACTCTTTTTTAAAATTACAAAAATGGCACCACAAATGTGTGTCCTTAAGTCACGTGTTCTCCACCGTCGAACCCTTGTCCAGACGAGCCAATTTCCGTGCACCTGTAGCCCGAACACGCGAGTGGCTGCCAAGTGGCAAATCCGGGCCAGGGGTATCTGGACACGTCTTCCTCCGTGTGCCTGATGTCTGGACACGTCTCGCGGCGCTACCTGGCCCCTCATCTGTGCTCCCCTGCCCCAGAGGCGTTGTCCGCGCCCTGCTGTCCAGACACGGCGCTACCGCACATCCCTGGCCCGGACGAGCCACAGACGCACGCGTGTCACGCGTGCTGCTGCCTCGCCCATGCCCCCTAGCCCTACGAGTCTTGCATGTTTGAAATTACATAAAGCCACAACAACCCGATTTACAATACACAAATTAAATTTACACCACTATTTATATGTGATTATTTCTTCAATTACTACTAATTAAATATGACTATTTATATGTGGTTATTTCTTCAACTACCACTAGTTACGCATAATACAGATAATTACGACATATTACATACAAGTAAGCAATTAAATGCAAGTAAGTCAATACAGATAATTAATTAATAAGCAAAAAATTGATTGCTTACCAATAAATTACTTACGAATAATTCATTACATCTAAGTAATTTCAATGAATTAATTATGATTAATTAGTTAGCACTAATTAACTACGAATCATTAATTATTCATATTTTTTATGTTTATGTTTATTATTTTATTACCACCGATAAACAATGGGTGATTATTTACTAACAAATTTACTAGGGTTACATAAATTCGACAACTTATTTTGCGCTAATGTCATTGACACTAAACAATACATGCAATTTAATTACACAATATTAATTATAACTAATTAATACTTTATTTCTACTAATTAATTATGACTAATTAACTATGATTATTTAATTACAAATGCTTAGTTACCACTAATTTAATTAGCATTTACAAACTACGGGTCAATTGCCACTAACTATGACAAAAAAAAATTACCGCTAATTAACTACGACTGAAATAATTACAACTAAAACACACGAAGTAATTTTACCTTACCTTGATGTTGACGTCACGGTACTTGTATCGTCGTAATAACTGCTCTAAACACTAATCAATTTACAGTGCAATCTCGACAAAGTTTTCGTTTAATTCTCTTTGTTCTCAACGACGAGCGCGAGAACGAGAGTGAGAGCGAGAGGGAGCACGACCCCGGTTTTTATAGGTGAGCGAAGGCGCTTCGCGCAGACGGGGCATTTAGATTAGCAATGCGTGCGGATGGATGGGATGTGGGAAAGACGAGGGCAGATAGGAGGCTTTCGGCACCGAAAGTTGATAGGGGCACAGACCGGGCGCAAGAAGCCCAGAAACACGACCGCCGCGTGTTGGTTAGGCGGTGTCTGGGCCACGGGCACGGGCGAGGTGGCAGCACATGCGACACGTGTGTGGCTATGGCTCGTCTGGGCCAGGGATGTGCGGTAGCGCCACGTCTGGACAGCGGGCGCACAGACAATGCCTCCAGGGTAGGGGAGCACTGATGAGGGGCTAGGTGGCGCAACGAGACGCATTTGGCCAGCGGGCGCACTGAGGAAACCACGTTCGGACACTCCTAACCCGGATTTGCCACTTGGCGGCCGCTCGCGCGTCCAGGCTAAGGTTGTACAGATATTGGCGCGTCCAGGCGTGGGTTCCACGGTGGAGGACACATGGCGCACAGAGACCCTTCTACGGTGCCATTTTAGTAAAAAAGGCATGAAGGGTGCTAGTTCCGTAATAGCATCGTCAAATAGTGCTATTTGGACTAAAAACTCTCGGCATAGGCATCCTCCCCTCATCTTTCCTTTGTCCGCACTTAGGATGTGTTTGGTTCATATATTGATGTTGTTTGAGTTTGTTATGTTTTTTTGGCAAATCGCTATATGTTATTGAATAAATTCGGATCTTCACAGTATGTCACGTGCGCCCACATATAAGTCTCACAATAAGTGGCATATTGTAAATCAAGTAATTAGTCAATGGCATATTGTGAGTTTTCTCAAATTTTTTGGCCAAACCTGCCTAAGGTTAGGTTATCAAAATTGCCACCACACAACGGCTAGCAAAAATGAATCTTGCCACCCTTTTTTAGTCCTTGAAGTGTGAGATCCGGATGGCAGAAAAATGAATCTTACCATAAGTGTGGTTAAGAACCAAAATAACGTCTAACTTGATCAAACTTGTTTAGTTCAAAGTGTAAGAACCAAAATAACGTCTAACTCGATCAAACTTGTTTAGTTCAAAGTGTGACAAAATATAATAATATTTAGCTACGAACCAAACCGGCGCTTACGTTGTGTTGGGGTTGGAGAGACTTCGAGCTCGATTCGACTCGAAGCTGCCTTGGCCTTGCACGCCCACCAGTCCCTCTCAATTATCACCTCACCACCCACCCCGGCCGTCACGGCGAAACTGCCTGCCTGCCTGCCTGCGTGTGGTGTGTGAAGTGATCATGTTTTAACCGTGCCGGATTTGTCAGGCCGTTTCTGATAACCGGCCTAATTAACAATCCAGAAAGGAGCACGCACTGTGTGTGCACAATGGCTATCAGCTAAACGCTGTACGCACAGCGGTGCAGTCTTGTCCTCTTTGGTACAAAAGTAGTGTATTGGTTTGGTGTGATTGACATTTCAGACACATTGGGTTTGACCAGGCCGTGCGTTTTCGAAATTGCATGCCCATTGATGCATTGTCGTGGATCGGGTCACTAAAATTGTAGAGAACATTTTTCTAGTGTTGTCTTTGCCAGATGGACTGTCTAGAGGGTGAAGTGGTAGGGGCTAACCCAATGCCACCAAAGAATTTTGCCATCGTTGATTAGTTTATGTTCGAGAAAATTACCACTGAAAGTTGTTTTAATCCCTGTCGAACCCGAGAGCGAAATATTTTAGATTCTCTGTGTTTCATACATTAGTTCAGAAATAGCTAGTGTACACAATCAAACAAAAGTAAGTAGTGTAACCATAATACATCATTTATTAATAGTAATTAAAGTTTGTTACAAAAGGGTATAAAGCCAATAAGTAAAATATAGCGAAATCAAAAGCAGTAAGGTAGGTCACACGATTCGCCACAGGCAATCGTCTAGGGGCGCAATCTAGTCGTCTAAGTTCCCATCCTCCACGTAATACTCTTCTCTTACTCAACAATTTATTAAGCAATGGTGAACACAATCAACTGTGCTCCACAAGTTGCACCCAATACCAGATTATAATGCATGCAATGATTCATCAAAGGAAGGCTTATATGACTCAATTTGCATAAAGCGATCGATGTTTCCATTTAAATATTCATACTAAGTTCTAAAGCAGTTTATTCTATAACCAAAATTTATTTTTCTAAATTCTCGAGTTTTATAGTAAAATAACATTCATCCAAGAGTGGTGAATGATACCTTCCTATCACATGACAAGCCGCCTAATTTTTAAATTGGATAAAAACTATCCAAAATCATTTCATAAAGTCTTTTAAAATTAAACCAAATTATAACATTGAGTGACTTTGCTGAGCATGTTCATGATCGTGGACATGACTATTCAGATAGTGACGAGGATCTAGAAATACTCATTTAATTATTTATATGTAATCCTTATTATGAATAATGACATCATTATATGGTTCTTGAGTATACCCCTTAATGTTCATAAGGGAGAAGCTGTAGTCGTAAGATCTTCTACGACTACCTCATGATCGTAAGATCTTCTACGACTACCTCATGATCGTAAGTTCTTCTACGACTACCTCATGATCGTAAGTCTTTCTATGACCAGATCAGCTACGACCATCTCATAGTCGTAAGTTATTCTACGACTAGCACATGATAGTAAGTTCTTCTACGATCACCTCATGGTTGTAAGTTCTTCTACTACTAGGTCAGTTACGACCACCCTCTAATCGACCAAGCCTACAAACAAGTAGGCCCAATTGATTAGAGCATCTAAACAATCAGTATATGCTATTATTCTCCAGAATAACTGCATGATTAATCTCTCTATCCTCGTGATAACTGTCTGACGACGTGGGAGAATTACTTCTCCAACAATAATCTCTGGTAACTGCGTCATCATCTGAAGCATTGATACGTCCCTTTGGGCTGAAGAAATTGTCGCCCACTCCGAGAACACTATAAAAGGAGGAATCACCAGACGGCGGGGAAGGAGAAAAAGAAAAGGAGAAGATAAAAAAGAAAGAAAGAAATAGACAATCAGGAACACAAGACATTGCATTACAGTCTTTCTCTTGATTTGTAACCATCATACTCAATATAGTCACACAGAAGTATGATTGTTATTCTCTCCAGAGAAGGCTCAGACCTGTATAAATACCCGTGTCATTCTCTCTGCGTGATTTGAGTCTTGGAGACCCCCTGAATCAAACAATCACTACATAAATTCGGTTCTAAAAGACTGACAAATAGTTTCACATTCTGCAGAGGTTGTACAGCTTTACCCACAAGAGATAATCACTTGTAATGTCCGTTTCACACAATTTCGATGGTGTGCGACTAATAGATTATCAAAAGACCTTTACAATGCACCATCCCACCGTAGTCCCGCGTCGCTAATGTTTCGCTTCCTTTTGATAGAAACCTACTAGATTTAAGACCCCTCTTGCACCATGTGATAATACGTAAAAGTAGGTCATAAAGACACGCACGCAACCGGATGGCACGACCATGGTGAAATATTACAAATTATTTAGCCTAGTCCTACCTACACAGGACATAGCAAGTTGCGGCTTGAAGACCGGTCTATAACTGACTTGGTGTGACTTTCCAAAATAATCATTGGGCTTTGATCATAGAAATGTCTCGATTCTGTGCATCAACGTGCACCATCCAAACATCGATTTCACCCAAGTTCAAGTCAATTTTCGCTTTTATTTACCAAGTCAAATCATTTTACAAACTCCTATGGTAACTACAATACCATAGCATAATTTAAATCATAGTTGAACTTTTGGCTAAAGTGTCGAGGAGTTGATGGTGGCGGTGGACGTCCAATCGGCCGGCAATGAAGAAGAAGAGATCTTCGGTGAAATACTGCGGCCAAAAAGGGAAATTGAGAGGGGGAAGGAGTTCCTTGAGGGCCGAAACACGAGATGACACGGGCGGCGCGACGAGGGGTTCACCAGCGCGAAGAAACAGGCAACAGGGCGCGATGGGCGAACGGAGGAAGCCGGGGCCTTCTTCGGCTGCTCTTGGTGACAAAGAGGGAAAGGAGAGCACAGGCGAGGAGGGAAGGCAGGAGGGGCTCAGGGCTCCTTATAACCTCAAGGGGGAGGGAGATGGCGGTCTGAGGGTGTGGGGATGGGTGCTCTGGTGCGGCGACTGGACAAGACACGGGTAGACACCGGAGTCCACGAGAGCAGGAGCGGCACAGGTGGAGCAGGTGCGCGGCAACGACTTCGGTGGCCCTAGTGACACGGTGCTTGTGTAGTCCCGAGGTGCAGCGAGGACAGGGGCGAGCAGGCGGCACGGGCTCCCTCGCGTGCATACGGGATGGGTGCGGTTAGGCGAGCGGGTGGTGCAGGGGCGAGGACGAGGCAGGTGAGGCGATAAGGCGCGCTTTGCGTAGAAGGTGGGAGCAGTTGGGAGTGTAGGGTGTGGGGTGCGGCACTGGCGAACGGACCAGCACACGGGAGCGCATCCCAGGCGAGCGGGTGGTGTAGGGGCGAGGACGAGGCAGGAGGGGATGGGATTGAGCCCAGAGAGAGAGAGAACGGACCAAGCCCAAGGAGTAAATTCAAAACTGGAAATCAAATCAAAATTTGAAGTTTGAAACTAAGGTTTGAATTGAAGCTTTTGAACTTAAATGAAGTTCTTCAGTTTACTGTTCACAGTCTGAAAGTTGTTACCTGTCCATACATGCTCAAGTACCAGGAGAAGTGAGAAGCTCATGCCTGCAAGCAAGTTCTGGATATGTGAGAAGGTGAAAGAATGGTTGTTGGAACATGCCAGTCTTGGAGCCCAAGAATTACAGCTGGATATGTGAGAAGGTGAAAGACCGGCTCTAACCAACATGAGCCTCTCACCAGCCACCATGGTCATACCACTGCCAACACCTAGAGAAAAAAAACACCACCACTTGCATCTGAGAAGGGCAAGGGCAAGACAAGAGCTGTTGCACCTAACAGACCAGCTATGGGCACTAGGAGCAAATGAAAGCTTCTTGACTGAATTGTGAATTGAAATGTGGAATTACTGTATTTTGGTGTTGTAATGTTCTGGAATGACTGTGGATTGAACTTAGCTTGAGAACTTAGTTTTATTTTGGTATTGTGATGTTCTAGAAATATGATACTTAGACTTATGGTGTTGTCATATTTTGCTACTGCAATGTTCTGGATCTATGGTGAAGATAAGCATACAACATCATACGAATATTTCCTGGACACATGGACTCGCTTACGCAAACTACCTAAACTACATCATATATATTGCATATACTACAACAATGATACACACACATAAGCTTCTCCAGCCGCTTCAGATTGTCAAGAATCATATCAAGATGCTCTTCCACGGGTGACATGTTCACCATTAAACCAAATGGAGCTACAGGTGGATGTTCAACTCCCCTTTCCATCCCGGCATCAATAGTGTCAGCCCACTGAAAGTACTGGTATCCACCGGCCTAAAATCCACATAAAAAGACAAAAAGAAGTGAGGAAACAAACAAAAAATCCCAATAACAACATTCTCAAAAATCAAACTCACCGAAAAATACGAACACTTGTAGAATGTACACCCCATGTTTTCTTCGGTGTTGAGGTAGAGGACATTTACTTCAACCTGACAGTTTGGGCAATTGACGCGCCTTGCATTCGTTAGCGCCACAACTCTTCGCTTCATCGAACTTGATGACCGAGACATGACATTGAGGAGGGGCAACTACAAGCAAATGAAAGAGGAGAAGGAGTTGAGTTGGATTTGCTTTATAGAGCTGGCCTTGGCAGGAGATCTAGCGCCAATATTTTTTCACCCTAGTGCCAAAACATCCAAACGCAGTGACATATAAGGAATCCAGTCATGGCGGCCTTTGTCCCAGTCCAAAGGGCAAAAGAGACTTTTCCACTGCGACTTAACATGGATCTCATGTTCAGCTGATGGAAATGGCATAGAGAGGATCAAATAAGAAACTCAGTGGCACGTAGAGGGTCGAATTTTTATTAGTGAGATAGAAGAGATCGAAACAATTTTTAGTGGTACGATGAGGATTTTTCTCTTTATGTTTCCACCTCCATATGGCTGTGCGAGTAAACTTACTAGAATTAATACATTGTCGAGGCCAGGGAAGAAAAGGCTAGCGAAATTAGATGGTCCAAAAATTGACACGGAGGTTGTTTGCAAGGAAGGTTGATCAAGGGTGCATCTAGTGACACGCACCTCGGGAACAAAGATAGCAGCATTTGATTCTTTCTAGCCAGCTCTTTTGCATCTTTCGATCTCAAGCAATATTCTAGAGGGAATATATATCTTTCCCTCTCCATCTTCTCCTCCTTGCTTCAATCGCCATGCTTCTAAGGATGTCTTGCTCAAAGCAGAGAGGTTTATTCTAGTTGGTGTTTATGAAATCTCAGTCAACCTACAACTAGTAGTCAATAAACTCTGCCTGCATCTAACTTTGGGTCCTACGCACGCCAATGCTAGGTAGTAGCAGTACTTGGCAGTTAAGCTATGCATGTATTGTTGCAGCTAGGAAAAACCAACTGGAAAGCAACAATAATTTCATATGCGTGCTTGTGTTACTAATCTCCAATTCAAGCACGACATGCAGCTGGCGACCTTACAAATCTCTTTAACGAAGTCTTCGAGTTTTGTATTAGGATTACGATATGAAAACTAGACTCAATCAAAACCTGGAGAATTATTTGCCACGGATTTAAAAAAAAAAAAAGAGAGCCAGCGCAACAAATGTCATTGTTAGCATTTCGGTCAATTCATCGTTTTTCATCAAGAAGGAATCCCAAAATTCCAAACCAAAGCATTTGACAACCACTCAAGAGTAGGTTGGATGCTTCAATCTCCTGCTGATTTGCGTTCCATCTTTTTTCCCCCAAGACAATGAAAGTCCTGAAAAGGAAAGAAAGTTCAAAGAATTGCCTCCCAATAAAACCAAACAACTACTCTAGAACAAGACATCTATTTTTCTTTTTTCTCACCAAATAAATTTCCTTCTTATCAACAACACGTACTTGAAAATGAGGCAACACTAAAAATTCAACGATTGATTGATGCCCTGTATTCATCCATGTAGCTTATCTGCCGAAGAGAAGCAACGCAACGCAACGTGTTGCTTGGTTCTCAGCTTATACTAGCAGTTTTTGATAGAATATTTGACAGCTGGGATGAAGGCGCCTGGAAAATCAAGTATTTGGAAGCTTCTCGCAAGGAGTGAAACATGATTTTTGTCGCTGGCCTTTGATGATGTCAAGATATAAATTTGCTCAAATATCGCATTGAAGCTAATATCGGTAATTGAATGAGTTACTAAATGGTTGGGAGTTGCATGTCGCATGAGATTAGTTGAGATACTCCTACCATTATATTGTACGATGACAATGCTATAGTGTTATACGCTTTGGTCACGTCACTTAATACCTATCATAAATGTCATTAGCTTAAATTATGTGGTACAAACATTTATGGCTGGTATCTTCGGCAGGTTGGGATATCTCGGTTAATATTTCTAATTTTTCTTTAATTGGATTGTCTATATTTTACTTGACTAATTTATTTTAGTAAGACGAGTCAATTATTTTTTTACCGTTCTATACAGGATTGGATGCTCCCAATTTCTCCTTCACTAGTTACCCCCTCCTCCCTAGAGGATATGCCTTTGCCTCTCGCATCGCATCGCATCGCATGCCCCACCACCCACCCTCACGATTTCTCTCTTGCGCGTGCCGCCGCACACTTCCTCCCCTCTCATTGTCACCTCCGCACCCCTCTGGCTGCGATCCCCTCTCCTCTTGTGCCTCATCACACACCGGCAATTCGTT
This sequence comes from Hsuehochloa calcarea, assembly GCA_036346395.1. Taxonomy (NCBI): domain Eukaryota; kingdom Viridiplantae; phylum Streptophyta; class Magnoliopsida; order Poales; family Poaceae; genus Hsuehochloa; species Hsuehochloa calcarea. Next base: position 62,862,028 of record CM070610.1, on the reverse strand, counting down.
CCTCGCCTCCTCTCATGCCGCCGCCCCGCCCCGGTGCCGTCACAGCTCAACTAACAAAATGTGCTTCTAAATCGGAGGAAGAAGGGTGGTACACTCAACAAAGGGGTGCTCGTTATTACGTAGCAAAACTCCCGTGACTTTTTTCCAAACGCCTCCGCCATCGTTATTACGTAGCAAAACTAGGCGGAGCCCCCGAATAAAAAACGGCCCCATCTTAATCTCCTGCATTAACGTCAATAAATCAGGAACAAACAAACGCTAATCCTCCATCCCCTATTATTCTAATTGGAACCATCCGTACGCATCCCCTATTATTTTACCTCCAGTAATTTTAGGCTCCATCCTTTCCGTCTCCGTCTCCGCGATCGAGCCCGTCCGGTCCCGTTCTCCATGTGAGAGGTTTTAAAAGAGGGAGATTGGTAAGGAAGGAGTACTTACTCGGGTGTTTTCTTACCTTGGGATACTCGAATTTATATCCCTCCGATTTACCTCGCGATTCGTGTAAAAGAGAGCGTGCGAAGTGGGTGCGGGGGGATTGGACTCGACTCGCCCCCTATTAAAAACCCGAGTGGAAGTTTTCTTCTCCGTGACCTCCCGCTTCGCGAACCCCACCACCCGTCCGTTTCTTCTCCTTGCCTTGCCTTGCCCCTCTTAACAATGGCAATACAAGCCCAGTACCCTTCCAATCTTCTCTTCCACGATAGGTGCGCCTCCCTCCTCACGTCCCGTCCTCTCACTTCTTCCCTTGGATGCGTGCCTGGAGCCGCCTGCTGTGTTCTTGAAAGGTGTTTTGGTTTGGTTTGGTTTGGTGATCTCATGGGTTCGTCTGGTTTACAGAGGTCAGCCGGAGAGGAAGGAGATGGACCTGCCCAGGGCGCCGCAGCTCTCCGGAGTCTCACCGGCGGTATATTTTGCCAGTGGTGGAGGTGGGTGCCTGACAGCCTGACGTCGAGAGAACTCAGGTCGTGCCGTGGCCGCCGTACGGTTCTTGGACTGTGACATGGGCGTGTCTGGTTTTGGTTTTCTTGCAGCGAGTGGGAATCGGAGGAAGCGCGCGAGGGAGGCCATGGCGCCGCCGCCGACCAAGGAGGAGTACATCAACCTGTTCAAGCTCCAGCCGCAGCAGTCGACGTCTCGTGTCAACATGGCGCAGCTACACAACAGGTTCGCGTCGTCCCCGTCGTCCCCTGCCCCGACGACACTCGTGTCGACTGGCCTCCGCTTGGCATTCGATGAGCAGCAGCAGCATCAGGAGAGCAAACAGATGAATGCCTTGTGCTACTCGTCGTCTCCGTCACCGTTCGCCTCCTTGTCCGACAAGCTCGCCGGACAGATGAAGCAGCATGATGAGGAGCTCGACCGATTCATCCGCGACCAGGTAATTTAACTTTGGCATCTACAATCCGTTAGTTTGTATCGTCCGTTTGTTTATTGGCCTCATGTGCCCGCGCGTTCTTGGTCAGGGCGAACAGCTCAGGCGGGCGGTGGCCGATCGGCTGCGGTGCCACAACCGGGCTCTTCTGGTCGCCGCAGACAAGTCCGCGGCGCGCCGGCTCCGGGAGAAGGCGGCGGAGGCGGAGCGCGAGGCGCGGCGCGGCGCCGAGCTGGAGGAGCGGCTCGCACGCCTCCACAGCGAGGCGGCGGCGTGGCAGGCGAAGGCCCTCTCGGAGCAGGCCACTGCGATGGCCTTGCATGTGCAGCTCCAGCAGGCCGAGGCCGTGGCGCGGGCATCCGGCGAAGAGCTCGCCGGCGGCGACGCTGGCCCGGCGGAATCCTCATCGTCCGCGTACGTGGACCCTCGCCGCACCGGGTCGGAGCGCGCGTGCCTTACCTGCCAACTCAGGCCGGCTACGGTGGTTCTCCTCCCCTGCAGGCACCTAAGCCTCTGCTGCGACTGCTTCACCGCCGGCGACGTGAACGTGGCCATGGCGTGCCCGGTCTGCCATTGCGTCCGGACAGGGAGCGTGGAGGCCATCCTCTGTTGAGGTGGCCTCATCTGGGTCCTCCATAAGTCCCATCTTCTGAGTGCTTGATGCAGAGGCATCATTCCCCATCCCAAAACATGAAAATTAGGAAAATTAGATTTATTTTTTTTTCATTTTTTTGTTCATATTTTTTTTTAACTTTTTTTACTGCTGAGGATTTATTCATCAATCTACTTTTGGTATTTGGGGTTTAAGAGAATTCAATTGATAAGTTCATTGCTAATACGCAGCAAGTGCACAGAGGTGACTGAATGTTGCACGTTCGTTTTCATTTGTTTCGGCTCTCCCCCTGACAGTACTACGAGGAAGTTTTCCAAGTTTGTTGCTCCTAATTTGCTCCCTGTGTGTATCTTGACGTCTTCGCAACCCGATATGGCGATATCGGAGTCGATAATACTGGTACTAGACTACCGGTGTTAAGAAGTGATCGCAACCACCGTGCCATTCCTGACGCCCATTTGATGCGACTCGAAGCCTGCATTGCTCAAAACGTCGAGATTTCTTGTACCGGAGGCTAGTGCGCGGGCCGGTTAATGCTGTTGGCGGGTTCGGCGTCGGAGGCATCAACGGGCGCGCGGGAGAGGGCGGCAGCGTACAGGCACTGAGGCACGCGCGAGCGAGCAGTGGGCAAGTTATTGCGGGCACAGGCGCACACGGCGTGGGGCGGTGGCCGGTGGCCAGTGGGAGGACGAAGGAACGGCCGCCCACGGGATCCGGATCCTCTGCCTTAGTTGGAGCAAAGGAAGAGGGAAATAGAGCCGCTGCCTTCGGGCAACTTCGAAAAAGAAGTTACGATTTCACTCGACGCTACAGTAGTTTCCAGCACAGGGTCTCGAAGATTGCGTTCCAACAGTACGCTACAGTGTTTCCCGGATCCACACGGCCGCGCAAAAGGCGTGGTTGGTTACGGCCTCCGGCTCGCGGCAATCCGGCAGGGCGCAGGCACGCGCGCCGCGAGCGAGCGGTTGTAAATAGCGGTGCACGGCGCGGCCCGTGGTAACCGCGAGCGGTGGTTCCCACCAGTCGTTTTTTGCCTTCCCGTTGGGAAGTGGGGCTGAGGTGGGCGGGAGCTTTGAGCCTGGGGGCATCGGGGCGGGAGCGGCGCCTCCTTCCGTGGCTACGGTTACTTGAAAACTCGTCGGAATGGCTGTACAACATACTACTGTCTCCGCTATTTTGGAGAAAGTTATTGTGATCACCGGAACTTTTTAATGATGTAATCTATTTTTAAAAATATATATTTAAGGATAACATCTCTTTAAATTTATTTTCAATTATGATCACTTTGATCACGTTACGTACCACCGTGTGATTAAATCTGTCACGATAGCCCTCTGAGTCAGCGCGCCTCCTTTTTTTAGGTTAAGTCTTGTCACGCCTAGAGGGGCGGCGTGACAACACTCATTTGCTACGCTGAGATCCGTGGCATGACAATACTCATTTATCACGCTGAGATCCGTGGCATGATAATGCACTTTTGTCACACCACACGATGTCACGTGGTTAAAGGAGTCAGAATTAGAAATAAAATTAGGAAGGTATTATCTTTAAACTATTTTAAAAAATATATTAAATTATAAAAATTTATGTGATCACCTTACCGATCTTGACATATCTGTAAATTTTACTGCTAAGGATTATCGGCAACTGAAGGAGATGATGACAAGCTGCTAGAGTACATGCCATAGCGAATACATAAATTCGTGCATAGAGCCTAATCCAATGAATAAATTAGTCCGGACAAAGCACTAAGGATTATCGGCAATTGAAGGAGATGATGACAAGCTGCTAGAGTACATGCCGTAGCGAATACATAAATTCGTGCATAGAGCCTAATCCAATGAATAAATTAGTCCGGACAAAGCAGTAGACACTAGTACCCCAGTACCACTCCATACCGGTGAGTACGCGTTATTTATGATGAGGAACCGTGATCTGAGTTGAGTCTGAACGATTATTTTGTAAATAAATTTAGCATGGTAAGATCGATGTAAAATTACAAAAATAAAATAGTAGACTAATCACAGAGAAATTCTTGCTTTTTTTTTATTGCTCTTCATACAATCAATATTTTACAATGACTAGCACCTATTATATATAGTCTACAGATGCTACTAGGGTTTGAAATGAGGCGCTCGTATATAAGCCGGTTGCTAGGCCAAGTTCATGGTTTTCCAACACTCCTCTTTGGCACCCATCATCACATGTCCATGCTTCGTCAAAAACTCCATAAAAACCTAACGGAAAAATTTTAGAGAAAGAGTACGTGACACATATTCTGCTACGTTGCACGAATTGTCTTGTTAAAAAACTTAACTGAGAAGCTTCAGGGAAACTCGTCAAGGGAAAAAGAGTACAATACACCTAATTTCATTTTTTTCTCCATGATTTATTCTTTGGGTACTCGATCTTCATGATCATGTTTCAATAATGAGTTCGTAAAGATTTTCCTCCTGAATTCTACACTTCTCTAAGTCTCATCATTTCAATTCCACGTATGCATCTTTCAAAGCTAGATGCTGGTAGTGACTTAGTGAATAAATCTGTAAGATTTTCACATGACTTAGTATGCAGTACTTTAATTTCATCCATCTTTTGCAATTCATGGGCATAGGAGAACTTGGGGTTGATATGCTTTGTGAAATGACTCTTCACATAACCTATCTACATTTGTGCAACACAAACTGCATTATCTTCATAGATAATAGTGGGGGTTTGCGCGGTATTCAATCCACACGATTGCCAGATGTGGAGAATCATCCGCCAAGCCAAGCACATTCTCGTGAAGCCTTGTACAATACTATGATTTTTAGAGTGGTTCATCGTAATCGATAAGACTTTGCTTAGACGATTTACATAAAATTGCAGTTCCACCACATATGAATACATAGCCTATTTGCGACTTGGTTGTATGTGGTCCGACAGGTACCCGACATCAGCATAGCCATTCATAGACATGTCTTGATTCTTTCTGTAAAATACTTTGCTTCCTTTGAGGTATCGAAAGATGTCCTTCATTCCCTGTCAATGCCTTCTGGTAGGTTTTGCACTATACCTTGCTAGCAGGTTCACTGCAAATACAATATCCGATCTAGTACAGTTTGCTAAATACATGAGTGTTTCTATTGCACTTAAGTATGGGAATTTCCGTCCCAGGACTTCCTCCCCTCTCCTCTAGGTCTGTACTGATGCTTGTCATGTTACAAAGATTTCACGACCATTGGTATTTTCAAAGGGTATGCCATTTTAAAATTAAACATTTCTAACACTTTGTGAGTGTACGTTGACCGATATATTAATATATCTTCGAGGGTATGCTCAAGCTGCAAACCTAGGCAATATTTGGTTTTTACCCAAATCATTCATTTCGAACTCCGACTCTAGGTAAGAGCTTGCTTTTGTAATACCTTCTAGGGTTTCAATGATGTTCAGATTATCTTCATATACTGAGATTATACAAAATCCATCCTAGAATTATTGTATAAATACACAGGGACTATTCTCATTGTTCGTGTAGCCTTTCTTGCATAGAAAGTCGCTTCAAGCGATTATATCACCTCTTGCCTGATTGTTTCAATCTATACAGTGACTTTCTAAGTTGAACGCTATACAGATTTCTATTTGCTCTGTCTTGGTTCGGAATAGGGATACATTCAGGTACCTTCATACAAATATCCAAATCCAAATTTCCATAAAGGTATGCAGTTACCACATCCATCCATATCATTTCAAAATTTCAAGTTGACTGTCATTGAGATTAAATATCTAAAGGGTGGTTCCGCCATGACAGGGGAATAGGTTTATTCATAAACAACTAATGGATATTGAGTGAAACCTTGTGCAACAAGTTTTGCTTTACTTCATTATTTTTATTTCTCTTTTGAACAAATACCCACTTATGCCCTACGGGGTGCACATGGGGAGGTGTTCGGCTTATGGGCCTAAAAACCTCCTTTTTATTTAGAGATAATAATTATGCTTCTATTGCCTTATTCCAATCTTCTCAATCTGGTCTTTTCTTTCATTCAACGAGCGATACAGGCTTTGGATCAAGATCAATGATTGTGGCAATTTTCTTTACAAAATCAATGTCGACATTGGTTGTTGTCTTATTCATAGATTCTCCCGAGGTCACAAAATTTATAGCTATTTCTTCAAGGGACGATTCTTCTAATGCTTCTACTTGCTCACCGCTGCTTTCAATTACAGAGGCAAGACCCTTTAGTTTTCCAGCTCTGATGTGTGTGCATAGATCCATGTTGGTATTTCCCTTCATGGGGATATTCAATCCTGGTATGCCTTTCCTGAAGGTGTCATACTGGTGCTAGGTATCAACTGGCTCCCCTTCTGGTTCTAGAGAACTTCGGTGATAGGCTGTATAAAGTCCTTCTTATCCTTTTTCGCCAGGCGTCCCTGGTTACTTTGGATTCGAGGAGCCGGAGTTCTCGTTCTTTCTGAGCCCTTAGGATGGGATTAGGGATACGTTCATCAGTATTTTAACCCTCTCCAGTGCATTGCGTATAGGCACATGCGACTTGGTCACGCTCTTCAAATCACTAAAGTGGTCAGGCAGTTGATTCGCTAATGCTTGCAAATCAATTATCTTTTGGGATTCAATTATCTTCTGGACTTCAATTATCTTTTGAATTTCTATTTGCTACACTAGTGCGCCGGTCATGTGCATGGATTTCAATTATCTTCTGGACTATAATTATCTTTTGGATTTCTCTATTTTCTGCTATTTTTCATCAAGGGGTGGATTTCCCCCCCTAATGACGGAAAATAATCCTTATCTGATATGCTATCAGCAAAGCGAACTGCATGTAAATCTGCAGTCATGGGATCCAAATACTTGATTATGGACGATGTCTCATAACCAACGTATATTCCAGAGTTTTGGAGAGGGTCCATTGCAATTCTATATGGTAATGGTATAGGTACATAAACCTTGTAACCAAATCTTCAAAGATGATAAATTTTTGATGCAGACCCTTGCGCTAGTTGCATAGGTGAATGCATGTTATATACCAATTGTCTAAGATTGATGAGAGTTGCTGCGAGCAGGACTGCGTGTCCCCACTATGTAGTTAGTAAATTACAATTCTTCAAAATTCTGCTAATCCATTCTGGGTGTGGACATGCGATATGGAATGCTCAACTTTAATTCCTATTTTCATACAATAATCATCAAATACATTCGAAGTAAATTCTCCGGTGTTGTCTATTCTGGTGGACTTCACATGATGATCTGAGAAATTATTCTTAATGTTAACTATCTGCGATATTAGCTTTGCAGAAGCGTGGTTTCTGGTAAACAATAAACGTACATGCGATCATTTCGAGGAAGCATCATGAGCACAATAAAATACCTAAATGGCCACGGCGAGGTGTATAGGACTACAAATGTCTCCTAGATACGGTCTAGGAATGAAGGATTTCATCCTTCACTTTGAGCGAGAAAGTCTAGTAATTAATTTCCCGGTGGCATATGTAGGGCATACAAAATCTTTCTGATTTGGGAAATTCTTTTCCTTTACATTATGTCCCTGTGAATTGTTAATTATATTTCTCATCATCCTAAGACCTAGGCGGCATAATCTATCACGCCGGAGATAAAAAAGTTCAAAGCTTCTAAATACGGTTTTCAGGGCAGGATAGTCTGCAGATGCCTTAATATCAGCGTAGTATAACCCAGTTTCATACGAAGAAAGTTGTTCTAATACTATTTTTTACTTTCTTCATGGTCTGTAATGAGCAGGTATTCTTTACCATACTCTTCTTCAGTTTCTACGTGGAAACCGTTAGCGCGAATATCCTTGAGAGTTCTAGTCGATTCTGGGTACAACAAGGCTTTTTTAATGACCAAAGTTGTGCTCATTGGGAGTATAATTATCGTATGTCCTGAGCCGATTATAGGTATCACTGCCTGTGATTGTCGTAAGACTACCAACATTCTTGCTGATCGACTGAAAATTTTCCCTCTCTCAAGGTGGTATTCATTGTGCCGCTACCTACTAAGCACACTTCATCCATAGGGTGTCACACGTATTCTAATATAAGGTACTTTTTTAATATACAGTAGGAAGTAAGCAACACATAAATAAAATACTTAAGATATCAGAACATAACTAGTTAAGATAAATACGAAAAAATAAGACTTGCAGGACTCATCATAAGAATTTTAATGCTTTGCTCTCCTAGAGCCTACAACCATTATTCAAAATTTCATCACAATCACAAAATGCAAGTGAGTGTAAAAAGATCTAAGTGCGATGCGTGCACCAGATTGAATTAGCGAAATATGTATTAACTTCTGCCTGAATCTGCTCCATGGCGATCTTATCCTCTTGGGCAACTACGGCTGCGGCCGTTGCGATGTCCAAATGAGGAGTGATGGGGGCTGCTACTAGGGTGTCCACATCCATGAGTGCAATTAATGGCTGTGGATCCTCTATGCCTACAATGGTGAGGTGTGCCTCATATTTTCCTTTGTCCTTCTTCTTAGATTGGAAAACATCAATAACGTGCGACAGACGACCTTACCCTTCTTTCCCCTCTCCTTCGTGAGAGGCTTCATCATCTTGTAGCTACTAGCATTGGCTTCATGGCCAACATCGCTACTAGGTGGCTGTGAGATGTAGTTCTTCCTTAAAATATCATCTTGAACTTTTCGCAACTTGCATGATGTCAATTAATTCGGCATACTCCTTGTGGCCATCTTGATAATTGTTGGGTGCGGATTGCATCGTATTTGGGTGAAAGGTAGAGATAGTTTTCTCAATCTTCTACTCATCTGTGATTACCTTACCACCGAGTTGAAGATTGTACAAATTCTATACAAATTGTGGCCATACCGGGCCAGCTCTTTCGAATTGCTGCTTCGTGATGCCAGTCATCTACATATTCATTCAAAAAGTTCATAAGATTACTACTGGTAATTTGCATAAAATGGTTGCAAAGTTCTCGTAACGTTCTTCGAACTCCAGGTTCATGATCTCGTATTTTTCTATGCATTTTTCATGATTTACTCCTATTTTCAGTGATTAAAAGCAATATAAACAATCGCAGATAATAAAAACAGTAAATATAATAAGTAAATTACATAGAAATAATAACACCGAAGTTAAACATGCTTTAAATACTAAAATTGATATAAAATTTGAATTTTCGGGGCCCTTTTTTATTGGAATATGAATTTTTGGAGAATTATGCAATTTTGAGGGGCTAAACCGCGATTTTTCAATTTTGGGAAAATTATTTCGTGTAATTTCACAAAACACGAGGGCTCATTTGCAAACTTTGGGATTTTCATTTTCCCCTCCTTTTTTTGCATGGACCGGCTTCTCTTAGCCCATTGGCCTTTTCGGCCTCTCACGCCCAAAATGGTCGGTTGCTTCAATCGTGCAAGGGCAGGGATAGGATTTCCCTACCCCTGTGCTCCCATGCGGCGTTGGCTCCAAAGGCGCCAGAGGAGGCGAGCGGGCACGGGGCACGGCCAGCGGCGAGTGGAGCATGCGGGAGTGGGCTTAGAACGGCGTGGCTGGCCGACCGACGGTGTCAACGCGGGGATGGGCGCGAGGAGTTATGTGGTGGTGCGGCAAGAAGACGCTCGTACGAGGCGGCCGGAGGCGTGGCGCGGCGGCGCCGCCCGTCGGAGGTCGCGACCGTTGCGGGCGTTCCATGCGGCGGCCGATGGAGGTGGCCAGGCGGTCGATTATAGCACGGGCTCGGCTACAATGCGGTCGTGCGGTCTTTGGCGTCGGTCGCGGCCGATGGCTTTGCTCGTCGCGGGAGGCGAGGGCGGCGACGGCTTCACTGTGGGAGGCGAGGCGGAGGCAACATCGGCCATGCGGTGCGGCGGCGGCCTTCGGCGGCGCGACGTTGAGCCAGCGGGAGGCGCGTCTGGGCGCATGCGCGCACGGGTCGTGATGGTGTCTGCGGCGTCGGCGGCGACTTCGGCTCGGGCGGTGGTAGCGCACGACGGCGGTGAGTGGTGGGGAGAGGCCCGTCGGCCGGAGGCGGCGAGGTCGGCAATGACGCTGGCGCGCCGGGCGGCACCGGCGCTATCCACCCTTTTCTCCCCTTTTTCTTTATTTTCTTGGCGGCGGCGTGGCCATGCGGCGGCCGGTGGCCATCTGATCTTGCGCGAGGTGGTGTGGCCATGTGCAAGTTGCGGCGTGGTCGTGCAGCGGGCGGCGGTCGTCTGGCGCCAGCGAGGTGGTGCGACCATGTGCAAGTGGCGGCGTGGTCGCGGCAATGGACGGACGGTCGTCTTGGCGCCCGAGAGGTGGTGCGGATGCACGAGGTGCGCATCCCCTTTTCTTTTTTTGTTACTATTTATCTGATACTATTCATGCACAATTACTGTTCATGCAAATCCACCGATCGGCTTGACCAGCGATTTCAAGTCGGCTCTCGGTAGATTAGAACAGATTTGCAATTTATAATCTATGGTACAATCGACATCCACTTTTTTATACAATCTACCGATCGACATTGTGCCAGCGACTTCAAGTCTGCTCGCGGTAGATTAGAGCGGTCGTAGAAAAAACAATCTAGAAAACCAAATTTGCAGAATTGAAAGCAATCTAGAAAAATGATAAAATCTACTAGCATTGTTTTTCGACGGTTACCTTTCGATCCGAAGAGAATCGATCGTGCTGATAACGTGTTGCGGAACCGTTACTAGCGAATCCAGTTCGAGCGATTATCTCGTAGATAAACTCAGAATCGTAAGAACGATGCAAGAATACAAGAACAGAATAGTAGATTGAACACAGAGATGTAGGAGTTTTTTTTTACTTCTCTTTATTGTTCTTCGTACGATCAGCCTTTTCTGACGACTATCACTTATATATAGTATACAGACTCGCTAAGATTTGGGATGGAGCTCTCATACCTAGGCCGACTGCTGGACCAAATCTAGGGTTTTTCAACAATAAAGGTTGTCCTGTAGCAGTCAGTATTCAATTAGATCATTCGGTGGCACAAACCCTCGTAGTGATGTTGCCGGAGTACCAGTCGGGCCGAGCCGCCATTATAGCCGGAGGATGCGCGAATCAGAGCAACACGCACTACTCGTAGTACCAGCACGACTTGCTTGTGAGTTGCGTAATGGCTACGTGACCACGCTCACGCCGTGCCCAATTATTAACCCGTCCGTCCGGTGGCATCATGTGCGACGCAACCACGTTGCCCGTCGGTTGCACGAGAGCGGCAGCTGCAAGGAAAGGCGACCGGTCTCTTCCATCACAGCATAGCCGGGGAATCGGTCGTGGGTACTTGCGAGTTGCCAAGTCTGGTCCGATTCTTCACGGGTGTTACCGCGAATCGGTCGTTGTTACTACTTACTACTACTCGTTCGAGTCGTTTTCTTCTAGTGGGATGGTAACTTGGAATCGGTCCTGGCCGTTCCATATCCGATCCTGTGATGATCTGATGCGTTGTATTACATGCCATCGACATGTCCTATCGGCTGATTCGGAGGGAAGAAAGGAATACTCCTGGTCCTGCAGAAATATTTCGGATACGGAGTGGAAAATCCATCCAGAATAAGCTTACCCCTAATGTATGAACTTAGCGGTGATATTATTTTCCAAAGAATCCAATGCGTTTGTCATCTGCCCAATCAAAGTATATTATCTAGGCAGCAGAGCTACCTAGCTCGTTGACCCTCGAGTGGTGTGTACTGCTATATGACCAGCACTTACAACTAGAATACGCAAATTCAGTCGAAATTCAGCAAAAGAAAGAAAAAAATGACACAATGTACTTTATTGTTTTTTTTATCGAATGTACTTTATCTTGCATTTATTTCTTTATAATTGTAGTACTCTTTTCAAAATTGTTTACGAGGTAACACCAATATCTTATTCCTGAGACATTAACACAAGGGACATCATGACCATTTTCATTTATCATCGTCTTTGTTTTACAATTTTTTAAAAAAATCTCCGTACGTGACCAAAATACGGCTTATAAAAAAACAGGAGGATTACTGGATTAACCATAACCACCCAGTACTGTACACCATCAAATTGCAAAGAACTAATAAAGTGATCAGCCTTACCCACTTACGCACCTGCACGGTTGGGCCTTAAGAGGCACAGAACTTAGATAATACCTCCCGGCACCCGCTCCTCTCTAGACAAAAAAAGGAAGCCAAACGACGCAAGATTTTTTTAAAAAAATAAATAATATTAATTTTTTAAAAATTACAAAAACAAATAGTTGAATGCATGCAAGAACGAAGTTGTACTCCATCTGTCAATGCATGCAATACATGGGACTAGCTCAGCCAGCAATACTTTCACTCTGTCATTACATTTGGGAGGAGTGAAAGCCACTGCACTAGTGGACAGTGGGAGCAGAGCTACCTTTATAAATCCTCAGTTTATAGAAAGAGCACAGTGTAAAATAGTCAATCATTATGTTGTGAAGGTAATGGTAGCCAATGGAGGACTGTTATGGAGTGACACTTTGTGCAGAAATTGTAGCTATGATATACAAGAAGAACACTTTTCATCAAATATGAAGGTTTTGCTATTAAGAGGAAATGACATCATTTTAGGAGCTAATTGGATATATACCCACAGTCCAATTGAACTCAATCTTAAAACCCGAGAATTCTCCATTACCAAATTTAGAGTGAAAATAGTTGTGTTTAAAGATGAGACCCAACCGATACCTAGTTGTGTTATTGAACTTAGTCAACTGAGAATCTATTGAGGAAGGGAGTTGTGGGTGTTGTAGTGTATACAAAGAGCACTATCAATATTACAGAAGAAACATGCCAAGTGCCAGACGGAATATAAGAATTATTGAACAGATATCAAGATATCTTTGAAGAACCTCAACACCTCCCTCCAAGAAAGGACTGTGACCACCTTATACCTATTGTCCCGGGGACAAAACCAGTGAATCAAAGACCATATAGACTTCCTCATTACCAAAAGGATGTCATGGAAGAACTGGTAGAACAATTACTAAGATCTAAGACCATTAGACCACGTGTTAGTCCATATTCTTCTCCTACTAATTTGGTAAAAAAGAAGGATGGATTATGAAGGTTGTGTATCGACTACCGACAACTCAACTACAATACGATCAAGAAAAAGTACCCTATACCAGTTATTGAGGATTTGTTAGATGAGCTTCATGGATCCAATATTTTTTCTAAAGTGAACTTGAGATCTGGATACCACCAAGTTAGAATGAAGTTTCAGGACATTGAAAAAACAGCTTTTAGCACTCACAAGAATCATTATGAATTCATAGTCATGCCTTTTGGGCTTACTAATGCTCCAACCACCTTCCAGGCATTAATGAACTCTATACCGAGTAAGCATTTAAGGCAGTTTGTTTTAGTATTTTTTGATGATATATTGATTTATAGTAAGTTAAGGGAAGAACATGAAGAACACTTGCAGAAAGTGTTTGAAATCCTTAGAAAATAGGAGCTATTTGCAAGGAAAAGTAAATGTATCTTTGGACAGTCTCAAGTGGAGTACTGGGACACATCATTAGATGCAATGGAGTTGCTACTGATCCTGTTAAAGTAGAGGCAATTAGCAGATGACCAGAAACAAAGACAATCACTCAATTGAGGAGCTTTTTGGGGCTTGCAAGATAGTATAGGAGATTTATCCAAGGGTATGGTATTATTTGCAAACCTCTTTTTGCAGCTCTTAAAAAGGGCGGTTTTGTATGGAAAAATAAGCAGAAAGAAGCATTCCAAGAGATCAAGACTGCTATTTCTTCAGCTCCAGTTCTAGCACTGTTTGGTTACTCTCAACCTTTCATTCTTGGAGCTGATACCAGTGGCTATGGAATTGGAGTAGTTTTTATGCAAGGAGGTCGGCCCATATCTTTCATGAGTAAAGCTATTGGTCCCAAGGCTACAGCTATGTCTACTTATGACAAAGAAGCTCTTGCAATTTTGAAAGCAATCAGAAATGAAAACATTACTTTGTATGGACCACTTTAATAAGTAGAATTGATCAGCAGAGTTTGAGGTTCAACTAGGAACAGAGGCTCACTGAGGGGATTCAACATAAATTAATGGTGAAACTCTTGGGCTATCATTACAAGGTGTAGTACAAGAAAGAAAGAGAGAACAAAGCAGGTGATGTGCTTTCTAGAGTAAGAATTGATAAACAATCGGAAGCTCTTACCACAGCCACCCCTGTGTGGATTACAGAAGTCATAGCAAGTTATGAGGAGTATGAAAAGTGTAAAGAAGTCACAACTCCACTACTCTCTGAAACATGGTATCTTGAGATACAAGGATAAATTGTATGTGGGATCTCACACAGAGTTAAAGAAGAGTCTAATGACATCATTCCATGATTCTGCACTAGGAGGGCACTCTGGAGAGAGAGCTACTTATCAAAGATTGAAACTGCTCTTTTATTGGTCAAAAATGAAACATGAGGTAGAGGAATTTGTCAAGAGTTGTGTTGTATGCTAGAAGAATATATCAGAACATGTACCCTATCATAGGTTGCTGCAACCAATTCTAGTACCTGAAATGGCTTGGATTCACATATCCATGGATTTCATTGAAAGTTTACCAAAATCTTAAGAAAAAGAGGTAATCTTAGTAGTGGTTGACAAGCTTACTAAATATTCTCATTTCATTGCTTCGAGCCATCCATTTACAGTCCAGAGTGTGGTTAAGGTGTTCATTGATAACATATTCAAATATCATGAACTGCCTTCTATCATCATCACAAATAGGGACTGGATCTTCACTAGTAACTTATGGCAAGACCTGTTTAAGACCCTAGGGGTTAAGCTGAGGTTGAGTATGGCATATCACCCTGAGACCGACGGTCAAAGCGAGAAGAGTGAACCGGTGTTTGGAGAGTTATTTGAGGTGCATGGTATTTACAAATCCTAAGAGATGGTGTTGTTGGTTGTCAACAGCTAGATGGTGGTATAACACGAGCTTCCATACTGCATTGAAAATGACACCCTTTCAAGCTCTTTATGGATTCCCACCTCCACAAATCACTGAAGTTGTTTTAGCAGATTCACCTAATGAAGAAGTTAAAGGACTTCTTCAAAGGAGGCAGTTAGCCTTACAAGTTATCAGAGACAATCTAATGAAGGCTCAAAACAAAATGAAATCCTATGCTGACAAGAATAGAACCGAGAGGGAATTCGATGTTGCAGATATGGTATATTTGAAATCCTGGTGAGGGAAGTGTTGCGGAAGTGCACGCCCCTGGCGTCTTTGGGGCCGAAGGTGATGGGTACTTCGGCGTAGCGTGGCGGGCTAGAAGTTGCGCATGTGGCTACATGGTGGATTTGGCGCGCGTAAGCCCGCCGCTGCCTTTTTGACGACAGCCCTGACGATGAACTGCCCACGATCATGTTGATGATACTCTACCGTTGCTCTGCTTGGGTTCCTTCGATGCGAGGCCTCAGGGGCGGGGCGGGCAGTTGGTTCCGTGGCCTCCCCCCGTCATTTGGCCCCGTTGGGCGATCGCGGCCCATGTATTCTTGCATGGCGGCGATCGTGCGATAGCGCTGGGTGGCGTGGGACCCCTCGCCGTGCAGGTCGCAGAACAAGAGTGGCCTTTCCTGGCCGCCTTGGGGGGTTCGGCATTGTAGAGTTGTGTGAGACCCTTCGCCGTGAAGGTCGTAGAACGGCCGTGCTTCGGTATGCCTTCCATCCTGTCGGCCGCGGCCGCGCCCTCGGACGCGTCCCGCCCGGGATCCTGGCTATTGCTGTCCTTCAATGTTGTACACATTCCGCCCCCTCGGACTGTTGTCGTTGCTCCGCGATCGGGCGTTGCGCCGCCGTTGCCGCTGCTCTTTCGGGGCCCCTCGCTCGTTTGGGGAGCAGTCGCTCTGGCGTATTCCTCTATTTTGAGGTCCTTTCAGGGGTCCTTTCTGGAGTCCGCAAGTTGCAGCGTTGATCATGGTT
This sequence comes from Hsuehochloa calcarea, assembly GCA_036346395.1. Taxonomy (NCBI): domain Eukaryota; kingdom Viridiplantae; phylum Streptophyta; class Magnoliopsida; order Poales; family Poaceae; genus Hsuehochloa; species Hsuehochloa calcarea. The sequence continues at coordinate 62,846,110 of CM070610.1, read as the reverse complement.
GTCTCGTTGACCCCCCTTTACTTTGCATTTGACCTCCGCGAACCTTCTGAAGAAACTGCGGAGGGACTTGCCCAGGGCCTGCTTCATGGCGAATAGGTCCCCTGCGCCCTTTGGTTCGGCGTAGTTTCCCTGGAAGCTGTTGCGCACCAGGTCCCGCAGTTGTTCCCACGCATACACAGGGCACAGGGGGATGGTAAAGAACCATGTCAATGCTATCCCGCTCAAGGCCAGGGTCAAGCTTTTTGTTTTCGTGGTGTCGCCCCGGCGGCCTAGATGGCTGTCTCGTAGACGCGGAGGAACTCTGCGGGGTCTGTCGACCCTTCGAAGGGCCGGACTTCTGGCATCTTGAAGCCTGGGGGCCAGCGGGCTGCCTCTAGCCCCGCGCTCAAGGGGGAACTAGGATCTCCCTGAAGTATCGGTGCGGGAGCAGCAGCGGAGGACCCCGGTGCAGCAGGCGCTCCAGCTCCGGGTAGTGCGGCACCCCCTTGGGCAGCGGCGGGGCCGTCCCCACACTGTCGGAGGTCGAGCAGTTCCTGGCGGAGGTCTGCCAGCTCTTGATGGAGTAAGTCATGAGCTCTCTGCGCTGCCCCAGGCGGGGCCGGGGCCAGCGGTTGGCCGACTGCCCGATTCTCAGGGGGCGCCTCGCCAGTTACGGTGTCTTGCATGGAGTGCTCGATCTCTTCTTCGGGGCGAGCGGCAGGCTCTGCGGCCTGGGAGGTCCTACTTCGCTTAGCCCTCGGGGCACTGGGTGGTTCGACCGTTGCCGCGGCTCCGGACGCGCGCGTGCGAGGGGCGGCTCTCCGAGGTGCCATTCTTGTACTTAGGTATGCGCTCGACTTGTCGGTCCCCACGGACGGCGTCAACTGTCGTAGCAAAAATGAACTATACAGTAAAAAAGGGGAACCCCGGACAAGCCCAGGAGGGCTCCGGGGATCCTCAGGAGGGGGGACTAGCCAGTGACAAGAACAAGAAGATTGTTATTATTGAGTTCACGCTGCTTTCTCTTTTTTTCCCCTTTTATAAGAGGGGGGTGACCCCCTATTTATAGTCTCTTGTGAGGGTCTTGTACATTACCCTTCTGACCATATAACGATACTGTGTGCGTAGGGGTTGCAGGGATATTCCCACCCTATGCCTAGGTCTTGGTCCATGGTGGGCGCTCCTGGACCTGGTCCATCCTGTTAGTGCCTCCGGTCCAGGATCGGTAGTAGAGGCTTTGGGTTCACCCCTGAGGTGGCCCGGAGGTCCCGCTGCTCCGGGCCTCGCGGGGCTTCGGGTCCACCCCGGAGGTGGCCCGGAGGTCCTGCTGCTTCGGGCCTCGAGGCCATTCGGAGAGGCTTTGGGTCCACCCTAGAGGTGGCTCGGAGGTCCTGCTGCTCCGGGGCCCTTCGGGGAGGCTTCGGGTCAACCCCGGAGGTGGCCCGGAGGTCCTGCTGCTCTGAGCCTCGCGGGGCTTCGGGGCCCTTCTGGGAGGCTTCGGGTCTACTCTGGAGGCTTCACCCGGGGCCGCCCCCTGGGTTCTGATGGTTGTTTCGCCTGGGCGTTGTGGCCGGTGGGGCTATCCCTATGACACATGTTGTAGCAGTAGTGGTAGTAGTAGTATTATTAACACAATTGCTCCTATCGTTCATTGTCTTTGTATTGTTATCTTGATTGCTAACTTGTCGGATTAGTTTTAGGTTTTCCGGATGTTACATACTAGCATCGTTAGGGTTTTGTGGAGAAACAAGTCGATCCATTATCTGGTGAAGAATAGGATTGCAATTAATTTAAGCTAGCTCTACCATGGTACAACTGTCAGTTTTGGTTGTCGAAATTGTGAATGTTTAGTTGTGATGCACTACCTGAACCACGAAGGGTAGCCAATTTAATGGAATACGAATTACTGTACCACATGTAGTAGTATAATTAACAGAATTGTGCGTAGTAACTTGGTTGTTGGGACAGAATCTAACCTGGAAGGTCGACTGTACGAAAAGAATGAGCTGGCATTACCTTAAAGGGTTGTAGACATTCTGAATCTGCTAACTGAAATTTGTCTTCTTCATGATATACTGTGTGGACTGCTGCACACCTTCACATCTCTTTGCTACTAGGGTTATTTTTGTAATGACGAGTGTGCAATAGAAAACTGTGCGACAACAATAAGAAGTATTTTTTTCTATGATATACAGTGTACACTTTAAAAAGATCACCTGTGTGGACAATGGTTATTCTTTGTAGGAGATCAATAACGATGTTGTTTTAAGCTGTTGGGTGGCTTGTTTAATGCAGGAGGGTATGGTTTTGTAGTAAATGTTGTTTTTAGACTAGTTGTTTTGAACTGTTAGGTCGATTGTTTAATGTGGAAGGATGTGGTGAAAAGCTATATTTGGCTGCAAGTGTTGGACCAGAGGACGGTGGATGGATCAAGGAGGTGACAAACTGACAACCCTCATATAATTTTCCAACCTATCAGGATTTGAAATGGTTGTTCATCCCCATGGTCTTCTTGCCCACTTATATGTTGTCTATGCATTCATCATAAATGTCCCATTTGGCGAGTTTGCATGATTACGCTCAAGTATGACTTTTGCACTATTTTTTGTTTGCTCTTTTAATAACAAGCAGCATTTTTAGGTTCTCAACCAAAATATCTTGAGCTATTTTTTCCAGCTATGCTGAAGAGTTATTTTCACTAGTAGTTCTCCCTACTACTTTAGCAGAGTATTAACCATATGATCTTTTTTGTGTGAAAATTAGCCACATGATCTCTTGTTAGTTTATAACCTCTAGTTTGTGCTGGTATTATCATTTGATTTATATTGTGCCAGTAGATATAGCATCGCATACACATCTTATAAGTCAATGTATGCCAGACTTTTTCGTAAGCTAATATATTTCTATGCTACTATTATTGTCTTAGGGGCCTGGTACATCAATTGTAATTAGGGCTGAAGACGAGCCGAGTCGAGCCGGTTCGAGCCACGCTCGTTTTGGCTCAGATGAACAGTGGGCTCAGCTCGTTTCGGAAACAAACCAGGGAGGAGGCTTGGCTCGTATCCAAGCTCGAGCTGGCTCGCGAGCCCTCGCGAGCCAAGCTCGAAGTGGCTCGACGCGGCTCGCCTCGCCTCGGTGTTGAAATGCAGCAGAAACGAACCAGAATTCAAGCAAGCACAAGTTCAAGCATCAATTATACTTAACACTTAATCTCAAGCAATCACAAGTTCAAGCAAGCATCAAACAAGACAGCAATATGACAATATCCAAGAGTCCAAAGTCCATGTTTAACACTTAATCTCTAATTAAGAGTTCTTACTTCCAAGTTCTAATTCACAAACGGACTGCGTAGTTTGCAAAAGGTGTTCTTTTATACAGAGGCCACCAAACAAAAGTTCATGTAAAGTGCCATGTTGTGATTCACTGGATGATGAAGCTGCGTGATCCAGTGATTCCCTACATGGCCACATCCTTTCCAGTTTCCACCACTGCTCCTGTAAAGTGCACGCCATTACAAAAAGGTTACTGAGAAATAACATTATATATATATATATACATACATAGTAGCATAGTTTCATATTTTGTAATCTGGATACTCATGGAAATATGCAAAATCTGGATACTCATGGAAATCTGGACTGTTATGTTGAAGCAGGTAACAATAATGCATTTGACTAAAAATCTGGACTCATTGGCATATACTTGTAATAAACATTGGACTGAAATCCCATAACAATGCAGGACACTAGGACACTATATATTTATAAAGAAGCAGGTAACAATAATGCATTCAGTGATAAATTCAGCACTCACTATAAATTCAAGACTTTGCACTATAAATTATATTGGTTGTATAACAAATCAAGTTTGATAAAGACCTGGAAGCAGTACCACTCACTAGTTGCTCTCTACGACGCTTTGAGGAAATGGAATGGTTTGAACACCATCCTCTTCATCTTCTTCTTGAAAAGATGCATAATATTCGAGTTAGCCATGACATAAGCAAAAACAAAATCAACAAATATTGCAGTATGGATGAACCTGCCATGGCGGGACAAAAGTTCAGATTAGTTTGAGCCTTCATCTTAGCCACCTTGTTCTGATATGGTGTGCACTTTGTTATGTGCCTAATCAAATGTGAGGTAGCTCCCCCTTGCTTGTAAGACATGGGTTTATAGCAAAACCTACACTTTGCCCTTGTATCGATATCCCCTTTCTTTGTTTTGGATGGAACATTCACCACCTTGAAGATCTTGCAGTAATCTGATCTTTGTTTTTGTCTCCCAGTTTCCTTCGGAGATCCCTTCCGCCTTTTTGCCTTCCTCTTTGATCTTCATTGAGATATGGTAGTACCATCTTCTATCAATTCCACGACTCCTTATTCATCATCATTTGAACTTGAAGAATCCACCGAAACATGTCCTTGTTCCCCCTCCACATCAGATGGTACACCATCATCAACCATATGCTCCCAATCCGCATCCTCGCTGTCGCTGGACAACTATGATTAAAAAAATGGCGATAATATCATGTTATATATGCTCAAAAATCTTGATCACCATCAGGTTATATATGCATAACACATTACACACACTAACATGCAAATCTTGAGCACATCCATGCTAGTAGTGGCGCCCAGACGCCATGAGGCTACACTCTGGTCTACTGGAGAAGCACATCCAAGCGCATTATACTAAACTATCAATAAGGCTACATCCCAGGCTACATCCAAGCACATTATCTTGAGCACATTACTGAAGAAGCACATCATACTGAAGAAGCACATTATCTCAAGAGGACACTACTGAAGACTCATCGAGGATGCCGGTGTGGCTATGTCAAGAGGCGGCTGGGAGCTGAGGAGGCGACGACTGGTTCCACGGTCGCCCGCTAGTGCCAAGGCAGAGGCCCCAACATCGTCCGATTTCTTCCCTAGTGTACGAGACTCCAAGCTCCGTTCGTGACCCATGCACGTTGGACTTGGGCGGCGCGGCAGATGGAGAGGTCGGCGGATGGAGCGAGGGACGCCCGAGGAGGACGAGGCGGCGTGTCGGATGGAGATGCCAACGGATAGGCACGGCGCCGGGTCGGGTGGAGAGGCGGGGTTGTGGCGTGGCGAGAGGAAGCGGCTGCGGGGCGGGCGGGCAGCGATGCGAGGGGGCGGGGCGGGGACATCGCCGGGTGGACGGGCGGCGACACGGGGTGGAGTAGACAGGGAGAGTGTTGGACCGAAAAGGCGACTAGAGGGGGGTGAATAGGAGCACGCTCACTTTTTCACAAATAATGGATCAATAAAAATTTACTCCAGTAGCTATAGAAGCTATAAAGATCAGTATATCAGTACAGTGGAAGACTAATATTGAATCCAATAAAAACCCCAAAGCAATAGGATAAAATCAACAAAGATTGAAATGAAACAATCTACTGGCGGTCGGACCGCTTCCTAACTGGCGATCGGACTGATTCCAGACCGGTCTGACCGGTGGCTATGGGCGGTCTGACCGCTGGCCTCCAGAACAGATTGAAAAACCCGATGACGAAAATGCAAATAGATGAAACTTTTGATCTACAAATCCAAACTTGATAAAACTTGGAACACACCTTCTCTATGATATCAGGGACCTATTCCAATCGAAGATTATGATAATTCTTGGAAGAATCAAGATTCTTTTCTGTTTAATTAAAGAAGGGTTCAAAATCGGGTCAAAACGAAAACTAGGTCAAAGCTCTTGCTCGTGGGTGATTGATGATCAAGATGGTCCTAGATAGATCCCCACACGTCACAACAAGCTAGATCACGTGAAGAAACCAAGTAAAAACCCACGGATCAAAGAAAGACCTGAAATCATCAAATAGAGAGAAAGAACGCAACAGGACAAAACATTGATCAAACTTTCCTTTGATTGATTGATATGATCAGGGCTTCTGACCACTCCATCAATGGAGGACAATGCTCAATCCAAGAGCACGAAAATCACATCAAACATCAAGAACCCTAGCCTCCACAAAAGCTCTCCCTAAGAAAATTAGGGTTTACAAGAATTGCAAAAGAGGCGAAGAGGTGGTGCAACCACCACCCTCTCCTATTTATAGTGGAGGCTTAGACCTTCTAGAAGTTTGATCCTATTGGGCTCCCGTTAAGGCCCAAAACAAACGGGACACATACGCACGCATTTTAAAGCACCGTCTTTATCTCCTTTTAACCTAACTGGCTACACCTTGCGCCATCTTGCGCCTCGGATTAGCTAATAGGTCACCCTTATCCATCTTGCACCACGCAAGTACATTGACCTCGCTTGCATCGTCGATCGTTACGGACCTCGCTCTCCAAGCCTAGTCCGATCATCCTCGCCGTTGACCGTCGTTGACCACCAAGCAACCTGCACAACAATAGACAAGTAAACCGAATTTGGGAACAAGTTCTTCACAACTTGACCCATGTTAGTCAAAACATGCATCATGCACCATATATGCCCTGAAACTCATGACTTTGACCTAACACACGAATATCGCCGCCACACCGGGCGACGAACAAAGTGAAAACTGGTCAGACCGCCCCCTAGGGCCATTCTGACCGCCCAGCCTGGCCGGTCTGACCGCCACCTATGGACCGGTCAGACCGCTAGCTGGGACTTAGCCATTTTTCCTCTCTGGAAAACCAAAACCTACTGGAAATTTAAAACCAATAGAACTTTTGACTGGAGACTCCAAAAATTATGAGACCAAGTGCAATAGAATCCCCTCTCCTGCTTACAACTCTATTTTTAGCCCAGCTCGAGCTTGGCTCGTTTTTTGTCTAGCTGAGAACAGGGCTCGGCCTGGCTTGAAAAATAACGAGCCCGAGCTCATAACGAGCCGAGCTAGCCCGCGAGCCGCGAGCTTTTTTTCTAACCCTAATTGTAATACACCCGTAATACACACATCAATGTTTGTAGTAGCTTGTATCCTAATGCGGATGTAATGCCATTTATTTGTTTTTTTGGAACACAATCGGAAGTTGGTCACTAACATATGGTTTGCTTCATGTTTATGTTTGGTACAATAACCTGTCATACATTTTTTTCACATAATTTTTTAATTTTTTTTGAGTTTTTGACTGATGGTATCTTTTAGCATGTTTTCGATGAAGGTGACTGATTCTAAACCTCTGGACATCTCCAATTCCGTGGAAAAGAAGGCTTCAACTGCGCTCCTGAGAACTTCATTGAACCTCCATTTCTCTCCCAACCTCTCCCTCTCCCTCTCCCTCTCATGTGTATTTTGTATTTTCTGATGTAGATATCAACGGACTGTGGCTGGACTTTGGAACACTGCTTAATGGTCGTTGCCTCAGGGTTGAGGATGATAGCTCGACGGCTTGCTGATAGGCTATAATTAGCAAAATAGGATTCTTTGTACAAAAATCCAAAATCTCATCTACATAGATGCACTATCTTAACTCTGAAAAGTGTCTCAGCTTATCATAATTAACTCGAAAGTGCGTCAACTTATGATAATTAACTATCAAAAGTGCATGAACTTATTATAAAATGGGATGGTTGTTTGAATTTTGAAAGATTGCGTCAATCTTGAGGCACAGTTGACTATGGTTATACCAGATGTATCCGCACATATATACGTGGAAAAGCTACGTGCTTCTTTGTAACTATTTTTAACAATTACACTGACGTAGAGCTTTTTCTTGTTTTGGAAACGAGAATAGACTAGTCCTTTATATAGTAGGCGCGTCACGAATTTTTCGATTTAGGCCTGCTATTGGGCCTTGAATAGGCAGTATAACCATTTCTTCTGAAGAATGTCCATCCTTGTTCTCTTCCACTAGCCCGCTGGTCTTCGTCATTGTCTTAATGGGCCTGTTCTGGACCTACTAACTGGGCCGTGCACGTGCCTATGCACCTTAGATGGGCTGTAACTAGGCCGCCATTCACAGTTCAGGTCCTTATTGGGCTGTTAGTAGGCCTGACTACCTTAGAGGGCCGTAATTGGTTCTAGATTTGCCGGATTCTTTGGACTGGGCTTCTGTTCTTCGTTATTATCTTAAACGGGCCTGTTTTGGACCTATATATGGGCAATACAGGTCTTTAGGGGGGCCCTTGTAGACCTAGATTTTGCAGGAGTCTTATACGGGCCTTCAGTGGGCTGCTTTTCTTCATCATTGCCTCAAATGGGTCGTTAGTGGGCGTATATTTTACTTCTCGCAATTTGGTTCAGATTAATGCTTTAGGCAAATTTATGTACCGCAACTGATCCTAATTTTCTTGCGTAAAGAAAAGAGAGAGAGAGAGAGCGAGTAAATGGTCGATTGTAATTTTCATTATCATGACCAACCTGCCAAGCTGCGGATGTAGTTGAAAACGTAGTCCTACTGTTCTGCATTATCTCATCTCTCTCACCTGCAAAGTACCCTTAATCATGTAAAACACCAATAACTCATTTTTCATACACTACGTAAGTAGAACAAGAAATGCAGACCAACTGGGCTAACTATTCATGTATCCCAGGTATAAATAACCATAGATGCATATATCCCGATATCCGGTGATATGGCAGCATAAATATATTGCAGTTAATGAAATTGGTGGCACGCACAAAAGTAAAACATGAAGAGAAACAAAAATCCTTTAACACGAAGATACGAACAAAAATCCTTTCTTCTAGATAGCAATCGGCAGCAAGCATAATCATCAAACCCCAATAGCTCCTAGTGGATACTTTCGACATGCCATCGCTGACCAAAAAAGAGAAGGGACAAGGGAATCGGAAGAGCAATAGAGAAATGTGACGGAGGATACTAGAGGGGATCTAGGAGGATCCAGCTGCACCGAGCAGTCCGAGCTTACTCCAATGGCGCAAGCTATGATTCCCGCAAACACAAGCACGAAGCGATTTAAAATTTTTAATCACAGTGACATAGTCATCAAGCCATGAATATAATCAAATCCCACCTCTTTTTTTTCTGAAACATAAATCCCACCTTCAGAATCCATAACTCATTAAATTCATGGAGAGAACAAAAGCTAAATCGCGCCAATTGCTCCCAGCTAATTGCTTGGATGCTCCCTTGTGCCATGACTGATCAATAGGAGAGCAAGTGCATCCCGGGGAGAGTAAGGGAAAGGTGTGGACGAGACGAGAGGGGAAAGGGGATACAGGAGGAAGAGAGAAGACAAAAGAGAACTTGGGAATGAGCAGAAACAACAGGTCTCGTCGCGTGACCGCACTTGTATGTGTAGCTAATGGACTATTAAGGACACATGTGGAGTATTATTTTCAATAGGAATTTTGGCGGAAGAGGGGGCAACCCCGCAGGAGATTACGAAAAACTCTATGATAGATGTTGACCTCAATGATAATTTAGACAAAGTTGTGTGATGTCTTGAGAAATCTGATGTGTTTTCTGTCAAGTCTCTGTACAAATAGGTGGTTTTCGATGGTGTAATATGCAGAAAAATGCAAAAGTTATGGAAAAACAAAATACCTCTAAAGGTTAAAGTCTTTATGTGGTAGTACTATCATTTTGTATGGTTCTAAAGAAAGTATTCATCATGTTTTGTTCTCTCGTATTTTAGCAAAAATTTTTTAGCTTTGTATAAAAGAGGTGCTAAGTTGGAAGTGTATACCAAGATCTTTAGAAGATTTCCAGCTGAATTGGTTGGAGAGGAGGGGGGCTAATGATTATAATGTTGTTTTGTTTATTTTTGCAGCTTCGGCTTGGAATCTCTGGAAGTTTAGGAACAGTATGGCATTTGAGAAGAATTTTTTTAAGCAACTAATGGAAGTGATTTTTAAATTTTTGTCTTGTTTGCATCATTGGCGTGTTCTCATCAAAAGGGCTGATCGAAGTAACATGGACTGTTTCTTTGCGGCAGTTGAAGATTTGACTAAGTCTTTTGTGCGTTGGATAAATTCTGAATATCTTTTTGTAATGATCTAGTTTGGGTTTTGATTTAGATACTTTGTTCCTGAACGGTAAATTGGTGCTCCCAACATTTCGACTTATTCTCTTTGTAAGAACTTTTATATGCTTTCTATAAAAAGTTGGGCTTTCCCTTGTCAAAAAAAAACGCGACCGCACATGTTGCTTCTCTCGAACAGTGTTGTAAAAAATAGAATACAATTATCGGATGGATATGGTACCGTCAAGTGATTAATCGAAATTATGCAGATAATTTAGTGTTCTCATATATTTGATGATAAGGCTAGTTTTAGAGATATTTGAACACAATATGTTGTCAATACTATCAAAGAAATTTGTATCACCATTCGATTGTACTGGATAACTTCATTACTAACTCAAAAGATAATAAGATTGATCAGTTGACTATTATAGTTTTGTACCAAAGCACAACATGCAACGAATTTAAGTAATAGATTAAAAGCATGTTGTAACATCCCAAATATTGGAATTATTGAATTTGAAAATTATTTAAATCTTTATTTGTCTTTCGATGCTATTCGAATTTTTAGCGTTTATTGGAGAATCTTATTTTGGTTTTTGCTAAACAAATCTTGTAATGAAAATAAAAACCGGGAACTCAAGAGGCAAAATAATTGAAAACTAATTTGAGCATAAAGTGAAATTGGATCTTCAAACAAAAAATCTCCCAAATTCAAACCTCTTTCAAAAATCCCACAGTTCAAATCTCAAATGGAATTTCGGTTCAAATTTCAGCTCTGGGCTTGGCTCATTTTTCCTCGGGCTTCCCCCTAGGTGCAGCCCACCTCACTCCCTCCTTTTCTCTGGACCAGCTCGGCCTAGGCCAACCCAAGCCAGCGGGGCACCCCGGACGCGCTCTAGAGCCACCCCGACGCGCCCTGTTCGCGTCGTGTGCACTTCACACACGCCCGGCGCCCTCTGCAGCCACCTGCTCCCGCCGCTCCCCCATGACGCTAGCCCACGCACCTCCGCATCCGGCCCGCACCCAGCATGCTGCGCTTGCGCACGTGCGCCTACGCCAGCGTCTTTCCCCACCTTGTCTCGTCGCCAAACCACTCCGCTGCAACCTCACCTGCTCCCCCTCGGCTCCATTATTGAGCACCCGCGCTGCCGCGTGAGCGCCTCGCCCATGTCGCGTCCTCGTTAGAGTGCCCATGCTGTGCCTCGTGCTTCTACCCCGCCTTGTCACATTGCCAGTGCCCTGCCCATCCCGTCCTCGCCAGCACCGTGACGCCGTGCCCATGCCGTGCACGCAGAGCAGCGACATGCCGCACGTGCTCAGAGCACCCTGCGGCACCTACCCCCATCTCGACCAATCGCTTCGCCAGAGTGTCCATGCCACCGTCCTCGAGACTGAGTGCCCTCCAACCGAGCCCGGTCCCGTCGCCGCGCCATTCTCACCAGCTCGCCCCTCTTGGCCATCACCCACGCACACCGTGACACCAACGTCGTCCTACTAGTCCCTTCGGCCGCCTAACCCGTCCTTCCGAGTCACACCCATGCCGCGCTGACGCCGCCCCGTCCCGCCCGTCCATCATGACCTAATGGCCACGATGCCCACACGGCTATAAAAGCCGAGCACACCTTGCCTCCCTTCTCCTCCTGGTTGCTCCTTCTCTCTCCCACGCTGCACACCACCGTGCTCCGCTCCACCGCCTCCCCTGCCTCTTCGGCCACCACGACGAAGGTTCTTCAAATCCTCTCGCGTCCAAATGTGCTCTTGAGCGTCCTCTCCTTCCCCTCCATTTTAATTGAAAATCCAAGCGCAGAGCTCACCGGAACGCCATTCTTCCCCAACTCCGGCCGATTCGAGCTCCACCGCCGCCATCTCCTCCTCAGCGCCCCTCGAGTCGATTCCTCATTGATGTAGCTCTGCCTCGGTGCCCCCTAGCTTCCCCAACTGGCGAATCAAGCTACCCCTAGGACGCCGACACCATCAACCTCCCCCGCACCGCCCCTGGTTCCCGTCGCCAGCCCGCCATGGCTCCTCTCTGGACAACCCAACCACGCCGGTGAGTTCAACCTACCTTCCCCATGCTCATGCTCCCCCTTTTCCTTTTGCTCTCGCTCCAGCGCCGCTGCTCCCCTTTCTCCTCCCTGCGCCTGACCACTCTACGCCACCGCCCGCCCACCGTGGTGCCCGCCCCGGGCACGATGCCACCTCCCCTCCCCAGCATCCTATTTTTTCGGTCCTCGCAGCCGGCAGGCCCGCCGCCATGTGCCTCCTCCCTTCCTCTGCTTTCTCTCTGAAGCTCCCTATGCATGGTTAGCTCTCTAACTCTCTCTCTCTCTGACTTGTGGGCCCTTCATTTAAGACTTAAATGGAGGATGTAAAGTTAATCAATTTATCTTTCAAATGCAAATTCATGCCAAACTTATTTGTTAACTTTTAAATATCAACCTCTCTTTAAATAATGATTATTCAATTAATAAAGATTAATTTAAATAATTCTTCCACTAATGTTTAAGGCTGAGAGATGCAAGAACTCAAATTACAAATTTCTGAAAATGGAACTTAAAGCTATTCAAAGATAATTTTGATGCTCTCACTATCTTGCTCTAGAAACTTGATTTTTGAACTTGCAGATGTTATCAAAATGTTTTGGTCCAAATAATAACCATCATATCTTTATCCCCAAATCTAAAATTATCAATGATATTTAAAAATAATTAGTGTAAGAATAAGAATAGCAAAAATAACTAGTGGCATCTCCATACCCCAAAAAATCATGAAGACTTTTAAAATGGTGATTTAATAATTAAGGAAAATCATTTGAATCTTAAGTCTCTAATATTTATCTCAAATATAACATATTTATGGGTATAGGCACAACCTTGTGTAAGTGGCAAATAAGTTAAAGATGAAGTATTTAACCAATATGCCTTTGCCATCTAATTTAAAATGCAATTTAAATAGTCTTGCTAAAAATATAATCTATGGATTTAAATCACCAATGGTATTTAAGAACAATTAATGTATCAACAATTCAATATCGAGCCGTGACATTCCCCGATCGGCAATATCTTGCCCTCTTCCAAATTTGAAATGGAATATCCCTGTAAATATTCCTTCAACCTTGAACCTTCCTTATTTTCCATCCCGGCAGAGTTTCTCCGTCGTTTCCCCTTTTTGGCTCAAATATCGTTTGACCCTGTCAAGCATCCCACTTTCGCTAAATCTTCTCATTTCTCAATCATAGTAAAACTTAAATAAGCTCAATTGAATTTATTTGAACATTTGAACTTCCTTGGATTTTTTTGGTTTTTCAATCAATTATAGTATAATTAGAAGTTGAAGTCCCGAATAAACAACGACTCGGGCGGGATCGAGATCCAGATAAAGATGAAGACCAAGAATTCAATACCACTGACTGTGAAGGCATGGAGTAAGATCAAGGACGTGGTAAATTAACCTAGGCGAGTCAATACCTTGATCATATCGATCCTACATTTTATACAAATTATATTTTTTTAAAATAACAAATTTCATGCTTAAATTCCTTATGCAAATGTATATCAAATTTTTAAGAGTTAGTTACCTACCTACTTAGTAATTAAATAATTATTATACCATCCTTTGACTAATTGAATTAATTAATCCTTATCGCCTTAGATATTAAGTGGTAACTTTACTAGTTATAGATCGTACTTAAGCGTCATGCTAGTCTTGTTGAAGTACCTAGGCATAAATCCCCCCCAATCATTATCTTTTAATCATGAAATTGGTTTTGGTCAGTCATTGGGGAAAATGACTGAAATATTGGAGATAATTTGATTTATACTTCTCAAAACCCTAATAACTGTTGTTATCACATCTGGACGGATGGTATGATAGATGGTGTGTTGATGGGTGCTAGTGCAGCCAAAGTAATGTTGGTATGTGGTTGGTATATGGAATAAACCATCCATATAACCATAAGAACTTAATCTTGTTATTACCTCCTATTGTAAAACAAGTACAACCACAAGTCTGTAAAGTACAACTTAGCATAGTAAATTTATTAGACCCTGAAAGTCATCTCGCTGGTGATTGAGTGAAGTAGTGCAAGCGTGGGATACATTCTGGTTTGAATGGGACATCGATGCAAGGTGAAGTTGCCAACTGCGCTAGTCGTTATGGTGTAGTCCAGCTACACTAGTCGTTGGGATAAACATCTCGCACAACTTATGGGACCCATATCGTGTGGGAGCAACCCATATGGGTGAAATGACGGAAGGGGCGAGATAGTTTGAAAGGTTACTGTGATGATCTCTCAACTACATGACCAAGGAATCATATAGAGCAAAGAGCTGATTGTCTCTTATGGGTACAGTGTACAACATCTGCAGAGTATAAACTGTTCGAACAGTTGTGCTCACGATCACAGGTGGACATGGGAACTTACTAGAGTTAATTCTATTCATAAAACATTGTGGGTGGGATGAAAGATGTGTCAGGCTCATCTAGCCCTGAATTTGGATTTTTCCTGGGTAGTCGCACCGAGTGATGTTAATAGTTGGAGGTAGCTCTAATCAAAATAAGCATAAGGTGGAGATAACCTTCGCTATTATGAATATTGTACAAAATCTCTTTAATAAAATGAGATTTGGTTAAATTGCTAAGTCATAGGAATTTCTAAATATTGTAATTAAAAATATTAGCAAATAAAATAACCCGAACCATCCTTGTTAAAGCCTTGCATGTACATTACTGCATTCTATGTGTTGGCTTGTGAGCACGGTTGTTTGTGCTCATCCTCGCTCTTTCCCCCAAACCTCAGAAGTAGGAAATCAAGGACACGATGCGTATTTTGAGAATCCAGATGTTGATGGCCAAGAGCTAGGTCGCGAACCCCAGTTGGCTGCCTATGGGCGTGTCCTGAGGGTCCCACCTGTGTGAAGTTTCCAGTTTCCGCTGCTACTTTTCAATGAATTTGGCCTGATCGGCCCATGAGTAAGTCCACTATTATATTTACATTTCTGCATGATATATCTTTGATGTTCAGTAATGTAACTGTGAGCATTATCTACTAATCCAGAGAATAGTGTAGTGGAATCACAAAGGATTCTGGATTGATAAAATCTGGGTCTGACACATGCATTGTCACATAGATTATACTAGCTTAACACATTGACGAAATGACGACAAAAAGAAATAAGTTTTAAATCTAAGTACACAAAATGACCCACGAGCACGAGAGAATCAGTTACTTTGAATCATTGTCAACGGTCTGGTTTGGTGATGGTTATATATGAATCAGTTACTCTGAATCATTGTCAACGGTTTGGTTTTGTGATGGTTATATATGAATCAGTTACTCTGAATCAAGTGTTTTGTGCTTGAGTATATTAGGATTCTAGCTGGGCTGCTGATGAGGCCCTGGGTGCATCTACTACGGTGGTAGATATACATAAGTTGTAATTGTGTGCTAAACCTCAAGTTGAGCCTATTTTGCTTCAATGGAGAAAGAAAAAAAACTGTGATCGGCCAAGAGCGAGGAGAGAGAGGTACGCCGAAGGGGGAGCTTGAGCAGACATGGGAAGACACAATGGCCGAGGGCTTCGCATGTTGGAAAGTTTGCAAGGGAATTCGGCAAAGAAAAGTCAAAGGGGCCAAATTCAAACTCAATTCTGAAATCAATGCATTTTCAGCTTAAGAATCCGAAATGGATTTGGATTAAAGAAATTTCAATTCGGATCTTTATTTAGAAGAGGTTCATTTTGAAATTGCTTGTAATATGATAGTTTAATTTATTTTCAGAATTAAGAGTAGTTTAAATTTTGAATTAAAGTAGGAGTTTGCAATAGGATTGGTTTCGGATTACTGTTCACGTGCAATGTTCCGAATCAGATTACTATTCTTGAGACGGGTTACTGTTCACTGTGTGCGCTGTTCATCCGAGACTATATATTTAGGGGTAGACCCCATTGTAAGCAAGTCGGAGTTGAAGAAAATAATTTAAAAAAGTCACATGTTTATGTGACGCAAAATGAGTACATGCGTTTTGAAAATTCACATATAGAGTTTCGTGATTGCGTGAATTTTGGAGGGTGGTTTATCTTCTTACATCCATTATTCCTTGTGGATCATCTCACCAATTCGTAGCATCCTCAATTGCTCACGATTTGGTGTTGTTTTTCAGGTTTGATTTTGTTTCTCTCTTCGGATTGAGTCAACATCAACCAACTATCATTACTTGCTTTGGAGATACACTTATTCTTCCTTTTTGCCAAATCAAGAAAGAGGAAAGTTGGGGTTTTGCTTCAATCAAGATTGAAATACAAACACTGTGAAAGATTGGACCACATTACGCATCAACACACGTTGATCCGCATCATCTTTCTATTGGAGCGTGGTCGATCACGGTACGTGAAAAATTTTCTTGGTACTTTGAGGTTGATCAGCATATCAAGAACTAGCCAGTGTGGTTCTAATGGTGGATCGAACGAGGAGCCTTTGTACGGTGATACACTATTACCAGACGTATGTGCTCAATTTGATGCTACTACCGACTATTTTCTTCATCACGAGAAGGTGTTACACCATCAACTTGAAGCTCAAATCTAAGGGGTGCAAGACACACTAAACTATCATCTCAACGCGAACGAACAGCGTATGATGGAAGGTTTTGACAATCTAAACCTTGTTAACTGTCGCTTGGAGGAGAGGCTACCACCGCCACAAGGAACTAATGCGCCGGTGCTGCCCCAACCACAACATGGACGTGCACAACTTGTTATATGCCGAGATGGAGATGACCTCTACGCTGCTGATTCAGAGGAGGCTCTTTCTGATGATCATGGAAGACATCAACGACGTCCACGGCGTGATTACTTTGATCGTCGAGGTGTTGGTCATGGTGGACATCATAATAGAGGTGATGAACATGAAGACGACTGTATCGGGAGAATCAAGATCACCATATCGGAGTTCAAGGGTAGATCTACTCCGGAGGCTTATTTGGAGTGGGAGATGCGTGTCAATTAAATTTTTGACAACCACCACTACTCCGAAGAGAAGAAGGTTCGTGTTGCGTTGATTGAGTTCACCGAATACACTATTATTTGGTGGGATCAATTGAACGTGCGAGGGAACATCCTAACACTGGGGTGGCGATGAAGCAAGCTATACGGGAACGATTTGTACCAGCATTGATGAGGACATCACTTCTACTAATACGAACACTCCTCATGTGCAAGGTCCAATTACTCGATCACGTGCTCGTCAACTTATTTATCAGGTAAATTCGTTTCTAGGGCTGAGTGTATTATTTGAGAACTCTATGATGCTGCCTAACGGAGATGATTTACTTGTACTTAGGAATCTAGGACTATGACCAGTGCAAGAAGGTCTACGACCATTTCCGCAGGGTCTACGACCACTTCAAGAAAGCTTACGACCAGAGATAACATGGACTCCTCAATACCACCCCAGTACCAGTCCAACGACCAAGTCTTCGACCAGAGATACGCGACTTAAATAGTAAATAGGGTGATGTGTCACCATTTTGGCCTAATATGGTCTTGTAAGCGTGTCGAGGTCGGAGTCCAGGTTGTGTACTCCTCTTCCCGCGGCCGCATAACCCTAGGTCGACCTTCTCGCGTCCCCCTATATATATACAGTAGCCGTCATAGTTTAACGTGTGTTTTTCTTTGAGATTATTCTGCTTAGCAGTCTCACCGCACGTTCGGTTGAGGAACCCCACATATTGTGCTTCATCTATATTCGTAATACAATATCAGATTGCATGTTCTACTTTCTTGCTTGTGTTCTCGATTCGCATGCAGGAGATAGCCTTCTTGGCGAGGTCAACCACGTTCGGCACGGTTGATAACCATCGAAGCAGTGGTGTAGTGATTGCAGGAGGTTTGATCTGTTCTAGTCGGAGCCTTCGGATCATCAATGTCGAGCTCTCCACAATCGACTTATCAATACCTTTCGGAAGATCGGGTCACCGTCCCATCATGAGCCTTACTGTACGATCACATGTCTTATGGGAAGGGCCTAACTTAGTAACCTATGGAAGTTAGACATTGATTATTCAGGTTGTAGGTTAGGAGCTCAGCGATGGGTGGAGGTGTGAACTACTAGGTAGTCGCATCGCGGGACGGTTCCCCGTTTTCCTGTCCAGCGGTGAGTTCGTACCAAAGCACTGTGTATGGGTTGGACAACGGTAAAACACATCGGGAATGTCAATGTTTGAGATGAAGTTTCAGAAAATTTTTGTTATCATTGGTGCTTGCTACACTGGTTATATTGTGTGATTAAAGTGTACAACCTCTACAGAGTGTTAATCAATCTATTCAAATAGTTGCCTACGCGGTCATGGACATGCTCGGGGATTTCATACGAGGGATAGTGTTCGTAAAACATTTGGGAATGGAGTTGTGTGATCTAAGTCATATGTCCGTGTGAATAACTTATTTAGACTTTGTGTTCTTTGTGAAAACAACTGATAAAATTAATATTGTTTACTTGTTTATATTGTGTTTCAATCTATTATTCGTATTCAAATGCAAATGGTGCTTTTATGCAAAAGAACCACATAAGCCATTTCCTTTGGAATAAGTCTGCATTTATACATTGCATTATGTGGTATGACTTGCGAGTACAGTTGTGTACTCATACTTACTGCAAACATTCAATAGAAGTGGAGGAGTCATCGTATGCCTTTCAGGAGGAATTCTACGAGGGTGTTGATCGTTAGGGTCTTGATCCCAGTTAGTTGTCTGTGGTGAATTGATGGGATCTCCGCTGGAGTTTATTTGTTCCGCTGCTGCTATTTTATTTGTTGTCAGCCCTACGTGGCCTATTAGTTGTAAACTCGACCATAAGGTCAAAACCACTATTTGCTATTCAAATTAGTCGTTTATTCTATTAATCGTCTTGTGTGGATCAATATTCATCTATGTTGATACTGTGCGTACTAGCATGACCCTGGACTAGTGTATTATACACAGAGGGTCCAAAATTGCATTTTGGGTCCCGACAATCAACTACACCGGTTCGGAGTACATTCAAGGTAGCTTCGAAGCCTATAAGTGTCACAAGCAAAGAAGCCTCACATGCTGATTCTAGTGCATTCTCTACGGCTAGAACTAGCAACATTGAATGCTTGAACTGCAAGAGCTGAGGTCATATGAAGAAGGATTGTCCAGATATGAAAACGGTGTTGCTCACACATGACGGCTATACAACGGAGAGCGACAACAATGAATTTGAACCCTATGATGAATCAGAGAAGCTAGAGCCAATCATTTGTTATCCGAAACAAGGTGTTAGCCTGATGGCCCAAACAGTGCAGCGTGATAACATCGTTATTGCGTGGAAAGGACAGTAACATCATATCTTTCAAACCGATTGCAATATCAAAGAGAATGTATGTAAGCTGATTATTGATAACGGGAGTTCGAGCAACATGATTGTCAAGGATATGGTGGAATCACTCTCATTATCCACATAGAGGCATCCTAAACCATATTATATCCAATTTATCAATAACGCCGGCAAAGTCAAGATCACACATAAGGAGAAAGTGCCACTCACTATTGATGGCTATGTCAATAAGGTGGAGTGTGATGTGGTACTTATGTGTGCTGGTCATATTCTATTGGGATGTCCATGGCAATTTGATCTGAATGCTACACATCAAGGACGGTCGAACCGATATACTTTCATGCACAAAAGAGAATTCCATGCTTTGTTGTTCAAGACCGATGAAGTAATCAAGAGTGATCTGGTAGTGGTTAGCAAGAAGAAGGTCGTGAAGACTATACTAAAATCGAGAACGGTTTTACTTCAAGAAAAGGAGGATGATGAGGACCGAGGTGCATCTACTACAATGGTAAATATCCCTAGATTGCAAGTGTGTGCTAAATCCCAAGTTAAGCCCATTTTACTTCAATGGAGAAAGAAACAAGAACTAGATTCAGCCAAGAGCGAGGAGAGGGAGGTAAGCCGAAGAGGGAGCTTGAGTAGACATGGGAAGACACAAGGTCCGAGAGCTTCGCGTGTTGGAAAGTTTACAAGGGAATTCAGCCAAGAAAAGTTAAAGGAGCTAAATTCAAACTCAATTCCGAAATCAATGCATTTTCAGCCTAAGAATCCGAAATTGATTTGGATTGGAGAAATTCTAATTCGGATCTTTCTTTAAAAGAGATTAATTTTGAAATAGGATAGTTTAATTTATTTTCAGCATTAAGAGTAGTTTAAATTTTGAATTAAAGTAGGAGTTTGCGATAGGATTGGTTTTGAATTATTGTTCACGCGCACTGTTCCGAATCGAATAACTGTTCCCGAGATGGATTACTGTTCACTGCTTGCATTGTTCATCCAAGACTATATATTTAGTGGTAGACCACACTGTAAGCAAGTCAGAGTTGAAAAAATACATAAAAGTCACATGTTTATCTAGCGCATAATGAGTACATGCGTTTCAAAAATTCTCATCTAGGGTTTTGTGATTGCGTGAATATTAGAGGGTGGTTTATCTTCCAAGATACGTGATTCCTTGTTGATCATCTTACCAATTCGTAGCATCCTCAATTGCTCATGGTTTGATGTTGTTCTTCGGGTTTGATTTTATTTCTCTTTTCTGATTGATTCAACATCAACTAAGGATCATTACTTGCTTTGGAGATACACATGTTCTTCCTTTTTGCCGAATCAAGGAGGAGGAAAGCTGGAGTTTTGTTTCAGTCAAGATTGAAATACAAGTACCGTGAAAGATTGAGTCACATTACGCATCAATACACGTTAATCCGTATCAGATGCTATTACGCTAGTTGTAACAAGCTAAATTCCAACTTAACTAAAAAAACTGAATTTAGTTATTTAAATGGATTATGTAGGTGATTATACAGAAATAACTGATTAATTGAACAATGCGGCCGACTTAACGTTCACAAACGTTAAATACGTCCTGATTGGTGTATACATGCCGTTTTGCCGCGTAAACGAGCGATTAATCTCCGCTCCGACCGTTCTCTAGAACTCTGCTCTCGAGCCAGGTTGAGGGTAAACGATGGGATTTCGTTTCCCCGGAGCACCTTTTGCGATCAAGCCCAACTCGGCCCTACAAAGCAACCAGGTGGGAACCAAAACGATCCTTCGTCCAGTGAGCCTGGCCCAAGCAAATACAGTGGCTGGAAGTGTGACCAAATGGAGCTGTCTTGGACCCAACAGAGATCATAGTGGAGCACCTCCTCGTCGATGATGTGACCCAAGTTCTTTTGTTTTCATGGTGTGTGTGCAAGCTAGCCTTTGACGCAATGCAGCCCAGACCCTTAGTTGCGATGGAAGCGTAGCTTGAGTCCGCTGTGGGTAATTGGGGACTTCCTGCAAGGGTTTCATACGACATGGTGGCTGTGTGTTTTGTTTGTTTGGGTGAATTGGGAACAGTTTCAACCCTAACAGTCAGGCAAAGCCACCTCCAGAGATGAGACGAAGTACTCCCGGAGGGTCCTCGGCGCTTCGCGACGCCCGGAGTAGCAGTCCCTCCGGGCACCTCCGGAGAAGAGTCGAAGCACCCCCGGAGGGTCATCGGCGTTTCGCGACACCAGGAGCAGCAGGCCCTTTGGGCACCTCCGGAGGAGCCGAAACACCCCCGCAAGGTCCTCGGCGCTTCATAACGCCCGGAGCAGCAGGCCCTCCAAGCACCTTCGGAGAATAGCCGAAGTCCCCTTGGAGGGTCCTCGGTGTTTCGCGACACCTAAAGCAGCAGACCCTCCAGGCACCTTTGGAGAAGAGCCGAAGCACCCTCGGAGGGTCCTCGGCGCTTCGCAACGCCCAGAGCAGCAGGCCCTCCGGGCACCTTCGGAGAAGAGCCGAAGTCCCCCCGGAGAGTCCTCGGCGCTTCGCGACGCCCGGAGCAGCAGGCCCTCCAGGCACCTTTGGAGAAGAGCAGAAGCACCCCCGGAGGGTCCTCGATGATTCGCAACGCCCGAAGCAGTAGGCCCTCCGGGCACGTTCGGATAAGAGCTGAAGTCCCCCGGAGAGTCCTCGACGCTTCGCGACGCCTGGAGCAGCAGACGCTCCGTACACCTCCGGGGAAGAGCCGAAGCACCCCCAGAGAGTCCTCGACACCTCGCGAAGCCCAGAGCCCTTTGGGCACGGGTAAACCTGGTGCACCAGCCAGGTGGACCAAGTGCAGGAAGACCTACCGTAGACCAAGGCCTAGGTGTAGGGGGAGGAAAGGTCTCTGCAGCCCCTACGAGTACAGTGTTCCTGTAGGGGTAAGATAGTAATGTAAACGTATGCTTATAAATAGGGAGTCCCCCATGTAAGAGGAGGATTTTTTTTTTGATAATAAAAGAAAAACAATGCACTGCTCATTCTGTCACGATCCTCTCTCGAGGATCCTTCGGCTCCCTCGAGAGTGACGAATGTCTCTTTCTCTTTTACTGTATAGTCTTTGTTTGCTACGACACCTAGAATTGAATCATTGCATTTAACACTAGCATTTGCAGAATTAAGCTAATTTTCAAGAACTTAATGCACCAAATAGATCTTAGTACACTGTGGAAACTTCAGGTGCCCATTACAAGAACATCTATAATTATATACCATTGTGCTCTGTTCGAGGAAGGCAAACTAATTGAAAAAGAACATATAAAATTGGCAAACTTTCCCGTAAACCTGAGATTTATTATTTCCACAACGCAATTCAAAGAGTCAGTTGCACTTTATAGTAAAAAGGGCTAATTCAAACCTACAAACTTGGAACAATATACAACAAAAAGGCATCATTCACCGATGATGCATTATCCCACTATATACCTTTTTATTTACAATCTACATGCTTGGAATGAGTTAATTCTGAGAATTGCTAATTTACAATTGAGATCCAAAGTAGTTTACATGCTTCGAATGAGTTAATTATGAGAATTGCTAATTTACAATTGTGCTATCAAAATGATGTTTTCAGGTGGAATTTAAATAAGTCTGAACTTTTCTTGTTATAGTCTTTTTATGTGGCTCTAACTATAAGTAATGGAGCCCCTATTAGGGATTTTTTGGTTCATTAAAATTCCATTAAAAGTAAAAAAAAATTCTTATGGTATCTCAAAAGAGGGGTAGTGTTAACTAAAGATAACATGTTCAAAAGAAATTAGAGTGGAAGCACAAAGTGTTGTTTTTGTATTAAAAAGGAAACAATTCAATTTTTTTTTATTGATTGTCCCTTTGCACGTCTTGCATGGTGGACAGTTCAATGTGCGTTTAATTTATCTCCTCCTGTGAGTATAACAAACATGTTTGGGAATTGGCTAACCGGTATTCCAAAAAAATTAAAGTCGCAGCTTTTAGTGAGAGCTAGTGCCTTATGTTGGTCTATTTGGTTGTGTCGGAATGATGTCGTTTTTGACAAAAAGATTATCACTAATCCCTTGCAGATTATATTATTGAGTGGGTACTAGCTGAATGCTTGGGCATATTTGCAGAAATTGGCTCAGAAGTGCAAGGTTGGAGTTTGTGGCAAAGCAAATATTACACATTCATGGGTGGCGGTTTAGTCATAGGATTTGTAATGTTTAAGTTTAATTTTTTTTATCTTCTTTTGATTGTAAGGCTTTGCGTCGCTTTTAAACTGTTTGGTTATTTTTATACTTGCAACAATGTAATAAAATGAGTTGTGTGTATCTTCGATGCAGAGATCATAAGAGTCATTTACTCTTCCATTATCTAAAAAAATATGCATCAAAATCTAAAAACAGAAAACAGCACATCGACATATATTCTCCACTTGCCGGTCAACATATATAAAGTGCTCAAATTCACAAGGGCTTGCATAATTAACATCCTCACTATGATATATGGACATATGTGAATAGGAAGTGCCAAGGTCCAGAATCAGTATATGACAAAAGGTCATTCTGCTGTTTCAAGTTTTTGGAGCTATTACGTACAATCATCTACAAACATCCGAATGAAGATGTTGGCTCAGCCCAACGATCAAACGCATACGTACTGTGGATGCAACACACGTGAACACTTTTGATCACCTCAAAGACATAAGAGAGTTTTGATGGTGCGTACTGCCGTATAACTTTTCTATTTTCTCCTCTTATTGATAAAGTCAAGGTGACCCTCATATTACAAGCAAATTAATAGGTCAATAAAATGTCCAACGCTACTGCCCACTACCCTTAAGAAATACTTTACTAACCACATGTAACCTCCCGACTAACTATCTTAATTCACTAACGCTCCACTAACTACATAAAACGCCCTACAGCAAGATTAGTTCCAACAATCAACCTCCTAATCTTCTTGTTATTATTTTGAGTACCTCCTAGCTGAACTTTATAGCAGCACCGGTTAATCGTCCGCCGTAGCGAAATACGCCTCTTCCTTCCTCAGCATGCGGCACTCATTTGCAAAATGCCCACGTATGCTACGGTTGTAGCATTTTACCTTCTTCTTGTTGAACTTGCGCTCACTGGTGTCAGAGTCGTCGGTGTCCTCATCATCGTCATGGCCGTCACCATGGCCACCACCAGCTTTGACGTGGCCACCAATGCGGAGACGATTCTTCTTTGCACCACGGTTTGACCCTTCTCCATTCTTCTTCTCTTTGGTGAGGGTCTCCCATTGCGTGCGCGGTCACGATTTTGGTAGATGGTGTACAATGTCATCCGATCCTTCTGGTACTCCGCGGCACTAGGCTCCACTCCTTCCCCACACGTTCTGCGCCTGAAAAGCGACACGCATCTTCATCGCCCAAATCATGTAGTTTGTGCAGGTGAGCTGTGGATACGACATCGTCATCACGCTCTCCCTCTTCACCACCTGCAAGGCGGACGAATCACCTCGCAGCAGGTGTCACTCGTCGGAAGGAGACATACTCCTTCCTTCCCTCGACATCCTTTACGACACACGGAAATCACCAAGGCTCTGATACCAAATGTTGGCTCAGCCCAAGGACCAAACACATGCACACTATGGATGCAACACACACCAACACTTTTGATCAACTCAGAGATACACGAGAATTTTGGTGCTGCGTGCTATCGTACAATTTTTCTATTTTTCTCCTCTTATTTATAGAGTCAAGATGACCCCTTACATTACAAGCAAATTAATAGACCAATAAAATACCAAACACCACTGCTCACTACCCCTAAAAAATGCTCCACTAACCACATATAACGTCCCTACTATCTTAATTCACTAACACTCCACTAACCACGTGAAACACCCTACAACAAACCTGAGGGAACCTGTCTAAAGTATCTCCATTAGCCATTCTTTATACCATGCGATAATAATAATAATAATAATAATAATAATAACTCTTAACAACCAATTCAATCAACGGTGTGAAATAAAAGCACCAAAATTACAGCAGATAACAACATCGCTGCATGATTACCTATTCCCACAGGTGATCGATTCATCAGTGGTAACTGGAACCAGCCAAGGGGAAAAAAAGACTAAGCAACCTAGATTCATTTGACTAATCATTACATTTACTACAAAATGATTTTAAAGTCCCAAGAATTTATTGGAAAACATATAGGTACTTAAGGTTGAAAACTTCTCCGACATTCACAGAATTAAGATCACAACTGGGTGTATGTAATTATAGGGGAAAAAAAACAAGTAAGAAGTCAGCAATTTGCTATCATAAGAAATTAAATACTAGTGGCAGTCTGCCCAAGCCAATGTGGGAGCCATTGCGGAGCATCCAGAGTGCAATGCCATCGGCGGCATCAATCACCCAAACCCTCCCCTTGAACAACTTCATCTCCTTCCTGCTCTGCACTGCCAGTTGCCACGTCCAGGAGCAACCAAAGTGGACACGGGCTGCAGAACTCACATGCATCAGCAACTAAACCATAGATCAGCCGGACCAAATCATACAAACTTCGTACACCTCTTTCTTTCTTTCTTTCACCGTCAAAATTAATGCAATAGAGAGCGAGCACACGCGCGCGCACGCACGCACGCTGCAAGAGCGAGCTAGGTAGCCTATATATCGGAGATTTTCCAAGAAGAGATGGCGTCTCTCTCCCCGGGAGTTCGGCCGCAGACCTCACCGGCGGGACGAGCTCCGGCAACTTCAGGCGCAACTACGGGGAGCGTGAGCGAGCGTCAAGCGCGCGCAACTTGGAGGTTTGGAAAATCAGAAATAAAGTGACGATTGAGAAGATTTTTTCTAAACAATTAACTGAAGTTATTTTTAAATTTGTGTTGTGTTTGCAGCGTTGGCGAATTCTAACAAAAGAAGTTGATCGGCTGAAGCTAGAAGGCCTGCTAAATTCGACTGAGGAGTGGT
Organism: Hsuehochloa calcarea; assembly: GCA_036346395.1. Taxonomy (NCBI): domain Eukaryota; kingdom Viridiplantae; phylum Streptophyta; class Magnoliopsida; order Poales; family Poaceae; genus Hsuehochloa; species Hsuehochloa calcarea. The sequence continues at coordinate 62,819,938 of CM070610.1, read as the reverse complement.
TGAAGAATTTCTGCGCGATTGTAGATGTCTAGTTTTTCAATAGGTTTCTGTGGACTCTTGGCAGTTAAGGGTTTATCTCTGTTATATGTAATCTTTTGCATTTGTACGATGTTTCTGGTGGTTCTCGGTTGCTTGACTTAGCTAGCTGGTATCCCAGCGTGGTGGTGTCGAGCCATGGTTGTAAAATTTGTTATTAGGTTTCGAAAAAAGTTGGATTCTTCATTGTTTTAAAAAAAAAAAACTGACTGGACCATGGGGTCATCGTCTCGAACAGAAATCTTCTGGCGTCGTCCGTCCGGCATCCCGCACGGTCAGCACAGTCAAGAAGACTTCCCAGTCGGGTCAACAACCAAGTAAGCAACGGCAGCAACGAGCAACAACCTTGTCAGATACAGTTGCGTTCTTGGCTTCTTGCAGCTTGTGCCTGGAACCACCGTAAATTGTTCGCCTCCCCCCTTCGGTGACGCTTCCTAAGTACAGCGAACCAACGACGTCAACAAGACAAGACACGGCGAGACGACGAGGCGCTCGCAGTGCCGGCTTGCGTCGCCATCGGTACTGCACAGTTCACCCTCTCTTGCGCAGTTTCCTCGCCCCTTCTCCTCTCTCTATCTGCCAAGTTCTCTGAGCAAAAAGAGTGAGAAAACATCATTCTGCCAAGAACCCTTTTCCCGTAGGTCCAGCGACATGCTTCGCCTAGAAGCATAAATTAAAAATCTTTCACCGTTCTTCCGCTAAAGTACGGAAGAAATTAGTACTACTTCAAAGATTTTGCACCGTAATTTAAAGTGTCTCAATCTTGTGTGTTCAGCACGTGGCGACACCGGCGCACTAAACTAACAGCTAGCTAGCAACAGTACAAGAGGGGTCCCCATAGAATCGAATTCGAGCATAAAGATATCGACGTCCGTTGTTGTTACAGATCTTCCGGTGGAATCTGCGGCATTTTAGTTAACTACACCGGCGCCAACAAGGCGACAAGGGAGACTAATGTCGTAATGTGCGAGTAAGCAAACAAAAGCAGTACTGCATAATGTCTCTTGTTGGCCCTAGCAGCACCAGTACGGCCAACATATTTGCTGGCGAGTTGAGCTTGGCCGTCTGCGAGAGAGGAGACTCCTGGGAATCTAGCCGTGGTTCTCGCGCACCCTGCACCTAACTCAGCAGCTACCTTTTACTTTCCCAGCGTCCTTTATAAGAAGAAAGACTCCTTAGTCGCGTATCATTCATTGGTAAGTGTCTGCGAGCCAAGACTAGTCTACTCTCCTAAGACCGCAGCTCCAAACTTGGGAGTACTTGTTAAGCTTGTGAGGCCCCAAGTTGTAGTTGAGATGGCGTCGTCGTCTTTCTCTTCTTCGTTTTTTGATATTGTGCCCCTCGACGGCGGCGAGACCTGCCGCCACGCCATGGACGCCTGCTCTCTCTGCAGGAAGCCGCTCGCAGGGAACTGCGACATCTTCATGTACAGGTCTGTCTCATGCACCAGTTGTTATCTGATGCTATCAGACTCTCGGTCTCAGATAAGCAAGTAAACAGAGTCACAAATGATGCGGTTCTCTGAATTCTGAGTGGTTTTCTGCATAAAAATTTCTGACCAGTTTTTTCCCGTTCCGAACAACAGAGGGGACACGCCATTCTGCAGCCAGGAGTGCAGGTACCACCAGATGGAAATTGACCAAGTAAGCGTGAGGATTAACACCAAGCCTGTGAAGGAGAGAGCTGCAATAAACGGGCAGCGCCATAGGCACGGGACGTCCGCCTCCGAGTCCGGCAATGTCACCCTCGTGGCAAATGTGCCCGTTCCGAGCTAAGGAGTAGTCAGAGCCGCGGAAGGAAGCATCCGGTCCCCTTCAGAAAGTAGAGGGAATATATTCATCCGACCGAGATGAACCGACAGGGTATCTGAGGAAGCAAGCAAGCTCGATCGAGTTTATTTTCAGTTTTTAGTTGCTCATTTTTGGGGTGTGGGTATGTATGTATGTACGTATGGGAGCTATAGTGTAAGAGCAATGGGTGTACGTGAGAGCATTTTCTAATCGGTGTTTGCATTTTGGTGTGGTATGATTGTATCCTCGCAATCAGTTCCTTTGGCCCTTCAGAGCCTTAAATTCGAGGGGTTTAAAAGATAGGACTAGGAATAACTAACTAGAATCTTGGCTAAATGCGCGTCTGAATTCTGAACTAGTACAACACTGGTAAGATGTACCGTGTGCTTATGATTTTGTGGATAGGGATGAGGAGGTGCTTATGATTTGGGAATGATTTGGCTGGTTTTAGAAGAGCTAGACGTCGGTGGGGTTGAGGTCTCGGCGGGAGGCGTGCATGGTGGCGATTAGAGCTGGGACTTGGGCCGTGCTTTTTGGGGCGGCCAAGCACGGCCGACGCGGTCTAAGCAGCAGCGACGCGACGCGGCGCGTGGTGGGCGGGTCACGCGCAGACGAACAACGGCCGGCCGGCGAAATCGGCTCGTTAGGACGACGCACGCAACCGCGATCGGTTGGGCGGTGCTTGGGCTGCACGGCACGAAATAGGCCCAATCTTTCCGTTCTAGCCCAATCCTCCTCACCTAGTCCAATCACTCCCACACGGCCTAGCCCTCCGTTCTAGCCCAATCCTCCCTTAACCTAGTCAATCACTCCCGCACCGACCTAGCCTAACCAATCATCCGCCGCCACGACACGAATCACGGTGTCTTTGTCTTCTGAGCAATGGCGGCGGTTATCGTCTTCTCAGCGTCTATAGTTACTTAGGGCGGGCACTGGGCAAGCGCACGATCCGACGACGGCGGGTTTTGGGCGTGCTTGGGCACGACTAGAAGCGATAAGGTAAACGCGACGCGGCGCGATAGAATGGCCGGGGTAGCCGGCACGACGACGCGGCGGCACGGTGGGTGCAGGCGTCGCGTACGCGACGCCCAATGCCCACCTCTAGTGGCGATAGCGGCCACGATCCCAAGCGAGTTGTGATTAGGCGTGGTTAGAGGAGAAAAACGACACTTGGGTACGGACACTCGATTTTGGCCGTTTGAGTCGGGAGCTCGCCAAGTCGGCAACTAAGCAGGTCCAGACACAACTCGGCATCGTCCCAACCCGGCTCGGCCCACTTAGCTCTATCACTCAGATTCTTCTTCCGAGTAGTACACTCTTCACAACACGCAACTATTGTCACGCTCGGACCACCGAAACCAAAAAGCTCGTAATAAAGGTGTGCATCCCTCCTCAAACAGAAATATTATAGGACACTCTGGTGTTTCAATAGTACAAGTCATAGTCGTCCGATCCATCTCCGACAAATCGTAAGGACGTGTCTTGCACATCTCTCTCATTTTCCTATGTCTCTCTCTTGTATCCCTCCTCCTATCCCTTTCTCTCTCTAGTGTGTGCGCCGAGGAGTGCGGTGCATGGCCGGCGAAGGCAATCGACCACCCCTACTTCTTCACTTCTAATACGCTCCCGCCTCCTCCTTCAATTTCAGCTCCGGATTTGACGCGGGCAACGGCATAGTGCTTCACCTCTAGCTCCAAATCATCAGCAAAGGTCGACGTGGCTCGGGACGGCATGATCCAGTGGCCAGCGACTTCGGGATAATTTGGATCCGTAGCGGCGCAACTCGGGATGGTCTGATCCGGCGATAGTGCAACTCGGGACGGCCGGATCCGGCGACAACGTGGTGCGAAGCTCGGGCCGGAGTTGGGGAAGAGAGATAGATGGATGCTCGGCACGGAGCTCGAACATGGATTCGGCGACGGCGGCGTCGTATGCTGGCGCTACTTGGGGACCGAGTCGGAAAAGAGGTGCATCGGAATGACGGTGTTAAGCGACTCAGGTAGGCGCAGAGTACCATAATAGCCACATGAGTTGATCGAAACTAGCTAAAATTCATTGAAACTTTCTTGAAACTCGTTGAAACCTATTGAAATTTCTTAAAATTTTTGTTTTAAAACTTGTGAAAGTAGTTGAAACTTCTCGAAACTCTTTGGCTAAAGGGAAACGTTACTGTTCAGGCATCCAGTCCGACCCATCAGACACTCAACCCACTACCTCATCCCACTCAGCCCACTACCCCACCCCACTGATTTTTCTTTGCTACCACCGCATGACATCGAACTTTGCTGCCACTCCATATCCCTAACCAACCAACCCACCCACACCAATTATTTTTCTTCCCGTCCTACTCTCCTCTTCCCCATTTTCCATTCTGCTGCCCTTCCGCTACTCCCAACATTGTTGCTTGCTTGATTTCCACACCTTCTACTCCACTCCTCGCTGCTCTCCTGTAGCAACATCTTGATTTCCTACTAGTTGCTTGTTGCTAGTGTTAATTAATCGTCATATCCCTTGGGATCAAAGCAATGGAGAAGGAGAGGACGCGGGGGTTCTTTTCAGCGCTCAAGGGTGAGGTGGTTAGGGGCCTCTCGCTGGCGAGATCACGGGGGAAGTCGCCGGTGCTAAGGGGACCGTCGTCAACTCGCTGCTGCTCCCGCACAGCCGCAAGATGCTGCCACCACCTCCACCGCTGGAGCAGCTCGGCCAGTACCTGCCGGAGTCGCTCGTCGCCCGATCTGGAAGCCTCTGCCCACTCTAGAAGCTTTGTGTGCAACTTGATGCTGTTTCCCCTCCCTTTTCTTCTGATTTTTTGTTGCAAAATGCTGAATTGTTTTGATGTTGCAGTCCGTTGAAAAGAATGTTGCGTACAGTTCTTTGAGATGTTGTTCCCCGTTGAAAAAAAAATTGCATCTGTAGAAAATAATAATAATGCGGAAGCTAATAACGAATTAGTTTTGCATAATTAAAATCTAAATCAACTAAGGTCAACTAAGTGCACCAACAATAAGACTACAAAATAATATGAGCAATCATACAAGATATATAAGCAATTAAAGCATGTAATGTAAATTACTCAAATTAAAGCACAAGTAAAACAAGATGGACACTATTATGTTTTACCGTGGTATTCAAAGACTTGCCGGTCTCCCCTAATCCACGTTGAGGTAAGCCCAACCATGTTGAACCAGCTCCACTAATTAATCCAACACCTCCGAGGTAAGTCCAACCACTTGGACCGGTTCCAAACCGAACCAACACCTCGCTCCACTAGGGTTGCTCTTCCTCCACTCCGGAGATGGCGAACACCAAGTCACTCACAACACGCCAGGCCTTCTCACAAGCTTCTTGAGAAGATCACCGGGCACGACGCCTCCACGCAGTTTAGGTGTCGGCAAACACCAAGAGAAATAAATCTCAGCTCTCACTTGAACTAATCAAGTGTCAACGCTCAAGTGGATACACAATCCACTACCTAAGGCAACACATGCACTTAGGATTTACTCTCCAAGCTCACCAAGTGCAACACATACACACAAGAGAGGAGAGGCTTGCTCTTAGCTCAAGAGGCTCAAAGGATTGAGTATAACACTCACAAGAACACCAACAACCTTTCCCAACCGGCCAAGGTGGCTATATATAGCACATACATAAAAACTAGCCGTTGGGAGAAGACTCCCTCGAATCAACACAGGGCCGGTCGGACCGCCAACTAATGACTGGTCGGACCGCCCGTGCCCCCACCGGCTATAAAACTAGCCATTGGGCCTTCGGCCGGTCCGACCGCCCGATGAAAATTCGGCTAAGTCCCACAAAGGGAGCTCTCTGGAAGAAACGTTCTGCACGAACCCCGGAACTTCGTCACATCGGAAGCTCCGTTTTCACAACTGCAAAACTTCCGGACAGAGAATCCAAGTCAAAGGAAATCGGTCGGACCGCCAACAGATGGCCGGTCTAACCGATTTGCCACCGGTCAGACCGGTCCACACAAGCGGTCTGACCGCCAGACCACATAAGCAAAACACATTTGCTTTCGCTCAAATAGCAAAACACATTCGCCCATTTGAGTGCAACTTCAATAAGGTTTCAAGGTGATAATCTCAACAGATGCAAAACACATTTGCCAACCTTTAGAATACTCATCACAAGGTATAAGGTACATGGACTTACACCATTTGCAAAACACATTTGCAAACTTAAATCACATGCTACAAGAAATCCAACATGAGCTTCAACTATTTGCAAAACACATTCGCAAATAACAACATCATGCCACAAGGCTACGGTGCATGGACTTCAACCATTTGCAAAATACATTTACAAACTATAGTCCCATGCTACAAAGATTAAATGCATGAGCATCATCCATTTGCAAAACACATTCGCAAATAATAGCTCAATGCATAGATGAGTTAGAGCAAACACAATGAGCTATCAATACATGACTAACTCATGCTACTAGTCAAGACCCCTCTTAATAGTACAGCAACCTATACTAGCAATCCGGTCTTCCAACCAAACACTAAGACCGGTAAAAGACTAGGAACACATCCTTAGCCCTAGCTAGTCATACCTTTGCGTTGCATCTTCTTGAAACTTGATGACGCACATCAACACTTCAAGTCCGGGTCATTGACTCGACGATCATCAACACATGATGATCTTCTTCACTTCGGGATCTTGTCTTGAACTTCATCAACACATGATGATTTCTTCATCCCAAGTCTTAACATACATCAACACATGATGCATTCTTTCACTTGACCTCCATCAACACATGATGGGTCTTCTCTTGACTTCATGTGCATCAACACATGACGCACCCTTTACTTCAAGTCTTCAATGCATCAACACATGATGCATCCTTCACTTGAATCTTGACTTGATGATCAAGTCATGATCATCCCAAGTCTTCATCATCCTGGAACATAACCTATACATCCAACTCATGAAAAAAAGTTAGTTTCACAATATGATTATCATTAATTACCACCTCATACCATTAACATGTAATGGTGGGACAAGATATATATATCTTTTCCTCTTTGGTAATTGATGATAACCATTTCAATCACACATAAATTGGTTTAGATAAAAGTAACACGTTAGGAGTATATATAAACTACACAAGTTATATATATACTCACAACATGAGTATGCGAGAACTACACAAGTTCTATATACTCAAATCATGAATATACAAAACTACACTAGTTTTATATATTCGAAACATGAGTATACACGAACTACACAAGTTCTATATACTCAAAACATAAGTATACAAAGATTACACAAGTTTTGTATACTCAAAGCATAAGTATACAAAGACTACACAAGTTTTGTATACTCATACGGATATGTTTCAAAGTAAGGATCCCAAATATATGTGGAACACGAAATGTGGATTAATACAAATGAAACCACAAAATATAGAATGAGCTCCCCTAAATGTGTGCATACACATATGTGTAAAGAAAACATATGCACATATTCAAGTTATACTTATGGTGGAGTTCAACCTATATTTTGGATCCGATGAATACAACATTATGTAAGAGTATAAGTCGAATGCATACCTCGTTGAATTTTACCTTTATATCCAAATGAGACTACACATGATAATACTAAGCAAGAGAGTTGGTCTCACAATTAGATTTGTCATTAATCACCAAAACACTCTATTAACTCATAATGGCGGGTCTAGATCTTTCAACAATGTAGATTGAACTTAATGGTACATGTGTGTAAATGTATATGAATGGTTAATTTTAGTTAATTGATTTGTGAATTGGATGTGTTTGTTTCTGAAATGAATATGAATCGGATGTATACATGTACTTGTTGTGTTTTAGCTTGTTTCAGATGGCATGGCTAGCATTTCCTGAGGCTAGCCAATAAACAGAAATAGATTTAGCAATACAAAATAATATCACAGACGGTTCCTTAGGACAAACCGTCTGTGATACATCAGCTCTCACAGATGGTTTCATCTACAAATCGTCTCTGATACATCATCTATCATAGACGGTTTAATCTACAAACTTAACTATCACAGACGATTTTGAGTAAATAACCGTTTGTGATAGTCTGCATCCCATACGGTTCAAAAATCGTCTGTGATGACATTGTGTCATTGCTAACTCATAAATAATGATAACATCATATCATTACTGTCTGTAAAAACTTTTTCCTGTAGTAATGACATCGGATCCCCACACGAAAAAAGAGAAAAAAGATTCTGCAGACAGAGGTTTGTTTTCAATTTAGAGGCGAAAAGGTTAAGAGAATTGCTGTCATAGGCATGCAGCGGCAATGGAACGATTCTCCTCTCTCTCTCTCCTTTGCGCGCCTAACCGTGTGGTGTGGCAGTGGCTGTCTCGTACGTGGGCAAAGCCAGTTCTTACGAGTTCCTCACAATGTTGCACTAGTTTAAAGCAAAGCTTAGTAAGAGGCGGCCTAATGCACTGTGTCTCCGTGGTGGAGCTAGCTAGAGCAAATATGGTTATGGAACAAACTGCTATACTAACTGAGTAACCAATTGGACCATCCTAAAATTAAAAAGAACAAGGGACATTCTAGATTTATTGGGGATGTGTCACATATCATAGGGAAAAGGGAACTGCTATTTTGATTCCCAGCGAGGCATGCATGGGGCCACATCTCCATTCTCCGGTGGATCTGGCTCATCCCTATGTACGTACTACAAGATCCTTGGGTCGTCGGATCTTTGACAACTGCTCATCCCTAATCAGCGTGTGTGCCACTTAAGCAGTATCTCGCGCGCTATTGATACAACTAGGGGTAAAAACGGATCGAATACAGACGGATAATGGTCTTGCCATATTTATTTTCATATTTTTTCTGGATCCGGATAAGAATACGAATACTCCGAATACGAATAATATCGAATACGAATACGGGGTGAATACGAATTAAAACGAATACGTTCGCGGATATTTTTTGAATATGAAAACCTCTTAAATTGTATGCCAGAAATTAACAAAAATATATAACTAGTTTATTTGATGCAAACATTCATGAATTGTTCATGTTTTCAGCAACCACACATAACATTGGCACTAGCAAGTTGTATTAACTAGTTCATCACAAACATAACATTTAGTTTACCATATTTAGCTCATAAGTCATAACTCACAAAGTCACAAGTCATCACACATTCACACTTAGATCATCACATACATAAATCTTAGTTCACACTAACATTGATCAGGCTAGATGGTTAATCTACACACAAATGACTGTAACATCCCAAAGTATGTTACCAAAAATAAAATTAATAAAGTTATTATTTTATTGTATTTTCTGAGATTTAAAAGAGTTTTCTTGGTTAAAAAGAAAAAAAAATAGTCAATTATTAAATTTCCTAGTTTTCAATGTCAAAAATAAAATTTATTGAGATTTATGGGATTTGATTGGATTTAAAGTGAAAATGAAAAAATAATTAATTTCTTGAATTTTTTGGATTTTAAAAAGGTTTTTTCTATTTTAAAAAAAATTAAAATAATTTATGTGCAAAAATAAAGACCAACTTTAACTTGGAATTAATTTTATTAAGTTCAAAATAATTCAAGAAATTTTTGTGATTTTTTCTAGAATTTTTTTAACTCTATTTGCTATTTTCTAAAAGGCTATTTGATTTATTGCATTTTCTGAAATTCAGAAATCAATTAAAATCTTATTTTCTATTTTGGGCCGAAATCCTCTTCTTTTGGACCGAAATCCGGATATCCAGACTTGATCTTATCCGGATAATCCGTGTCCGTATCCACCGGATAGCATGCCTACCGTATTCGTTTCCGTTTCCGACAAAAAAATCCGAATCCATTTCCGATCCGAAAATTATTCGAGAAAAATCCGATCCGAAACGATCTGAATCTGTTTCACCCGGATCGATCCCTAGATACAACCTAGACTAGATTGGATTGGCCACCTTGTTTCACCAACAGTACGAACCACTTCCTAGCTAGCTGGCACGAGGCAACAAATCGCAGCTGACCATGTCCCACCACAACGTCACAGCCCATACCGGCCCGCGGCTCCAGCGCGTTCCATGTAAAGCCGCAACTGGCCTAACCGAAGGCGACGCCCACAAGGCGACGCAACCAAACATCGCCATCGCCTTCAAATTAACGACGTCGCATGGAAACAAAATTAACGACGTCGCCGTCGCCGTCGCCGTCGCCATTGAGATCATTTTTTTAGCTGTGGAAGATAACTCAATGCATTCGGTGCCATGAAAGTGGCCACTGACAAGGATACCGTATGTACAATGCATAAGCACTGTATTCGATTCAAAGTAAAATACTGCTCTGTTTTTCGGATAGTTCCATCTAATATTCCCACTTGTATGCGCCCTTGACTTTCTTGTAATTGTATATCTAGTCCTTGAGTTTGGCAAACTCCAAGGAGGTATGTGATTCGTGGTTCACTATAGCTCACCTAATTGTAGAACCCATGAAGACTGTCAAGTCCCGTACATATGTTCTCTGGTTCAGTAGTACGGACCGCTTGCGTCACTGTTCTGTTTAGAAATTGATCCAGTGATACGATACGCCTGAGCGTTGGACCTCTCGAATCCTTTATGGCAATGCTGACTTTATCCGTTTGACTAAATCATCTCTGCAGTTGTTACTTACAACAAAAGTTTAGCTTGCAATTTGCGTACTATGTCAAAGCATTGGTGTCAGATCAAGCAAGCGTGCCATTTGCCCAATGAACATTGTTTAAGGCAAAGATGGAAGCACCAAAAAACCAGGAGCCAACTGACTTCTAGAGGCCAAAGTATTCTATCAATAAAATTGTACTGGTGTGGTAACTAAAAAACCAAAATGGGAGGAATGGGAAGTGGGGAGGTGCATAGAGAAAGGGGAGCGCGGCCCCATGAGGTGCTGCATCTCGTTATAATATATCGGCCACCGCGCGCGTTTCGCTCGGCCACCTGATTCGCCACATAGCACTCCAAGGAGCCAGCATTAGATTTGCTGCAACTTGGCCAGTTGCCTAACAAACCTCTCTCTCTCTTGCTTTCATTGAAGGATCCATCTCTCTCATCGGAGAATACATGTGTTGCCTTGGTACTACGGTGCTTCCATGTGGGCCTTCAGCTTTATTTATTGTTTTGTGATTGGTTTGTCGTTTCCCAGAGTAATTTTCCTTTTTACAAGGGGAAGATGGTATTAACACTTCACAGGAGTATGGCTATTGGGAAATACAAATGTATTTTTTTATAATATCTTGATGGCTCACTTCTGCAAGATCATAGTATTAATAGAGGGGCCAAAACGAAAAACTCACCCTACCCCCTCAGTCCTACTTTATATAGCGCGCTCTTCTTCCCACCACGAACTCCACCACCACCTTCCTCGCAACCAAGAAGCAACAAGTTAAACGGAACCACCGAGCCAAGAAATGGAGGACTACTGCTACTTTCCCACCTCCTTGGAGACCGTCGACGACCTCGACACGGGCTTCCCCGGCGTCCACTCCACCTCCCGCCAGCAAACCTCGCCGTCGCCGAGGCCCCGCCGCGTGTCCCGCGACGACGCCGGCGAGCCTCGGCACCACTACCTCGACGCCTGCTTCCGGTGCGGGCGGACACTCGACGGAAACAAGGACATCTTCATGTACAGGTAAGCATCATATATAGACCAAAAAGTACGCTATGTTATGTAAAAGTTGTGACGGCGGCCGGTGCGGTTCTTTATGCAGAGGCGACACCCCGTTCTGCAGCGAGGAGTGCAGGCAGCGGCAGATCGAGACCGACGAGGCGACGGAGAAGAGTTCCAAGCAGCCTGCCGCCGCGAGGAGAGAGCGGCGGCGGAGCCCGCAGGGGATCCCCGTCTGGGCTCGCTAGATGCATCGATCGATCGACCGAGAATGGCATCCTAAACAGCATATATAAACTCCAGAATTGTGCATGAATTCGTTCGTGCATGACGCCTCAGGTCTGTGGCGTGCGTGATATGGGCACAGGCAGTACAGGCTTTGTTCCGTTGCCCAACGCAAGCGCGTGCCGTGCAACTGGTACGTGTGTATTTGTGTGCGATTGGTATGTACCGCAACAATTTGGCATGAAAGAAATAAGAGATCACCGAGGTTTTCTCATACATGGATTCGATCGGTTCGTTGTTTCAACTGTGTTCTGAAAAGATTTCTTATCGACCATCAATTCTCGCACAAAGAATTTGCAAGTTTATTGTACATGATGAGTCTACAATGCAAGGAGTGAAGGATATGGTAATTAAGTATGCAACGAAAAACTGTATCAACGTGTGGTGCTTTTGCAACATAGTTTCAATTACACGATCGAGTGAACAAAGATTCTACAATATGCTGGACATTAACAAAATCCAATCATTATTCCCTCACATGTGCCACCTTCGTGTCCAGACTGAAATTCATGGTCGTTGTGTACGTACAAGAGGTCTGTATCACCTAATCTTACTATTCGTATCCTCTGCCATGTTGTTTAGCTGGCATACGTCACTTCATGCATTTCATGAGTTCAATTGAAAATACTTCATCCAAGATGAAGGTGAGTGAGAAACAAATGATCTTCTCAATAAATATAAGTAGATAATAAATATCAATTTCTTCAGCCTTGAGAGAGAGAGAGAGAAAATGTAGGAATTTCTCATTGGACGGTTTAGAAGCACGAAAGACTACAATCCCGTACCATTTGTACGGAGGGCAGTACGTACACCAAGTAATCCCTAACATTGCAAGATTACTCTTCACACTGATAAAGAAAAGAAGAAAAAAAGGTCACAACCAAAAGCACTAATGTACTATACTACTAAAGCGGGCTTGGGAGTTAACGAATCAAATGTCTACTAACGCTAAAATCCCTTCTTGGCTGGGCCCTAGATTTCATAGTTGGCGCTTGCAAGTTGCAACCATGTGCCCCACATTGCACGCTCCAAGGAGAAATTGATCTAAAAGAAAGAACCGTTTTTTTAAAAAAAGGGTACACTCGAGCTTCTCCCGTGAAAGATTCTTGACACGTTACGACATCTAAGCGCACCAAATTATTTGCCTTGTGCTGGCTCATAAGCATGCTACTTGTACTTAATACTTTGCAAAGGCGCGCATCTCTTTGGTGGGTTATTGCTGGTTGTTCGGGGAGCACACGTGAGAGCCCGGCACACGCTCGCGCACATGTCGGGTCGCAACACTGCGCCGTGCGTGGCGGTGGTGCTCCTGCGACGCTGGCCATGTACACTGCTGACTGCTGCTCCCTCTGGTCGCTACAACCGCACATAAGATCACGTCAAAACCAGCGCACCGTGCCATGCATGCATGTGATGTGAGAGGCCAATGTAGTACGCTGAGCTTTACTTTGTTACTAGTCGTTAATTTGGTAAACAAATTGAATTGCTACTAGCATCTATTGTAAAATGCATACAAAAGATCATTAATTAGTTGTTGATTCCCAGAAGCAGCGTGCAGGAAACCATTTGGTCATCGGTCATCACTGGCCGGGGACTTGGTTTTGGTAGTAGTACCATTCGGTATGGCATGGCATCCGTGCCCCACTAGCAGCATGCGGACTCATGAATAAATAAGATAATATCGGTTTCAGTGGATCCCTGCGTACGTACCGTGTCTCGACAAAACAGTGCGCGCACTAACAGACAGTTTTGTTGTATTGGCACGCGTGTCTACGTGACGGGAATGTTTTTCATATTAAAAGTACCACGAAATTTGCCGAGACCACGACTTGGATGGCGACCAGCCAAATAGTGATTGCTCGGATTCTTCCTTTGTACTGCAATTCTGAAGTACTGATGCTGGGAGAATCACGAGCTCGATCACCATTCACCATTCCAGTCCGACCTCATAGAAACGACAGGTGATGGTCATAGATGAAATGCTCGTCACGCAGATTATATTAATCATGCAAACGGGAGGTAAAAATTGAAGAATTTATATCTAGCTAACTCCAGGCAGTCACCAGCCAATTTCATTCACCACTACAGCTCTCAAATGACAGGTTAGGAGAGATTTAAATAACTCATGCATCTCCTGGAAATCCAGAGGGTCATACAGTACAATAGATGCTACTACAGAGTATCTATCTATCTTAAGATGCATGCAACTAACTCAAAACATGTGAGGGGTAATGGCATATACTAACGACCCATATGCCAGAAGACAAGTCACCTTTTCAGCATGTTTTGTAACCTCCATCCTTTGCCAAATTAAACCACACGCATGTATCGAGTGGTTCTCACTAACCCTCCCCTAGAAACGAAGAAAGGCTAGAGCTGAGTTGGTTAAACCGTTAAGCTCTTCCCCTGTATTAAACCTGCCTCCTTTGGCCTCTCTCCGCTAAGTCCCGTCTCCTTCGATCGCCTCCGTTCCAGCTCCTGACCGCGGCCAGCTTACGTGCCAACTGACGGCGCCGATGGAGTTCACCTCGTCCTACTTCCACACGTTCGGCAACCCCGACTTCGCGGCTGTCTTCTCGGGCGGCGGCAGCGCTTCGGCGCTCCGGCCGTGCCCTCCTTCCACGGTCGACGCCGCCGCCCGCGTGAAGATGGAGAAGATCAGCGAGGCGAGGCACGCAACCCCCTCCGTGTTCTGCGTCTCGGACGCGGAGGTCGAGGAGGCGCACCACTTCCTGGACGAGTGCTCCCTCTGCCGCAAGTTCCTTTCCGGCGACATCTTCATGTACAGGTAAACTATTACTTGCGCTCACAGTCGTCGTCATACTAGAACCTACGTCTTGATTGCACCAAGTGAGTTACACTGCGTATGCCTTTGCATTTGATCGTTCCGGGGCGCGCGCTCGGCGAGCAGAGGGGACACACCGTTCTGCAGCGAGGAGTGCAGGAGGGAGCAGATCGAGATGGACAGGACCAAGCACCGGAGGAAGAAGCAGCACTCCCCCACGGCGCAGGCGAAGGCGCAGGCGCAGGCGGCGGCGCACAGAGAGCGCTCGCCCCAGCGGCAGCTGCAGCCAAACTAGAGCTCTGCGTCTCTGCATCAAGGTTTGCCGGTTTGGACACTCTGCATACATGCTACATGTACAAGAGCACGAGCTCCTACCTGCTGACTGATGAGGAGCACATATCCAGTTAAATGTTTGGAGTGGTACTACTACGTACTAGACATGGAAGGGTTCTTGCGATGAATCATGGCCCGCTTTTTCCACTTGTTTGTAGGGAAACGATGATATGACGAAGGTTTTTGTGCACTGTGCTTGCTGAGCATACGAGTTAATTAGTTGCTCGTCTTGCTCCCTTTTTTTGTTTGATTCCTGATTCTGATCAGGGCCACTAAAAGAGGCTATGAGCTCTTTTTTCGTACTGTATGTTTATTTTCTCTTTCGTTCTCGTTTCCATTGTTAATGCTTTGCGTCGTGGAAAAGAATGATGTACGATTTTTATACAAAACAGTGTTTTCATACAGTTTCGTTAATTTGTCCAATTGTCTGCACTGTAGTCTTAGCATCTGAGTTGAACATTGCTGTTTGGTTTGCAATATAATTGCTGTGAGGCGACCCACTTCATGGCATGCTGATGCGTCAGATGCACACTTCAAATGTTTAATGGAAAGAGCGGAAGTTAACCCCTCAAGTCTGAAGCAATTGACAAGGAAGCACGAATTGAAAAGGGCCGGGAATGTGTGGAAATGTGGAACCCAGTGCATCCCCCGGCGTGAGCAGCGGTTTGAGCTTTACGGAATCCAGGAGACCACAATTTAATTCGGGGCCAATCTTCCTTTGTTACACACACACCTTCTTTCGATTGACGCTTGCAAGCTGCAGACTCAGTTGAATCACCGCCCTTTGATGTTTCCTTTTGGACTCAAGTTAGGCGACTAATGGACTATGTGTTTCTAAGTGATGTCATGAGATTCCAAGCTAGGGGTGGGAATGGAGCGGATCGGATTGACCCTTCAACTAACCTTTGTACCTAGAGCTCCGGTTCCGATTAATGGTTCACCTTTGGATCATGTGGTTCGTACAACTATGCTTAATAACTCATTACACCCAAGCACTAGCTACAACTAGTCTACTCTTTGCACTTTCCCATTCCTCTGCTCCTCCTCCCATCTACACACACAACTGCTGCTAGTTCGTTGCCTCCCTGCTTCACTCCCAAATTTCTTCACCGAGCAAGGCACCGCCGTCCAAATCCGCTACAAGTGACAACGAATCTCAACGCTGGCCACCCAAATCAGCTCCCCGTGCTACTTCGATGCTCTCATATGGTTCTTCTCTGACCTTGACTCGGGCTCTGGGTGGTGCTGCCCCGCGGCTCCGCCGTCCGCTTCTCGCGACCCGGTGTGCCATGACGGGGCTCAAGGCCTCCTCGGGCACCGGGGCGCATGCAGGCATGCTACCGGGCGTGCGCGTTGGAGATGGACGGGTGGCGCGTTGGAGTTTTGGAGATGGGCAGGCGGCGACGTATTGGTCATTGGAGATGGGTGGGCGCCGACGTCGAGGCACGTTGGACATGGGGGATCGGCGCAGCGATTAGAGTCAAAACTCTACAGACCTTTTAGACCTATGGACCAATAGGTTTATATACCTTTTGCCCTTAATTGCTTTTGGGCCGAACAAATTTGTGGGGCGGGTCAGTGATCCAATAGATCGGGCGTCGGACGTGAACCACTCCCACCCCTATTCCAAGCAAAGCTACGGCTCCTGAGATCGATCCTTAGAAAAGTGCTATAGAAGGAAGAAATATCCATGCCGTGGTCCAGTAGGGAGGGACTCGAGTCAAGGTCTCCCCACTCGACATTTCAGGAATTCAGGCCACGAAGCAGACTTGCAGGTCGTTGATGTGAGTAGCGCAACTACTCGCGAAAATGTATACAAGGACTGACTGAAACTTGCGGACCATGCCTCACTGAACACCGGCGAATTTGTGCTCCTCTTCTCGTTCAAAGCACCGTGTGTCTCTTTCTGAAAATTTTCAAGTAAGTTCATGATATGACAGACAAATCAACAAACGCATCAGGATTCAGAAGCGAGCAGACGCGAGGGTAGAGTCGAGTATGTTTGTCGGAGTTGCCCAAGATCTTATAAGTCTTTGCAGGGCTGAAAATTCTCAGTCCTATTCGAATCAGCAAAAAAAAAAAACAAAAATTTCTTTTCTGCGCATGCATTGCAATTTGCAAGGCCTTTCTTTTAGGCCCTATTGCAATTTGCAAGGCTGTTTTGATCCCACGGACATCACCAGAAGATTCATCCAGAAGCCCGAGACGTCACCTCCTCCAACTCTCGAACCCTCTTCTTCTCAATGACTTGTGGAGCCAGCAACCGGTTGGGCCCACGCGACATGGTAGCAGCTTGCCGGGAAAGGTGGAAAGCAGCAAACAGAGGGAGTGGGGCGAGCGTGGGCCCCGCAGATCCGCCCCCCGGCCGTAACCAGTGCGTCGGTCTCTACGAGGGGGAATCCTGCTAACCCCACCGACAGGCGGGCCCCCCCGATCACCACGCGGTCCCACCTCCGCCTCCTCCGCCACCGTTAAAACCTCCCGCGCCTCCTCCTTGCCTCCCTACAAAGCGTCACGCGCATTCGACAGAGACGAACGCAGACGGAGGACCACGAAAGCAAGGGAAACCCAGCCGGATCTCGCCGGAGTTATCCGCTGCACTTCCTACGGCGGCGCATCTACGGCAGCCTCCTCGTGGCGCTTGTGAGGAGGAGATGGGTGGAGGGCACATGCATTTCCTGGACGCGTGCTTCCTCTGCCGGAAGCCGCTCGCCGGCAACCGCGACATCTTCATGTACAGGTGCCGTCATTTTATTCCTTTTATTCCTCTGTTTTCCCCCATCAAAACGGTACTACTAATTAATCCTCTGTGCCCATCGAACAGAGGGAACACGCCGTTCTGCAGCGAGGAGTGCAGGGGGGTGCAGATGGAGGCGGACGAGGCGACGGAGAGGAAGGAGAAGGCCCGTGCCAGGAAGATGACACAGGGGGCCCCACCTCCCAGCGAAGTGGAGGCCCCACAGGAGCGGGGCAAGGTCCGGTCGGGGTCGATCCTAGCCCTGTAACAGAAGTCCTAAAGTTGTCTCGGTGACCTTTCTTCTTCTTCTTTATTCGAACCCCACCCTCCCCACCCCACGGCTTACCACCAGAGAGAATCGCTTTTACGTACACGGGTTTGTGTTTTTTTTGTTTAAACCCTTGGATTATTTGGTGGTGTGTTGGTACTACCGGTGGTGTATAGTTTGCTCTAGTCTGAGAGAAGAATAAAAGAGTGTCAGTGTGATGCTCTTTATTGCTTGAAGAAAATGCTGATCAATATACGTCCCTTTCGTACTGTTTTGGTTTCTTCTTTCATGCGTGTAATGATGTACGGGTCTTTCCTATGTATGTATATTTACTGGAGGTGATGTATGTGACTGGTGCCCTGGGATCATTTTATGCGCCGGGCAGGTGGCTGAAGGCACGTCACCAGAATTGACTAGTGTGGTGCTAGTGTGTTCGGCCGGCGCAGCTCAATTATGACTAAGTGCTTTATTTTTTTCCACAGCCATTTTGCTTCGTGTGCCTCTTATCACAAATAGTGGTGGGCATGGCACGGTACGATCCTGTCGTGTTTTAATTATTCTGTCATGCCGTGTTATGCTGTGTTGATCTGTTTTGTCTCTAATCAAACTCAGATAAAGACCAAAGCCTACCGTATCGTGTCGGTTCAAACTTAGCTCTAAGTTTAACCCTAAATAAATATAAACATTCGGAAAGATGACAATCACCGTTGCTTAGGAAGATAAAGACACACATACGCTATCCACGCCCGCTCCCCTTGTCATAGCCTCTTGGACGGCGATGAAGAATTTCGCCTACCTTACCGCGTTACTCGCTTGCGAAGGGGGGTGAGAAGGATGGCGACAAGGAGGTGGTTGGAGGAAGGGTGAAGCGCGACGGCGCGTGGGGAGGGGGAGAGAGGGCGGCTGCATGTGGGGAGGGAGAGGGAGGGGCAGCCGACGGTGCGTGGGGGAGGGAGAGGGAGAGGGGGAGGGGGAGGGGAATCTGATTAGGGATTGAGAATTTGGGAGTCGGGGCTCGGGAGAAGGGGTTGGGGATGGGGGTTAGGGGAGGCCGGGAGGGATGTTGGGCTAGGCGGGGTGGCAGAAGGGAGTGATTGATTGGGCCAGACCAGTGTAGGGGAGTTATTGGACCAGACCGGGGGGAGGGGTAGGCTAGAACAGAAAGGTTAGGCCTATTTCATACCGGGTCGATCTAAGCACGGTCCATTGGTGCGTCTTCGTCTTGCACTCAACAGCCGCATTCTCGGACTCGATCCGATCCATTAGACCGGTCCAACCCACTACGTATTATGATATGACATACTTAAATTGTATTGTACCGATGAAACCTCGAACCGTCAATTTTTTTTTTTTGGGCCAAGTCCCAACTCTAATCGCAGACAACGTGGCTTGATCAACACAGGTGAATTGAGTGAGCAGCTGCCCTGGGCCCAGCCCAGAACTCCAGACGCGTACAGACAGAGCGGAGGGAAACTTCTCTGCTATTGCATCTGCCCGCCCCACATGTCAGCCTCTGCCGACATGCGTTGCACTGCCCTGGTTTTGTGTGCATGCTCTTGGAACGGCACGCACATGAAGCAATGAAAAGGATGTAACTTGACATATGAGGCTATCTATGTACAATATTGCTTGTGCCAGATTCGCATGTCAATACTATCTCACACTAGACTTCATTTTCTCTCTCTTCAGTATTTAGCGCCTCTTGTCCCTCTAAAGTGAGACTTATATAGACTAAACTGATATGATATAAGCTAAATTAAATATTACATCTTTTCTCTCACCCCGCTCTCTCTCCCATCCTATTTCACTTACATATGAACCCGTGTTTTTTTAAAAAAAAATTCGACTTGGTACCGGTGCAAGTTGTTGCACGATGCCAACAATTTTCTTCGTAGCACTTGTAGCTACTGTGGCTAACACCGGCTCCCATCGGTGCTACAAAGCTTCTAGCACATGGCCTAACCCGCCGAGCCATGCTTGGATCTGGATTTATCACAAGGGGCTCAGGTCGGTGATGGCGCTAGCGCACTAGCCGTAGTTACTCCACTAAAAAGGAAAATGAAAAGGAAAAGGCAGAAAGTGTGGTTACCAAACGAAATCACAGATTCACAAAATGGTCGGCCACGGTGGGTCAGCCATCATCATTTTATTTGCCCTTCGGACGGTAAGTCGGAGCAACGGACAGCCTCCGTGACGTGCGCGTTCAAAAGATTCAGGACACGGTACCAGTGATTATTAATCACATAAATAAAAGCACACATATTCTTGCATCCAATTTGAAAAGCAAGATGAGAGATGTACTATAATTAATTCTCCACTAATGAGGTCATCATAGATGAGATGAGAGATGTACTATACAAGTAGTAACACTTGGAATCATTCTTTGCTGACACTCTGATTTCTGCATCAGCCCACAGTGATAAACCCGGATCTGACTATGATGTCCGCATTAGGTTGGAAAGATCTGATGTCCACCCTAGCCCGTTTTTTTCTTGAGGCACCCAAGTCCATGTATTAGATGACGCTTCGTGGGATCTTCGAGGCCCAGTTGAATATTCGACCAGATGGGATGAACTGTTCGGCTACGTTTTTTTTTCCCGAGGTAACCGTGCGGCTCTGTTTTTGGGCCGGGTAACGCTTGCGAGTGGATGCCAAATTTACGATATGCTTTTGGCAAACTGAGGTTAAAGAATAATTTGGACTAGCTAAGCAATGCTCTGGTGATATGTGTTGAGAAATGATTGAGAGAAAAAAAGGTCTTCTTTATTCTGATCTTGTACATGTATATATACATGAAGAAGGGGTGGCAATAAAGTAAGGGGTGTCATGAAAGAGTGGTAATAAAGTAAGGAGTGTAAATTACAAACAATGTTTTGCACATTGGGTATTGTTTCACAACACTCCCCCTTGGCTAATGTGTCTTCATATGATCTTCTAATTCATCATCTTGAAAAAACTCCTCCAAAAACCCTGTAGGGAAAAATATGAGGAGAACCGATAGAATAGATATGCCATGAAAAACTCCTTTAAAACCCAGTGGGAAAATTTAAGGAGAAAAGTTGATATGGCATATATCTGTTCATATCTTCCTAAAACCCCTGTGAGAAAAAGAGATATATTAATGATTATGTTGTCATATTGCCTCATTAAAAACCTTGATGAGAAACTCATAAAGGAAAAGAGTACAATATTTTATCTGAACGGGTTGAGTCTTAGGAGATTTCTCCCCCTGACATCTGCAAATCACGTAGTCTTCGCATACCAATTCCATGAACACATTTTTGGAATGCGGAAGTTGGTAATGACTTGGTAAATAAGTCTGCGAGGTTATTACAAGACTTAGTTTGCAGAATAGTGATTTCCCCACTCTCTTACAATTCATGTGGGTAAAATAGTTTAGGTGCAATATGTTTTGTGATATTACTCTTTATGTAACCCGTTTGCATTTGAACAACGCAAGCAACATTATCTTCGTAGATAATGGTAGGTGATGAAATAGCACCTATATCACATGATTGTTGTATGTGATTAATCATTCTGCGAAGCCATACACATTCACATGATGCTTCATATAATGCAATTATTTCAGAATGATTAGTGGATGTAGCCACTAGGTGCATTTGAAGACTTCAAGAGATGGTTGTTCCACCGTGTAAAAACACAAAACCTGTTTGAGATCTGGCATTATGGGGATCTGATAAATAGCCAGCATCTGTATATCCTATTAAATCCATATTTTTATTCTTTTGAAAGAATAGACCGAGATCTTTAGTGCCTTGAAGATATCTAAGGATATTCTTCACTCCTACCCAATGTCTTTTGGTTGGAGTAGCGCTGTATCTAGCAAGTAGATTTACCGCAAATGCAATATCCGGCCGGGTGCAATTTGCAAGGTACATAAGCGCTCCGATAGCACTGAGATATGGAACCTCGGGTCCCAATAGCTCTTCATTGACATCTCGGGGTCTAAATGGATCTTTCTCCCTGTCTAGAGATTGAACAACCATGGGGTTTTCGATGGATATGCTTTGTCCATATTGAATTTTTCCAATATTTTACGGACATAGGTGATTGATGCACTAGAATGCTGTATGAAGGTGCTCAAGTTGTATACCTAAGCAAAATTTGGTTTTACCCAAATCCTTCATTTCAAATTCCGTCTTAAGATGATTGCGTGCTTCATCTATATCTTGTGTGTTACCAATGATATTAAGATCATCAACATACACAGATATAATGCAAAATCCTGTTGAGGATCTTTTTATGAATACACATGGGAAATCATCATTGTTGGAGTATCCCTTTTTGGTTAGGAACTCACTTAGTCGGTTGTACCACATTCTACCCGACTGTTTCAAGCCATATAAAGACTTGTTCAACTTTACACAATACATATTGCGATTTGCGTTTGGATTCGGAATTGAAATTCCATCGGGAACTTTCATGTATATGTCCGAATCGAGTGACCCATAAAGATATGCAGTCACTACATCCATCAACTGAAAAGCTAGATGATTTTTAACTACCAATGAGATTAAATATCGGAATGTTATTCCACTCATTACTGGAGAATATGTTTCATTGAAATCAAAATGCCGGGTCTCTGCGTGAACCCTTGTGCTACAAGCCTTGCTTTGTATCTCACCACCTCATTGTTTTCATTCCGTTTTGCGGACGAAAACCCATTTGAAACCGATAGGGAATACTTTGGGAGGTGTATGTATCACATTGGTGAATACATTTCTTTTATTGAGCGAGGCTAACTCCGCTTGAATTGCATCCTTCCATTGGTTCGGTCCAGTATTTGTTTGCACTCTGCCATGGTCTTAGGATCTGGATCATTTTGAAGGTTGTTTGCAATTGTTGTGGAGAAATAAATATCGACAATTGTAGTCTTACGATCATATGATTCTCCAGAATCATTATAGTTAGTGGAAATTTCTTGGACCCCTGATGACTCAATGTTATTTCCCAAAACATTTGAGTCGGGGTATTCCGATGTCCCAGGATCAGTAATTGAGTGCACTGTTGATCTAGGTTCAAGGATCCTTTGGTGTCTATCAACTTGAGGTTGATCTGCATTTACATTCTTTTGTTTCCTTTGTCGCTTGTTAGAAGCTGTATCGGCCATTTGTGCCGTACTTCTCCCTCTCTTATTTTGAACTGGGAGTTGAGTGGTATTTTTCGGTACCTCCACTCTTTCAGGCACATTTCTGGCAGGGTTATAGGATTTTGTGACACCTTTATTGAAGGACCGAAATGGCAACAGAGGGGGGGGGGGGTGAATGGTGCAATAAAAATTAAGAACTCCCCTTTACTGTATTTAAAGCAAAACTACAAAGCCCTCTGGATCTCTTAAGAAGAGTGAAGCAAAATCGAGAGAATCAAAATAAACTTGATCGTTACATCGAAATCGGAAGGTCCGATTCTACCGTGATGAGTTCCGCACTCCGTAGTTCGGGATGCGTGCGGAAGTTCCGCTGCTGATAGTTCGCCGTGGACAATCGGAAGTTCGATTGTCTGACCAAGAAACAGTCGCTCGGGTTTTCCCAAAAATCCAAAGTGCTCAATCTTGAATGCTCTTCTCTGGTCAAGTTTCACAGGACATCATCCTAAGCAACATCTTGACCTCATGGAGAAGAATCGCAAACAAAGATTTAACAAACAACCCAAAATCGGATTTCTTGAAGAGGGGGCAAGAAAGACCAAAACCGAAATAGACACGATTCTCGATTCCTAGTTCATGAAACTTTGAGGATACATTAGCAATATCAAAACGAATCTAGATATCAAGTTTCATGCTATTTCATAAGACGAATCAAAAGATATGCCAAAACCCTAGATATTTAACATGAGAACAGAGAGAAAGAAGAGGACATAAACAAGTAATCAAAACTCAGAGTTTCATTGATAGATATCAAATGTTTACAGATGGAAACACAGAGGGATGATTACAAGAGATTTCAGTTCATACTCTCCATCTCAACAAGCTCTCAAAAAGCAAACCAATTCTTTTCTAGAGCTAACCCTAATTTTCTCTCCAAAAAGTCTAACCCTAACCACAGGGTTCTCTCCTATTTATAGCCTCTGCTAATGGGCCTCCAACCCATTAAGCCCGCTACACCCGAACGGAACCGCCTCCACTTTTGCCGCTTTGCGAAAAGACCCTTTCGCCCCTTGCGCACCTTCTGGAAGCCTCCCGTAAACCTTGTTGTGCACGACTCACAACCGCTTCAAGATTCGCGCCGTCTTCGACACATCCCGACCGTTCTGACCTCAACGCCTCCTGCGCCTAGTCCGGTCCACGTGTCTCGCCACGACTCCATCTTGATGCCCTGCAGTCAACACAGACAAAAACACATCACATAGCATTGCACAATATCATAGCATCAATATTTGTATAAGACTCAAACTCATACAAAATCAAAATCACAATTTAACCTTCTACGCACGATTACGGACACAATCGGAAGTTCGCACTTACCACGTGAAGTTCGATTTCAATTTATCCGCACTTGTCGGGAATATCGGAAGTTCGCGCTCAACAACTGCGGTACTTCCGATATCCGAACAACCGACTTTCGGATATTTAATTCGATTTGATATCTCGGAGAACACTTAATGTCGAAATATCGGACACTCGCTACCCCTTGTGCGGAAGTTTCGATTTCCTTGGTAGAGAGCAAAACCGGATAAATCGAAGTTCCTATTTCCAACACGGTAGTTCAGATTAATCGGAACTTCCGCTCCATACAGTGGTAGTTCGATTTCTCGACACTGACCAGAAATAGTCCAAACCAAAACCTCAACTCTCAATCTAATCAACACACTTGTCAAATACTCATCACTCAGTGGAGGACCTCTCACATGGTCTCTCAATCTCCCCTTGATGAGTATATTGACAATTACAAAAAAGCATAAGATGAGTTTGAGATTCCAGTCAACCAAGGTCTAAACAAGTGCAATTAAGCTCAAGACCCAAGTTGACAAAAAGAGAAAGACTTGAGATGAGATGAAAGAGCAATTTTCTCGCACAAAACTCAAGGCTTTTCTTCAGAAGGCTTTTTCTCACAATCATTCTCCCCCTTTGGCAATAAAATCATCAATATGTAGAAAAGGGAGGAAAAGACTATATGATGTTCATTTTAAGCATTAGGAGCCATGTAGATTATCCAAAATGACTATTAGAGTATTACACCAAGCCATAACCCAGAAGAATGCTATCAAGATCATGACAATCGATGTATAGAAGAGCTAAGACAGAAAGTCCATAATCTGATTAATGATCCAATTCTTTAGCAGGTCAAATAAGTCAAGATTAAAGTCTAGCTAAAGATATCCAAAGATGATACAAGCCATGTCAAATAATCTAAGTTGAACCAAGAAGACTCATACTGAACAGTTTAGAGTGCTACCAGTTGAAGAGGACTCATTTTATCCGAACTTGGTCTCTTTGAAGATAAGCAATTTTAGCACATTTTCTTTTTCGAAGACCTTTTATGGTTCTATCTCGATAAAGCAAGCTCTGGACTAGGTGCCATCCACAAGCGCCTCTGAGCTTCAACCATTTTTTTAGCCATGTGCTAGATCCCAAGCCTTATCGACCACTCCAAGCAACAGACTTAAGGAGGTGATCTTAGGTCATCAAGGCTCCCCACGAGTTCATGCCTAGTGCAATGGCAAGCCGTCTCATGAGAAAGATTTGGTGAGATCAGTTTTTCGCACAAAAGAGATCATTTTGCTTTTGAAGTTTTTAGACCGGTGATTAGAGATAAGTCATGTTTCTTAACAATGACATAGCTTACTCAAAAGTTCAAAAGAGATTCAGGACTCAACTCAGCCTACTTGACATGGCGAAAATCATAAAAGGATAGTTTCAACCAGACTAGTCTCAAGAGCTATCATGACAAGATTTTAATTCAAGTTTAGCATTTTTTTTAATCACCTTAGCATGGCAAAGACTAAACTACACATAAAAGTCATGATAGATCTAGCGGTTTAGCATAAATCATGGCAAGATGTAAAGCGGTGAAAACATATCATAAGGGATAATAAACAAGGCTCCATTTGATTATAATGCAATGCAGAATGAAATGCACAAAAAATCCAGATTCCCTTCAGAATGAGATGCATCTTTTAATTGAGGTTGAATTATGACAAAATTAAGAGTATGGAATAACCAAGAATAACTCCCCACAACCAAAGGAACAAAAGCGAGAATCGATAAGTAAAGCAGAAAGGCGATCCTTTAGAGCATAGAAAAGATATAGAAAACTATCGCTCAGACGAGGTTCTTATCTACCCCATATGATTCTAGGACTATCGGTGATCTACACATACACTAAGGAGCAAACAACATCCTGTCTACCCAAGGGTGACCCGACCCTGCTAGAACCTATAAGAAGTGAGTAAGCTCTACTTAGAGAAGGAAGAACCGACTAATAAGCGACATCCTAGAAGCACAAGACAAGAAGTAGTAGTCAAAGCAATTTGGCAGAGAGACACTCTAACCTATCTTTGGAAGGACTTGACCCAAAATATTAAAAGAAATGAAACGAGAAAGGAGTAAGCGTATAATATAATATAATATAATATAATCTGAGAGTAGCACAACGCTCCCCCTCACAGTGATCCGTAAGGACAAACCACTAAGCTCTCCCATGAGTGGCAAAGCATCCGGAGGCTTAGTGAAGATATCACCAGCTGGTGCTCACTCTCCTGGCGGAGCACAATATCACCCTTCTCTACATGGTCTCTAAGAAAGTGATATCTAATATCAATATGCTTGGTCGAGAATGTTGCTTGGGTTCTTGGCAATGCAAATCGCAGACGTGTTATCACGAGAAGAGTGGAGCGCATCGATAGATAACCCAAAATCCTGCGGTCGAGACCATCAAAGCACTTGGCTACGACAATCGGCTGCGACAATGTACTCGGTCTCTGCGGTGGATTGCGCAACACCGGATTGCTTCCTCGGCGACCGAGAGGCGAGAGAAGTGCCAATGAATTGGCAAGTGCGGAAGTGCTCTTCCTATCTATCCTCTGACCCGACAAAGTCGCATCGGAGAAGGCTCTAAGAGATAGACAAGAAGAGGAAGAGTACGGATGCCATAGTCAATGGTAGCTCGAAGGTGCGAAGATGCGCTTCACCGCTTTGACGGTGAGATCGCGTGGAGAAGCTGAAACAGAGCACAAAGACACACGAAAAGTGTATGTGCGGTCTCGAGGCATGAGGTACAAGAGAGAGCCAATCATGCTCTGAAATCCTTTTGGTCAACAGTTCGCCGTCTTCATGCGGATCGAGCATTTGTAGATGCCATCGGAGTTGATCTTGGCTTTCCATCATTCATGTCGAAGCGCAGGGAGGTCTCGAGTGTATTTGTCTTGATGAAGAAAGGTACCCTCCGAGTCATTTGATTTGGAAGCCTAGGAAGAAGCTCAACTTGCCCATCATGCTCATTTCAAACTCAGAGCTCATGACATCGGAAAGCGGGAAAGCGAGCACGCGAGGAGCCGCCAAAGATAATGTCATCCACATAGATCCGACGAGCGGAAGATCGGTGCCAAGGCAGCGGATGAACAAGGTTTTGTCAATTTTACCCATCTCAAAACCATGGCTCGTGAGATAGGACTTAAGCCTTTCATACCAAGCTCACGGGAGCTGCTTGAGTCCATACAGAGCTTTGGAAAGCTTGTAGACATGGTTAGGGTATTTGGGGTTCTCGAAACCGGAGGTTTGTCGACATAGACTTCTTCCTCAATAAGGCCATTGAGGAAGGCACTCTTGACATCCATCTGGTAAAGCTTGAAACCCTTAGAAGTGCAAAGGCAAGCGAGATTCTAATGGCTTCAAGTCTAGCTACTGAGGGCAAAGGTCTCTTGAAATCTAGACCCTCAACTTGAGAGTAACCACGAGCTACCGGCCTAGCCTTGTTTGAATGACTAACCCATCTTCACTTTGCTTGTTCTTGAACACCCATTTGGTCCCAATGATATTGTGACCTTGAGGGGCTCAACAAGGGACGGACCTTGTTCCTTTCAAAGTTTTCCAATTCCTCGTGCATGGCGTTAGTCCATGACTCATCGAAAGAGCATGACAAGCGTCTTTGGGCTCAAGCGAGGCAACAAAGGCGAGAATGGAGCGAGAATAGAGACATGCCGGTTTTGAGCAGTGACTCGCTCAAAGAGATCTCAATTATCTGCTCTGAAGGATGGTCCTTTTGAATGTGTCTTGGAGGTCGAGGTGAGATGAAGAAGTGGCCTCTACCTCATTAGCGAGGCGAGATAGGACAGAGCCACTAGCTTGAAGAAGCGAAGGTAAGGGTGATCTCCTCGAGTGCGGTGGAAGAGGGCACCTCAAGAGGAAGAGAAGGAGGCTGGATCGGGTAAACAACCCTCATCTCCATCCTCCTCATCGTCCACAAAGATGGACTCGCATCGCTCTAAGGAACACGAGATATCAAGCCTAGTCCTCGGTGGCCTCATCGAAGGTCACCTCACTGAGTTTCTAACAATTTACTAGATTCGCATTCAGGACTCTATAGGCACGAGAAGAAGTCGAGTAACCGGAAAGATCCCATCACAAGATCGTGACTCGAACTTATCTAGGTTCCGGACTTGAGAATAAAACACTTGCAACCAAACACACGAAAATGCGAGGCCTGGGTTTTCGCCCATATCTCAACTCATAAGAAGTGCGATGCAAGAGTGCAGAAGAAAAACTCTGTTAGAAACATGACAAGCGTAGCAATTCCCTCACCCAAAACTTCCTAGGTGTAGAGTACTCATCAAGCATCGTCTGGCCATCTCGACCAAGGTGCGGTTCTTCCTCTCCACAACGCCATTTTGTTGGGGGCGTATGGAGCGAGGCGGTGCTCTACACTGTCTCACCACAAAAACTCTCAAAGTAGGAATTCTTGAACTCGGTGCCATTATCGGAATGGTGCTCGTAATGCACTGGGAGCTCAACAGAAAGCCTACTAAAAGACCACGAAAAGAGTAAGCGTCTCATCCTTCGAGGCTAAGAAAAACACCCAAGAATACCTCGAGAAGTCATCGACCACGACAAGTGCGTACCACTTCCCTCCTCTCGATTGCACTCTAGGTGGTCCCTCAGTGTCCATATGGGCGATTGACTGGTGCATCTGTCATAGTCCTTTATGGCGGAGGATGTGAAGCGGCAACCATTTTGCCGTGCGGCAAGGAGCACAAACAAGATCCTTGACCATTTTGAGTTTGGCAAACCACGAATGAGATCGTGGCGCTAACTCGAGTCGGATGATCAAATCCTATATGACCAAGTCTCCTATGCGAGAAAAGTCAAATCACGGGATTGAAGCAATTAAACATCGGAGAGGATCACGGAAGATCCGGAAAAATCAGCACGAAAGATCCTCCCATATCGAAATCCATAAACTAGACTACAGAAGAATCAAGAATTTTGCAATTGTTTTCTTAAAGCTCACCTCGAAACCGTCACCGGTAAGTGAGAGGCGAAAGCGATTATCTGCGGCTTACTTACTAAGGCAACATCTTTTAAAATAAAAGAATCATTAATGCTCACAGTACCTTTAGCGATGACGCGCCCAAATGAAGCATCTCGAAGGTGATCGTCTCATCACTGGAGCGGGCTAGAGAAGAAAACCAACGAGACTCACCGGTCATATGGCGTGAACAACTGAGTCTACAATCCGGACCTTTCCCTTCCGGCCGCGACCACGAGTCAAGCAGAGTAAAGTCTCAAGATCTTGGGGTGAATCGGCAGAGATTTTGGCACCCAATCTTGAGTAACACGGCGAGCAGATGAAGTAGTCAAGCAAGACCGACCTCTATCTACCCTCGCTCTCTGTCACTCAACAAGTCAAAAGATCTCGACTGTTGCTAGATCCATTGCTATGGAAGAGCGAGTCGAAGTGCGATAACATCTTGATCTCGCCAGTAGCTATCTCGAAGGAAAAGCGAGATCTACCCTCGGGGCGGCGGAGATTACGACCAAAGGGAGCATGAGGACGAAACTTCGTAAAACTCGGAAAAACCAAGTCCTCGATCTTGCCCAAAATCATCGGATGGAACAAACCTAGACCTCGTGTTGGTCTTAGGTGCACTCAAGATCGGGGTGACCTTGAATGTACCTAAGAGACTCAACATGGTCTCTACGCGATCTTGGCGCTGAAGCAATGATCAACTAAATATCCATCTTTACGATGAAGGTGCAATGATACTTCGCCTTACGAAGGGCGAAAGCTGCAGTGGGATCACCTTGTCGTCGAAATCCTTTGAACAAAACCCGTGACTTAAAATTGACTTTCTCGATCCCGGGCTTAGTTTTGATCACACACGGTGCTATGGTTTTGAGCACGGCGGTGGATGCTTCCTCATATCCTCCACGGATATCATATCCTAGACCACGATTAAATCTGCAAATTTTAGATTTGTCTAGAATGAGATTGAGCTTCTTCTTGCCTCCTACAAACCTCTCGAGAGTGTTCATAAGATACCGACACTCCCAAAAGAGAGGTGCAAGAAGAGCGGGGAAGAAAGAACGTGAGAAGGTAAGGGAGCGGAAGAAGAACCACCAACAGAGGAAAGATTGGCTTGTGCACGCACGTACCGACTTTGGGGACAGATCCTCATCTAGCAGATTGGTTCACGTTACTAGGCGTCTCTACCAAACCCTTAGACTTCTTCCGGCACACACAATACAAGCGGATGATTGTGTCTCTAGAAGGTCCTTAGTTAGCTTCACATTTTTCATCCAATGCAACCAAATCACATTTTAGTTTATTACAATGATTGCAAGGTGAGCTAACAAGTTCCTTAGAAGCATCTTGAGCCAATTTATTCTTGTGATCAATCATTTCTTGAAACCGCTTGAATCTGATTCTAATTGTGATTAACTTAGGACGGTTTAAACAAGAAACAATAGGCTCTAGTAGCGCGACTTGAAATTGACAATTTTGTGATCCGCCGTTTAGGTTCATCTTGAGTTTATTACAATTTTCACAAGTTTCAGCAGATCAAGCAACATGGTATAAAGACCTCTAAGCGAATTGTCCTTAACCTCACATGAGGTGCAAGCGGTAGCCTCAATAGTAGTGGATGCAGGGGATGCTACCCTACTCATCTCTAATTCACAAGAAGGCTAATATTCTCTACCTTAATCATGTCAAGTTCGGAGGACACACTATCATGCAAGGTCCTTAGTTTTCCATGTCATCAAGCAAAGCACGACCAAGTGTCACAATCATCACGGGAGGGAGCGGATGTAAGTAAAGTAAGCTCCGTGATAGTCTAGCTACTTCCTTCTCCAACACGTAACACTTAGCCCTAGACTTAGCATGGAATCTACCTAGCTTAAGAAAAGCATCATTAAGCTGGTCATAAGTGGGACTAACCTCATCGAGTCGGAGTACGGCTCATTGTCGCTCGATTCGACCCGAGGGCCATGAAGCACATTGGGAGAAGTTGCCGTCGTCCTTGGGATCATGATCGTCCTTCCCATCATCGTTACTCCACCCCTCCACCTCGGCCGGTGTCCGGTTCGTCGAGGCGGTGAGGACGCGATGGAACGACTTCTTAGCCTTCCCAAAGTTGCGGAACTTCTTCTTGCCTTGATCAGTCTTTGAGGGCTTCGTGTTGCGGTTCTTGTCGATATAGTCGTTCTTGCTTGGACCGCCATAGTCACCTTTGCCCTTCCCAAGCTTGGGGCGGTTTGCTCGGATGTGGTTGGGGCCACCACACTCGAAACAAATCACAGGACCTCCTCTCTTACCATCCCTCCTCCTCTTGTAAGCATGGGAAAACTTAGAGCTAGGAGGGCTAGCTGTTCATCCTCAAGTCGCTCTAAGCGATCATCGGTTATGTCACAGAGAGCGGCTAGGAGAACCCACGTGTCGACTCGAAGAAGATCCGAAGTGGGATCGTGACTAAAGCCATCATTGTGACTTCGACCTTCGAGAGACAATGTCAATCTCGTGAGTCTTGAGGCGAGTAAAGCGCATCAAGAGTCGTGGTCGAGAGGTCCGTGCTATCTTTGATGGTAGTCACTTTCATCTCCCAAACACGAAGATCAAGTGCGAAAGCATCGTCGGCGTTATCCGAGTCGGGGTATGTAAGACCGACCGCTCGGAGGTTGCTCAAGATCTTGTGAAAACGTGAAAAGCACTCGTCTAAAGATTCACCAGCAAGCATTTCAAATTTACTGTACTCACGCTTGAACTGGTCTTGTCGAACCGTCTTAATCTGAGTGGTGCCCTCATGGTATGCATCGAGGGTCACCCAGATGTCGTAAGCAGAAATCAAATGAGAAATACGATCAAACTCATACGCTTAAACCACGAATGATTATGTTCCTTGCCTTAGCATTTGCCTCAACATCAGCCATGTTTCCAGCATTGATGTTCTCATCGGCAGGAACAACAAATCTAACCTTCACCTTTCTCCAGATGGCATACCCCTGAGCCTGGATGTAAGTTTCCATTCGGCTCTTCCAGAAGGGGTAATCCAGACCATCAAAAACTGGAGGCTTGGTGGAATACTTGTCCGTTGCCATGGCTCAACCGACCGGTTAAGATCTATCAAGAAGAGCTAACCGGCTCTGATACCAATTGAAGGACCGAAATGGCAATAGAGGGGGGGGGTGAATGGTGCAATAAAAATTAAGAACTCCCCTTTACTGTATTTAAAGCAAAACTACAAAGCCCTCTGGATCTCTTAAGAAGAGTGAAGCAAAATCGAGAATCAAAATAAACTTGATCATTACGCCGAAATCGGAAGGTCCGATTCTACCCCGTGTAGTTCCGCACTCCGATGAGTTCCGGATGCGTGCGGAAGTTCCGCCTGCGGTAGTTCCGCCGTGGACAATCGGAAGTTCCGATTGTCCTGACCGAAGAACAGTGCGCTCGGGTTTTTCCCAAAAATCCAAAGTGCTCAATCTTGAATGCTCTTCTCTGGTCAAGTTTCACAGGACATCATCCTAAGCAACATCTTGACCTCATGGAGAAGAATCGCAAACAAAGATTTAACAAACAACCCAAAATCGGATTTCTTGAAGAGGGGCAAGAAAGACCAAAACCGAAATAGACACGATTCTCGATTCCTAGTTCATGAAACTTTGAGGATACATTAGCAATATCAAAGCGAATCTAGATATCAAGTTTCATGCTATTTCATAAGACGAATCAAAAGATATGCCAAAACCCTAGATATTTAACATGAGAACAGAGAGAAAGAAGAGGACATAAACAAGTAATCAAAACTCAGAGTTTCATTGATAGATATCAAATGTTTACAGATGGAAACACAGAGGGATGATTACAAGAGATTTCAGTTCATACTCTCCCTCTCAACAAGCTCTCAAAAGCAAACCAATTCTTTTCTAGAGCTAACCTAATTTTCTCTCCAAAAGTCTAACCCTAACCCTGTGGTTCTCTCCTATTTATAGCCTCCGCTAATGGGCCTCCAACCCATTAAGCCCGCTACACCCGAGCGGAACCGCCTCCACTTTTGCCGCTTTGCGAAAAGACCCTTCGCCCTTGCGCACCTTTCCGAAGCCTCCCGTAAACCTTGTTGTGCACGACTCACAACCGCTTCAAGATTCGCGCCGTCTTCGACACATCCCGACCGTTCTGACCTCAACGCCTCCTGCGCCTAGTCCGGTCCACGTGTCTCGCCACGACTCCATCTTGATGCCTGCAATCAACACAGACAAAAACACATCACATAGCATTGCACAATATCATAGCATCAATATTTGTATAAGACTCAAACTCATACAAAATCAAAATCACAATTTAACCTTCTACGCACGAGCTCGACACAATCGGAAGTTCCGCGCTTACCACAAATGAAGTTCGATTTCGAACATCCGCGATTTGTCAGAATATCGGAAGTTCGCGCTCAACAACTGCGGTACTTCGATATCCGAACAACCGACTTTCGGATATTTAATTCGATTTGATATCTCGAGAACACTTAATGTCAGAAATATCGGACACTCCGCTACCCCTTGTGCGGAAGTTCCGATTTCCTTCAGCCGAGAGCAAAACCTAGATAAATCGGAAGTTCCTATTTCCAACACCGGTAGTTAGATTAATCGAACTTCCGCTCCATACAGTGGTAGTTCGATTTCCTGACACTGACCCGTAAATAGTCCAAACCAAAAACCTCAACTCTCAATCTAATCAACACACTTGTCAAATACTCATCACTCAGAGTGGAGGACCTCTCACATGGTCTCTCATTTATAATCAGTAAATGCATCTGGCAGATTATTTGCAATATTTTGCAAATGAATAATTTTCTGAACTTGAAGTTCAGTCTCTGTAGTACGTGGGTCTGAGGCAGGAATGCCTTGAACATTCCAATTAATTTCCTGGCATTCAGTTTGGTACTTATTGTCTCCCCCTAATGCCGGGAAATGCTCCTCATTGAATATGCAATCAGCGTACCGGGCCGTAAACAGGTCCCCTGTTAGGGGTTCGAGGTATTTTATGATTGACGGTGATTTATACCCAACATAGATCCCAAGTTTCCTGTGCGGTCCCATTGAGGTACGCTGCGGTGGTGACATCGGTACGTATGTAGCGCAACCGAACTTTCGCAGATGGGAAATATCCGTGGATTTCACGTACTAATTGTAGCGGGAAGTGCTATGATATGCGATTGGGCGCAATTGTATTAAGTCGGCGTGTAAGATCGCATGACCCCAACATGATGTTGGTAAGTTACAATTCGTAGTAATGGTCGTGCAATGAGCTTGATTCTCTTGATAAGAGATTCGCTAAACCATTTTGTGTATGAACATATGGAACAGAGTGTTGAACTTGTATCCCAAGAGCCATACAATAATCATTGAAGGCATAGGATGAAAATTCAGCAGCATTGTCCATTCGAATTGATTGAATTCGATATTCAGGATGATGTGCTCGTAATTGGATGATTTGACCAATTAACTTAGCAAATGCATGGTTTCGTGTGGATAAAAGAGACACATGTGACTATCTAGTAGATGCGTCAATGAGAACCATGAAGTACCTGAATGATCCACACAATGGTTGTATAGGACCACATATATCTCCTTGAATGCGTTCAAGGAATTTAAGTGGTTCAGCTCTGATTTTAAGATAAGAGGGTCTTAAAATCAATTTTCTGGTTGCACAGGAAGTGCATACAAAATCTGAGGATTCCGGAAATTTTGTTTTCAGATATGTATGACCAATAGAATTGCTAATAATTTTCCTCATCATTCCAATGCCTGGGTGGCCAAGGCGATCTGCCATGTTTGGAATGTATTAGTATTTTGGAAAATTACTTTGTACGCAATATGTTGAACGGATTTGATGTATGTATAGTACAATCCGGAGTTTAAAGATGGAATTTTCTCTAGTACTTGTTTGCCATATCCGTTATTTTTGGTTAAGAGTAGATATTTCTCTTTGTTGTCACTTTGGGTTTCAATATGAAAACCATTCTGACGGATATCTCTATAACTAAGTAGGGTACGTGTTGAATCGGGATACAAGAGTGCATCCTCAATTTCCAATTGTGTACCCATAGGGAGAGTGATAGAAGCGCGACCAGAGCTACTATCGTTGCATCGCGTCCAGCGATTGTTAAAATATTTCCTTTTCTCCTTGTAAGGGTTAGGAAATATTTTGTGTCCCTAAGTATAGAGTTTGTGGTACCGCTATCCACAAGGCATAATTCCTCCTCCATTGGATTGACTCCAAAATCTATATACACAAATAAAAGATTTTAATGAAATTCTTGAAGTAATATATAGAATACATACGAACTTTATTTTGCAATATCGAATATGTTCGATATATAATTGTAGCATACAAGCTTACAATATAGATGACAATATTATTTATATTACAACATAAAAGTACTTAGAAGCTATGGAACTAGGAGTCTATTTGAGATCTCCAAACATGTCTTGAGAATGAAATTCTTCAAGTGTATCCTCGGTGCACATGAGATCATACTTCTTTGTAGAGGCACATGTGTCTTTGAGTTCTTGAATGAACTTTTGAGAACATCCGGCTTCTTCATCGTTGGATGTGAGATTGAAGTGTGCTTCAAATCTCTTCTGTTGAGCATTCTTGCCTTGAGCCAAAGACTGGAGGTAGAGGTTCACAAGATGCTTCGGGGTGCGGTATTTCTTGGTAGGATGGTTGTAGCAACCACACTTTTGACAAATCTCCTTTTTGTCAATTTTCTTACCAAAATTGCCTTTACCTTTCTTGAATCCACTTGATTTTTGCTTCATGTTGCGTTTGTGTTTACCTTTAAAGTTCTTTGAATGGTCTTTTGAACCATTGAACTCATTGTTATTTTGATTAGCATGAACTTGTGAAGTGGAGCGGCCAGATGGGACGTTGTCGATTATTCTTTAAAAGAAGTTGACATGTTTTTCGCTCAAGTAAAGTATGCATAAGATCAAAATAAGTTTGGTAATTTGCAGCACGCCATTGCTGCTGTAGGACCCTGTCAGATGGGAGCATTGTAGAGAGAGTCTTCTCTATTTTATCCGCATCTGTTGGTTCCTTCTCACAAAAACGCAGTTTAGAGCAAATAGTATGAAGGGCATGGTTATAGTCTCCAACTGTTTTGAAATCTTGGAGTCTAAGATGTGCCCATTCATGATTAGCCTCTGGTAAGATAATGACTTTCATTGCTCATATCTATTTTTGAGGGCTATCCATAAAGTAAGTGGATTCTCCTCATACGGATATTCCGCCTTTAAATGCGGATGTATGTGATTCCAGTATTATGTTTAAAACGGAATATTTCACAATATCTGGAGGAATTTGATTCGGGAGGATTAAATATCACCCTTTCCAACCCACGTGTGGTGAGGTTGATCTTTAAGTCCATAGCCCATGTAGGGTAATTGGTACCATCGATAGCGAGTGGCTCAAAAT
The DNA here is from genome assembly GCA_036346395.1 of Hsuehochloa calcarea. Classification (NCBI taxonomy): domain Eukaryota; kingdom Viridiplantae; phylum Streptophyta; class Magnoliopsida; order Poales; family Poaceae; genus Hsuehochloa; species Hsuehochloa calcarea. The sequence continues at coordinate 62,783,155 of CM070610.1, read as the reverse complement.
CTTTGGTAGCCATTTAAAACCTACATGAAAACTACACCATAAATAATTAATTTACATGAGGTAAATTAATGTGTATGGTATTGTTGTAATAAAATGCAAAATATGTGGAAAACAATATGAGTATTGTATTCCAAATGAATATATATACCCAAATTAAATATAACGTGTGGTTATATTTATAATACTGTATAATCACAATATTGGTGGTGAACACCAATTTATTGTATGGCATAGCGTACAAATAAATGTAGCAAAAAGGGCCATAAATTGTGATATTATGGTATTTATGTTAGGTATAATATTTTGCAAAAAATTCCAAATTATTAAGTACAATGGTACTCATTAAATGGGAATTTTGAATTTTAATTTTGCTAAAGATAGCAAATTTAAATATGGTCATAATGCGTATTGTAAATAAATTGCAATGAATAATAATCCTACATATGTAAAAATTATATAAATGTGAATGCACATTTATTTAAATATTTACATAATTTTCAGATCCTGTAGGGACTGAAATGCAAATTTATAATAGTACAATTTGACGAGTACAATTATAAATAAGCAGAGGGACTATACTGCAAATTATATAACAGGAATTTATTTAAAATAAAAATTCTGCATTTCTTCCCCCACGCGCCATGCGACGGCCATCTTTGGTCTTGCTGAGCGCCGTGTCATTGCTCGGCCGCGCCATGCGCCGACCATGCGGGTCAATGCCGAGCGCCGGAGCTTTCCTCCTTCGATTTATGTGGATGAAAATGCATCCTCTGCGGAGGATGCTTGTATGGGGGTGCAGATCCGAAGACCGGGACGACGGTTAGCCGCTGTGGAGGCATGCGCCGGTCGCCGGTAAGGTCCATAGCGTGGGGCCTTTGCCGGTGGGCAAACGCCGTGCGTCGCCCATGGACGACGATGAGCCGGTCGTGAGCCATGACCGGTGGCGATGATGGTGGTGGATGCCTGGCGTGGTGGTGGAGGCTCCTCATGGAGAGGAGCAAGAAGAACATGCAATTTCTTGTGTAGGGAATCAACTAGAGCGAGGATCTGCAGAAAAGCGCTTTTGTGATTGTCACAAAGTGCCATTACCTCTTGTTGCTTTCTCTATTTGCTACTTGTGTGAGAGCATCGTGCTGATAACGTGTTGAGAAATGATTGAGAGAAAAAAGGTCTTCTTTATTCTGATCTTGTACATGTATATATACATGAAGAAGGGGTGGCAATAAAGTAAGGGGTGTCATGAAAGGGTGGTAATAAAGTAAGGGGTGTAAGTTACAAATAATGTTTTGCACATTGGGCATTGTTTCACAACAATATGCACGGATGGAGGAGGTGAGAGTGAAAGTGGAGGCATGCATCTCGGCAATAGATGTAGTAGGTGCCATTCTGGGCTTACAGGGGGAGCAAGTAAGAGTCGTCACTTTTATCTGGAATCTCTAGTCTGAACGTAATTCTGTTAATGCAGGAGAGGCGCTGAAACCGGTTGCACAAATCAGTGGAATTGCACAATAATACCTCGAAGTCCTTTGCAATTCTTCAGATATAACGCCGGTACCATTAGCCATAGGCAAATTTGCCATTTTGCCGCATCTTATTGTTGGTTTCTATAAAATATCATTATATTCCTTGCAATAGTTATTTTGTCACACCTTTGATTGCTTTCCTGTTAATTTGCCATTTTGGAGTATTTAAATGTTTTTTTTGTCTAATTGGCCATGGCGTGCACGTGAACGGACGGTTTTGCCCCTCTCCGGTCGAGTCCGGGACAGCTAAGTGGCTGGGTCGAGCCATCCCGGACCAGACCCGACGTGCCCCATCCCCTCGCTCTTCGTCTCTCTCGTGACCACCCCTCTCTCCCTCATCTCTCTCAGTGACCAGTGCGGCGGGCGAAATCCGGCGGTGACCAGTGTGGGCTAAATCCGACGGCAGCGAAGGGCTTAGCAGGTATACTCTCCTTCTGAAGGCCTTTCTCTTCGTCTTTCCTTATTTCCTTGTTGATTCATTTTGATAGATCCAGTGAATGCCTGAAACCCTAGGTTGGTCGAGGAGCACGCATAGTGAAGGGGCCGATTGTTGGAGGAGCATGTGCAATGGACCCAAAGGGGTATGCAACTTCCCTATGGTCTTGTTGGATGTACTATTTTGTGCCCTCCCCCCACCCCCGATCTTAGTTCACTCAAACATAGTATAGAACAGAGTAGTACGTCTCTAACTGTAATTTTCTTTTTTTGTCAATGTTGAGTAGAATTGAACCTGGAAGAGCCTTTACACTAGCTGTTAGAGTTCCATTGTACTTTGTGAGGATTGATGATAGTAGCCAACGCAGATATGTGCGACAAGATCTGGAATGGGTTGTCGATCTGTGTGTGTTTACGTTCGGTAAGTTGATGGAACAGTTGTGAGCAGGGATAGAAATTCCGGCCGGTTACCGCCGGTTGGTAACCGGCCTTACCGGTGGGGGCCGGGATTTGAAATCCCGGCCGGTTTTTTCGGATTTTACAAATTCAAATTTTGAATTTTGAATTTTGGTTGATTTTTAAGAAAATTTAAACGAAATTCGACCGGGTTTTTCCCGGGAAAATCGAGAACCGGCGGTTACGGTGACGCCACGCACGGATTTGCTCGATAACGGTTTTTATCCTTGGTTGTGAGAGAGGACAATTTAGGGTTCATCTAAGGAGGCCCATGTTTGATGCAATGATTTGGAGTGTGGTGGTGGGATGAAAATAGTTCAACACACCTCTCAATTGTTAGATGTATTTAACAACCGCAACAGAACGAAATGGATTTGCTTCTTAGTGGAAATAATAGACAAAGTTGCCTATTTATCTAGCCAATCTAGTGTTAAAGTGGACCCTTTGGTGAATGAGTGTGTTGTGACTCCCACTCTGCAAAGAAGACGGATGTTGCTCAAAGATGCTTAAATGAATGAGGCTGAGGACCAAGGAAATGACTTGTCCTCACCAGTTAGGGTGGACTGGTCTACTATTGATATTGCTCAAGGATCTAATGAATTGGACAGAGATGTTGCTATGAGTGAGGATGAAATATTTGTTCTTTTGGGCTTGAGGGATGAGTCTGACATAGCCGTGCATGAGGTCGACATAGCTGTAAGAGGTTGAGTCGGTGGTGCACTTGTGGATGGCACTAAAAGGGCATCTATTCCTATGGATGATGATGTGACACCCTGTGTCATTACCCCGGAGGTAATTACACTTAGGCATACAGATTATTATTCATTTGCCCGATAGAATACCGTTCCAACAAATAATAATCCTTACCAAAGTTAATGCAGCAGAATAATAAGATAGAAATTGTACTTTATTACATCAGGTAGCCACGCAAGGCTACGGTCTTTAACACACATATTTAATTACAACTAAAAATAGGACAAAGCCCCTCGCTTGCCCGCCCTGCTCCATTGAACGCCTACTCACCCCACTCGCCGAATAAGGTATCCACCTCACCCTGGTCCTCGTATTAAGCGCCATCGCCTCCTGCAGTCTCCTCAGCACCTGTGTATCCTTCATCCCATGTGGGATAATCCCCGGTTGGACTAGGATCTAACAAAGTAAGTAATAGCAAGAATGAGTACTAGTGTACTCAGCAAGCATTTATTAACAATGATGCATTGTATGACTCTTTTCTGTTGATTATCATATTTTCTAGCTCATCTCTTTTTATAGAAAATAATTTACCAAGATTTAAGTGGCAGTTTTAATTATGAAAAGACTACTTATCACTCGGTAAGAAGATAGACCCCTAACGGTCACCGTAGACTCCAATACAAGGAGACATGTATGAATTCATAGTTTTATTTAGCTTTGTGTAGGTTTTGTACTACTTTACCCATAGCTACTCTATGCTCTCTCTACGCTAGGTCTCCTGTATTTCCTTTTATGTGGTATAAAGTTCAGAGTACGAAATGTTTTCCAAGTTACGTTATTAAGTCTCTATCCATCTATTTCCGTTTGTGTCTGGGACGCTCACTGACCCTCCATCGAGTTCCAATAGTGTTGGTTGGGCCGGTTATCCCCGCACCCAACACTCCACCTGCGCTGATATAACGCCTTGGATCCCCCACTTCCGTACTTTTCCTACCGGTCCTAGGTTCCTCCATAACTCACACGATATATTACTTACCCGATGTGGAGAGTACCCTTCATAATGACCAAACACATTAGTGATTAGTCTAGAGCAAATATAAAGGGTTACAGATCGTTACACATTAGTGATTAGTCTAGAGTAAAAATAAAGGGTTACAGATCGTTACCCTTCTCTCCAAGGTGGCTCAATGTGGGAGGAGGCAGCAGAGGTGCCGCAATGGGGGAGGAGGAGGTAGGGGTAACAGCTCAAAACAGGGGAGGAGGCAGCAGCAGCAGTAGGGTGGCCAATGGGGAGGAGGCAGCAGCAGCAGGGTGACGGCGCCTCAAATGGAATGGAAAGGGGTCTGTCGGGAGCATCTACTTATAGTGCTTGTATATCACAGACGGTTCTTTACAAGAACCGTGAAGAACCGTCTGTGATAGGCATGTATCACAGACGGTTCTTGTAAAGAACCGTATGTGATAAATAAGTATCACAGACGGTTCTTTATACGAACCGTCTGTGATACTTCACAGACGGTTCGTGTAAAGAACCGTCTGTGAAGTATCACAGACGGTTCGTATAAAGAACCGTCTGTGATACTTATTTATCACATACGGTTAACGAAGAACCGTCTGTGATAATTTTATCACAGACGGTTCCAAGGGGTGTCTAGTATAGCATGTTTTGTAGTAGTGCTTTTTCCTTCACATAGTAGTCGCCACCCTTGGGGTTTGTGGGTTTTGTTAGATTGAAGTCTAGCTTTGCTACTTTGTACATTGTCCTCTTGTTCGATGAGTACAACAACAACATTGTTCTTCGGAACCCACTTAATCTTAATTCCTATTGACAATTTCAGATTGTTTGTTATTTTGTTTTTGCTTGTTCTTCGATTGCATGTAAGAATTGAACTTTGTGTTCAGGTCAACCGCGTCCTTGGCACGGTTGATAACGACTCGGAGTGTGGTTTAGCGATTTCTTGGTGTTCTGGTCGTGATCGGTTAGAAGCCTGCATCGTCAAAGTCGTTCTCCTCCAAATCGACTTATCATCATATCGGAAGATCGGGACACTCATTGTCTCATTAGGTGGTATCTGGGCTTACGTTGATCGGTAGGATTTCTTTCATCCCTAGTTAGTAGATTAGTTTTTATTTCCCATAGTCCAGAAAAAATTGCCCTACGAAAAGAGTTAATTTCCGTTGTCCCAAACCCCGTTTGTGTTTTTTATTTTGTTAGTTTTGGTTTGCTAAATTGAATTTGCTTCTATTTTAGCTTTGTCTAACTGTTGGTCATATCCTTGATTCCATAAACTCCCAAAAAAATCCCACGTCCAAAACTATCTAGAACACACCAAACCCCAATTTCTAATTTTCTGCTAGAAGACTCTTTTTTGCTGCCAGCACAAATAAAATGCCATAACTTTTGTTTTCGTTATCCTTTTTGAGTGAAACCACTGCCATTAGATTCATAAATTCATTATTCATCTTCCTGTAAAATTTTGCTTCATTCCAGTCAGAAAGTTAAAAGATATATGCGGTGAAAGTTGATCCAAATTTCTGGTTTGAAATTGCAACAGTTGGCAGTTGTGATTTTTGTGCATTTTTTCTATTGGTTTTCAGAACATGGTCCCAAAATAAAAATAGTAGAAAAAGCCGTCAGGAGACACAAAAAAAGAATTGTCGAAAAAGAGGCATCCAACAAAAAGGTACGACTAAAATACTGACGTACTATTTAGTGGACAGAAATCTTCAGTTTTTAGATTTGGGTCAATCCTTATGCTTTTCAATTACAGATTACATTCTACTGAATTATCTTGTGTCTACCACTCATATACGTTGTTATACACTTATTTTAACCTTCTTCCATCCATGCTTGGTCAGCAACATAGGCTACGAGCTAGATGCAAATTATAATTCAATTATTTGCAATTTCTGAAATTAACTGATTGTTCTCTATTGCTACATATCTAGCCTTCCAAGCTATACTTTCTACTAACCGAGCATATAACCGGTCTTTGCAATTGCTTTACTCATCGCTTGAGTCAAGTTACCACGAACCAGCCATCGGTTGCACCACCTGTTTTGCTTGGTAAGAACTTGGTATAAGTTTGAGTGTGAGCGACTTTTGAACCTCCACCACCTAGTAGTTGATAGGATTTGTACACTTGTGTATATTTTCTGGCTGGCTACTAACAATGGCAGGTTTGAAGAAGTTGATAGATTACGATGACATCGCAGACAGATTTGAACTCAAAGGGAAACAACTACTGGTATACATCTTGTCACTCACCGCTGAGAGAACATCGCTGGACTACTTACTATGGGTTACTATGTTGGAAAGCTACTTTGAAAGTCAGGAACTTAATCCTCATGAGAAGATAGACATGGCAATAATGACACTGATCGGTGATGTTCAACATTGGTGGTCGAATATTAAGTACCACTACATGTACACAAGGGAGGAGATGAAGAAGAAATTACAACATCATTTTGTACCTCCACCACCCACGACCGCAAGCTAGGTGCAACCTAAGGTAACTAAAAATGCTGATATTGTTTTGGCTTCTATTCCATCTACAGATACCGCCGAGACGCTTGAAGAGATGAAGGATGATCTGACGTATCTTATGTCATTAGAGAAGAAGTTTGAGGTATCTATCGTATCTGATGAGGACGATAATGACAATGGTACTGATTTAATGTTACAATAAGGCATAGAGCAACCTTCTGAGTATATACCTGCTGTACTATATTCCTTATGTTGACTTGAATGAACCATATACTGATCTGCATTCACATAATTTTACACATGTCAAATTAATTACACATAAGGAAGTACTTGATAGAATATCCCCTCTGATGTATTGTGCTATATCATGCTTAATGAGCACATTAGTTTGGAATGTGTTATGGAGAAAGTTTATGAAATTTCATCTTTAAATTCTCTATTTAGCACATACGCCTACTGTTTTAAATTAATTGGAGATTATGGTGTAGACAATTAATTTCTGATATATCGAATATGCATAACTTGTGATCACATGGATGAATCGAAGCTTACTATTTTGAACAACAATTCTCGTGTGCTGAATTTTGTTCATTATGAGAGAAAAATAAAATTTAGTGATCATTAAATCCCTATGTGTTCATCTCTTATTGCACCATCTAGTATGAACAATCCGAATAATGATGTTGAAGTATGGAAGAACTTACAAATCTTTTCACACTTGCTAGATGAATTTTCTATTGCTCGATTGAAATCTGATTATATGGATGAGATCTGTTTGATTCCAAAAGTTGTAGATGTGCCCATATATGCTACCACTGTAAGTTTACAACTTCAAAGATTTGAAATACATAAATGCTTCACTTATATTTGCAAAATTAGTTGCAATAATTGCGGTTTGAGAAATTTTGTTTTGCTCATTAACATATATGATTATTCTTGGGGTGATAATACAATAAGCTTTTACGATCGCTGCTGTTTTATAAAATTAATTGTGCAACAACAAATAATCGTCAAAACGGATGACATACACACACACACATATACCATGCATACACCTTGGCTTCTTTATTACCCTATTTTCAGCTTATCAAAAGATGAGGACATATTTGTTTTCAAGAAGGGGAGGATGATGTGACTATGCCACGAACGCATGCGATCATAGCTTCTAAGATTGAACAAAAGACGAATTCGTCCCTTCAGGTTCAATTTGTTTTAAATGAGAATATGAAGCTACATAATAATGAAAATGTATATTTGTGCATCTATATAAGGAGGAATGCATCAACACCTAAAGGGTTCAAGTTGGATACGTTCTAGAATCCACTTCGGCTTCTGGAAACAACACCAACTTCAAGCGTGTATAACTTTCACATATGGAGTCCGTTGGAGGTTCACGAGTACTTGATGTAAAGCTTATCTTGTTCTCTTTCCAACATGTCCGGCCCCACCTCCAAATTCGTTGAGAGCACTTCGGAATCGTTGAAAGAATGTGTTGCATCACCTGTTTGGGCTGTAGACCTTATAATCCGGATAGAAACACTAGGCCAATATTGTTCACGCATGAACATTACGACCCCCTTCTCTTCTTGCTTTACATAGTGACCGCCACTCTTAGGGTTTGGTGGGTTTTGTCAGATTGAAGTTTAGATTTGCTACTTTATACATTGTTCTCTTGTTCAACGAGTACAACAACGACATTGTTCTTCGGAACCTCACTTATCAATACAATCTTAATTCATTAATTCATATTCGCAGCTTCAGATTGTTTATTATCTTGTTCTCGCTTGTTTTTCGATTGCATACAGGAATTGAACCTCGTATTCAGGTCAACCACATCCTTAGCACAGTTTATAACGACTCGAGGTGTGGTTTAGCGATTGCTTGGTGTTCTGATCGTGATCGGTTAGAAGTCTGTATCGTCAAAGTCGTTCTTCTCTAAATCGACATATCATCCTATCGAAGATCATGACACCTATTGTTTCATCATCATCCATCTGTAGACTATATATAGAGAGAGATCCTTAACCATTGCATGTACTTTTTTAAAAGATAAATAAAGAAAATATTAAAAAAAACCCCTCTAAATCTGTATTTTTAATCTACTATTCTTTTCTATACTTATGCGCGAAATGATCGCGCAAACTTTAACTGGTCAACGGCGATTCCTCGCGCCATCAGAAGTCAAAATCCTACGTCTAGACATAACTACTTCATCCCATCGTCCGCACGACTATAATTACTATGCTCGCCGCCTGCGCCTGGAGGCTGTCGCAGCGAGCTCTCACATTCCCTCTCCGCGTGCGATCCCAAATCCTAAACCCTTTCCCCATGGCCGCCGCCGTGGACGCCTCCTCGCCCAAGCGCTCGAGGGTCTACTCGTCCGCCGCCGGCGACGCCGTGGGGACCGGCAAGCGCGTGGGGACCCACAACGGCAGCTTCCACTGCGACGAGGCGCTCGGCTGCTTCCTCATCCGCCTAACCTCCCAGTTCGCCGGCGCTGACGTCGTCCGCACCCGCGACCCCCAGGTCTGTCGCTTCGTCACTCGCTCGATTAACCTGCCATTTCCCCCGAATTTCTAGCATTTTTGTTTGTTTGTTTGTGTGTGTGTGTGGGTGGTGGTGGTGGGGGGGGGGGGTATATGGCATGTTGGATTGCAATTAGGTTCTGCAAATAAACTGAAACCTACAATTTTGATTGTTGTGTGCTACGGCCATTTATCATATGGCACATGAATTCTACCTGTCTGGATGTCATGCTAAATACGCAGTGTGGTTTAAGATGCTGTCAAATTTCCTTTTTATTCATGATAGGATGATGTTCTCTCTCATGTCCATTTACTTTGTAGTTGTTGTCAGTTCAACAATTAATGTTGAGTGAGTTAGAAAGTTGTGTTAGAATCGGTGCCCGTGCTTCATGTAGACATTTAGTATATTGATTTGCTTAAGAAATGTTGTTTGTAGTTGTATATGATACAACAAAAGATATTCGCTTTGTCATTTGGTGTATTCTGCTCTTGAACTTACTTGTATGCCTATTTCTTATTGAACTTCACTGTAGATCCTTGATATGCTGGATGCTGTGCTTGACGTTGGTGGTGTCTATGATCCCAGCCGGCATCGCTATGATCATCACCAGAAGGGCTTCAATGAGGTCTTTGGACATGGCTTTAACACGAAACTTAGCAGTGCTGGGCTTGTCTACAAGGTACTTGGCATAGAAAATGCAGTTTCTGAAACTTGAATTATTTTCCATTAGAAGCTATGTTATAAAATTCGGCAGCATCTTCTAAACTGGGTCCCCAACTGCACTACAGAACTAGGTGGACTCATGGTGCCATATATTAGTGGATGTTATGAAATTTCATAGCACAGCTTGTTTTATGTATGCACAGCCTTTCCGTAATTTATTTGGGTATCGAAGTTTACAAGTTGCAAATTGACAATTGTAACTTTTTTTAGTATTTGTTTTTTTTAATCTTTTTCATTTATGACAAAAATGTTTTGTTTATCATTTATACTTTGCCTGATATTGCAGCATTTTGGTAAGGAGATAATTGCAAAGGAGCTTGAGCTTAATAAGGACCATGAAGATGTTCATCGGCTGTATTTTGCGATATATAAAAGCTTTGTTGAGGTGTTAATCTAAACTCATAACCAGCCGGTGAAATTTACTGTAGTGCTTTTGATGTATAATTAGTGAACAACTAAGTTGAACCTTGCTTTGTCTTTTTTTATATATATACATCTGGCTACTATTGTCAACTCCTAGTTTTTTTGTCTAATAAGTCTAGAGCTAGTAAGTCTGATGTCGATATAGCTTCTAAGTGAGAGCCACTGGACGACTCTTGATGGCTTAAGTTATGATTTTTCTTTTTGGAGAAAAGCTATGGACTTTGTAAAGTGCAAGCATAATAATGATTTGCAGGGAATCAGTGTTAAATGTATGGCATATAGGTGTGTTTTCTGGCTATTGCTAGTCTTACTTTGCTCACTCTATCATTGTAAAATAAACTCTTTGAACTTATGTAGATGCCAGCATTTGTCTTCTTTTTTTACCCAAAAGTAGTTTAAAGTGCCGATCATCACTGTTCACTAGATTTGATGAGTTAGTGTCTCAGTGATACAACTGTGCATTGGCAATGTTCGTTTACCAGCAATGAGCACCCTTATAGGGGAAGAGAGGAATTAATTAAATCGCAATTCTATTGTACAAGCCACATGCCAGACATACAACTAGATGCATTCGTTTGTCGCTAGCTAGGTCCTTGTTGTTTTTGGGATGTGGTGTCAACTGACAAGGCTAAGGACTTTCTTGTGGTAATTGAGCACAGTAAATACTCCCAAGCTTTTATCCATCACAAGCTTTTTCCCCCATAACTAGATGGGGTTTTGACCAGCTTCATGATAATTCAGTACTTGAGTTACAAGTAGCTTATCTGGCTTTAGTGGGTCTGGTATGGAGAGATCCACTGTATGCTGGCAAAATGTGATTGGCTGATTGCTATGCAGTCTGCTGCTTGGTGTCGGCTGTGAGGTTGAGAGATGGTTCTTGCAGGCAGAAAGGGGTGTGATGGGCCTGTAGTATCGATCAAATGACAAAATTCATACTTTCACTTAAGGTTCACAAGTTACTAAGGTGTAGAAAATTTAAATCCTAAACTATCTTCTGGCATCATTTTTCTTAGACACCCATTTGTCATTCTCTTTCATTCATGTGTTTATTTGTCTACCATTTATGTCTTAATTGCCCAATACAATTTTTTTTCCCACATGATGTGTCTAAGAAGCAATACCTCTGTCATGTAACAGTCACTTGATGCAATTGACAATGGAATCAATCAATATGACACAGACCAACCCCCAAAGTATGTGAACAATACGCACTTGTCTTCACGCATTGGGCATCTTAATCTGGACTGGACTGATCCAGACCAATCACCTGAGAAGGAAAATGCTGCTTTTCAACAGGCAATGATGCTTGCTGGAAGTGAATTTATGGAGGTATGACTTATGGCTGTGTAGTGCATTATTGTGTTCAGTTCATGCACAGTGTAAGAACTTTGTTGTGAGATTATGTGTTTGCTAAATCTCCTCATTGTATATGACAATACTTTCCACTTTCATTGCCAGCGTGTTCGCTTTCATGTCAATTCATGGTTACCTGCAAGATCTATTGTCATGGAGTGTTTGTTGTCAAGAGGAAATGTTGATCCAAGTGGAGAAATCATGGTTTTAGATAGATTTTGCCCGGTAAGATCTTGATCCATTTTTTTAACTACTTCGAATTGGGTCCTATCCACAACTGTTTTTCTTGGCCTGTTGGTATCTGGTACTCATGAAGCAATAAATGTTATACCTTGTCTCGTTCTGTTATTATCGTTAATGTGCTCAGTATTTTGCGGCATCCACCTAAAATCATGGCATTTTGATCTTGTTATAGAAGGGACCTTTGAAAATTGTTGCATAAAAGAAACTGTAGCCAGTGCTTTTATGTTCCGGCACCGAGTTTTTTTGCTGACTTCTGTTGCCGATTGCCATTAGCAATTTAATTTTCTAGGATTATGTTTTTTCTTCAAACTTGCTTCTGGAATTGCTTTGTTTAATTAATAATTGCCTGACATATTGAACTGTAATAGTACTAAAACTTCCAAGCATGTAACCTGAGCATTTCTGCTATTATGACAGTGGAAACTTCATCTATTTGAGCTTGAAGAGGAGCTGAAGATTGATCCTCTGACTAAGTATGTGTTGTATCAGGTAAGAAATGTTGCCCTTTTCATTCTATAATTCAATATGAATTTCGAGATGTAGTTCTAGTTTTGCATAGTTACCACCAAAGGTTAATCTGGAAGTGAAGTAGTCTAATGCTTCAAGTTGTAGTAGAGACCTGTTTTAGCACTCAACTGATGGTTTGGCAGCCGGAAGTACAATCAACTTTCTTTACACGCTTTTGTATTATTTTGGGCTGTAAGTGTCCAGTGATTGGTATTACTGATTTCCCTCATATTTTGTCCTGTCTGCTCAAATAGCTTCCTAATCAATTTAACAAACACGCAAAAAAGGTCCTTGGCCATGTCCTAATTGAGAGGGTTAAAGTGCTGGCAGTAAAACTTTAAAACTTGTTTCAGTTTCTTCCTAACATTGTTCACCAACATGTTACTTGTGCTCCAAAACCATTGCTTTTCATATGTATGTTGATTTTGGCCACATAATTGCAGGATGAGAGGGGCAAAGGTTGGCGAGTGCAAGCTGTCGCTGTTGCTCCCGATAGATTCGAGAACCGAAAGGCTCTCCCAGAAAAGTGGAGGGGCATGAGAGATGATGAACTGTCAGAGGAAACTGGCATTCCTGGCTGTGTATTTGTTCATATGAGTGGCTTCATTGGGGGCAATCAAACCTACGAGGGAGCGTTGGAAATGGCAAGAGCTGCTCTCAAATGCTGATTCAACGGAAGCACCAAGCAGTAACAGTCTCACCCATATTATCATTGAGTTGCAGTATCACAGTTGACCCGCTGCACTTGCATCCAATTTATAATTGACTTGTAGTTGACATTTAAGTACGCATGTTCCTTTGCATAAGACATCCTCGACTGATTGCAGAGGTCGGTTTTCTTTATGAAACTGGAGAAGAGTACGTGATTACATTTATAAAAGATGATGAAAGACAGTATCGCGTATCCATTCACGGAGGAAAAAAAAAAGTCAGATGATGCGAAATATGTGACGGTGCGGGAAGGCGAACAGGTTAATTTTACTCTCCACACGAAGAAATACGTAAGTTGAAGGTGAAGCACTATAGAATGTAGATACAACAACCCTATGCACGCGATATGCAAAATAACAAGAATTGCACAGACATACAACAGTTTGTTTCTGGACATTCACGCCTTCACGCGTTTGGCATCCGCACAAGCAACCTCCAAGTCCCCCAGGAAGAACAGGATCCGATCAGATATCTGCCGCTGGTCGTCTTCAGCATTCTGCAGCGGTGCGTTCTTGCCATCGCAACCCGTGTGCTGTCGGGAGCCCAGGTACCTCTGGATCTCACCTTGGTAAATCAGGTAGTAGTCATCACCTTCTCTGATAATCCTGACACCCCTGAAGATCATAGAGGGGTAAATTTCAGTGTCATATTTGCAAAGAATATATGCACGTACGTCATGTCTGAACTATTGGATGATGGCTGATATGCAAGATAACAAGTAGCGGGAAGAGGAGACGAGTGAGTTCGTTCGTTCTATGTTAATTAACTTACAGTCCATATCGGTCGCATCGGTCCTGCACAACGAAGACGTCCTTCCATGATTTGGAACTCTCTGGCGCGTAGAACGCTGCAGCATCCGCGCCCCATCTGTCCTCGAACAGCTTGCGCCACAGTTCGTCACCGCAGGTCAACGTGTTCCACTTCCTGCAAACTTTTGAGTTTCAAACAGCACCGATGCCGTTAATGTTATTCTTCACTGAGCAACACGGATCATGTACAAAGTCCGCCACATGTTACTACTCCTATCAACTGTCAAACTACCATGTCACAACAACAGGAACTGCAAAAGGCTATGCACTCCTGCTACGGTGGTGGGATGCAGGAAATTTTAACTTGCGTCTGTGGCTTGTGAAGGCAAAATGGGCTTGTAAGTTGGAACCAGTCAACCGTGTCAAGATCCGTAGCTCGGTAGTCTTAGATTGGATAATTTAGGCCATCCGAACTTGTGAATTATACTACACAAGAACAGGAAATGCGAATTATATTTGTGCTACGGTGGCGAGATGCAAAAGAATTTCGAGGAAGAAGGCAGCAAATTAACCTTGGGGTGCAGTGGCGAGGGACTGGTGATCCAGGAGGTGGAAGATCTTCAGGCACAGCTCCCCAGGCAACCCCTCCATACGATACCCCCGAATTTTCCACCCTATTCGCGTAAATTTTCCAATAGCGATGCGTTCTTTCGGCCCCCAAATTCTCACAGCCCAGCAAGAATCAGCTGATTCTCTTCAGATCCGGAGCTGCAGAGAGCTCAGTGGAAGATGAGGATGAGAGGGAGAGGAAGAGGAAAGGGGAAGAAATGCGGGAAGGAGAAGCAAAAGAATTTCGAGGAAGAAGGCAGCAAATTAACCTTGGGGTGCAGTGGCGAGGGATTAGTGATCCAGGAGGTGGAGGATCTTCAGGCACAGCTCCCCAGGCAACCCCTCCATACGATACCCCCGAATTTTCCACCCTATTCGTGTAAATTTTCCAATAGCGATGCGTTCTCTCGGCCCCCAAATTCTCACAGCCTAGCAAGAACCAGCTGATTCTCTTCAGATCCGGAGCTGCAGAGAGCTCAGTGGACGACGAGAGGATGAGGAAAGGAGAAGAAGATGCGGGAAGGAGAAGCAAAGTTCGTTGGCCCGCGGTAGTTAGATGCAACGGCTTGCGGTCCCTGGTGTATACCGCGGCTGTGTCGTACTGTCAAGTGTCAACTACGTGCCGGTTTGTCATTGACACGTGGGTCTCACGGAGGCTGACGATGTGTGTGGCCTGGACGGTCATTGAGGCGGTGTGCTTGCCGTGCCTGCGAATTTTGGTTAGTGTTGGCCTCTTGTACCACCACAATTTTAAATATAGTTTCTTTATCATGAAAATTTTGTTTCGGGCTCTCTGAGGCCATCTGCTGTGCTTTGACACTGCAGCAAGCCGCCTGCTACGCCCCCGCAACACAGCAGCCGCCTACTGCCCTTCTCAGCGGCAGCATCAAGGTGCTGCCCACCGCACAACAGCAGCTGTACTGTAGCACTATAGCGCTAATTTTCTCAAAAATCTATTTTAAGTATTTTTTGAGGAATTTCTAAATATAGAAAATTAGCTCAAAAATTATGAAATGTTTTGTGGAGCCTCCCGGCACAGTGTACTTGATTGCGTAATTTTTTTTTCAAAATTTTATCCATTCGGATTTTTTTCTCTCAAAAATTCATTTAAGTATACTGTTTGTAAGAATTTTCTAATATAGAAAATGAGGTCAAAACATTATGATTTTTTTCAAGCTCTTTACATAGTGAACTTGATTGTGTAATTTTTACAGAATTTTATATGCACTGAAATTGTCTCGAAATTAATGGTTTAGGTCGCGAAAATTAGAACGAAAGGTTTCAAAAATTAGGGTTTCATGATTTCATGCGACTTGGAATGTGGGAAATTTAGTACCGTATGACTACTCTAGGTAAGGGACACTCCATCCTCCGCACATCTGTTGCCCCGTCGCTGCTGTCCTCTTGCCCGTAGTGCTTGCTTTTATGGCGTACCGAATCTCTGGACTCCCGATTGATTCGCTCGCGCGTCTCCACGACAAGGGTGGTGTGTGACACTTTGTGGCGCCAAACCGGTGTTAAACCGAACATATTAAAAACCCTTCCTGCAAACATGTTTGGTCCATTTAAATACATATAAATACCTACTTCAAGTGCATATAAATACATACTTACCGCATATACAAAAGATACGGATTACTTACGACCCCTTCCTGTAAATTATAAGTTATTAACCAAGCAGGCAATTGGACCAGGCATATTAGAAACCTTTTTTTACGGCCAGGCACAAGTTTTAACAGGTGTCACAGCACTATAGGTAAACCCTAAACCGCCAAGGCAAACCTATAAAAAGCTTATTATAGTAAGTAGATGTTGATCATTAGCGCCGAGTGCTAACTTCTTATTGTCATCTGCTGTCACGTGGCACAGGGCAATAAATCTTCAAGTGTTTGACCTCACCACAGTAGAATTCCCACAGTGGATTCTAAACTCACGTATTGAGTAGTAATTCATAACAATCATGTAAAAAGAAAACATCTCTTCACAACTACTCTGTACAACTTAACAAATTAGGTAATAACATAGGGAGGTTTTATATTTATTTGTATTAAGTTTCTTTTGGTTCACAAGAAATAAATTATTACATTTTTTTGTCAACAATCAGCCCAAAAGGACAGTAACATTAAGGTTCTTGATCGCATTACTACACTATAGTGGAGTTAAAGCAGAGTACTTTATGGAGCTTCTACATAATGCAATTGAAGGGGCTGAGAACGCTCGTTGTTATTATGAAGATGCCCTAAAACATTAGATTGAAATGTTGTTGTTTCTTACTGTTCGTGCACTACAATGAACAGTACAATCTGGTATATATATTTGTTTCTTTATGCTCTAGAACTTATACTCTTATGTTACAAGTTGTAATAGTCTGCTATTTTAATTTAGTTTCTTTTTTCATTCACTTGTTTGTTATTGTACAATCCACCTACATCATGGAATCGTAGGACATGGACGACTTCGACACTCGCTGCCACCGTGGGCAGCCTCGAGTCAGGGGGCTGTGGTTATGGCGCCGCGGAGACTAGTTGTAGACATCATTGCATAGATGATACATATGATATTATTTGTTAATTTATCGGTTCAATGTGGATGATGTTGGCACAATACAGTATTAAAGAATATCATCCACTTTAACATTGTGTTGTACCACAGACTATATAGGCTTATACATGACCAACTGAGGGAAATGTGTGGCATGAAGATCATATAACAACGTACCATAGCATTCGAAACGCACACGAGTCGGAGGCTGCGGTACGTTGTTATATGATCTGCATGCCATGTATTTTTCTCAGTTGGTTCATGTACAATCTTATCTAGCCTGTGATATAATACAGTGTTAAAGTGGATGATATTTTTTAATACTGTATTACCACGGGCTAGATAAGCTTGTATATGAACCAACAGAGGGAAATACGTGGCATGCAGATTGTATAACAACATATCATAGCTTGCACATTGTTATATCATCTGCATGCCAAATAATTCCCTCAGTTGGTTCGCGCACAAGCTTATCTAGTATGTGGCACAATACAGTATTAAAGAATATCATCCACAATAAACTAATAAATTAACAAAGAGTGTCCCGATTGCAATAAACCCGCGTATGTATCATGTAATGCTTGTAACGCTTCAAATAACGTCAATTTTATGTATGAACACGTACACTGCAACTCCATTGGAAATCATAATTCTGTTATGAGTACTTTGTGTGGGAATTCATGAAACCCTAATTTCCAAAACTTAAAATCCAAATTTTCGAGGCCTAAATTCTTCATTTTGGAGACAATTTCAGAACACATATAAAATTATCCTAAAAGGTGCCAATACGACAAAACAAATCCCAAAAATGCCACATAAAGAATTAGGTGGTGGGGCCATGGCAAGTTGGTAATAAATATTTCATGCTCTATTATTGATTAAGGATGGTAGTTTTAAAATTTATTGTTTGTACTAGTTTGAACTCGCTGATGACACATGAATCGACAGTTAATGCATAGTACTCTACCCCTTTAATTGTTAATTTTCTGCACTTCCCAGCAGTATACTTGCAGTAGTCATGTGGTACTAAACTTTCCACATTCTAAGTCACATGAAATCATGAAATCCTAATTTTTGAAACTTTTCATCCTAATTTTCGTGACATAAACCTTTAATTTTTGAGATTCATATAAAATTCTGTAAAAATTACACAATCAAGTCTACTATGTAAGGAGCTTGGAAAAAAAATCATAATGTTTGAACCTCATTTTCTAGATTAGAAAATTCCTAAAAACTATATACTTAAATGAATTTTTGGGAAAAAAAATTAGAACGGATAATTTTTTTTAAAAAAAAATTACACAATCAAGAACACTATGTCAAGAGACTTCATAAAATATTTCATAATTTTTGAGCTAATTTTCTATATTCAGAAATTCCTCTAAAAATATTTAAATAGATTTTCGAGGAAATTGGCGCTACAATGCTACAATACGTGTTGTTGCTGTGCGGTAGGGCAGCAGGCGGGCTCAGGAGGCCAGAAATGTAATTTCAGTGGTAAAGTGGCTATATTTGGAATTGTAGTGGTCTAGAGGGCCAATAGTGTCCAAAATTTTGTCTTTGCCTGTGATGTGCAATTGTAGAGAACGACAATGAAGGAAATGGATCCTCGTTGAAGGGTTCAATATGTAGGATCTACTGTATTACGTATTACAAGTTGATCTCCACTGTCCCACCAAAAAATAAATGTCTAAATTAATTGTTACAGTGTTTTTCTCTACAGCAAAATTAGTGCGATAGATATTTCACTATTTCTACAATATCATTTCACTCACTCATTGATCACTGTTCACACAAGAGAGGACCCGGATCCGGTGATTGAACACTCCAAAAATGACACCTCCCATGCGGTGGCACACACATGGCGGTGTCCTGTCACGTGCGCCACTCCCGTGGCGGTGTCGCGTTCTCCCTATCCCTCCATTCGTAGGCGGTTTCTGCCTTTGCGGTTGTACTCTACGTGTTTGGGGCTACGTTCACGGATAATAGTTGGTTTGCGCCTTCGACGACCGTTACACTAACTCACTCGCACATCGCCCTCCCTCCGCGTCGGTGGCCGTCTGCCGCGACCGCCACCGCATCTCCCGCAATGCGCGAGGCCGTCACACCAAACCCTGACCCGCCATCCGCGCCCCATCTGTCCTCGAACAGCTTGCGCCACAGTTCGTCACCGCAGGTCAACGTGTTCCACTTCCTGCAAACTTTTGAGTTTCAAACAGCACCGATGCCGTTAATGTTATTCTTCACTGAGCAACACGGATCATGTACAAAGTCCGCCACATGTTACTACTACTATCAACTGTCAAACTACCATGTCACAACAACAGGAACTGCAAAAGGCTATGCACTCCTGCTACGGTGGTGGGATGCAGGAAATTTTAACTTGCGTCTGTGGCTTGTGAAGGCAAAGTGGGCTTGTAAGTTGGAACCAGTCAACCGTGTCAAGATCCGTAGCTCGGTAGTCTTAGATTGGATAATTTAGGCCATCCGAACTTGTGAATTACACTACACAAGAACAGGAAATGCGAATTATATTTGTGCTACGGTGGCGAGATGCAAAAGAATTTCGAGGAAGAAGGCAGCAAATTAACCTTGGGGTGCAGTGGCGAGGGACTGGTGATCCAGGAGGTGGAAGATCTTCAGGCACAGCTCCCCAGGCAACCCTTCCATACGGTACCCCCCGAATTTTTCACCCTATTCGCGTAAATTTTCCAATAGCGATGCGTTCTTTCGGCCCCCAAATTCTCACAGCCCAGCAAGAATCAGCTGATTCTCTTCAGATCCGGAGCTGCAGAGAGCTCAGTGGAAGATGAGGATGAGAGGGAGAGGAAGAGGAAAGGGGAAGAAATGCGGGAAGGAGAAGCAAAAGAATTTCGAGGAAGAAGGCAGCAAATTAACCTTGGGGTGCAGTGGCGAGGGATTAGTGATCCAGGAGGTGGAGGATCTTGAGGCACAGCTCCCCAGGCAACCCCTCCATACGATACCCCCGAATTTTCCACCCTATTCGTGTAAATTTTCCAATAGCGATGCGTTCTCTCGGCCCCCAAATTCTCACAGCCTAGCAAGAACCAGCTGATTCTCTTCAGATCCGGAGCTGAAGAGAGCTCAGTGGACGACGAGAGGATGAGGAAAGGAGAAGATGCGGGAAGGAGAAGCAAAGTTCGTTGGCCCGCGGTAGTTAGATGCAACGGCTTGCGGTCCCTGGTGTATACCGCGGCTGTGTCGTACTGTCAAGTGTCAACTACGTGCCGGTTTGTCACTGACACGTGGGTCTCACGGAGGCTGACGATGTGTGTGGCCTGGACAGTCATTGAGGCGGTGTGCTTGCCGTGTCTGCGAATTTTGGATAGTGTTGGCCCCTTGTATCATCATAATTTTAAATATAGTTTTATTATTATTAATATTCTGTTTCGGACTCTCTGAGGCCATCTGCTGTGCTCCGTCACTGCAGCAAGCCGCCTGCTGCACTTCCCAACGGCAGCAGCAAGGTGCTGCCCCACCGCACAGCAACAACATGTACTGTAGCATTATAGCGCCAATTTTCTCGAAAATCCATTTAAATATTTTTTTGAGGAATTTATAAATATAGAAAATTAGCTCAAAAATTATGAAATGTTTTGTGAAGCCTCCCGGCACAGTGTACTTGATTGTGTAATATTTTTTAAAAAAATTATCTGTTCTGATTTTTCTCAAAAATTCATTGAAGTATATTGTTTGCAAGAATTTTCTAATATAGAAAATAAGGTCCAAACTTTATGATTTTTTTTTCAGGCTCTTTTATATAGTGAACTTGACTGTGTAATTTTTACGAAATTTTATATGCACTGAAATTGTCTCGAAATTAAGGGTTTAGATCACGAAAATTAGAACGAAAGGTTTTGAAAATTAGGGTTTCAAGATTTCATGCGACTTGGAATGTGAAAAATTTAGTACCGCATGACTACTCTAGGTAAGAGACACTCCATCCTCCGCACATCTGTCGCCCCGTCGCTGCTGTCCTCTTGCCCGCAGTGCTCGCTTTTATGGCGCACTGAATCTCTGGACTCCTGATTGATTCGCTCCCGCGTCTCCACGACAAGGGTGTTGTGTGGCACTTTGTGGAGCCAAACCGGTGTTAAACCGAACATATTAAAGACCCTTCTTGCAAACATGTCTGGTCCATTTAAATACATATAATTATCTACTTCAAGTGCATATAAATACATACTCACCGCATATACAAAAGATACGGATTACTTACGACCCCTTCCTGTAAATTATAAGTTATTAACCAAGCAGACAATTGGACCAGACGTATTAGGAACCTTTTTTTACGGCCAGGCATA
Organism: Hsuehochloa calcarea; assembly: GCA_036346395.1. Taxonomy (NCBI): domain Eukaryota; kingdom Viridiplantae; phylum Streptophyta; class Magnoliopsida; order Poales; family Poaceae; genus Hsuehochloa; species Hsuehochloa calcarea. The sequence continues at coordinate 62,761,851 of CM070610.1, read as the reverse complement.
AGTTTTAGCAGGTGTCAGAGCACTATAGGTAAACCCTAAACCGCAAAGGCAAACCTATAAAAAGCTTATTATAGTAAATAGACGTTGATCGTTAGCGCTGAGTGCTAACTTCTTATTGTCCTCTGCTGTCACGTGGCACAGGGCAATAAATCTTCAAGTGTCTGACCCTTCAAGTGTCTGACCTCACCATAGTAGAATTCCCACAGTGGATTGTAAACTCACGTATTGAGTAGTAATTCATAACAATCATGTAAAAAAGAAAACATCTCTTCTCAACTACTCCGTACAACTTAACAAATTAGGTAACAACATAGGGAGGTTTTGTATTAATTCGTATTAAGTTTCTTTTGGTTCACAAGAAATAAATTATTACATTTTTTCGTCAACAATCAGCCCAAAAGGACAGTAACATCAAGGTTCTTGATCGCATTACTACACTATAGCGAAGTTAAAGTAGAGTACTTTATGGAGCTTCTACAGAATGCAATTGAAGGGGCTGAGAACGCTCGTTATTATGAAGATGCCCTAAAACGTTAGATTGAAATGTTGTTTCTTACTGTTCGTGCACTACAATGAACAATACAATCTGTTATATATATTTGCTTCTTTATGCTCTAGAACTTATACTCTTATGTTACAAGTTGTAATAGTCTGCTATTTTAATTTAGTTTCTTTTTTCATTCACCTGTTTGTTATTGTACAATCCATTTACATCATGGAATCATAGGACATGGACGACTTCGACACTCGCTGCCACCGTGGGCAGCCCCGAGTCAAGGGGCTGTGGCTATGGCGCCGTGGAGACTAGTTGTAGACATCATTGCATAGATGATACATAGGATATTATTTGTTAATTTATCTGTTCAATGTGGATGATGTTGTCACAATACAGTATTAAAGAATATCATCCACTTTAACATTGTATTGTACCACAGACTATATAGGCTTATACATGACCAACGGAGGGAAATGTGTGGCATGAAGGTCATATAACAACGTACCATAGCATTCGAAACGCACACGAGTCGGAGGCTGCGGTACATTGTTATATGATCTGCATGTCACATATTTTCCTCAGTTGGTTCATGTACAATCTTATCTAACCTGTGATATAATACAGTGTTAAAGTGGATGATATTTTTAAATACTGTATTACCACAGGCTAGATAAGCTTGTATATAAACCAACAGAGGGAAATACGTGGCATGCAGATTGTATAACAATATATCATAGCTTGCACATTGTTATATCATCTGCATGCCAAATATTTCCCTCAGTTGGTTCGCGCACAAGCTTATCTAGTCTGTGGTACAATACAGTATTAAAGAATATCATCCACAATAAACTAATAAATTAACAAAGAGTGTCCCGATTGCAATAAACCCGCGTATGTATCATGTAATGCTTGTAACGCTTCACATATCGTCAATTTTATATATGAAAAGGTACACTGCAACTCCATTGGAAATTATAATTCTATTATGAGTACTTTGTGTGGAAATTCATGAAACCCTAATTTTCAAAACCTAAAATCCAAATTTTGATGCCTAAATCCTTCATTTTAGAGATAATTTCAGAACACATATAAAATTGTCCTAAAAGGTGCCAATACGGCAAAAAAAAAATCCCAAAAATGCCACATAAAGACTTAGGTGGTGGAGCCATGGCAAGTTGGTAATAAATCTTTCATGCTCTATTATTGATTAAGGTTGGTAGTTTTAAAATTTATTGTTTGAACTGGTTTGAACTCGCTGATGACACATGAATCGACAGTTAATGCATTGTACTCTACCCCTTTAATTGTTAATTTTCTACACTTCCCAGCAGTATACTTGCAATAGTCATGTGGTACTAAACTTCCCACATTCTAAGTCACATGAAATCATAAAATCCTAATTTTTGAAAATTTTTGTCCTAATTTTCATGACCTAAACCCTTAATTTTTGAGATTCATATAAAATTCTGTAAAAATTACACAATCAAGTCCACTATGTAAGGAGCCTGGAAAAAATTATAATGTTTGAATCTCATTTTCTAGATTAGAAAATTCCTGCAAACTATATACTTAAATGAATTTTTGAGAAAAAACAGAATGAATAATTTTTTTTAAAAAAATTACACAATCAAGTACACTATGTCAGGAGGCTCCATAAAATATTTCATAATTTTTGAGCTAATTTTTTATATTTAGAAATTCCTCTAAAAATATTTAAATGAATTTTCGAGGAAATTGGCGCTACAATGCTACAGTACATGTTGCTGTGCGGTAGGGCAGCAGGCGGGCTCAGGAGGCCAGAAATGGAATTTCAGTGGTAAAGGGGCTATATTTGGAATTGTAGTGGTATAGGGGGCTAGGGGTGGATAACAAGCTGGCTCGGCTCGTTAAGTTAACGAGCAAAATACCAGGCTCGGTTCATCTCGTTAAAAACTCGAATTCGACTCATTAGGCTCGTTATCAATAAAAAATACATGTAGTCCATCTTTGTTAATTAACGATCATGCTACCATCATCATGTACCATCTCTGTTATGCAATTAACCGGCTTATAGCATGTGAAAATGCTTGATTCATTCTGAAGCCTCTAACATAATGCTTGATTTATTCTGAAGCCATTAAACATATGCTACTATGTATTACAAGCAAAGCTACCATTCATTCTGAAGCCACTAACAGGACAGGCAAGCGGTGGTTTGCGGGGGTGGGTGAAATAGGGAAGGAACTGGAAGGCCAAGCGCACGAGCCCCGAGCTACCGAGCATTAGGGATGAGGGACTTAGGGAGTTAGGGTTGCGCTGAGCCTAGTGGCGAGTGGACTGGGCTAAGAAGTAGGAATTGGTCAGTGGGCTGCTTGGTGGTCAACCGAGATGGCTTGGAACTCTGAACGTCTGGTGAGTGAACGAGCTAAACGAGTTAATGGGCAACTCGCGAGCCAACTCGGCTCAGCTTGTTAAGAAAACAAGCTAAATTGCCGGCTCGGCTCGACTCGTTAAGGGACCGAGTTCGAGTCGAGTCGAGTCGAGCCCTTAACGAGCCGAGCTGGCTCGCGAGTTTTGAGCTTTTTTTCCACCCCTATAGGGGGCCAACAGTGTCCAAAATTCTGTCTTTGCTTGTGATGTGCAATTGTAGAGAACGACGATGGAGGAAATTGATCCTCGTTGAAGGGTTCAATACGTAGGATCTGCTGTATTATGTATTACAAGTCGATCTTCACCGTCCCACCAAAAAATAAATGTCTAAATTAATCGTTACAGTGTTTTCCTCTAGAGTAAAATTGGTGCGATAAATATTTTACTATTTCTACAATATCATTTCACTCACTCGTTGACTACTGTTCACACAAGCGAGGACCCGGATCCGGCGATCGAACACTCCAAAAATGACACCTTCCATGCGGTGGCACACACATGGCGGTGTCCTGTCACGTGTGCCACTCCCGTGGCGGTGTCGCGTTCTCCCTATCCCTCCATTCGTAGGCGGTTTCTGCCTTTGCGGCTGTACTTTACGTGGTTTACGCCTTCGACGACCATTACACTAACTCACTCGCACATCGCCCTCTCTCCGTGTCGGTGGCCGTCTGCCGCGACCGCCACCGCATCTCCCGCAATGCGCGAGGCCGTCACACCAAACCCTGACCCGCCCTCCGCCGCTTCTCTGGACACTCGCAGCCGCCTCCTCCGCCAGACTCGGTGTTCCGGAAAGCCTCGGCGGTGCTCCTCCTCAACGCCGCAGTGGCGCTGCCCTGCGCAGTGCTGTACTGCGCCGCCTTGCCGACAATGCTGCCGCCGGTGCAGGTTGCCTGGGATCCCCGGCCCTGGTGGGAGTGCGACCCACCGCGTCCTCTGGTTATGGTCCCCGAGGACGGCGGCCTCGATCGCATGGTCGCCGGCGATCTGGTGCGCTTGCTTCCTCCTAGTCGGCAATGTTGTTAATTTCTCGCCTGCCAGCGTCTGACGTAGCGATTCTGGTGATATGATTAGTGAAATGACTGGCGTTAGCATGATTTTTTTTCCCAGGCTTCTTTTGTTTTGTCATTGGAACCCTGAACTGTGTGCTTAATATTCCTGATTTTGTTCATTTTGCCTTTAAGATCAAGAAATTGCTTTGTCCTAGACCCGATAGTGTTATCATGGAGGTTTCCCTTTGAGATCAAGCAATTCAATTTGATGGCCATGGTTTTGGATGTTAAAATCTACACACCATAAGGAGTGGATAAATGCACTTACAGCAGCTGATTTGTATGTCATCATGAATCTTCCAAGCCTATTTCTTACTTCAATATTTGTACCTGTTGTGGGTTTTAGTTGGGTACAGATCCAAAGACCGAGGGTAAATCACTCGCCCTCGTATAACCGCCGGTAGGGCTCTTCTCTAATGTGATAGAGACGCTCTAAGGCTTAATTTGACTATTGATTTCTCATTGCTTTCTTCAAGAAGATACAACGTTGTCCTTTATATAGGGAGGACTTGAGTTGAAGTCTAAAAAACTAATCTCTAACTTAAAGGAAACAATAACTATATTCCTAACTCAATACGAAACTCTAAGGCTTAATTTGACTATTGATTTCTCATTGCTTTCTACAAGAAGATACAACGTTGTCCTTTATACAAGGAGGACTTGACTTGAAGTCTAAAAAACTAATCTCTAACTTAAAGGAAATAATATCTATCTTCCTAACTCAATACGAAACCAACTCAGACTTTGATACAATTACTACTCAAGCTATCCTAATTTACTACTAGATTATGATATAATTACTACTCAAACTATCCTAATTTACTCAAACTAATCCTTGCTATTGTTGTCTTGTGGGTGTTGGTCGACTTGGCCCACGATCGTAACATTACACCCCTCGTGGTAAGATAGCTAGTCCTTGAGTTGTCAAGTGGCGGCCAAGGACGAAGGCCGATTGACGGAAGTTGTCCATCACCAAGAGTCGGAACTCGAATGGGTCACACAGAACAAATTTTTTAACAGCGTGGAGTCCGGCGGCGGTGGCCGGGGTAGCGTGGGCTAGAGATGCGACGATGGTGGCAGTGGGTGCAGATCTCACAGCGGAGGTTACAATGATGGTAGGAACAGCGGAAGGGGAACTAGAGGTGGTGGCTTGCTTCGTGTTCTGGTGCATCGCAACGATAGAATCTGTAATTTGGACGGTGGAGACGGATCTGGTGGTGTTGATGGTTGTGGCGGCGTCTCCTCTTCCGCGGCAAGAGCAGATCTGGTGTCGGTGGCCGGAGATATGTCAGGGATAGCGGTGATGGCGGAGGGAGGAGGCCCAACGGAGGCGGGTGGTGGCGACGCAATGAAGGGAGAACAGGCGGAAGTGGTCGCAGTTGGGAAGGCGGAGACGGATCTGATGGGGATGGGAAAGTGGAGGTGGAGGCGGCGGGGGAAGCTGGGGCAATGGGAGGAAATCCGGCAGCAGATGCTTGATGTGTGGGTGAAGACGACGCGATTGTGGTGTGGAAACAAAGGTTGTCGTGTTTCACGCGACTCGGCCAAGTCTGCACCCCGAGTGCACACTCAAGTTGTAAGCAATTCAACCAAGGTTGCAGGTCTTCCTTGCCGTCGAAGGTCAGAAATCAAGGGTAGTGGAATCGTGAAGCTTGGGTCTTCATAGAACCGGAACTCCCGCTGCTAGCCATTGAAGGTGAAGTAGTAGTTGGCTCTAATGCCAAATATTGTATGTTTTGGTTGGGTACGGGTCCGAGGACTAAGGGTAGGGCACTCACCCTCATCTAACCGTCGGCAGGGCTCTTCCCTGACGTGGTAGAGAAGCTCTGAGACTTAGTTTAACTCTTAATTTCTCATTGCTTTCTTCAAGAAGATACAACACTGTTCTTATATAGGGACTTGACTTGACGCCTAAGAAACTAATCTCTAACTTAAAAGGAAACAATCTCCATCTCCATCTCCATCTCTATCTTCCTAACTCAATACGAAACTTACTCGGACTCTGATACAATTACTACTCAAACTATCCTAATTTACTACCATACTTTGATACAATTACTACTCAAGGTATCATAATTTACTACCGGACTCTGATACAATTACTACCCAAACTATCCTACTTTACTCAAACTAATTTTTGCTATTGTTGCCTTCCGGGTGTTGGCCAACTTGGCCCACGACCATAACAGTACCACTTGAGTGGAATAAACAATATGTCAAATGCTCATCTTTGTGCTTAATAGTGGAATTTAAATGTACTTACATTTCCTAGTGCAAAAATCAAAGTTTCTTGTTGCTAATAGTCAAACTATGGCTAACGATCGTTTTACTTTTTCTTGGCATTTGTATTGTTTTAGTTGAAATTTTTAGATTTATAGGTATCTGATGCGTTTGTTTCTTAGTACTATGCTTAGAGGATGGAATTTGTCTCATGTTTGTTAGAATAGGACTCTCTTTCGTATTCCTTATCTGTATATGGTACCCTCTTGTACTCTATATATATATTGCTCATTGGGCCCTCTTGAATGCACAGAATATTCATAACATGGTATCAGAGCTAGGGCACTAACCTAGCTCCCTCCTCCCGCTGCCATCCTTCTGCCACCGCACCACCCGAATCGGACGCGAGAGCCGCAGATGGTTGCCCTCGCCGCATTGCCACGGCCATCTGCGCGCCGCCATCGTGCGTCGCTAAGCCGCCGCCCGAATCCGACGCGCCCAGAGTCCGACACGAAGAGCTCGACCGCCGCCGTCGGTGGTCGCCTCGTCTCCATCGCGCTCCCCTCGACGCAGGCGGTGGTCACATCGTCCCCGTCACGATCCCCTCGATGGCACTGTCGCCGCGTGCTCGATCTCGCCGCTTCTTCGCCACTCGTCGCCAGCCGCCCGTCACCGAAGTGCTGCAGTAGCCGTCGCTGAGGAAGACTCCGCCGCCGCCAAGGATTCAGGGGAACCCTAGTTCCCCCGCTCGTGTGTGTTAGAAATAGAGTGGTTGTATTGCAAGGGGCCAATGGGCCTATATATACAAGACACAGTAGGTGTAATATGCAAGAAACCCCCTAAACTAGGGAAGAATAACACAACATATAAATACATCTAACACCCCCCCTCAAACTCATGTTGGATCAACAACACTGAGTCTGGAGAGGAAAAGGTTGTGTTGAGCTCGTGTCTGGACCTTTGTGAAGAAGTCGGCTAGCTGAAGCTCCGAAGGCACGTACTGAAGAGCCACGACTTGGGCCTGCACCTGCGATCTCATATAGGAAGCATCAACTCCAATATGCTTGGTGAGTTCATGCTTCACTGGATCTCGCGCAATACTGATCGCACCAATGCTGTCAAACAAAAGTGGGGTCGATGTCGTAACAGAGACACCAAAATCCTGAAGGAGCCACCGTAACCAAGTAACCTCAGCTGTGAACAACGCCATAGCCCTCAACTCATCCTCCGCACTCGAGCGGGAAACTGCTGTCTACTTTTTGGTCTTCCAAGCAATCAGAGAGGATCCAAGGAAAACACAGTAGGCAGAAAGAGATCGACGATCAGAGTGATCACTAGCTCAGGTCGCATCAGAGAACACCTTGAGCTGCAAGGATTTGGAGCGAGGAAAGAAAGGACGACGACAAATGGTGCCACGAAGATATCGAAGGACATGCAGAAGGTGACTGTAGTGAAGCTGAGTGGGAGCCGAAACAAATTGACTCAGAATGTGAACAGGGTGAGAGATGTCAGGTCGAGTGATCCCAAGATAGACAAGACTACCAACAAGGAGACGGTAGCGAGTGAGATCCTCAAGAGGCTCTCCATCAATGAGTTGAAGGTGAACTCCAAGCTCCATGGGAGTATCCACTGTGCGTTGATCAGTAAGACAAGCGCAAGTAAGATGGTCTTGAATGCACTTCTCCTGGGTGAGGTAGTAGCTTTCAGGCGTAGAAGTGACCTTAAATCCAAGAAAGTAGCGAAGTGGACCCATGATGACATCAAGAACTTATCACTGAGACACTTCTTCACAAATTTATCCGTGGTGTCTACAGAGAACACCTAAGTGATTTTTTTGTTAAAAATAATGAACACTTAAATAATCATTCCTTATTTTGATCCAGTTGACCCCATCACTCCTTCTCCCTCCTCTATACATAATTTAATTTCTATGTAAATCTGGAGGTGTGGTAGCATGTGCGCAGCTGATGCTTTGGCTCATCACCATATTTGAAATAATAATTTAATTTCTATATAAAATATATATGATTTTAAAAATCCGGTAGAGTTGTGATTCTATAATCCGATCCTATATAAAAAAAACTATCCCACCTAGGATCACGATCTTGATAACATTGTATACCAATTTGGGAGAAGATATACTAATACGCTTGTCTATCATGTTAGCTGAAACTTAAATTTTGACATGTCTCTTCTACTACTAAAAATTATTTTGCGCCTTTTTTCTTCTTCAAAATTACTTGGGTAAAAACAAGAAAGTAAATTTATGTTTCCATCATATCACGTAGAATTTAGCCATTGTGTGTGTAGCACATTAATATATGATTCTGTGCATTTTTTGCATCTTAAATCCCATGAAAATTAAATTTATACAAAATAGTCGTATCTTCCCAAGTTACCTTTGATCGAATTTAGTACATATTTTAGTGTAAAAGGTAATTAATCACTTCAACACACTGTGTTATTAATATAATAAGCCAGGATAATTTTCTAAAGGAAAATATTGCACCAAATAATACATTACTTTATCCCTTCCATGTACTCCGACTAGCCAATGCGACAAATTTAATATGTTCAAACTAGTAAACTTACAATTTTTTTAGGGGACAATAATGCGTACTCATAATCCTAAAGTAAATGTCAAAAGAAGGGAGATAGTCTTTCTTTTTAACATTGCATTACATTACTATATCGACGCATTATAATTTGTAAATATAATTTTAGTTTGGCACTTGCATAGAACAAATAACTGGTAGAAACTTTTCATTGGAGCTTCCATATTTCCTCGGCAAAGAGAGTCAAAGTGAAGCTACGTATGCCTTTTCTGGGTAGCTCTCCACGCTGTCCACCCAGGGGTTACAACCGTTCTGCTGCTTATCACCGGCAACCGACACGGCCGGCACGTCGCGGAGCGCACGCCAGACCACGCTGTTGCATTTGAACCCTGCCCCAAACCCGATCTGCCACACGCGGTGACCGCGCCGCACACGGCCCTTCGCCTCGGCGTAGGCTAGCTCGTACCAGGGCGAACTGCTGCTAGTGTTGCCGAACCGGTGCAGCGTGCACTTGCTCGGCTCCATGTCCGCATCCTGCAGGTTGAGACTGCGCTGCATCTCCTCCAGCACGGCGCGACCACCGGCGTGCACGCAGAAGTGCTCGACTGCGCGCCGGAAGTCTGGGATGTACAGACGCACGCCTCTCGCGGGGAAGATGCGACGCAGCAGGACGGACATGACGAACTTCAGCTGCTCGGTGAGTGGGAGGACGAGTGGGCCAAGGGTGGTGATGTTGGACCTGAGCGCGTCGCCGGCCACGGCCATGAGCTCCCGCGCCAGCGACACGCCGACCTTCCCGCCGTCGTCCTCGCGCTGGTACACGCAGGTGAAGCACTTGTCGGCCGCGGCCTTGTGTGTGCGCACGGTGTGCAGCAGGCGGTACTTCGCGCGCCCGGCGTCAGCGGGCCGGTTCGACAAAAGCGCCGCCGCGCCGCCCATGCGGAAGATGCAGTTCGACAGCAGCATGGACCGGTCGTTGCCGTAGTAGCAGTTGAGTATTATGTTCTCCGTACTGAACACGAGGGCGCAGCAGTCGGGGTTCGTCTGGAGCACACGCCGAGCGAGGTCGACGGCAATGAGCCCCGCGCTGCAGCCCATGCCGCCGAGGTTGAAAACCTTGACGTCCTGGCGCATCTTGTAGTGGTTGACGATCATCGCCGTCAGCGATGGCGTCGGGGTGAAAAGGCCACAGTTAACGACGACTACGTGCACGTCGCGGCGCGGGTCGACGGCGGTGGCCGCGAGCAGCGCGTCCAGGCAACCGAACATGACGGCGACAGCCTCCGCCCGGCCGTCGGCCATGGACAGCCGTGGCTGCCGCGATTGGAAGACCGGCGGCAGGTAGGTCTGGTCGCCGAGCCCTGAACGCTTCACGATCTTGGCCTGGAAGTCCATCGACTCGGCATTGAAGAAACCTGTATTCCTTGTCATGTCCAACCAACCGTCCATGGAGATCTTACGCTCGTCGCCAGGCTTGTAGCACGCGAACTCCACTAGGTACACCGGCGGGCGGCGCTTGTAGTGGTAGACGATGGGGAGGAGGGCCGGGCAGAGCCAGGGCACGAAGGTGAGGAGGTCGAGGGAGTAGACGACACTGACGTGAAGGCGTGAGATGCAGTAGGCGGCGGTTGCGACGAGGAGAAGCAGCTCGAGCACAATCTTGACCTCCATCGATTAATTCTACTAGCTATTTGAAAACGTTAGTTTGCCTCGTCGTGTGTGTTCGGAATGGAGTTTGAGGCCGGTTGTATGATTGGCCAAGGGGGGAAGAGTCTATTTATAGACTTCCAGTTGTTTAATTGTACGTGCATGGAAGGCTGAGAACCAAAATTGTAACCATCTGTACCAAAAAAAAAATGAAACCATCTGAACAGTAAAAAAGTCATAGTTTGTTAGATAGTATTTTGACCTCAGTAATTCTCAAACTTTGACCCAATTAAGGCAAAGAAAATTGGGCCGACCTTTTGAAAAGGAAAAAAAATCCGTGGAAAGAGATTGAAACTAGTAAAGTCCTGGAGGTTAATAAGGTCAAACTAGTCAACATAGGCCATGGCACATGCTCAGAAAAGACCACGTGGAGTATTTTTGGACGCTTCTTTCTATTGAATGTTACCTTAGAGTAGAGGTGGTAGTCGGGCCATGCGCGCTTGGTCTGATCGGGTTTATCGTGCCGGGCGCATCGCGCCGCGGCCGGCTTGGCCCGGTCACCCTACCGTGTCGTGCCGTGCTGGCCCACTTCGCCTCTGGCCAGGCCCAAGCACGGCCCAAAACCCATCGTGCTGGGGTCGTGCCGTGCCAGCCCAAGCCCAGTCCAAAATTACTATAGACGGCGGAGGTGGTGATGGTGGTGGCGACCGCCATCTTCATTCCTCTCGTACCCGCCTAATTAAGAACCTAGTTAAAATTGAATTAATTGGTAAAAACATGGGCACATAAAAATTTGAGGAAAAATTAAATGTTTATTGATATTTTACAGATACAACGTTATCGCCGTTAAAACCTTACGCCCAGTGGGGTTCCGAGTAAGGAAAAGAGTACGAAGTAACAACATGCGTACATACTAACTACTCATCAATGTCGAGATCGTTCATGCGTTCGAGGTCAGCATACGCATGCACGATTTCAAGATCCTCCAGTTGATGCTGTTGCTGCTCTTTAGCCAATTCCCAGTCATTTGCGCATGTGATTGCCTCCACCATCTTAGGCGTGAGGGATGATCTTCTTTCTTCAATTATTCTCCCTGCCATGCTGAACGTTGCTTCTGAAGAGACAGTGGACACCGGCACCAGCAGAACATCCTGTGCAAAATGTGACAGTACATAAAATATCCGCTTGTTGTTCTTCCACCACTCGAGCAAGTCTATCTTTCCACCGGAAATATCAGGATCGATGTTTACAAAATCATGCCCCAGGTAGTGGTTTAGCTCTGAGACAGAATTCCACACTGGAGCTGCCTGAGACTGAGAGGACGAAGAACTGGACTTGCACTTTAGCTTCTTCCACAAGTGGGATGTCAAGCTTTTCTTTCCTTGTTGCGTCTGCTGTGAGGCCTCCGATCTCGCGCTGCTGCCGAATTTGTCATAATACATGCGGAAAACATGAAAAAGCTCCTCTTTGACATGTACAAAAGCTTCCGAGTAATCAAGACCGAGGCATTCACCTATTCCCTCCAAACCGATCTGCAAACCTGACAACTTTTTTGTAGGATCGAAAATGATAGCAAAGCAATACACGTGTGAAATAGAACCAAAATATTTAATAAATTTTTCCTCCATTTGTGCGACAGCATGAACTAAAAGTGGATCCTTCCTAGATTTGTCAATCTTATTTGCAATTAACCAAATATATTATATAACTAAGGGAGAGGTAGGGTAATAAATACCAGATAACATCTTTGTTGCTTTATAAAAAGGTTCTAAAAACTCTCGAAAACGACTAGCAATCTGCCAATCTGAATTAGTAACTACTAGTTTATTGTCTTGAGAGTTAGCATTGACAAAAACGGATATGACATGTTCATACTCTTGTAACTTCTGTGAATATTGTGAGGATATGTGCACGATCTCAGGATGATGAGTCAATTGGCAATGACGTTGTTGGTTTGCAAAATTTCGCGTTTTCGGTTTTGCTTCAAATTTGTCGGACCACAAAGTGATCGGCCGGTGGCTCAGCGGTCAGACCGCCCGTGGAAGAGGTCCGACCGGCCGTGGTGGCCGGTTCGACCGGTATTGGCTAACAATGGTTTTTGGAGCTGATCCAAAAATAGGATGTGTTGGCAGGTGAGGGGAGTCTCTTGGATGTGGTCGCATCATTTTTGGAGCTCCCAGTCAAAAGTTCTATTGAGTTGAAAATTCCAGAAGGTTTCGGATTTTCATGATGGAATTTTGGCTAAGTCTTTTCGGGCGGTCCGACCGCCGTTGTGGAACCGGTCCGACCGGTCCGACCGGTGATGTGGGGCGGTCAGACAGCCGATCACTTGAAGGTGAGCCTTCTTGGCATTGATGTGTATTGAATGTGGTTATTGTATGGATATCAATGCTTTATTGTTGCATATTGCATTGCGGAACTAACGTGGGTCAAGTTGTGAAGAACTTGTTCCCGGAGACGGTTTGTTTGTCTATTGCTGTGCAGGTGGCTTGCAGGTCAACGACGTCAACGGTAAGGTGGATCGGGACTACGCTTGGAGAGTGAGGTCGAGCGATCATGGATGCCGGGTGGTCGCGTGACTCAAGCATGGTGCGAATGGGCAAGATGGATCGAGCGGGTAGTTGATGCAATTTGGTTGGATCGGCGGTGCGAAGTCGGTGCAAGTCTCTAGGAGGTTCCGATGGGATTCGGACAGGAGAGACTTGGCGACGCGATGAGAGCCTCTGATCAACCTACACGTGGTGAAGCAGGCGATTGCTTCAACATATGTATGTGAGTGGGTCCCATGTGTGAGTGGGTCCCAAAAGTGAAACCCTAGGCCTCCTATAAATAGAAAGGGAGAGATGTAAAACCCTTGAAGCATTCATTTGAGCCCCTTCCTTTTCTAGGGTTTGGAGAGGAGAGGAGAGGAGAAGCTAGGATTTGGAGAGATTGTGTGTGCTCTTTGTGTGAGCTCTTGTCCTCCATGAGGGAGTGGCTTTGTAAGCATCTTGTGGGATCAATCAATCTTGTGATGCTTGCTTGAGAGATCATTTGTCTTCTTTGTGTTCTTCTCTCTTTTGGATGAATTTGGTGCTTCCTTGATTCAAGTGGTTAAGCTTGGTCTCTTGACCTATTTTCTCTTGCTTTGATGTGTGGGAATACTCCTAGAATCATCTAGACCATCAACCCCCACAAGCAAGTCTTGAATCAAAGATTTTTATATTTCTAGGGTTTGTGCACTTCTTTGGTAAAACCTTGAGAGATCGATTCTACGAAGTGGATCTGGAGGATCGTCGCTAGAAATAGGTCTCTAATATCCTTAGGGAGGTGTGCTCCAAATTTGGTCAAGTTTTATTGGTTGAATCAAAAGTTGGACCAAATTTCGTTTTGGATTTTGGCATTGTTTTTCAGTACTGGACTAAATCGGTCTGACCGGTTTTGCAACGGCGGTCCGACCGCCGGCTTTTCAGACCGCCCGGTAGTGGCGGGTCGAACCGATTTCCAACGGTCCGACCGCCAGTTAGTAGCCGGTCCGACCGCTCGTTAACCGTCGGACCGCCGCCTACGATCTGGCCGGTCGACCGCGGTGCCTGCACTGCACCGGTGAGATCATTATCCCACTTTTGTGTCGTGTGGTTGAGGGGGTTATCGAATTCAGCACAAGGCTTCCTCGTAAACATCGATCTTCTTAGCTTTCATAGCTAAAGGAGTAAAGTTCGTGTTGAATTTGATTAAGGCGGAGAAATTTGAGAAAGCGCCTATTCACCCCCCCTAGTCGCCTTTGCGGTTCTACAACTTTTTTTAACATGATATAGGTCGAGTTCCACCTCACCTTCATGTCAAGACCGAATTTTCTTGGCTCCTTCCCATTGGCCGTGCAGTACTCCGCGAACCTGGCTGCCGCTTGTGGGGAATTTGTGAGGTAGCGAACGGCGTCGCGTATATTGTTCAAAAATATGCCAATCGCTTGCATACCATCTTGAACAACAAGGTTCAAGATATGGCATACGCATCTTTGGTGGAGAACATAACCACCAATATACGTCTGCAATCTTGGGGTGAGGATGTTCATAGCAGTCGTGTTGGCTGATGCGTTATCAAGAGTTATAGAAGCAATCTTATTATCTATCTTAAAATCATCAATTACGTGTAGTATACGCTCGGCAATGGCCTCTCCCGTGTGTGATTCGTTAATTACCTTAAACTCTATGATTCTCTTGTTTAGCTTGTAATTGTCGTCTAAATAATGGGCTACAACACTAAGGTAGGCACTTATCTGGTGTGATGATGTCCAAATATCTGAAGTTATAGCAAAAGAGAACTGAATTTGTAGGAATAGTTCTTTTAGCTCTGCTAGTTCCTTACGATACATCCGTAAAATATCAGATGTAGTGGTTCTCCTACTAACATGTTGGTACTATGGGCAAAAGCCGTGTTGGATCATTTTTTCGAACGGGCGACTTTCACCCATCCTAATCGGTTGATCTTCTGCAACAATATATCTAGCAATTTCCTCACGAGCAGAAAGCGGGTTGTATACCCAAGTACTTACAGAGCCATCTGCCTCGAAGTTTAGCTGTGTTTGTACTCCTCGCCCTCGGCTCTGCGCTCTGGTCTTGCGCAAGCATGCTTTGTAGTGCCGGTTGAAGTGCCCTGTCCCTGCAGCTGCACGAGCAGATAATTTAGCTTGGTAATAATTACATGTTGTGATATCTACCGTTTGGCCGTCTTGGATTTACTGGCTCCAGGTCATGTGCTTTTAGCAATTCGCCATTCGCCATTCGTCCAGACCCGCCAATGTTGCCGTTTGTGGATGCGGGAGAGAACTCTGGAGGCCCCATTGGCTCTGGACCGCCCTGGTACTCCTCGTAGCCCTCCGTACCGTCCATATGATGGTCATCCATGCCGTAGTCTCCCATGCTTGGCGAGAACTAGCGAGCATCAACGGGAGTCGGAGCCGGAGGAGGACTAGGGGAGCGACGGCGAGAGCTTACACTAAGTCGCCCTGCTATCATTTTTGTGCTCTGACTCCTCGGTAGCATACCGCTCGGGAACTCCTTGGTGCTCCGACTCCTTGGCAGCATAACAAGTGAATAGATGGTGAATAAATGGGAAGAGTAGATGGATGTTGAAGAAATGAGGAGAGTAGATGGGATGATGAAGAAATGAAAGTTGATTTTTGTATGGTGAAGAAAAGAGATCAGTGAGTTGATTTTCGTTGGTGAGCACGATCATTGACGAATGCTTGGTGATTTTATAGGCACGGTGAGTTGCCGAACGTTGAAGTTTCCGAACGTTGCACTTCCGAAATCCGAATGTTACCACTCTGACGCTCTCTATCTGAATGAAAGCAAAACAATAAGTGCTCGTTTGAAAGCAAAACTGATTTGATTTGAAAGAAAGCGAAAGCTGTGTCTCGATCTGTCGGATTCCCTCTGCCCCCCTCTCTCTCTCCCTCTCCCTCTCCCAGTTTCTCTCCCTCCACTCTTTTTCCCCGCCCCACTCTCTTTTTTCCCGCCCCCGGCCCCACGGCGGTCCCGCCCGCCCCCTCGTCTCCATCGCCCCCTCCACCCCTCGTCTCCCTCGCCCGCTCCCGTCCCCTCGCCTCGCCCCCCCCCGGTTGCCCCCCTATCCGTCCTCGCCTCCCCCCGTCGCCTTCGTCCCCCCTCGCCGTGCTTGGCCCTCGTCTCTGTAACATCCCAAATCTGGAATTGAGTTTCAAGTGTAAGAAAATCAGGAGAAATTAAAACTTTTCTTGCATCTTGAAACCCCTGGTCATTTTTGTAATTCTTTTAAAAGGATTAGGGAAGATCAAATTCAAATCCTCATTCGACTCTAATCAAAAACCTCCTTGGCGTAGATCTCATGCCAAACCCCTGGAGGTATTTTCTTGAGTTCTAGGGAGGCTTGGCAACATCTCTGAATTAACTCATGATTTTTAGAAATCATTTGGTAATTCTTGAAGGCAAGTCAAATTCGGTCAAACCCTATTTCTCCTCTTCTGGAATTTCTGGGGGAAAATTCAGTGTATGAAAACCTCTGAAAATTTTATGGGAGGTTCCTCCTGCTGTCGGCAATCTCCAGTTAAAATTTCCTAAATTTTGAGCTTGCTTGATACCTTAAATGATCCATCAAAAATCAGTTGTTCTAGTTCAAACCTAAGCGGTTTGCCTTTGTTCAGTAGTTTCAATTGGGCTCGGGCTCGAGCCATGGACTCGGTCCCGCCCACTAGCTGTACCATTCCGTGGTTGTTCGGGCGCTGGGGTCGTGAGCCGTTGGATCAGCATCGAACGGTCTTCGACCAGTCGAACGGTGGAGTCGTTGTAGACCACTCGATCCAGCTCAGCCTTCCGATTTCAATCCGACGACCAACGAGTCGTCTCCTTCCTCTGTCCGCGCGCGCGTGAGCCCCTGCCATGGCATGCGTAGGAGAAAAACGGTGGCGTGCAGTCCACTCTTCGTCCGCCTTTAAACGGCTAGCTCTGCGCGCATTAAATGCCTGTCGCACTCCTACCTCAGTAGGCCATGGCTCAACTGCTCACATCGCTCTCAAGTGCTCTCATGGCAGTGTTGACCCGACTGGAAACCGGCCGTTGCTCTCTGCCATCGCCCTATTTAAACCCCTTTGTGCTTCACTCTTAGCTTCCTTTAGCACTTCCGCAACTCCAGCTAGCATTCACCATCTTGCTTGAGCTGCAGTTCCTCGCAACCTCCTACGCCCTTGTTGGGTGTGGAGCTTTCGGTGGAGGCGGTGCAGCGGGGGTTTTCTTCTTCAAGTCTTGACCCCCCTCTGCTCCCCCTTTACTCTTTGGAGCTTAACTCTCACCCGGTTTGGTTCTCTCTGTGCCCAGGTCACTGTGGCCCAGTGAGGACCTTACCGCACCTTCGGACCTTCGTCTCGGAGCACTCCGTGGGTCTCGGTCGTTCTTGATTCTGTAAGTTCGTATTGCCCTGTAGGAGATTAA
Source organism: Hsuehochloa calcarea (assembly GCA_036346395.1). NCBI lineage: Eukaryota > Viridiplantae > Streptophyta > Magnoliopsida > Poales > Poaceae > Hsuehochloa > Hsuehochloa calcarea. The sequence goes on along the minus strand of CM070610.1, from coordinate 62,744,528 downwards.
GGGTGTTTTCGTTGTTCTTTTGGGTATAATCCGTTAGGGAGTTCTCCCGAGCCGTACCTTCTCGGCCGCACTTCGTGGTCGTCTGCATTGTGGTCGGAGAAGCCGCCGAGCCATCTGGCGAAGCGTGCGGGAGGCGCTGCCTCGTGGTCGGGATTTCAACCAGACACTGTAGCTTGGTCGTTTCGACCAGATGCAGTAATAGGGTGGGTAAATATGACGTCGCGTAGTCCCCAGACCTTATGTTTGTCAGGGAGAGGCCTACCGAGTGATTGTAAGTTCTCCTACAATCACCCCCATAGTCGTAAGTCTTACTACGACTATGGCGTGTTCATAAGTCCTTCTTGACCATTACCCGATCGAAAGTTATGTCGTGGCATGTACCTCGTCGTGAGTCTTACTACGACTATGTCCGGTCATAAGTACTTCTACGACATGTACCAAGTCGTGAGTCTGCATCACGACTAGTACCCAACAGACGACCTCCTACGACCACTATCCGTCAGAATCCTTCCACGACTCATCGATCGTAGGTTATGCTACGACCATTACCTGGTCGTAAGACCTTTCTTTCGGTCGTAGTTTTGGCATTAAGAATCCAAATCAATCGATTCTTGTTGCTACGTTCTTTATAAATCAGTACCTTGCTTGGTAAGATTTTCGAATTTTTGGAAAAAGTTTCTTTGTTGAGTCTTTGTATTTTATTTGTTCTTATTGGTTGCTTTTCGCCTTCTCGTTAGGATCAGAAGAGCACATCGACAATATTGTCGACCCTCGAACATCATCGACCCACGCAAGCGTGCAAGCAGTTTGATCATGTTAACACTATTATTTTTCCAGTCTACTATATTGATTTCAACTCGTATGTATGCATTGCTATTTTGTTGTCAAATTATGGTTAGTGTCCTATAGTTGCATACTCTGTAGGACTTGTTTATCCTCTACTACTATGAGCTTAGGTTATTTGCTGTGGTCGGAGTCCGATGGAGGGACTTGGATCACTTAGTAGCTTCCGATTGGAAAATGCTTAGCCATGCTTAGTTCGGTAGCTTTGGGCGATCATCGACTTAGTCGATGGTCTTGATCACACAAAATTATTATTTTCCATTATGTCCAAAGACTTGGTGCTTTGTTAATTTTGCAAATCAAAAGCGAAAATGAAAACCGATTTGGACTTGGGCATAATGGTATGTTGGTGTGGTGTTTTGGGTGTGATCGGAATGGTGCCCAAGTCATCAAGGACCGAACATCTTGTTACACTAAACCAAGCACTATTTGCGTACTAACCACATGAGGGATATATGGGACCCTCTTGACTTAGTACTTTGGCGTGTGTTATCTCCGAGTCGCAGGAGGAAAAGTTTTGTGTGTGTTGCGTGAAACATGCTGCTGTGTTCTTGTGTTTGTGTTGGGTGTGCGGTGGTGGGGATTGCGGAAGGTTCTCCACCTCGAGGGGCGCCCAGCTTGTCCAAGGCTTTACCCGTGATGGGTAGTTGTCCGAGGTCGGGCCACGACCCGACACAACGTATGGGTTTCCATCCATACGGCGACTCGAGTTAATACATAATATTGGAAACGTCTCGTAGGACTTAGCGTGCTTGGCATACCAAAGGGAGTGTGCTTAATCATGTGGCAAAAGGCGGTCCGACATGTGGGTAAGTTGGTACACCTGCAGGATAAAACTATTCGAATAGCCTTGTCCTAGGTTATGGACACGCTTGGGAGGTCTTCCAAGAGTTAGACTACAACCTTTGTTTTCAAAATTAAAACTTGACATGGTTGGTATGAATGGGCGATTCATACTATTGTTGTGGTGACTATTGGGTTAGTCGCTTCGAGTTGTTGTTGTCTTCTATCTCATTATTATTATTGTTCTTTGGTTAATTGAACATTAAAAACAGATTTGTTAAATTGCTTTCAATCTATTACATTATTGCAAATGGAAACTTGCTTTATGCTAAAAAAAATGAAACATACAGCCTCCACTTCAATGAGCTTGCATGTAGTATAAGTACAGGTTTGTTACTCCACACGTAAGTCTTGCGAGTATATTCAAAGTACTCACCGGCTTGTGCATTGCTTTTGTTTAGGGAAGAAGGTGAGCCCAAGGGCCTCACTTTTGTGAGATGTGCTTCGGGTTTGGCGACTAGCTTGGCGGTCCGGTCGGTTGCCTTGTGGGTTAAAGGCACACTGGTCGGCTCTTTTGTTTATAGCCATCTTATGGCGCTTTTGCTTCCGCTGTTAAATTTCTTTATGGATATGTTGTTTGGCCAGTCGGCCTCTCTTTTGTAAGAACTATCTTTTATTTACGTTATCTTCTGTTCTGTTCTTGCTTCGGTTCTATGTGAGTGAATGGAATTGATGCATGAACTTTGTAAAGAGGTGTGTATACTGTATTTCTGGGAAGTATACATGTCTCGAAGACACGGGTTATTTCGTTTGTGATGCTAGGGTCAATTGGTGACTAAGCATTACAAGCCGGGTAAACCGGGGTCTCACAGTCTCCCTCGCCTCGTCCCCTCCCCGGCTCCCCCGGTCGCCCCCTCGCCTCGCCCCTCCCCCGGTCGCCCCCCTCGGCATCCTCGTCTCCCCCCCCCGTCGCCTCCCTCCCCCATCGCCTCCACACCCAACCCCCGTCCCCGATCGCCCCCTCGCCTCCCCGTCCCGGTCGCCACCCTCGTCGTACTCGCCTCCCTCCCCTTGTGCCTGGCCCCTCTCCGATGGCTCGGTGGGAGGCGGAGCGGCGGCAGCAGCGGGAGGCGACTGGCGGCAGTGAAGTGAAGCGAAGATGCGCGGGAGGTGAGGAGGCGCGGCGGAGGCCCCTCCCCATCCCCACCGCCACCACCACTGAGCCACGAGTCCATCCCACCACCACCAGCGGAGGCGGGCCGGGCCGGCCAGCGCGGAGCCGAGGTGGAGGCGGAGCAGCGGAGGCGAGCGATCGCCGAGGCGTTGAGGGGCGGCGGGCGCTAGGAGGCGTCTTGCGTCTTGGAGGAGGAGGTGGAGGCGGGGACGTCGACGACGGCGTGCGCGCCTTCCTAGCCTCCTCCGGTGGCCCCGGCGCGCGGCCGGTCGTCGTCGCTGCGGCGTGCTCGCGCCTCGCGCCCGTCGATCCGGTGGAGGCCTGGAGTCGGCGACAGTGTGCCGGCCGTGCCATGCCGTTACTGAGCACGGCACGATTTGCCGTCTTGCGTCGCCCGACGGTCGGGCTTGCGCGCCCGACACGGCCCACCATTCGGCCGGGCGGCCGACTGCTACGTGTCGGGCCGGGCCGTGCTTCGGCCGTGCTTTGGGCTGGCCCAGAAAAGCTCGGCCCGACTCCCATCTCTACCTTAGAGCATTCAAAGTGTGCGCGGGGTACCGACTAAGGCGCTAAGGACTGCTATATCATTGTCACATCATATATGTGTTAGGCCTGCTTTTTTTCTTTCACTATAGTGTTTAGCACCTCCTACAATCTCCAAAGGTGGAACCCATATTAATTAAATTTTAAAGTGATTCCCTTGGTCTCTCTCCTCACCCTACCTCTGGTCTTCTCTCTCGCGCGAACGCACCAATCTCGCCGCCGTCGTTGATTCCATTGGCTCTGACGACCACCACCACGTCCATCCTCTGCGCCGCTCTCCTCCGCCTCCGTGTTGCGCTCCCCCGTCTTCCCCCTTTGAGCCGGCCTCCCCACAAATTTCATTATCATCAGTGCCCCCCATTTTCTCACCGACTGGAAGGGGGAAGGCCGGCCTCCTCATCACAACCGCCTCCTCATCTTCACGTTTGTCGGATCCCAGGTGTTGAATACCTGAAGACCTCGTGTGTACCATACTAGTACACACAATTACAACATTGGCATTCACATCCATACATTCATGCATACAAAATAAAGCAAATGGAGGTACTTAACTTAAGCGGTTAAAAGTTATTACATCACATGCCGACCGGCCAAATAAAAACAAGTATCAACAGAGTGACAAAAGTAGCAACAGAAGTAAAAGTGTTAAAAGTAGATAATTTCAAGTGGCATGTCCATCCAAACCCTTAAGCAACCGACAAGTGACAAAGCCTAGATAGATCCGTCATCGAACCTTCTGGTTCTGGGCGCGAAGAACGTATTGTCGGGCGTTGGCTCATCCTCAAACTCTGAACAACAATTAAAGCAAGATTGTGTACAATGCGTACTCAACAAGACTTATAGTGTATCAAAAAATTTATATAGATGCAAGGCTAACAAGAGGTGAGGCTCTATGCTACAAGTTATTTTACTTTAAGTAAGTTTTATTTGCAATATCTATATATAGTATTTTGCAATGACAGTCAAAAGAGCAGTTAAATAGATACATAATAGTAAGTAAGTAGTTGAATGAATAATAACAACAACTCGCAACCCTCCTCAGCTGCGAGCAATATTTCATTTTTATCCATAGACATGACACTTAACTCAATTATAAACCAATAAAACAATTCCCATGTTTTTCAACAAAATTATTTTTGAGAAAATCAAGTCTATACCTGATGTGACCACACTAGGTACGCTCATAACCACGAGCAAGGCTATTTAAATAGATTTACACTTTGCAGAGGGGTACAATTTTACTCACAGCATACGGATTCTCTAGCTTGTTGGGTATCCATCGAGACCACTGCTCGCTATCTTAAGTAAGCAGTCTAGAGTACGTGTCGAAGCCTTTACATCATCTAGTCCTATCATTGCACAAGCCCAGCGAATGAATACCCTCACTTCACCCGGGTACACCCCCGTCTCAGTGAGGCATTCGCCGCTGTGTCGGAAGGCTTCGTGCCCAACGCCTCGGTGAAGGGAGACCCTTCGGACATTCCTACATCCGGTCATGTCCGCACTACTACGGCCTGTCAACGAGCAAGGCTAGTTTTTAAAGACTTAATTATCTAAGGTCGTTCCATATTGGCACATATGGTTGTACGCTTAGGCTTAAATTGATGGCATCGACGTTCGGTCCTTAATTGACTCGGGCGAGGACCCCCCTATCTACTAGTGAGGTACACCACTCACTCGATGGTTCCAGCGATGGACAGTGGCTTGTCGGTGGTGAATAGTACCAGGAGGTAGAGGATGCGAAGGGGAACATGTAGGTGTGCTCACGGGTGCTCAAGGACGATTGTGGCGACTGGCAGCGAGGTCAGAGCGGCGAAGAAGACACGGGCTCGACGGAATTGGTCCTCCGATGAAGCTCCGTCGAAGTGAAGGCAACCAGGATGAAGTGCAGCTCCGTGCGATGTCAACGGCGGCGACAATGGACCTCGAGCGACACTGACGGCGGAGATGGAGCTCGTCGGAGTTGCGGCGGCGAGATTGCTTCCTCAGGCTAAAGCAGCGGCTAGGGTTGCGCGCTCGGGCCTTGGCGGCTAGGTATGGGACGCGGAGGCCAAGAGCTATCGATCCCCTTTTATATGGGCGGCTAGAGGAGTCCTAAGCGGATACGGCGAGGAGAAGATCCTGCATTGGCGCAAAGAAGGAAGGAGAAGGACTCCGCTTCGGAGACGACGACGACGTGGCAAACGGGTCAACCAGTCAGCGGAGGTGGCTCAGAAAGGATCACGTCACACACAGCACGACTGCGACTGACGGGTAGGCCAACGCGGCTGCGCGCGCTGAGGCGAGAGGCGACGCTAACATGCGGGGCCCGCATGTCAGTGGAAGGCGGTGCGCGCGCGAGAGGCTGGGCCGCACAGTGTTGGGCCGGGGTTGGAATAGGATTGGGTTTCGGCCCAAAGTATTTAACGGAGATTTTAATTAGTTGTCCTTTTTAGGAATTAGCAGAAATTCCAAATGGCAATAGAAAATAGCAAATAAACTTGGAAAAATTCTAGAAAAATCTAGAGAATATATCCAAACTCATAGAATCCTAATAAAATAGTTTTAACAATAGTTTATGTTGGAATTAATCATACTAAATTATTTTGATGCTAAAAGTCCATATTAAACTTTAAATAAAATCCAAATAAAATCCAAATGATGAATTTTCCAACTACTAACTAATAAAAGATTTTTAAAGGCTCAGAAATTTGGGATGTTACACGTGAGGTCGGTGCTAGTGCTATGGTGGTTCAGGTGGGAGCTGGATAGGAGAGACTTACTGACATGAAGAGAGCTGTTGATCAACCTACACGCGATAAAGCATGGATTGCTTCACAACTATTGGACTCGGTTTTTGGAGAAGGATCGACAAGATGTATTTTGGTATCTTTGCAAAAATACCGTGTTGGTGATCTTTGAAGAAACTGTAGCGCAAGATGGCAAAAGGAGAGACAGTTTTGGTCAAATGAAGATGGAGATCACGAAGAGACGGATTCAGCAAGTCTGGTTCGTTATCTGCTTTAAGAAGCATGCGTGAGTATATACCCGTTTGTGTGTAATCTTAATGGGCGTCCGATACGGTTTGTCTCTTGACTTAGCCTTCACTATAAAAGGAAAGGGTGCAGGATTTGCACCTCTTGGACCCTTCCAAGTAGAAACCTCAATTTGTGATTTGGGGAAAGTGGAGTAGAGGAGGATAGGGTTTGAGGGAGATGGATTGATTGAGTACTCAAGTATTGAAGTTTTGTCCTCTGTGATGGAGTGGCAGTAAACCAATAATTTCTTGAATCAATCCATACAAGGTTTGCCCCAATATGAGTTCTCTGTTGTTCTTACTCTGTCTTTTATGCATTTGGGATTTTGTATTTTCCTTTGGTTCTCTTTGGGTATTTTGCTGTAATCTAGCTTGATAGGATGTGTGGAAATCCAACAAGGGTCATCTAGACCATCATCCATCCACGAGTAAGTTTTTGGATCAAAGTTTGAATTTCTTTGGTTCTTGTGCCTTCTTGATCTCATCCAAGAAATCTGTGGAACCTTAGCTTCGATCTTCCCGGTCGTTGATTGGAATAGGTTATTGATCTTCTTGATGAGCTATGGTTGAAATATCAGGAGATTTCGATCATTAGATTAAAATTTAGGTCATTTTGTGATCTTCGTGAGCTGTTCGGCTAGGCAATTTTGCCTCAGGGATTTATCGGTTTCAACAACAGACTTCTGATGTGCTTGTCTTTCTGATCTCTATAGATTTCATAGCTATTGAGGTAAAGAACAAGTTAAATTCCGTCGGGATCGAAAAAGAGTAGTACTCCTGTTCACCCCACTTGGTCGACGTCCTGGTCCAATGGAGAAAAAAAAGTCGATCCCTCGAAAAGGCATAATTTGGTTGATATAGGTAAAAAAAATCTGTCTTTGCGTTGCAGATGTATAGTTTTGTGCCTCCGTTTCTTGGCCATGAGACTTTGTGTAACACCCTGGTTTTCAGGAGCCAAGATATTACCTAAAACCTCTACTACCAATCAACAATCTAAACAATTTCAAGCATTCTACAATAAAAGGGCAACTAAATTCTGCTCGAAAGGGAAATATCATACTAAACAATCTAATTACAGCAATACATAAATAATTCGACACGATGTTCCTTACCGAATAAAATTACTAGTCCCATAACTGGAGAGCACAAATCCATAACTTAGGCATAACGATAGCCATCAACAACCATCAAATGTGTTACTTATTAATACAGTCCAACATTGTAAATGCAAAATAGTAAATGATGGTTATCACAACGGGTGTGTGCAACTGTGTGTCTACTCCCTCCCACAAAAAGACGTCATCATGGTTCACCTAAAACAAGAAACACAGCAAGGGTGAGTCCAAGACTCAGCAAGTACGAAAGGTTATTTTGAACATAACAAATACAAGACATCATGAGCATAGTGATCCATCACATGAACTAGAAATAACAAATGAACGAATGAAAATGCATGCCTTCATACGCTCATACATGGGTATAGCTAGTGAACACCCGTCGGTGTCCACTTATGCCCGCATTCTACAAAACGCGGGGATCCAAAGCCCGTTTGAGAACATTTCAAAATGGGGATCCAAATTGCCCATATTAGAATGGTGGGTCTTACGTGCCCATGTTGGAATGATGTGACATCACTACCCACTCCCGTGGGTGTCGCAAGAACAATACTTGCATGCATGGATGAACAAGATGAATAATGAAATAACAGCAAATGAATCATAGCAATCCGATACCACCATGAACAAGTACATATCACCAGTATTCATCATATAATCACCAGACAATGAAAAAGAACACATATCAATCTCAAATGTACGGTTGTACTTGCCTTTCTCCGCTACGACGCGCGAGGAGGCAATGATGATGTCCCTACTCCGGAACTCCGCCTCCTACACAAGAATAGCCCTAACAATAAATATGCTGAGAAAAAAAGACTCTGTTTACACCCCTTAACCCAACTCCTCGAGACCTAGGGCTCGAATAAAAGTTCTACTCACTCCTCCCGACAGTCTAGTAGAAAGTTTCACAGGACAGCAGCGCTAAAAACATCATATCTTTTACTAAGAAACTCGGAACGGGGTGATCTTGGACTCTCTAGAATCATAACAAAACTGTCTACGATAATCTAGTTGGGAAAGTCCCCTGATTCGGCCTCCTAATAATTCTTATGCTCAGGTGAATGTTCTGTCTCGCAATCGGCATCGGTGAAAGCAGATGGTGGTAAAAATTCCATACCTTTTATTTTCACATCTAAAAATTATGTTCTTTATCAACTTTGATAGCTTACTGAATTGCCTACAAAATCCGTGTTGGGTGAGCTTTGATTCGGCCTAAAAATATTCATATTGGCGGACAAGAAAGCGGCCAATTCTCGTCGACTCTCACAGACGATTCTGATAAAACTACCATAACTCCAAATCAGGTGATCTTGGTGCCTAAAGAAAGCTAAGAACGAGACCTACAACTTTCGAGACGCGGCGGTCGAAAACATACGCAATCTACCCAAAACAAACGAGCAACGAAGATCGAACCAATCCAATCGCCAACTTGTGACCCCAATCGTGAATTGAAAATGCTACCGATCTATCGGGGATCGAAGTTACCCTTTATGAATCACTGGAAATCGACGCCTCGCTGCATGTACGCGCCTTTCTCCTCCCCTTACCTCCTCCTCTTTCTTCTTCCTCCCCTTCTTCTCCTCTTCTCCTCGCGTCTTCTCTTCGGCCGGCCACCAAATGGCGGCTTCCTCCTCTTCCTCCCAAAGGGCAGCAGCACGGGGCTTCGCCGGGGAGGGTGTGGCGCTGTTGGAGGGGTGGTGGCGCAGGGGGAGGTGCAAGGGAGAGGTGGAGGCGGCTCAAGGAGCAAGGGGGTGGCGCCTAGGAGGGGAAGTGGGGAGAGAGAGGTGGGGGTAGGGTTTAGTGGTGGAAGCCCCCGACTGACCACCTTGTGGGCTTCCCTGGGTCGTGGCCTGCGGCTCAGGTTGTCTAGACTTTGCGGAAAACCTATTTTTCTTTCAGGTATTTCTACTTCTTTAATTGCGGCCGCGGCCTAGGTTGTCTAGACTTTGCGGAAAACCTATTTTTCTTTCAGGTATTTCTACTTCTTTAATTATCTTTTTTCCTCCTGACTTCTTTTCTAATTACCCGATTCACTTCCGGGGTATTGCACTTTGGACTGCAACCGAGAGAAACGAGGTGCTGCTTTTGCTCTCGCTCCAATTGTAACCAGAATGTGTGGCTTTGAAGAGTGACGTTCTTAAGTGGCAGAATCACTATCATCGACACATCACACATATAAAATACTTTCATCAATCATATGTAGCCTGTGAAATCTACACGTGGAGTAGCGCATGTTCTGCTTATGAGATGGTATATCTATCAACCTACCGACAGTTACGCTCGACCATGTGATAAGTGCTGCGGAAAGGTGCAGTAGCATGTGCGGAGTGGACGCTTTGATTCACCACTACACATAAAGAGGCAAGCCTGCGAGGGGCTACTGAAAAAGATGAATTCCACAGCGTTTCCGGGCAAGATAACCATTTCCCGCAGGGGCGTAGCTTCGTACAGGTCAACGTGGGTTTTCCCATTCTTTCCGCCTCCCTATACGTATAGTGTTCTTCAGGCGTTATGCCACACTGCACATAGGTATTTTTTGTTATGGAAACAGCAACGTTTCTATGCGAGGCGCGCTTTCGGAGATCGCATGTCCTGCGCATACGTTTCTGGTTTCGACCTGCGCCGACCACGCGGTACGAACGAATCTAAAGAGCGGAGGTGAAGAGGTGGGCTAGAAACGTTCAGCACTGGCACAACACAAAAAAGTCAATACAGCGGAACATGTATGCTATAGCCGAGTGACAGGTAGCAAGAAACACCGAAAGTGTCTGTACCAGACCAAAGTGCTGTTCATGTGACTCCAAACAAGGCCACCTGTCCCTTCTTCGTAACACTTTTCAGCTGAGGTTTTTCATTCGCTGCGAGGGATGGTGTTATGAGTGCACACGGTTCAGCTGTTGGTTGGAAGTTGATATATGCCCACTCACGATCGAGACAACTGAAAAATATTTAACCTGCTATTTTCTCCAATGTACAACTTTGATATATCAGCCGATCTATTACGTACCAAGAATCGACGGCCGGTGGTTTATAGTTACTGAGATAGAAAAATCCTATAAATTCTAAGAGAAAAAAAAAGAAGACAAAATCATCTAGTTTGAGCCGTTCGTTAATTTAGAAAATGTTTTGTTGTTTGTTAGACCAAAATAGCGACTAGAGAGGTGGTAAATAGGAGATAGAAAAATCCTATAAATTCTAAGAAAAAAAAAAGAAGACAAAATCATCTAGTTTGAGCCGTTCGTTAATTTAGAAAATGTTTTGTTGTTTGTTAGACCGAAATAGCGACTAGAGGGGTGGTAAATAGGAGTCCTCTTGTTTTGCACCTTTGATATTAAACTTTCTTTTTACTTCAATAGCTATGAAGATCAAATCCTCAAGATTACAGCGGAAAACTTGAGCTGAAACCAAGAAGATCAACACTCAACCTCTTGGGCCGGTCCGATCAGCGAGCCAAGGTTGGTCTGACCGCCGGCGCTGATCTGATTGTATTGGTCTGACCGCCGACTGAAAATCAGCATGGTGATGGATCCACAAATCGACCTAACTTTTGACCTAGTGATCCAAATCACCTTAGATTTAAGATATAGCCAACAAAAAGGTCATGAACCTATTCCATCGAAGATCGATATGATTGTCGCCAAGGTTCCACGAATTTCTTGATTGAGGGTAAAAAGGCCCAAAACTGGGGGAAACCTAATCTTGATCTAAAGGCTTGCTCGTGAGTGAAAGATGATCTAGATGACCTTAGATTAGATTTCACAAGTCCTAGCAAGCTAGATCACAACAATAGAACAAGACAAAACCCCTAGAACATAAAAACCTCAAAATCACCCGAGAGAGAGTAAGAACAATACATAACCCATCTTGAGACAAACTTGTTTGGATTTATTAGAAGGATTTTAGGTTTATAGTCACTTCATCATGGAGGATAAAAGCTCACTCATGAGCACCCAATCTCATAATACATATCTCTCAAACCCCAGCCTTCTCTATTTTCTCCACTTTTCTCAAATCTTAAATTAGGTTTTCTAATGCTTGGTTGTGCATATCCTGCACCAACCCTTATATAGTGTAGGCTAGGTCTAGAGACAAAACCTTATCGAACACCCATTAAGCCCACACATAAACAGGTCTACCCTCACTCACGCCTCTCAAAGCTGATGACGATACATGTCTCTCGAATCCGTCTTTTCATGATCTTCTCATTCTCTTGACCTAAACAGTCTCTCCTTTGTGTTATCTTGCGCCACGTTTTCTCCAAGGTCACCAACCTGATATTTTGGCGAAGATACCAAAATACCTCTTCTCAATCCTTCTCCATGACCTAGTCCAATCATCGTAAAGAAATTCCATGCTTCGCCACGTGTAGGCTCATCAAAGGATTTTCACATGCCGACAAGTCTCTCCCATCCGGCTCCCATCGGATCACTATGACACTTGCATCGGCCCCAAGCCACTTTATGCAACCCGTTGTACCGAACTTCCCGTTCAGTCAGTCTTGTCCATATTGCATCATGCTTGAGTCCAACCACTTCACCCGACATCCTTGATCATTATGGACCTCATCTCTCTTAGCCTAGTACTGATCATCCTCACCGTTGACCGTAGTTGACTCGAAGCGTCCCTGCACAACAATAGACCAAGAAATCGATTATGGACACAAGTTCTTCGCAACTACCTATGCACTGAATCACATGACTTTGGCCAAATCTGCAAAATCACCACATCTCACTGTGCATGATCTTGCCCTGGCCGGTCTGACCTCCAGGCCAACCGTTGGTCCGACCGCTCCCGGCCGGTCTGACCGCCAGCCCTAGTATAGGAGACCAGTTAGACTGTCGGCCAGGTCAGACCGCTTTCCAAAATTCAAAACACCTCTCTATGGACTTTTCAGCAAAACCCTATCTATCTTCGCGTCTAGTCTCTATTTTCATTGGCACCTGGTACAAACACACCTCCAAACACTCCCACACAAGTATTTGGTCTGCAAACCTCAAAAGCTCATACTGCCGATCTAACACCACCTCTGGTCGGTCAGATCATCGGCCACAGCCGGTTAGACTGCCCAGTAGGGCTGGTCAGACTACAAGCTCCCAGACAGCAAAAATGTTGTCTTAGATGCTTGGTTAAGTAATAAAAGAGAGCATTATGAGTACCATTTTAAACCGTGCAACGGTGGAGAACTAACTATTCGAACCGTAAAGGAGGACCCACTTTCAGCTCCAACCCCCCAAACAAACCACTCCACTGACCTACCATGACCCGTGTTCTTCGTTTCTTCAGATTTTCCAAAGACCAAAAGTGGCCAATCAACTCCACCAGGAGCTCTATATAAGCAAGTGAAACCAACCCCTCCTGCACACACTTCTCGCGCCACCCAAACTACTAGTCTCCTATTTCTCCCCACCAAGTCCGCAGCACAGCACGTGACTTAGCTCGCGCCATTTCTGCTAGCTAGTGCCAGCCATGGCAAGAAGGCTCCTTGAGGCGGAGACCTCCCTCAACTCGGACATGTTCGTCATCCTCGCCGGGCTGCTATGCGCGCTCATCTGCGTCCTCGGCCTCGGACTCGTCGCGCGGTGCGCGTGCTCGCGGCGCTGGGCCCGGGCCGCCGGGACCCCGCCAGGCACGGCCGCCGCGAAGAGGGGCGTCAAGAAGGAGGTGCTGCGGTCGCTCCCGACCGTCACGTACGTCTCCGACGGCAGCAAGGCGGAGGAGGCCGACGAATGCGCCATCTGTCTCGCCGAGTTTGAGGACGGTCAGGCCATGCGGGTGCTGCCGCAGTGCGGCCACGGGTTCCACGCCGACTGCGTCGACACGTGGCTGCACACAAACTCCTCGTGCCCGTCGTGCCGGCGGGTGCTGGTCGCCGAGCTGCCTGCCGGCGAGCGGTGCCGCCGCTGCGGTGCGCGCCCCGGCGGCATCGGCGCTCTGTGGAAGGCGCCCTGCGACGCCGAGGGGCCGGCGTTCTTGGCGTAGTGGCATGCGCACTCACTTTGGACATGAGGAAAAGGTGTCATTGTATTTGGGAGATGTGTTTACGTATTTGATGGGCGAAGTGTGTGATTGTAACTTATTTGTACATATGTCAAAAGTTATAAAGCATGCAGTTAGCTTTAACCTGGAGAATCTGACTGTAGCAGTATATACCCCCGCTCAGCAGGTGTGCAATTTTTCGTATCCTACGGGGTACATCGCCACATGGGACCATGTAATAGCTTAGTGGTTAAAATTTGTGCCTTTTCACTTTCAGTGAGAGCATCAGAGCACATCCCTTAACCATTTTGGTTGTTCGTTGGAATTCGAGTTAAGTGTTTTAAAAAATTCGGCCGATTGTATTTAAATTTAAATTTTGATTTGAATTTTTCAGTCGAAATCAACCGAAATTTTCCGATAATCGATTATATCGGTTGTACCGAACCAGGTAAAAATTTGAAACCGGTTATATCAATTCCCTCGTTTGGTTCTTCTTCCTCTCGATTTAGCTTCAGATTTTTGGGGCTTTGAGAGTCGTTGCGCCGCCGTGGTTGGACCCGGCACTATCGGCAGTGAGGACTGGTTTACCCTTCCCCTTGTGCATCTCCTTTTTCCCTCTTGCTTCGTATTCTGTCTTGAGGTGAGGTTAGGGTTGGACTTGCGCCGATTGGACGTGGGAACCGGTCGGCTTTGGCTTGATCTTGAGTAGAAGAAGGCATTCGGTTTTGGTGATTGGTGCTCCATTGATGCATTCGGTCGGTGCATCTCGATTGGGTCTTGAGCGGCATTCTATGTATCTCGTCTTCGCACACTGGTGTGTCCCCGGTTTGTGAAGTTGGCATTGTATCTTTGTCAACCTCGTTTGGTATTCACGACACAGCGGGGCGATTGGTTTTCTGTGTCAGTGCATTTTGGCGTGCCTTGCCCAGTTTACTTCTCGGCGGCTTTAGGTGCCATTCGCATCGTGAGTATTGTTGTTTTCATTTTGCGCATCACTTTGCATATGTATTGTGCTACCAGAAGTCCCAAATTGTGATTGATTTGGTTGATACTAGCACAGGGAGATATCACTTAGTGATATTCTGGGCCCGGATTAATGCTCAATGATGATAATTGTTATATAATGAAATTAGATTGATAGCTAGATCAGACTTGGGCTAATTGATTTGCTTACTATTGTCATTTCATCTCTAACTGTCGGCTCTGTTATTTTCAGTGGTTCAGTTGCATTAGTGTATATTGTATTGGATTGATTCTTGATATGTGATCTTGCTGATCCTCTGTTGGCAGAAATCAGTAAATTCTGATCTGTTACTTCAGTTTTTGAACCGATGTTTTCTTGGTCCTCTGGTTGCCGAAAGGCTGAAATTCTGAAATTGTGTTTTTCTAGCACTGTCAAGTTATCTCTATCCTTTGTTGGAAGAAAATATACTTGTTATTTATGAGATAATTCTTGACATATTTGTAAAACATTCATTTGAGCTCAAAGTCTGATTTATGGCTGTCATATCTAATTTGTGAAGAGTGTAGACAATAGTGGCGAGGTGGCCAAGATCTCATCTTGTGCAGCTCGACATCTGAGAGCAATAAACAAATAATTAAAATCTGAGCAATATGCTGATTTTGTATGTTTACATGTTCCATCTATTGAGCTTATTATCCTTTTTATTTGACCTGAAGATACTACATGCTTATATAAGATATTTCTACCATTTAAATACTGCTAGAAATATGCTTTAATTATCTTAATTTATACGGAATTTAATTATAAATATATGCTAAAACCGCTACTTTTACGACGTTCATAACTTATATGAACATGTCACTAGTTTAGTTGTCGAAAGAACCAAGTGTCTAGCCAGCAAACAAAAGAAACACATAGACACAACTTGCTATAATATTTGGGTCAATCAAGATCCGAGCACTCTGAACGCTGATAAGTCAAATCAGCAATCTAGCTTAATCAGAAGATAATATTAGTGTGTTTCTCCCTTGCACTTTTGCGTTCATAGAAAGATCGCAGGGCACGAAGTAGTGGGGGTGCGTAGGCTGTAGGTGAGGTGGGCTGGTTGGCGAGCCCAATCACAAGGAAGTCAAGCTCTTTCTTTCTGCAATAAAGAATGAAATCTCATGTTCCCATGACCTCTTCTTTGCACACTGATCTCGGCACTTTGCCATCCAACCTTTATGATTTAAACACAAAAATACATCTCAGAAAATTCTAGCGTCTATCTGGTGGAATTAAGAATGCAATCTTCTTGAAACTTCTTGGTTCCTCCAATATCGTCGGAAGCTTCTTGAAACTTCTTGGTTCCTCCAATATCGTCGGATGCTTCCTTGCTGATGGGTAAAGTATCTCGAGTTCCCGACAACGCAATCGACGTAAGAAAAAGGCACAAGAAGTTGGAATGGAGGCTTCATTGGAAGAGAGGAATGTGCACATGCTTGTTAGGATTCTTCCTGTTAGTGTTGCCGGCATTATAGCTCGAGCCCTCAAACTCAAAACCACTCACTCGATCGAGTGGCGCTAGATTTTCTTACCTGCGCACTGGAATTGTTAATTGCATCATATCTCCCTCAACGAAAATGGAGTGAGTGTATTATTGATGGAGGGACAACTGCAGGTGTCTGTATATACACCCCTTGCCGCGCTGGCCCAAGTTGCCTCCGGGTCAACGGGCGGCCAGTCCGTTGCGCTGCGTCGCTCCAAGCATGTTGCGCGTGCGCAAGTTGGCCGCCGGAGTCAACGTGCGGTGCCATTGCTGCAGTGCATGTCGCGCGTGAATGTGAGGTGAGGGGCCCTGAGAGCCCCTCTCGTCGGCCGTCCAACCAACCACCACACCGTAAATCCGTAATGCTCTCTCAAATTTCCGTCGTCCAAGTCCAACCTCTGCGTGTGTCGTGTGGTGCATCTGCCTTCCGTTGAGCAATGTGACTACAGCTACAGCATGACCGTATCATGTCCCTCCAAACTCCTTGCGTAATAGGATGAACGATCAGAAACTTAAGGCAGGCATTACAGACGGGCGACGTAAATTCACGTCGGGACTCAGGATCAGGAGTTCGAATAACAACAGGTGGATACGTTATGGACCAGCTCAGAATGATATGAACATTTGCAGCCCAGCTCACGCATGACATGGGCAGTTTCTCCCCGCGTACATTTCGTCGACGAAGTAACAGAGTTAGATTAGAGGGACAATTAGAATTCCCTGAAACACATACCCACACCTACAACTGACAGCGTACAAAATTGCAGGCAGCATCCGTAGAGTAGGGAGATTAAAGAAGTTCCACAAACTGTACTTTGTGGATGTTCAGATTTCAGGGTGCGCCAGGTGCGTCTCCCATGCTTATATTCAGGCTGTTTCTCATTGTTCTTCTCCCAACCCCCATATTGCCCTTTGTCATCATGGCAACAAATTCCCCGTAATCAATGCGACCGTCCTGGTAAAAAAGAGCAAAATAAGGGCAATTAGATCAATATTGTTCAGAAATTTTTGAAGTGGGGTAGTAAGCCATATGCATCAAAGCAGCACTACAAACAGCGACGGGCTTCGAAATTCACACGTTCTACAATAATAAATAAATCTTCAAGTTTCACATACTTATATCATTAGACGAGCATTTAAGCCGGTATCTCTTGCAACCCCCAGATACATCCCTAGCAATCCCCACTAAAGAATTTATGATGGTCTATTGTAATTCAGCCGTTCAGGTATTAGGAGTACAGTCTTGTTCTAGGAACCAGGACAGCTGTAGCACGAGACATTTTTTAAAGTTCCTTAAATAGATGATTAAGTAAGATTCAGCATATCCCTTCTGCATGTGTTGGCTATAACAAACTAATAGGACTATAAATACAAGCTAATACACATATATGTAAAAAGTACCAAGCATCAGTGTACTTACATTATCCTGATCGGCTTCTTTAATGACGTCATCAAGAAAAGCATCTGGCATGTTATGCTCTTTGCAAGCTTGCTGAAGTTCATCCACTGTAATGTAACCACTGCCATCCTTGTCGAAATAAGAAAAGGCTGCCACTAGATGTTCCTCACGCTCTAGTTTATTGAGATGCAATGTAGCAGCAATGAACTCTATATAATCAATGGTTCCACTGTTGTCCACATCCGCCTAAAGTTATTCAAATGAAACAACACAGATATGTAAGCTTGTAGGTTAACTTTTTGAGGAGTACCTAAAATCCTACATCATAAAACATACACTCAGTATGGAAGAGAAATTGTAAATTGAACTACGAAGACACGAAATCGAAAGGAAGTTGAATAGGCATTCACTGGCATATAAGCGCATGTTCATTGGAAATAAAATGGCTGATGCTTCTAAGGAAAATAGGTTTTAGTTGTAGAATAAGTTTGCTTGTGAGTTGGGAGATCACAAGTCAAACAGAGTAAATGAAAGAAAAGGTTTATTCAACTTCAAAATTCTGGAATATCTCAGTCAAAATCACTAGTTTTGTGTCATCATGTCGAATGAAGCTCTGCCAAATATGCAAACCATCTTAACACTACGGAGGCGAAAAAATATCCATGGCATTGCATGTTTCCTACTCAGGTGATGTTTTCATTCACATGAAGAAAATCACAAATACAATAATACTGATCATAAAACTACATCTACAGGTTGGGGCCTATGTGTACATGTGCAAGAAACCAGTTGGCTGAAGCTTAAGGCCCTTTTCTGTTAAGAAGCTGAAGATGCCTCATAGAAGATCTAAAGACAAAAGGGGAAAATCCTTAAGCTACAGGTATTTTAATTAATTTTCAATCAACTTACCGCCTCCATAAGATCACGAATTTCTGTATCCTTTAGTGTTGAACCATATTTTCTCATGCCTTCTTTGAGCTCATCAAATGTAATTGCACCACTGTTATCTGTGTCCATTGCCTTGAACATTTCCTTTAGTCCTGCAATCTCCTCCTCTGAAAGGCTCTCAGCAATTACCTCGTAGAACAAATACAAATCTTCTATTAACACAAAACTCAGCAAGTGTGCCCCACCAGACAAGCGAAATGGAGTGAGTGACGCCACCAGATAATTAATGGTATACTAGAAATACCGGTTATCTTGGGTAAATACCAGACATACTGGTAATCTTGGGTAACAATAGTATAGCAATTACATACAAGGGAATCCAACTGATTTCTATAAAACATTAATTATGCCAATCAGAGTAATGAGAGGCTCATGTAATGTAGTAGAAATACTAGTCTATAAAAGACATTTCTGATAATAAAATAGAAATTGAGAAGAAACAATGAACACTCTAATGAGCATATAGCAAATGGAGGTAACTTCACTGTTGTGCGTGTTGAAGTACTATGACAGCTCTGACAATAATTATAGAATCGCGTAAAGGAAAAGAAATGCACTCACTCGCAAAGCCATCTTCTTCAACTTATTCATTGCTGAGAACTGCTTAATGCGAGAAAGGACAGCTGGATCAAGAGGCCGATCAGGAGCAACTCCATGGTCACAAATCCACGGATGACCTGAATGAGTAAGAAAATAATTCTTTGACATCTATGTCTAACAATAGTTGAACAGATTTTCCCCCTTTTAAACAAACTCCATACACCAGCGAGAACCCAGTACAATGGTAGGTGAAACAATAGATAATAACAGCTATAACTCAACACGATCAAGCAAGGAAGTTCTACATGGGAAAAAAATATATTTTGAGGACAATCCAATCCTCAGCTAAAAATAGAAGTTCCCAACTATGAAAGAGTTTTATATATTGAGGCTTCCAAGTGTCAGCAGAAGAAGCTGCTCCTCCGGAAATAATCCTATTTCTTGTCGAACAAAACAATGCTGTGCAGATATTTGTATTGGGGCATCAAAAGATGGGCGCACACATGGATAGAAATCTCGGCCGGTTACCGCCGGTTACGGTAACCGGCCTTACCGGTGGGCAGCGGGAAACGAAATCCCGGCCGGTTTTTCCGGAGTTTGCAAATTCAAATTTTGAATTTTGAATTTCGGTTGATTTTTAAGCAAATTTAAACGAAATTCAACCGGGTTTTTTCCGGGGAAAACCAGTAACCGGCCGGTTACCGTTCCCGGTCCCCTGCCGAGATTTAGTCCGGTAACGGTATTTCGATCCATGGGCGCACACACTCATAATTCACAAAATTAAAATGTTTCCGATAACCATTGTTACCATATACTTATATTTGCACCGTAGAAGACACATATCAGAACAGCAACATTCAGCAAGAAACTGAATTATAGAGGGAAAAAATAGATCTAGAGTACTGGTGAAAGTAACTAACATAGAACTTCATGCGCTGTTAGACGTTCTGCGGGACAAGGATTCAACATTCTTGTTATAAGATCCTTCGCACTATCAGAAATCACCGGCCAGGGATCAGAATCAAAATCAATGACACCTTTTAATACTGCATCAAATATTCCTTGTTGTGTCTCTGCAATAAATATATTAAAAAATCAGCCTAGAAGACTAAAACCTAAATATGAATATCTAAAGTTAATTGAAACTAAGAATAAAAGATAAAGATATATGCCTATACCTGCCCAAAATGGCGGGACACCACAAAGTAGTATGTAAAGAATTACACCAGCTGTCCATACATCAGCTCCTGGTTCATAACTTTTGCGCAACACTTCTGGAGCTACATAGTATGGGCTTCCCACAACATCAGTGAAAACTTGACCTAAAAAGAAATAAAACAACGGAAGGATTGTTTATAAGATAACTCCGAATTAAAGGAATACAGCAACTGATCCATAAGATGTGCATCACTTAAATGGATACAGTAACATCCTAATAAAATGAACATTTTTTTAAGAAGTAATAAGATGGACATATTAGCTCGAGAGAAAAAACAGAAGGGTATTAAATATATGAACAACAGGTAGATTAATAGAATATCTTGAGAAACTGAATTTCTCAATAGATAATTCTTTGAATAAATATTAAAGTATCTTCTATTACATGCAATTGCAAACCAACTTAGAAACGGTTCCTGATGAACTTGAAAGATAACTACGAATTAAACACAGTAATAGTGAATTGTAATTTTGCATTTCATAATATCACATGACTAATATTATGGTTGTAATATCATACATGAACAATGCCATGATTCTACTCGAACATTTGCCATGTAAACGAAAGTGACAGTCGAATCACAAACCATTGTGTAAATGTTAACAGGTAATGATCAGAATGCATAAGTAATCATTTCCTTCAGATTTCTAATCACATGATTCTGGAAAAATATCAAGGACATAAAATTGGAACAACACAGCTGAACATTTCCTCCAAAGCTTGTCCATTCCAAAATTCTATTTCTTATATCCTATCTATCCTACCAGCTTAGCTAAAGCAACTATGTGTAAAATTAATTCCACCAATGCAAACCAATTCACCTATAAGCATCGATGCCTCAGCAGTTGGCAAAGCGAGCACATCGAACACAGCAGCACAGAAGGAGACTAAGTTTGTGCTTCCTGCGGTAACTCACCGGGCTTAAAGAACACGGAGAGGCCGAAATCGATGGCCTTGAGCGACAAGTCGTCATCCTTGCTCACCAGCAAGAAGTTTTCAGGTTTGAGATCCCTGTGCATGACCCCGAGTGAGTGGCACGCCTCGACAACCCCTACAATGATGCGCGTGAGCTCGGCCGCCTTGCGCTCGCTGTAATGCCCACGCTGTATGATGCGGTCGAACAGTTCGCCGCCCGCGCAGAGCTCCATGACGATGTGGACGTAGTGCTGGTCCTCGTAGGCGCCCTTGATGGCGACGATGTTCCGGTGGCCGGCGAGGTGGTGCATGATCTGGATCTCGCGGCGCACGTCCTCGACGTCCTCCTTGGTGATGAGCTTGCGCTTGGCGATGGACTTGCAGGCGTAGTCCAACCCCGTGGTGAGGTCGGTGCAGAGGTAGGTGGTGCCGAACTGGCCCTGCCCAAGCTTGCGCCCGAGCGCGTAGTGGTCGCCGAGGCTCGGGGTGGGGTGGCCGAGCACGTTGGCCGTCAGCTCCGCGGGGGCGGGCGTGCCGCGGCGCATGCCTGCTGCGGGCGGCGGCGCCGACGCGTCCGCCGCCGCCGGGCGCGAGGGCCGCTTCCCAGGCGGGGAGTCGGCGGCGGGCGCGTACTCCGGGTCATGGCGCTGCGACGCGCCGCGGAAGCTGGGGAAGTACTTGGATCTAAGGGTGACGCCGCACGTGTTGCCCATCACACGATGGGCGCCGGCGCGACGCGAGGCGATCTCTCTCGCATCTACCAAAAGCCTCGCACGGGTTTGCGGGCGGCCGCGGCGCGGTTTGGCTTGGGAAACGCGCGGCCGATGGGGTTGGAGTTGCAAGTGGAGACGAGCTGGAAATGGGCGAGAGTCCTCGGGGTCAGCCGGTCAGGACGAGCAGCGGTTCGGGGGCTCGAGGCCAGGGAGGAGCCGAGGAGTCTTCACGGAGGCTTCGCGGTCACGTTTGCGGAAAGCGGAGCGAAGGCTGCCCGCGGTTGCAGACTAGCAGCGTTTCTCTGGCTCTACTTCTCTGTCGAATCGGAACGACGGAAAGATGAGATGGATGGATACACTATCGGCACTGTCCGTATTCTGCTACCGGCGAGCAGTGCAATTATCCAGGCGAGCAGGAAAGGTTGCCTGACTCTCTTTTTTTTTCTTACACAAAATAAATGCTCTCTCTAACCTTAAATGCAAGTGAACCATGAAAACTAGAACTAATTAACGTACGCTCTTCTTTCCACTTGATTATTAAAATCAACAATTATATATATATATCCTCATAACTATAATTAGCTGTGATTCCCCCTTCTAGGTGTGGATCACTAACTAGTAAGGACCACTCGGCTCAACCCACACGAACGCCTCTGATCCCCCGCCGCCGCACGTTGCCAGCGGAGCAACAGCACCGTGCGTCAGTGACCAGTGGTTATAAATTCTACCACTGGTTGCGCCCACCCTCCCCACCTGCATCTACCTCTCGCTGCCATGCGGCGCCACGATAAACATGGACCCCAAGGAACAGTGAGATTTGTGGCGTTCTTCAGCCTAATTGCAGTTGGTCCATGGGCGGTTTAGTCATTCAAGGTCTCCTGCTGCTAGATAGGTAGCTGTGCCTGTCCGCGAGGGCAAAAGTGTAGTAGAAATGATGAGCACTACGGCTACACAGACATAAAGAGGCAGGAAAGACGAAAAGGAAAGGGGGAAAAGTGTGCCTGAGTGCCTGATTTTTTGGACAACTCACAGACGTGAGAATGGAGTATTTGGTTGATCGACAAGCTTTACCATACATACTGTTAAAACAAACTTTACCATACATCAAGTTATACAATTTTGACTTCTTTTTTTTTTTGGGAAACAGTTGTGATGTGGCGCTCGTTTCATAGATAATTTTTTTTTCATCAGTGTGATGACCATTTTAGCCGCTGCAAAAATTGTGGCTTACCAAACTTGTGGCTGCTCAGAAAGCTTACCAGCGCTCCTCGTGTACTCCAGTACACCACTGACTCTGAGCACGGAAAAGTGGCCGTGTGATCCAGCTCGTCAACTGTTCATAATCATTGGACCCAGAGGAATTAGCCCGGTAAATCGTGCGATGTACGATTAGTCTAGCTAACCAGATCTGTGATTATCTTGTGTACTTGCAAAGGTAGGTTATTATACTAGTCTCCTGCATCGATCTATACTGGGTACATTAGTCATTAGCACTGTGCACTCTCTAGTCCATACCACGCGTTCGTGGTAGGGATCCCGTTGAAGTCATGGCGATATGGATGTGGCCTCCTGGCCGTTCGCGCATGCAGGAGAAGGATTTAGATCAAAGGGCTAACGGGCTACGGTTTGTTTTTGTGCTAGTTATTGGCCTGGCCCATACAAAAAGGAGGGGCCATCGACAACATTTCTAATTTCTGAAAGCTCTTCTCTGATTATAAAAACTTTTAAGAGTTAAATTGAACATATCCATTCGTTAGCTTGATGTGTTAGATGCCTATATATCATGTGATAAGTCCTGGCGCGAATTTATATGCTCACGAAAAGGTTCAAACACAACCGAGCAATGCTGGTTTAGGCATGTAGGTAGAGGAAAGAGACGTGAACCCATCAAAACCATGTCTCTCCAATAGGAGGCGGCTTGGAAAGGAGATCCTCAGTTCTTTCGTCTTTCGTGGTAGGAGTATATTCCGAGGTGCCATGTCTCTATTTCAACGGTACTCTAGTCTCGCCGATCAAAACCCCATTTCGTCCGAACTTGCTGCCTTCCGTCTACTGATCATTTGTGCTATCCAGATTTACACAATCTAGCTCATGATTACTTAACATTAATCGAAAAGCTTATTGCGAGGTATCCGGATCCTCTACTGTAGGAGGATCACTGTATAAGTGCATAAACAGTACTCGACAGCGGTCCGGTAGTAAGCATGGTAGGAACAACATGATATTTACTGTAGTGATTTATATAAACTTTTACTTTTCGATCGGACGGTTGAGACCGGCTTTTAATACGTGACACCTGCATTGAACCCATTTCCTATCGTGAGACATCAACCATTACGCTACAGTTACAACAAGCCTGGCTACAACCACCGCTCCGAACACATGAACCATTGACGGCCTGGCCTTATCACATCAGCAGCTATGCTTTTTGAATACCGAAAAAGGGGGATCGCTAGCTTAGCTTTACCTGAAAGACGCACAAACGGAAATAGGCCACCCGTGTTGTGTGCCCAACTGCCGATCGACCAGATCGGTGCATGCTTGACAAATGTAAGCTCAGTAATAACTGTGTTGCACACATACGCGTACATCGATGGGAGGGGGAGGCGCTAACTAAGGGTATCTCTAATAATGTCATGCCAGTCGTCGGTCAACCCTTCCATATCGGTAAAATTCTAGGTGGAAGAGAGAGAAACATAAGAGAGAAGGGAAATCGTCTCTTCCTCAAACAACCATCTCAACACGAACCAAGACAAGCAACCAGTGCATGTAAGAGATGGGTGAAAGAGTGAGAATATTATAAGTTTGGCATAAATGTTAGAGACAATTTGCTAGAGACAGTTTATTAGAGGTGTTGTCTCTAAATCTGTCTTTCGATGATATGGAGTTGATATAGCAAAATTAGAGACGACACTATCGGAGATTCCCTAATCGAATATATCTGTATGCCAATACAAAATTTTGGAGAAAAAAGTGGTTTTATCAAGAAAATTTTAAAGACGTGGTTCTTGAGAAGTGGGTGGAAATTGGTCGAAGGATGCTAAATCATTTATATTCATTGGATAGATGGAATGGGGGTTTGGCTACTCTTAGACAATATTTGAGAGGATGGAGTGCTAACTTGAATGGCAGGTTTAACTGTTGGAGATGCCCTAATCGAATATATCCATATGGCAATACAAAAATTTGGAGAAAAAGTGTTTTTGTCAATAAAATTTTAAAGAGGTGGTTCTTGAGAAGTGGGTGGAAATTGGTCAAAGGGTGCCAAATCATTTATATTATTTGGATAGATGGAATGGGGGTTTGACTACTCTTAGACAGTATTTGAGAGGATGGAGTGCTAACTTTAATAGCAGGTTTAAAGTAGAAAAAAGAGCATTTTAGATCATCCTGATAGATTGGATGTGAAAGCTGAGGAGATAGGTCTTAGTGTTGATGAATGGATAGATAGATATAAAGCTAAGAGAGATTTGGAACAGTTATATGATTTGGAGGAGAAGTATTGGCAGCACAAGGGGACTATCAAAGTGGATCACTCAAGGAGATGCGAATACAAAAAAAAATTCATAGTTGTGCTAGTGGGAGGAGAATGGAAAATTTTATTTTTAGTTTAGAGCACGAAGGAGGGTGTATTGTTGAGGATGCTGCTATTAGAGATTATATTTATACTTTTTATAAAAATTTGTTTGGGAAGTGTAATGGGCTTAGTTAAAGATTATATCTATAATTTTTATAAATATTTGTTTGGGAAGTGTAATGGGCTTAGTGTTAATATTTCCAAAGATTTATGTAGGGATATAGAGTTGATTTCAGACCATGATAATGAATATTTGGTCCAAAATTTTCAAAGGAAGAAGTCTGGAAGATTATTAAAGGTCTCAGTAATGATGCAGCTCCTGGGCATGATGGCTTCCCTGCCTATTTTTATAAGTTCTTTTGGGAAGGTATTAAGCATTGTTTCATGGAGCTTATTTGTGATTTTTATGAGGAGAATCTTGATCTGAAGAGATTGAATTTTGGGGTGATTACTTTGGTGCCTAAAACTAAGGAGCTAATACTATTAAACGTTTTAGGCCGATTTGCCTGTTGAACGTTAGTTTCAAAATTATTACAAAATTGTTGGCAAACAGGTTGGGGAGGTGGCTAATAAGATCATAAATGAGAGTCAAATTGCTTTTATAAAAGGGAGACATATATTAGATGGGGTGGTGTCTCTTCATGAGATTTTACATGAGTTGAGAGTTACTAAAGAGAGAGGGGTTATTCTCAAATTGGATTTTGAGAAAGCATATGACAAAGTTAATTGGGGTTTTCTTGAATATGTGTTGATGAGTAAAGGTTTCTCTAGGAAATGGATTAATTGGGTGATGAAAACTGTGAGAGGTGGTAAAGTAAGTATAAATATCAATGGTTCTATTGGACCATATTTTTCCACTCATAGGGGTCCGAGACAAGGTGATCCCTTGTCTCCTCTCTTGTTCAATTTAGTAGCTGATGTGTTGGCTACAACTATTGACAAAGCTCAACAGGGGGATTTGATTAGGGGGTGATTTCAAATCTTATTCCTAGGGGTGTTCCCCTGTTACAGTACGCTGATGACATAGTACTCATGATTGAGTATAAGGAGGATTACATTCTCAATTTGAAATTTTTGCTATATTGTTTTGATGAATGTTAGGATTGAAAATTAACTATCATAAAAGTAAAGTTTTTATGGTTGGGGTGGATAAAGCTGAAGCTGAAAGAGTAGCAAAGATGCCTGATTGTAAATTGGATCAGTTTCCTTTGACTTACTTGGGGATTTCTATTGGAGATAGAGATGTTAATAGGATGTCAGCTGGGAAAATGATTAGTAAAATAGAAGGGAGGTTAGGCACCTAGAAAAACAACCTTTTTCGTCAGGGGGGAGGTTGGTGTTGGTCAACAGTTGTCTCAGTAGTATTCCTACTTATACAATGAGATTTATAGGTTGAATGAGGAGGTTCATAAAAGAATGGACTCTATTAGGTTCAGGTTTTTCTGGAGGGTGGGTTAGTGATAAGTTTAAATATCATATAGTCAAGTGGAAAACAGTTTGTAGACCTAAAGATTATTGTGGTTTAGGGGTAATTAATACCAGGCTTTTCAATGATTGTTTGTTGAGAAATTGGTTTAGGAAGATGGATCAGGCTAAGGGTGAACTTTGGTTTAGAATTTTGAAGGCTAAGTATTTTCCTAAGGGGGATATCAGAGGTTCTAAGATGGTTAAAGGCTCCCAGTTTTGGAGAAATCTTCGTTGTGAAAAATCTATTCCAATGGGGTGTAAATCATGTGTTAGGAGATGGCAAAAATATCTCCTTTTGGAAAGATGTTTGGATATGTTTTTGCCCTCTGAAAATTAGGTTTGATAAGCTTTTAAAGATTTGCAGGGATCCTGATATTAGTGTTTCAATTTGCTAGGGAAATGGTAATTGGGATATTAAAATTTTTAGGAATTTTGGGGCTGGGGAGAAACTCTAGTGGGAAGATCTAAAACAAGTTCTAAATGGGGTGATCTTAGAGGATGGTAGTGATTGAATGAAATGGTAAAGTCTCGCTTTATAGGCATTTGGCTTTTTGGTGGTGTTTCTAGTGTGAGGCTTAAGAAAATGTGTAGTAGTAAAATTCCTTTAAAAGTTAAAAAAAATTGTGGCAGACTTTCCAAGAGAGGAATCAAACAGCTGTTCAACTCAAATTAAGAGGTTGGAAAGGGAATGCTAATTGCATCTTATGTGGGGTGGTAGAAGATACTAATTATGTGCTTTTTTGTTGTGTTTTGTCTAGATTTGTCTGGCTTAGTATCACAGAGATTTTCTATGGAATAGAGCTCCTACCTCTCTTGAAGATTTTCATTTAAGATGGCTGGACAAGTTGGGTGTTAATGCCTATCATCTTGGTCTATTTAGTTTTGCAGCTCTGGTCTGGACTCTTTGGACGATCAGGAAAAAGGGGCAATTGATGATTTTCCCTAAGCACCCAATCGAAGTTATTTTGAAACTTGTATCTGTGTGCAGCGATGGTAAATTCTTCTCACGTAAGTTGATCGGAGGAAGCTAGCAGATATGCTGGAGTTGATTGAGGAATGGCTGAAGGTCTTTGCACGCCAAGAAAACCTGAGAAGTTGAACCTTGTTGCTATTATGGTTTTAGGGTGTCTTCTTTGCTTGCCGGGATTTGTTAGTTCTTTTGTAAGTTGTCAGATAATCCTTTTTTGGTTGTTTGCCTGGATTGTAAGCTGGTTTCCCCATCCGATATCTGGTTCGTTGCTTTTTGTTTTTTTTTACTTGTAAAACTGGTTATTAGCTTTCTATAAAAGCTGGGTTTCTCCCCTGATTAAAAAACATATATTCGTATGCGATTAAAGAGAGGCAAGGCCAGCGGCAATCCACGCGGTCACTGGTTGCCGATGATGTGTGCGGCGCGGTCGAGGCTGTTTCATTCGGCTCGATTGCACTTTCTGTGTTTGCGCACGCACACGACGGACATTTTCCTTTTTGTCACACTCACGACGCTTTATCTACGAGCCATGCACGAGCCGTCAAGTTATCGCACCCGCGGTTACGTTACGTGCTTACATGGAGTTGAGAAGAGCGTGCAGTGCTGTACACGCAATCTCTAAAAGGTTGTGTGGATATTTTGTTTGCTACTATTCTAACCAAACTAAATTTAGTAATGAAAATAAAATCTAATGCCACACGCGGGCAATCCAAAGAGAAAGAAAATCGCTACCAAAATTTTTGTAACACTAAAATTTTGCTTAGTCACGATCTAAACAATGCTCCTTTTACCAACATTTGATTTTGACTAGGTTTTAGCTATATCAATATTTTGATTTAACTCATTTTGGTCGTCAACCAAACATCCTATATGTTGCTTGTTGGTGGTGGTTCTGTTGGTTGGGGGTTGGATCAGCGTAGATGTCTGGTTGCCTCTTTTGCAGAGTTCTTGCCACTATGGTCTTATTTTGTGTGCTCTTTTCTTCACTTAATTTACGTTTTTTATGGCATGTATAACACAATATGCTTATATATAAATGTTTAAAAAGATATAATATAGCCACATCATCAAGCACTCATGTAAAAATCATTCCCACCAACGCAAGTATATCTTTTGTAGATGATTAAATGTTATATTATCTATTAATTATATATAGTTATATACATAAGTATCTGTTAAGTACCGGTACCTAATGAAACATCGATGTTATGAAATAAGGATCTTATCTATCTTATATGGTAGAAAAAATAGTTTTTTTTGCTACACACCTGCGTGCGTTATACATGTATATATAGTTATATACATAAGTACTGTGTCTTTCTCCCTTTTTTTTAAACCCTCAACAGTAACGTACCCCAACTAGATATTGAATGACGTTGACATTTTCTAAATGCTTATCTTGTCACCGTTCATAGATCTTCAATGTTATTTGCTGGTGAAGATAAATTTCATAGAATATAGTATGATGTGTTACTGACTGCAATAGCCAAACTTCTATCCTGACAGTCCACCATGTCCGCGTATATAATTTTGTTGTACCAACTGTGCAGAATTTAATTGGATGGTGCAGATCAAGAAAATTAAAACTAAAAGAATTTTTCTTCTTAAAAAATACTACTAAATACAGTATTAGAATCATATCTGCACAAGCACAAGCGTAAGCAAAACCTTCTTAAAACTTTTTTTTTCAAAAATTGTACAAACGGCTGCTGTCTATAGCAATTTCCATATCACCTGTACACAACACTATAGATAGCTCATACAATTGATTATTTTTTCACTTGTCTTTATAGATGACACAATATTTTAATATTTTTATGGATCTAAGATATTTTCTCCTTGGTTCTGGTGATACAGTTGGCTATAGAAATGTACACAACATATTTCTCTATCTTTATTCTCGTTCATCTATATCAGCATAAATTCTACATAATAGAGACTATAGACAACTAATGTAAACCTATTATATACCATCTGGATCGTTTCACAAACATGAAATTTTGCATCCTTGGCACAAAAGTCAAAGCCCTCCCAAACCAATCGCGGTCACAGGTGCATGCTTTTGCCTTTTCTGCACATTTTTGCACTTTTCTTCAGGTTGCCACTTTCGTTAATAAAGTTGAACTGCAGGGGCGTATGTGCGAAAACGCTCTATAAATTGCTATGGTCCCAACAAAACACATACTGATCCTCTCCCAAGAATTGTCCCCTGCGCCTCGCGATCCAAAGTAATAACCCTGTAATTCTAAGGTGTGACGGCAGGTAATTTGAATAAAACATTACTCATTTCGGATATTGCGCTTTCTCTAATCAAGAACGAGGAATTGTCCTCGAAAATATAATCTTTTGGCACTTCACAGGTCAAATTTGTGGATTCTTGTGTGTTCTGATCTTTGAGAGGCGCGTAAGGGAGCCAAATTTGTAGTGAAAGCCCAATCTTTGCGCAGTTCATGGGTCCTTGGGGATTCCAAAGGCGGCGTATTTCGATAGGAGGAGGCAGGAGGGAAATGAAGGATGTTGTTGTGGTTGTCGAGGATTGCGTCCGCATGTCTGGGCCCGGTCTGGAGGTGCGCGCGTATGAGCAGGGATGAGGACAGCAGTGACAATGGTGACGGCGTCGCCGACGATCTGCTGTGGTCGCGGGACCTTGGGCGTCATGCGGCGGGAGAGTTCTCGTTTGCCGTTGTGCAGGCCAACGAGGCGTTGGAGGACCACAACCAGGTCGAGACAGGCGCAGCTGCCACCTTCATCGGTGTCTATGACGGACATGGCGGGGCCGATGCTACTCGCTTCATATCTAACCACCTCTTCGCACACCTCATACGTAAGTAGTCACTTCCCTCTACATGCAAGAGAATCCACTCAATTCATAGTGTTGTTTTAGTAGTAACTTCTAGATTGGTGACATATGAATTTTGCTATGCTTCGCACTTTAGTTCCTTGGTAATGAGCTTAACTTGTTGGTTGTGCACGAGTGATGATGTGATTACTTTTATGTGAGAAATAGGGGGTTATTGTTGGACTGAAACGGCGACAAGTGGAGGTGAATAGGAGCTATACTGTTTTTCGACCCTCGACTGATTTCAACTCCTCCTCGATAGCATGGAAGCTATGAAGATTAGAACACAATCACAATGAAAGTATTGTGTTGAAATCGATGAACCCTAAGACAAGAACACAAAAAAACACCTCACACAGCCTTAGGCTAGTCTGACCGCCAGGTATGGTCGGTCGGTCTATTGTGGCCTGGGAACAATAGGACACAAGAACCGAGGAAATTCAAATTTTGATCCAAAAACTTACTCGTGGGTGAATGATGATCAAGATGATCCTAGGTGTATTCTCATACGTCCTAACAAGCTAGATCACAACATGAACACCAAAGGACAAGCAAAATCTCAAAAGTCATCAAAAAGAGAGCAATAATAAGAAGAAACTCATCTTGAGAAAATCTTACTTAGATTGATTTAAAAATATTGTTGGTTTACAACCATTCCACCATGGAGGACAAAAGCTTCACACTTGACCACTCAATCAATCAATCACTCACAAACCCTAGCCTCCTCTACTCCACTTTCCCCCCAAATCATAAATTAGGGTTTACACTTAGAAGGCTTGAGAGGCTCTAAATTCAGATCTCTCCCTTTTATAGTAAAGGCTAGGTTTAGAGACAAAACCCTAACGGGCACCTGTTAAGCCCACACACAAATAGGTCTACACTCACGCACGCTTCTCAAAATGGATGAGGATTCGGGAACCTGTTAAGCCCACACACAAATAGGTCTACACTCACGCACGCTTCTCAAAATGGATGAAGATTCGGGCTTCCCGAATCCGTCTCTTCGTGATCCCCATCGTCACTTGATCTAAACCGCCTCTTCTTGCGTGGTTTTGTCAAAGGTTACTAAGGATGTATTTTGGTGAAGATAGACCGAGTCTAATCGTCGTGAAACAATCCCATACTTCGCCACATGTAGGTTGATCAACGGCTCTCTTCATGTTGGTAAGTCTCTCCCATCCAGCTCCCACCGAAACTACCATGACACCTGCACTGACCCCAACGCAGCTTAATGCAACCCGTCGCACCAAATTTCCCGTTCGGTCATCCTTGTCCATCTTGCGTCATACTTGAGTCCAATGACTTCACCTGTCATCTTTGATCGTTCTGGACCCCAACTCTTCTAGCCTGGTCTCGACCATCCTCGCTATTGACCGTTGTTGACCTTTATGCCTCTTGCACAACAATAGACAAAAAAATCGATTTCGGCACAAGTTTTTCGTAACTTTACTCACGTTAGTCAAAGCATACATCATGCAACACATATGCACTGAAACCCATGAACTTGACATAACCCACGATCATCGCCGCCTTGCCAGCAAATAATCAGAGCCTGCCCAATCATACCACCGCCCATGGCCGGTTTGACCGCCCCCTGGCAGGTCTGACTGCCAGGCCAATAGACTTAGCCAAATTTTCCCTCGAAAAATCTGCAACCTCTCTGGAAATGTAATTCGAATAGAACTTTTGACTTGATGCTCCAAAATGTATGAGATTAAGTGTAGAAGAATCCTCTCACTTACCTATACCCTTATTTTTGGCCCGGCTCAAAATTCAACTGTTCATGTTTTGGCCGGTCAGACCTCTCATCATGCCGGTCTGACCGCTAGCACTTTGGCCTACCCACGGCTGGTCTGACCGCCTGACGCCTGATAGAACATCTGAATTTTCCGAAAACAAGCGTTTCGACAAACCTTAGCCACCATTGCCAATTGTATCATCACACTGGTATTAGAAGCATATTCTCGTGGCATCCACAATTATTTTTGTTGAGTGCTCGTTTGCTGGGTGCAAAAATACATGCTGATTTACTTTCCACTTATTGAGTATGCTGTTGTTTCATGATCAGAGCAGTGGACAAAGCAATGCTCTTGCCAGTGACTCAGTGGATTCTGATCATTGGACGAGCGATCAGTATTCTTGGTCCTTTGCAATGGCAGATTAGGTCGTTTCTGGTCGTGTAACACTATCAGAGGATGTTGTTCGGGGTGCATTTTCTGCTACTGAGGAAGGCTTCTTCTCACTTGTGCGGAGAACACATTTATTAAAGTCTTTGATTGCTGCAGTTGGATCGTGTTGCCTAGTTGGTATAATATGGAGAGGGACGTTATATGTGGCTAATCTTGGGGATTCTAGGGCAGTTGTTGGCGGTTTGGGTAGATCAAACAAGATTGTTATTGAACAACTTACAAGGGATCATAATGCAAACATGGAGGAAGTGAGGCAGGAATTTATATCTCATCATCCTGATGATTCACAGATTGTTGTTCTGAAGCATGCATGGTGTTTGGCGCATCAAAGGAATAATCCAGGTTGGTGATCACCAGTGATTGCAATAGTAAAAACTTTTGCAAAGTATGTAGGATACTTCTGGTTTTGGCTACCTTTTAGTATAGTGGCTGGTAGGGACATTACCTTTCATCTTGTTAATAAGAGAACTGCAAATAGTATCATTTGAATTATCACAAGTGTTCCTTTTTTTATAAAAAAAAAGCCAGAAGAGAAAACATTCCCTCCTGATTTCTATCATATAAAACCGAAACCGATTACAAGTACAAGTATCAATAAAGCGATCAAATAGCTCTCAACATTGGAGCGTTACAAACCAGAGTTATCAATACCGTACCGGTACCGGCCATATCGGTCGGTACATACCATACTACCATCTAAACTGGTACAAAGTAGCCTTACTTACCGTACCGGCTCCAATACCGGTCATACTGGCTCGATACCGGCTATACCGGTGGAATTGATAATACCGAATATTGAACTATATGTTATATTTGATAGTACTACTACGTATTTGGAATAATACTACAAGTGATATTTGATATTTGGTGTGCATATAATTAAACAAATATATATACTCGTATTATTATATTAAATCTAAAACGGTACCCTGGTATAGACTGGTATCGGAACGAACCATTCCAAAAACCAAACCGGTACGACCTCCGATACAATATTGACAACTTTGTTACAAACACAACGAAACCAAGAAGCAAACATACTGAAGCGTGCGGCACTCCACTACAACCACATCTGACTTTTCATGGACGATCACAAGTATTCTTATATGCAACCTGTTAGATACTTTCTTGTTTTACTTGATGAAAACCTCTTTCATCACATTTTCCTATTTATATTATTAGGTTTCAAGGACTATAGGTGATGCATACTTAAAGAGGCAGGAGTACGCCCTTAGCCCATCAATGACTCGTTTCCGCCTTTCCGAGCCTCTTCGCCGTCCTGTTCTTACAGCAGAGCCGTCTATCTGCTCAAGAGTTCTTCTTCGTCCACAGGATAAATTTTTTATTTTTGCTTCTGATGGTCTTTGGGAGCACCTGACAAACCAGCAAGCTGTTGAGTTTGTCTACAAAAATCCGCGAGCAGTATGTCTTCATTCCCTTTCTTACATGCACATTCGATCTTTTTCATTGGTCTTGGGCTAAGTGGCAACAGCTAGTTCTCTCTTTCAGAGATGCTAAATCTAGTTTCCATAATTTTGATAGGGTATTGCAAAGAGACTAGTAAAGCAGCTTTGAAAGAAGCTGCACGGAAGAGGGAAATGAGATCTGATGATCTCAAGAAAGTTGAAAAAGGGGGTGCGCTGCTTCTTCCATGACGACATTACAGTTGTCGTTGTTTACATTGATCACGAGTCACTGCGGGAGAAGGATGCTTCTGTGCCGGAACTTTCAGTCCCGTGGGTTTGTTGATTCAGTAGGTCCCTCGAGATTTTCCGGGGTAGATGTCATTTCCCGACATGTTTGACTTAGCAGCGCAATTTTGGTGTACGGCATTCCAGTAGCATGTGAGTTCTACGCTTTACCAAGCGTGCCTTTAGTTTTGTTTTTGGCAGTACTTCATCTGTTTCAGTTTCATGCCACTTTGTAATGACATAACATGCTTTGGAAGGTCTAATATGTTCAAAATAAGCGGCATGTTGCGCTTGTGATGAATATTGATGTGAGCGTTGCTCAGTTGGCGTGGGAGGCCGGCGTGCCCCCCGAGTCCACCCGCGCTCCACTCCCGGGTCTGTTTATACTGTAGTTGCTGGTTTCGTTAATTGAAATCTGGGGATTTAAACACCCCTTTAGTCAAAAAAAAAAGAGAAATGTTTGCGTGCAAGTATGAATCATTGGATATTTGTTTTGCCTTTGAATGTCTGGAAGTTGAGGCTTTTGGCAGCATCGCTTACTTGTAAGTCAATTTATACCTTGCCAAGTTTAGTTTTGATGAAATGTCACAACCTGGGTCGTCTTGTAACTTTCAGCTGTTTTATTTTGCACATTTGTCATTGTTCTTTTATGTGCTCATGAGCACTTGAGTGCTTGCCCTCATGGTACCGATTTATAGTGTCGAATCTGTTGATGAAAAGTTGATTATCTATGTTGCTGATGGGTTTAGACTTTAGTCTACATAGGCCGGTCATGTGGGCACTGGGCGGTCGATTTAGCACTACCAAAAGCTGGGCCTCCGAATCTTATGATGTTGGATGTTGGTAGCAACTAGCAACAATGTCGTGTGGCGAGCATAATGCGAACTGCGGATTACTTTGTTTAAGCTTGCCCGGAGATAACTCGTTTATGCCTGTGGTTGATTTTATCTCCAAGCCGCTGGATAGCATGGTGTTTTGCAATCCTAGCTAACAGAAGACTTACATTTGTGTAAGGAGAGCTCTATTTGCAGCGTGTTAGCAGTTTATCATGTGGTCAGGGAGTACGCCAAAATACAAGAATTTCACTGGAATCATTTCTTTAGGTAATCATTCTCCTTACCGAAAATTTCCTAGTGCAGGTCAGAGCTACCCATCACTTGAAATGCTTGGGATTATGATTCTTGACTCGTGCCCCGGAATAGG
The DNA here is from genome assembly GCA_036346395.1 of Hsuehochloa calcarea. Classification (NCBI taxonomy): domain Eukaryota; kingdom Viridiplantae; phylum Streptophyta; class Magnoliopsida; order Poales; family Poaceae; genus Hsuehochloa; species Hsuehochloa calcarea. The sequence goes on along the minus strand of CM070610.1, from coordinate 62,708,913 downwards.
ACGGTAGGTGTTGGTGAGTTAATATTGGGATCTAGTAAGGAGTCTTGTTAGAGTCGGTTTATTCTTGTGTTAGAGTTGGATTCAATGTTTAGACTATAAATAAAAGGTGTGGAGATCCTACGGAAGACACACATAACTATTTCAAAAAAATTCTACATAGTATCAGAGCCATCACCGAATCCTAACCCTAACCCGTTGCTTACCTTAGCCGTCGTCGTCTCCACCTCCTGTGACCGGGCCTCCCTCGCATCGCATCGCGGACGAGCCCGGGCTGCGCTGCACTGCCTCGCCCCGCGGGCTAGCCCGCACTATGGCTACGAGCAGATCCGGCTCGGACCTTGACCGCCGCCGCCGCTTGGGGGACGCCGTCGTTGTTGCCACCTCAGGTCACCTCCTTGGCACCGTTGCCGGGGTCTTCGATTCGCGCATGCCAAGGGAGGAAGGAAGGCGTGCAGTTTTTGGTTTCGATTTGGATCTGGATCGGCCGAGGGAGGAAGGAAAGAAGCATGTGCGGTAGAAAAAAGGAGGTGAGAGAAGAAGGGAGAAAAAAAGATTCTCTATTTTGAAAAAAATAGTGCATGATTTGGGTAACCGTGAAGGCAGACATCGAGATTCAGCAAAACGTTGATGTGTGATGGATTGTCATGATCGTGGGATATACGTGCGGCATATCTTGGTAGTGATTAACATTACTCCAGTTGTATCAGAAGATGACCCCTAAGGAGATTTAGACTGCAAGGGAGGAGGGGGAGGAAGCTGTAATATGGGCGGTACAAGAAAAGAGGAAGGTGGTTGTTGAGACTACTTTCTTGTTGGTCATGTAAGGTGACATGAGAAGCATGTTATAGGACCTCTTCGCAACGGGTATGATAGGTCCGAGGGCAGGTGCAGGGTCATCTGATTTAAAGCTCGGGCTAATGCCGAATGATGTAAAGTTGGACGGAAACAAGAATTACCTGAGTTGGTCTAGAATGGCTCAATTAATTCTGATGACGAAGGGGGTGGAGCACTACTTGTGGGAGACTTGTGTTGAACCCGTGGACAAGGTGAGTATGGATTGGAGAGTGTGGAACACCACCAACTCTGTGGTGGAGGCTTGGCTGCTAACTTCGATATTGTCGGTGATCTAATACCGATCTTACGTATGATGGTTTATTTCGGGGGAACTCCTAGAAAATAAAACCATATAGAGAGTGACAAGGGGATTTTATATAGGTTTAGGCCTTCTCCGGGAAGAATAATAGCCCTACTACTGTGTGGCTATATTGAGTGTGTTGATTACAACCAAAAGGAAAGCTAAAGCCTAATGGCTTGTGCTTCTGATTGCCTTATCCTCCGATCGATGTCCCTATCGTCTACTGCCTTCAACCTTTATATAGTTCATAAAGGGGTGGCAATTTCTCCAGGCCAAGAGGCGCCTCACTGTTTCGGATGATAAAATTGTTATTGGAAGTTACTCTCATAGAGACAATACTCCCACGTTGCTAGGCAGTTACCGTCAGAGATAGAGAAAGGGGTGTGCTGTTATTTCAGAGAATAACCGCGTGTGCTAACTGCTATGAGTGTTTAACACATCGCATAAGGCTCCCTGATCGACTAGGCTCGCAAGTCTGTAGGCTTCATCAATCAGAAGGTTATCGTAACCAAGCTAGTCGTAGGAGCTTCTACGACTACAAGGTAGTCGTAGGAGGACTTACGACTTCATCATGGTAGCAGAAAGATTTACGACCATAGGGTGGTCGTAGAAAGGCTTACGATGCTGCAAGTTGTACGAATGAATCCACTCTTGTACCTGGAGCAGAGGGTGTCGTCCACGTGAATCTTGGGGATGATGAGGGTGATGGTGATGAGCCTGCGGGTGAGGAGGAAACCAATACATCGAAGGAGTCATCCTATGTGGACAAGAGCAAGAAGACAACCACACCGAAGAGAGCTGCCCGGGACTCACCAATTAGGAAGAAGCCGAATAAGACATTCAAAGACGTGCAATTGAAGCGTTTAGTGGATATTGTGGAGATGTCTCACGGTAGCAAGAATTTTGTAAACAATGCACATGGTCCCGTGGTTGATCCTATTAGGCAAGAGATATTTGACATGACTGATTTGGTTATTGATGCTGGGGCCGGAGAAGGGAGTGATGAGCATTTCTATGCCACACAGCTCTTCATCAAAAAGGAGTATCGAAATGTCTTTCACACACTAAAGACAGCTCAAGGGAGGCTAGCATGGCTCACAAGGACATGGGAGGAGGAGGAGATGCGTTAGATAGCTTGAACTGTATTCCTAAGGGAGGCTAGCATGTCATGTGTAATGTAATGTACTATGCCACATAATATGTGACTTATCTATGCTACTTGGTTGTCTTTTATTAATTGAGACGGCTGAGTTCGATATGTGGTGGTCACTTAATTATTATGCTATGTTTTTCTTATGTGTCATGTGGATTTCATGTATTAACTATGTCATTTGTTTATAACTATATCATTTGTTTATGCCAAATGAGCTCTTCAAGTTCTTATGGTTCAATTGATGATGAATCAACTCATGAAGGTGTTTTGGATGACGGAGGACCGGATATGTTCTTGCTGCTAGTCGCAATTGCCCTTTTGCATGTGTGGATGACTCTGGTGACTCCAGCACCAAGAGGCCAAGGAAAATACCGACAATCACGGGGAACCAATGGGTTGAGGATACACTTAGTAGTGCACAAGCTTTGTGTCTCATTTGATGCCTTGTCCTTGTTTTGGTCTGTCTTTGCGATCAGGTCCGTTTGGACAAGCCTTAGCTACTCTAGAATGCTTCAAAGCAAAAAAAAAAAAATCCTCAAGAACATTATTCATGTGCATATTTGCACGTGTGACCTATGCATTATGAATTATAATGCATTGTTGTTCGTTCAACTTTGTCATCCTGTCTCCTAAAATTTGCAATAATAATGATTTTTCTCTGGGATTGTAAAGCTAGTATTTTGTTACGTCATGCTACTAATGAATGAAGCATAAATGATGTTATGAATTCTCCTTAATAATCGTCAATTGTCATTAGTTGTTGTTAAATATTGTTCATTGTGTTAAATGACATCAAATAAGCTATATAGTCCTCATGGGCATTTCATACATTTCCCATATCAGAAGTTGCAGTTAGCCTACCTAAAAGCCAGACAGTCAAACACCAAACCTCTTCAGCCTAGCCGTTCAGCCCTACAGCATAGCCAGAAGCCGCTTTTCAGGAAAGCCACAACTATTCCAAACAAGCCCTAAATGTGATGATGATGGTGGAGGCCCTGCAACAGGACGAGAAGATCGCCTAGGAGTATTCTAGTGAACTGCAGTAGCTATGGACATACTTAAATCACTATGATCCACTGTAGTTAATATGTGCTGATGATATTGAGGCTAGTAGGGTGTGGCTGTAACGCAGATGGGTTACGTATTTTCTGAAGGGACTGACCTCAAAGTTTGAGAGCAGGAGGACTGTCATGTTTCACTTGGTGAACTTGCCTACTATGGAGGATGTTATTTTCGCTATGGTGTAGAAGGAGATTCGACTACGAGTAATTGGGGGACAACAACCTTGTTAGGTCCATATATGCTATACCTGATGATAGAGAGTGCTACAACAGTAGGGTGAGAGGACATCTGACCAGTGTTTATCCTTCTCTGCGGTATAGAGGCCGAAGTGGAAGTTGTGGTCGTCATGGAGGCCGAACTAGAGATTACAAAGGCTGAAGTGGAGGTCGTGGTGATCATGGAGGAGGAGGTGGAGGTGGAGATTATGGAGGCCGAGGAAGGGGCCGTGTTGGCCCCAAGACTAATATGGCCCTGACAAAGGAAAGCATGTCTATTACTCTAACCATAGTACAAAAAATAGATCGGTGATCGAGTTGATGAGCCCCTCAGTTCAATGGTTCGTCGGTCGAACCGCCGGTTCACAGGTCCAACTACTGGTTCAAAAAAAAGGTAAAATAATAGTTGTTGTCACTTTGGTAGAGAAGAAAAGGTTTAACTACATTTGTTTTACCAACTAAGTCAAGAAACCAACCTTGCCCAGTTGGTTTTGTGGAGCGCTAGACCATATGCCGTGAGGTCCCTAGTTCGATCCTTGGCAGGAGAGCAATTATTTTTCATGTGCAGTGTTTCTCAGTCCCATCCGTCCTGGTTTTTAGTGCCGGTTTAGGTCTAACCCATTTTTCATTGGTTTAAAGTGGCTTGCATGCGTATACGGTCTTTTCACTAAACCTAAACCAGAGCGGACTCGGCGTGGTCGGTCCGGTCCGGTTTTTCATACTATGACTCTAATAGGCGAGCAAGCTATGCAATAGGAGAAGTGGCAGCGGGGAAAGGTATTGGAGATTCCTCATGATTCTACCTCTTTTGGTAACTTTGTCAGCTACGCCCATGTGGGCGATGGTACTTAGGCACATTCACTCGTATACACATATAAGCACTCTCATATTGATTGGATCATTGATTCAGGGGCATCAAGGCATGTGATAGGTTCACTTAGTGTATTTGTATCTTACACCTCATATACTCATTTTGAAATTGTTCAAACAGCGAATGGAACCAAGGTTCAAAAAAGTGCTAGGAGCTAGGCGAGTGGTGGACAGGCGCCTAGCACCTAGGAGGCGACTAAGTAGCGCCCAGACATGCGACTTGGCTACGGTGCAGATAAGCCTACAACAGAAATTATGCGATGAAATGAGCAAGCATCAAGCATCCAATTGAGCAAGATAGAAAGAAAATTACCTGAAGAAGCAAGACATGGGCAGTTTGATGTAGTCATGTATTATCTCCCCTCCAAAAGCTTGATGTAAACATTCATGTAATCTAATAATCATATAAACCTGCATATTTAATGAATGATTAGTAATTTTTCTATATATATATATATGCAATCACATCTCCAGAAGCAACGGATGACATATTGACAAAATGATAAATCTACAATAACATATCACACATTTTTATCAATCTAGACAAATTATCAAATATTGAAATTATCAAATTAACATCACAATTCACACTTCACAGCATAGCCTCGGCACATCAATGCACATCACAACCTCGGCACAGCAATGCATAGCCACAACACAATTCAATGCACAACGCAACACATCAATGAACAGCACAGCACAACCAAGCCATAAGAGAAGCATAGTAGTGGTGCTAAGGGGAGTAGAGAGGAGAGCAAGGGCGGCGCAGAGGGAGGGAGGCGTGAGGGAGGGGGAGGCCTAGAGCAGAGCGAGAGCGGCATGGAGGGAGGGCGACGCGGTGGAGGGGCACGACACGGGAGACAAGAGGGGAGTTGGAGCAGAGAGCAGGGAGGGGAGGGTGGCAGCGCGGGAGGGAGGAGTAGAGAAGGGAGCGCGTGAGAAGAGATGGGAGCGGGAGTAGAGAGTAGAGAGGGCAGAGGGGAAGGCAACGGTGCGGGAGCAGGGAGTAGAGAAGGCTACATCAGAGGAGAGGGCAACGACATGGGAGGGGGAGCAGAGAGGGCAGCGAGAGCTGAGAGGGGAGGGCGGTGGTGCGGGAGCAGAGGGGAATGGTGTACCTCGATTCGGCAGCGTAGATGGCAGGATGACTGCGATTCAGAGGCGGCGAGGTCGATTCGGCAGCGGAGATGGTAGGACGACCGTGATTTGGAGGCGGCGAGGTTGATTCAGTGGCGCGGGATAGCCAGAACTCGGGTGCGAGCTCAATTCGGCAGCTGGGGAGGCGCTATACGGGATTCGAACCCTAGCATAACGACTGGATGGGGTTGGGCACAAGATCCTTATCTACTCCGCCTCACGCCGCCTCGCCTAGCACCGCTGAGCTCCGCCTTGGGCCTGCTTTGACCGCCTAGCCCGCCGCCTTGGGCGAAGTCGCAGCGGTAGGCCTCCGCCGACCGCCTAGGCAGTGCCTCGGGCCGATTTCTTGAACCTTGGATGGAACCTCCCAGCTTATTCAGGGTGTAGGATCTGTAGAGTGCACACCATCAATTGCTTTATCCTCTATTTTGCATGTTCCCTCCTTTCCAATCAATCTTCTTTCACTTAGTTCTACCATTGACCAATTCAAATGCATGTTCATATTTGGTGAGGACTTGTGTTTGTTCCAGGTGAAGAGAACTGGGAAGAGGATTGAAACTGGAATAAGACTAATGGGTTGTGGTATATTGACCAGGTTGATGCAGCATTAGCTGTGGCTGCGGGAGTTGAGGGAGAAGTTTTGTTACATCATTGCCGTTTGGGACATCTATCATTTAAGAGTTTAAGTCAGTTATACGCTGATTTATTCTATAAAGTAGACAAGAGTAAACTTGTGTGTGATGCTTATGAGTTCGAAAGCATACATGGTCTATATATAGTAGCATTGGTCTTCGGAGTTATGAACATTTTATATTAATACATTCTGATGCTCGGGGTTTGTACTCGTTACTTCTGTGAGTGGTTTTAAGTGGTTTGTCACATTTATTGGTTTCTATACTCGTATGACTTGGATTTATATGATAAAGAACAAGAGCGAGGTCCTTCGGTGTTTTCAAGATTTCCATAGGATGGTTGCTACTCAGTTTGATGCAAAGGTTCAGATTCTCAAACAGATAATGGAACTAAGTATGTTAACAAGGACTTTGCAGTGTACCTCTTAGAGGAGGGGATACTTCATCAGATTACTTATCTAGGAACCCCACCTTACAATGGAGTGGCTGAAAGGAAGAATCGACTTTTGTTAGAGGTAGCATATTCACTCATGTTTTAGATGAATGTGCCAAAGGGATTGTGGAGCGAGGCAGTGATGACAACAGTGTATCTCATCAATCACATGTTGTCTCGAATACTTGGTATGAAGTCTCCAACTGAACTTCTTTTGGGTCAATGGGAGTTTAAGGTGCCTCCCAAGGTATTTGGTTGTGTGTGCTTTGTATGGGATCACCTGCGAGTGGTTGGCAAGCTAGATTCGCGAGCATTGAAGTGTATCTTTATGAGCTATTCATCAAGTCAGAAGGGTTATTGATGCTGGAACCCAATTGAGTGAAGGTTGCTCGTGAGTATGAATGTGACATTTCGGGAGTTTGAGCCATACTACATGAGTGGAGGTACTCTTAGTCAGTTTTTGGAGGAATTTTCTCCTATCACTGAAGGTGATAGTCGAGAGGGGTTGAACAAGGAGAGTCAAGAAGAAGAAATCATTGTGGGGACAATTACGTACCCAAGCCTAACGGAATATGCAAGAAATGTGATTACCCCAAAAGAATTGAAGGTTTATTAGCGAAGGTGCTTTCGAAAATAAGGGGAGAAGCAGAGGTACAAGCAGTCAACACTTGAGCCACCAGCGAAGATGACAGAGGCGCAACCAGAGCAGCCACAACCTAAACAACTACATCCTAAATAGTCGGCCTTACCAGTTGATCCAGTCTCAAATCCCTCCTCAGATCTCTCTCCATCAAGTTCTTTGCCTCCCCTTGGGGCGAGTGGTAATGTTCCATCTTGTTACTCTCATCTAGATTTACCACTTGCACAACGTAGGAAAATTAGAGCTAATGCCGGAAAACCTCCAGTTTGGTATGGATTTGAGCATGACATTGCAAATTTTATCTAATATTCTCATATCTCGACTGCATACAAAGCATTCATTGTATCCCTTCAGATAGTGCATGTTCCAAAAGATTGGTGTGCTGCTAAGCATGATCCTAAGTGGAATGATGCCATGAAAGAGGAGCTTAGTGCACTTCAAAAGAACAAGACATGTGATCTTGTTTCACTTCCAGCAGGAAAAAAAGGCAGTAGGATACAAATGAGTATTTACAATTAAGTAAACTTTTGAAGGCGAGATAGATGCAAAAGGTTATAGTCAAATATATGTGATAGACTATAATGAGATCTTGGCACCAATGGTGAAGATGAACATAATAAGAACGTTGATCTCCTGTGCAACTAACTTTGGATGACCCCTACATCAGTTGGATGTGAAAAATATATTTTTTCCATGGTGATTGACAAGAGGAGGTATACATGAAGATTCCTCTAGGCTTTGAGAATAAACAGACTGATGGGAAGATGTGTAAACTCAAGAAATCTTTATACGGTCTGAAGCAGCCTCCAAGGGCGTGGTTTGATATATTCAGATGTACAGTCTGTAGTCTGAACTATTCTGAGTGCAATGGGAACCATACTATGTTTGATAGGCATAGAGGATTACATATCACCATATTAACAGTCTATGTTAATGATATTATGATAATTAGAGATGATGCTCAAGAAATCAAGTCCTTGAAGAAAAGTTTGGGAAAGGTAATTGAGGTGAAAGATCTTGGAACTCTTCAATACTTTCTTAGGATTGAGATTGTCCATTCTTCGAATGGTATAGTTCTCTCCCAGATGAAGTATGTCCTTAATCTGCTGGCAAAAACAGGTATGCGTAGGTGTCGCCCTATTGCTTCACCTATTAATAGGACTCACAAGCTATGTACAGAGTCGGGAGATCAGTTGACAAGAAATTTTATCGAAGGCTTGTTGGCCATCTTATCTATTTGTGTCATACAAGACCTGATATTTTATATGCAGTGAGTGTGGTTAGTCGTTATATGAATGATCCCAGAAAATGACACATATATGGTGTCTATCGAATTCTTCGGTATTTGAAGAGTAGCCCTAGGAAAACCCTTTGGTTCATGAAAAATCAACCCCTGGATGTGGAAGGATATTGTGATACTAATTGGACGAGCAGTGTGGATGACAAGAGGTCTACCTCTGGATATTGCATATTTATGGGAGGTGACCTTGTGTCATGGAAGAGCAAGAAGTAGTATGTTGTGGCTCGGTCTACTGCAGAGGTAGAGTACAGAGCAATGACGTTCAGTGTAAGCGAAATGATATGAATGAATGGTTTATTGTCTGAGCTTTGGTTATGGAGGAATAATCTCCTGGTGCAGCATTACGACATTAAATCTGCAATCAACATTGCTAACAATCCAGAACAACATGATCGTACCAAGCACGTTGAGATTGATAGGTTCTTCATCAAGGAAAAGCTCGATGGTAGGATACTGAAGTTAGAGTATGTCAAATCGATGAACAATTGGCTGACTATTTCACTAAAGGATTAGGTCATAACAAGGGCGCTATAATATATAACAAGATGGATATGATTGATATTTTCGACCCATCTTGAGGGGAGTGTTGATGAATTAATATTGAGATCTAGTAAAGAGTTGTGTTATAGTTGAACTTAATTTTGTGTTAGAGTCGAATTCAATATTTAAACTATAAATAAAGGGGTCATACGAAACACACACAACTGTTCAAAAAATCTACGGTTGGAAATATATCAGCAAGCACCTGACTGAGCGATTGCATCAGTCTTTTCCAAATTCGTTTCCACAGTTTCGGCATTCTGTGTAATTTGACTATTCTCACCGTCTCACGCGTGCCGGCCAGGTGTCGCTGCTCTCCGTAATCCTGACGAATCAGTGCTAACCCGACTGGCCGTACCAATGACGTACCTCATCTCTGATCTTGATTCAATCAAATTCCCCCCCAGTACGCATACTATGTGGAATGCGTAAGTAGCAATGTAACCAAAATTGAACACTGCAATTGGCAGTTTGATCAGGAGCGGACAGCACGACGCGTCATCTGGATCGGACGAATTAGGCCGAAGGCGGCCATCGCGTGGCGTGGCGTTTGGATGGTTAAATAACTCATGTCGTCGAGCTATCCACGCAGCCAGAAACAAGAACGATCATGTAATTAGACAATACATAAATAAAAGAACAAGTAAACACAAGATGTAAAGAGAGCAATCTCACGATCTTCTTTATTCAATAATATTTTGTACAAATTACAATAGCATCTCTCTAATATTTGTAGCCTAAGGTACTTTTGTTATGCGGCCATATCTGAGATGAAGTCAAAACCGGTGGGGGCCCATAGGGCCAACACGCCCCGATTATTCAACACTTCCTCTTAGGCGAATACCGTGATATGTACACATCTCGTTAAATACTCCCACCAAAAACCCAGTGGAAAAAGGGAATGGAGAAAAGAGTACATCGCACATGCAAGTTGTATTATACTTGTTGCCTCATTAAAAACATTCATGCGAGAAACTTTCTAGTAAAAACTCAGTAAGGAAAAATGAGTACAACACTTGATCTTCTTGATCATATCATCTTCCATATTACTATGCTTCCTGCATATTATTTGACCTTCAAGATCAAAGATGTAAAAGGGTTGTTATTCAGGGAATAGCTCCTCCTGAATTATGCCTCTTTCTAAGTGGTAAAACATTTAAGGTAACCGCAGGTGGTGATCATCAAATTGATTCTTTCTATGTAAATCAAAGTTAAGACCTTCATAGTCTAAAGTATGATGATCGAAGTTTAGCTTATATGCTCCTTTTCAAGATGACATCTGTTGGAGTCTTCTCGCTCTATTGTTGTAATCATATTATTTTTTTAGAAATATCTTAGGTCATAATATTGTGAGTAAATCTACTAGATTATCACAATGTTTAGTCTTCTAGACATTTATTCTCACTATTCTCAGAGATTGTGAGGATAAAATAATACGGGGGGCAACGTACTCAACACTTTCAAATAACCACTATTTAATTGTGCAACACAAGCAATTTTACCCTTTCATTGGGAATAAAATTAGTTGCAATGTCACATACTTTCTGGATATAGCTTATCAAGCTCCTCCATACGAGCTAAATACTTTGCAACTTTCTCTGAGTTGATTTTCAAAATTACAACCAATTAATATGTTCTGTAGATCTATAAGAATTAACTTGTACCAATACAGAGTAAGGTATAACCAGTCTAAATTTGGTATATAGGGGATTAATCATGTTGCCAATATCACCAATATATTACCTTCATGGTATTAGAGGATACCGCCACTTCCAGTATATCCATGGTGGAGATGCACTAATAAATGCTTATATGACGTACTTCTAGTCTTATGGTTCCTCACTTCATTCTCAAGAGTCTACATGGATCTTTGTCCACTTCTAGGGTGACATAGTCATTGGTGCAATTTCATATATTGACTGGTAAGTCACTTATTGACTTGTTTCTTCAAGAAAAATGATCATTCTTAAGATCAAGACTTATTCATATGTATGATATTTTTATATGTTGCTATTTTTTCCTTCTCATTAGAAATCCTAAGTCCTTCATAGATCTCTTCAGACGGATTTACAGAATCCATTAATTGTGTAACTTTCATTTATGTCATTTGCCAGAAATAATATGTGGTATAATATACTTTCATTCATAACAGAAGAGTACCGATCTTCTGCAAGGACCTATGAACCATCGTTGTTCACCATCTCATTATTTTCATAATGATCCATTAAGTCTAATCTTCATGTTCAAGACATAAGCTCAGCCTCAATTGCTTTCTTCATTTGACCCGATATTAGTGCTTCAAGCATCTCTTGTCATGGATTTTGGTTCCGGAACCGAGTTCTCATTAGAGAAACAATAACAATCATAGAAGCAATGTTGTCGACATTGTTAATCAAATCTTTGTCATTTCATTTTAATTTGAGGTAATTTCATTGTTAATCAAATCTTTGTCATTTTTCAAAATAAAATATTCTTGGTAGCTCCGCATTTCCAACATTATATTTCACGCACGCTTAAGTTGGTGGGTTTTCATCTTCATGGCGTGCCTCTTCGTGAGGTCTTTCTCACGTACTAAGTCAATTCTCTACAGGAGTCTTACGGAGTGTTTAACCATTACTTGACTAGTGTCATTAGACTATAGAACCCGCAGGTATCTCTGCAGATTTAGATCATTGACTAACAAGTCATTCCGCTTAGGTGGATATAGTATTCTTAACCCGAGGATATACCACTCTTAGCAACAAGTTTACTTGATAGGTACTCCTTGATAGTTTCTTAAAAATTATCTGGCAACCTCCCACTTCTGGTCTACAGGAGTGTCAGCTAAACATCTAGTTTAGCTCGGTTAGTGCGTGAATCTTGAAACTAAATATCTTTTTCACTCAGAAAATATCAAGGCAATCAAGAATTTTGGGATTTTCTCTCCCCCAGTGTTGAGATTATATCTTTTAGTAATAACATACCACAAAAATCCCCTATTATGGGCACTGGATTGAGGTAATTCCATATCCAACATGTATCCCCAACTACAAGTGGAGGCCCATAGATATATGCTTTGGTGGTGATATTATGTGGAAATTTTTTCATTCTTTCAATATGCACTAATTTCACTTTGGGGTTATTCATTATATACAGTGAGCAATACTTGTATTAATGCAGTGACATGAAACCAGCATGACCTTAACAATAGGTGGGTTATCCCATCTCATATTGTGTTATCATTCTAAAATTTCAACTACTAGCACAAAAATACTTGCAATTTGAGAAGCGTTAGGGCCTAAAATGCATATATTACCGCAATATACGTTAGCCATAATTCACAGTTGTTCAGGGACTAAAACTCTATACCTAATGTTGCTCGAGCCTATAATCGGGTACAACTCGATATGCATGTTGGCCTACTAGACCATTTGTGCTCCAAGCACACAAGCTAAATAATGGTGTCTCTAGTAGTATACGCATAAACGCTCAATGCACCGTACATATGTAAGTATCGTGTTGCGCTACAAGCGCGGTAGCGGGATGCACGGAGCCAAGGTAGCGCATTTGAGTATTGTGGTTAGTAGAATTATTTTATAGTCTAGCATCTTTTATTATTGCCCAATGTTTTGATCCGATCCAAATATATACTCATACCATGTTTAAATTAATTAATTCGGATCATTAAACTTCAAGTTTATAATTACGCAATATCTTCTCTATGATCACAAGGAATATGTTCTAACTTCATAATATAAATCTACATGATGTTCTATAAGAACATAAATATAATGCTGAGACATAAAACATTGACCATAATTAATCTACACAGAAATAATATATTATCTTGTAGAACACAAACCTAGTTGAGTCACACAAAAAAGATTCCCTATTCTCTGGGAAATATGCTTGACTTCTATTTATAACACTAAAGTAAAATATAGCCAATTTAGATCATTCAGGATCATTATAATCCAATAGGTCATCATCTTTTATTCGGGAGTTATGTTTGCTCCTAGCAAATAATATAGTTGTAAATGATGATATGGCACACTTCGTGAACGGTAGCAAGCAACAACACTTCTTGAGTTGCGGCAATGTCCCTATCTTTGTCTATAAAAATAATAGCCATTAACAACATTCTTCATATCTAGTAGATATTGAGAATTGTTATGCAATATATTTATGGCAAAATTGGCTACATAACGCTCAATTTTAGTGACATTTGCTCCATGACACTGACTTTTGTGTGTTTGCTGAAAGACACTAAACTTTGGTGACACTTTGTTGTAGAACATTCCTGCCCGTTAAAATATAAAATCCAGTTGAGAGAGGAGAGAGAAGGTAGGTGAAAAGTTTATTTTGTCCATGACCCCTTGGAATTTTTTGGGCTGGCACAGGAGCTCACCATCAATGGCAGCGGTGCGAGAGGAGAGGAGGTCGAGGCCCGGCGGGAGAAGAGGAGAAGATGAGGAGGGAGAGAAGAGTAGGATGAAGAAGGGATCAGGGGCTGCAAGCTTCTACCTCACAATTACACTGTCTCAAGGCTTTTTTAAATACCTACGAACAATCAATAGGGTTGAAAGTTAACTTTAATAAATCCTGCATGATTCCTCTCAATGTTCAACCACATAAAGTATAATTATTGGCAGGAGTTTTTGGTTGTACCATTGGTTCATTACCTTTCACTTACCTAGGATTACCTCTTGGAACAACCAAACCAAAAAAAATTAGTATTTTGCCCCTTTAATTGATCGAGTCGAAAGGCATCTCACAACTTCTTCTGCATTTCTCTCTTATGGTGGATGAATCACTACAATCAATTATGTCTTTAACTCATTTGCCCACTTATTACATGTTATCTCCCAAACTCCCAGTGGCGGTTATTGAGACGATTGATAAGGCATGAAGGCGATGCCTCTAGAGGGGAACAAATGTTAATGAGAAAAGGAGATCTTTAGTTGCTTGGTCTTTGGTCCATCGTCCTAAAATAATAGGTGGATTGGGATTTCTTGATCTCAGAAAGCAAAAAAAGGCATTGTTGATGAAGCATCTTCATAAGTTTTACAACTTTCATGACTTTCCTTGGGTACATTTGGTCTAGAATGCATACTCTTGATTAGTATCCACTGAGCTTTGATACTTGATTAGTATCCACTGAGTTTTGACACTTTTACCCTAAGTGCATGTGTTATCTTAGGTTGTGGATTGAGTATCCACTGAGTTTTGACACTTGATTAGTTCAAGTGAAAGTTGAGTCTTGTTACTCTTGGTGTTTGTCGACACCTAGACGGCGTGGAGGCGTTGTGATCGGTGATCTTCTCAAGAAGCTCGTGAAAAGGTCCAGCGTAGTTGTGAGTGGTTTGGTGCTCACCATCTCCGGAGTGGAGGAAGAGCAACCCGAGTGGAGCGAGGTGTTGGTTCGTGTTGGAACCGGTCCAAGTGGTTGGACTTACCTCGGAGGTGTTGGATTAATTTGTGGAGCCGGTTCAATTTGTTTGGACTTACCTCAACGTGGATTAGGGAAGACCGGTAAGCCTCCGAACACCACTGTAACACATCTTGTGCTTTACTTAAGCAATTTACATTCTTACTTTAATTGCTTCTATATCTTTGTATGATTGCTCTCATTCAATTGTATTAATATTGTTGGTGCACTTAGTGGAGCCTGGTTGATTTTGGTTTTAATTGTGCAAAACCAAATTGTTATTAGTTTCCGCATTATAAATTGGTTTTAGTCAAAGAGTTTTTAAAACCGTGTATTCACCCCCCTCTAGTCGGCCTCCTCGATCTTAGAAGAGTTTATTTGCTTCTTTAGCATCGCGTGGCAAGTTAAGTAAACGTTAGCCATAAGATCTAATTGTTACTATTTGTTATTTTGAGATCTTTTTAATTAAATCGATAAATGGATGGTATTCCATTGAAGTTTTCTGTGTGAGCTAGCTACTGATTTAGAACTAGTTCAGAATACACATATAATTTCTTATGTGTAAATATGGGTCCCAATAATACTACCCATGACCTTTATTGCGGCTACAGGCATAACTCATGAGAGACCATGTGAGTAGGGTCCCCGTATGAGTGATGAGTATTTGACGCTGTGGTGAGAAGTTTGTGATTGAAATAATTGCGTTTGCGTTTCTGCTGATCTGTTTCTGTAAGTGCGGAACATCCAGTTCTGGAAAACGGAACTTCCGATAATCGGAACTTCCGCTGTAGTAAAACGGAACTTCCGATTATCCTGACATTTGTGTTCTGGTTGAGGTAATCGGAACTTCCGCACCTGGGAACGCGGTTTGTCCGATAATACTGACGTGAGTTTTCTGCTGTGACGACAATCGGATCTTCCAACCTGGGAGTGCGGACGGTCCGATGATCGGAACTTCCGCAATGGTAAGTGCGGAACTTCCGATAATCGGAACTTCCACAATGGTAAAGGCGGAACTTCCGATTATCGCGAATCGTGCGTAAAGGCATAGTTTGTGATTTTGAGTTTGTATGAGTTTGAGTCTTGTACAAATATTGATGCTATGATATTGGGCAATGCTATGTGATGTGTTTTTGTCTGTGTTGACTGCAGGACATCGAGACGAAGTCGTGGCGAGACACGAGGTGATCGGACTAGGCGCAGACGACGTTGAGGTCAGAACGGTCGAGATGTGTCGAAGAAGGCGTGAATCTTGAGGTGGTTGCGAGTCAAGGACAGCAAGGTGTACGGAGGCTTCGGAAGGTGCGCAAGGGGCGAAACGGTCTTTTCGCAGCGGCACAAGTGGAGGCGATTCCGTTCGGTGTAGCGGGCTTAATGGGTTGGAGACCAGTTAGCCAAGGGTCAGAATAGAGGTGGACCCCTGGTGTTAGGGTTAGACTTTTTGGGAGAGAAAATTAGGGTTAGCTTTAGCTAAAGAGCCTTTGGAGAGGTTGTTTTGCTTTTTGAGAGTTTGTTGAGTTGGAGAGGATGAACTGAAAACTTGTGTAATCATTCCTCTGTGTTTTTCTCTGTAATCTTGTGATTCCTATCAATGAAATCTCGAGGTTTTGGTTTTGTTTATGCCTCTTCTATTCTCTCTGTTCATGTTGAATATCTAGGGTTTTGGTGTAACTTTTGATTCCTCTTATAAGATGGCATGAAACTTGATATCTAGAGTCGTATTGATATTGCTATTATATCCTCAAAGTTTCATGAGCTAAGAATCTGAGAATCTTGTCTGTTGTAGTTTTTGGTCTTTCTTGCCTAATACTCAAGAAATCCGTTTTTGCTTTGATTATTGGATCTTTGTCTGCGATTCTTCTCCATGAGGTCAAGATGTTGTTTAGGATGATGTCCTGTGAAACTTGACTTGAGAAGAGCATTCAAGATTTAGTATTTCGATTTTGGCAAAACCCCTTGCCGCTCTTGGTCGGGACAATCGAACTTCCGATTGTCCACGGTGAACTCTCACCGCGTAACTTCCATGATCAACCCGGAACTATCATTGGGTAAAATCGAGCTTCCGATTTACGAAACGAACTCAAGCTTGTTTTCGTTCTCTGATTTTGCTTCACTCTTCTTGAGATTTCCATAGGGCTTTGTAGGTTTGTTTAAATACAGTAAAGGGGAGTTCTTAATTTTTAAGGCACCATTCACTCCCCCTCTGTTGCCATTTCGGTCCTTCAACTCAAGAATAATTAGTATAGTTGGAGTAACGATACTGCTATTGTAAAGTCACATTACTATGGTGGAAGGCAGACATAGCTTTGTCAATCAAATTAGCTTTAGTATCTACCATATTACACATCCCTAATTGAGAGAGTCTACGATGCATTTTAGGATTATACTATGCTACAGACTACTTGTCCTAAAAGCACAATCAAATCATGCTTGCAGGAGCACAATTGGCTTTCGTGGGTTGATACAGTGCTTACGGACCCCTCTCAGTCATGTACTTACTCTTCGAGCAGTGTATACCTTCGCCTTCTCTTACGAGAGAATATGCATCCATTCCATTAACCAACATGTTAATAGTTTGACTAGGAGATGGGGATGTTAGATTAATCCAAAGTTTAACACCCAAGTAAGGCGGTTGCTGCCATTCAGGGCAGGCAAAATCCCTCATAATGATGTCAAACAAAACCTAAATTATTCATACAAATTTCTACAGTTTTACTGCTGGTAAATAATTTACGTGTATGAAGTGCAAAATAGTAAATATTGGTTTAATCTATTTAGTATACTTTTTTCTTCTTAATTTCCAGAATTTCCTAGCATTATCCTTATACTTCGGACCACCACCCAAGAGCGCTCGGGCCTCGCACCCGAGAACACCCGAAAGTAATTAATTATGTATTTTAGCAATTTTCTGAACTTACCAAAACCCTATAAATAACTTTCCAAACACACAATACCGGAAAAGTAACAAAAAATTACGATGCTTCCAAGGGGTACAAAGTCAAGGTTATCTCATATAACTAAAAACCAAGTTCTAGGATTATTATGGTTATTTTAGAAATTAATTAAATAGTTGAAGTAATTAACATAATCCACAGGGTCTAAGTTATAAATTCCTTACAACCACATTGCTTCATCGTAACAATCGGAAACCCAAAGGGTATATCCACAATTATACCCAAAACGAGGGTTATTCTACAAAAATAACGGTAATCCAGAAAATCTCCAAAACTCCAAGAGGGTTGCCTAAAAAATTCCTTAAAACATAGGTTATTGTCGTAATTTTCAATAATGCCGGGGGATTTTTTTTTTGAAAAATTACCAATCGACCTCCTCAAAAATTCCTTAAACCATAGGGTCTTGTTGTAATTTTCAATAATATGAAGGGCTTTTTTGATAATTTACCAAGCGGGCTTTTATTCCTACCCAGTCCTATTTCTATATGGCCGAGCTCGATTCGACCCATTATCTTATTGGGTCGAAGCACCTGGCCTATTTCCTTGTGCGACCCCGTTCGGCCTACTCCTATTCGGATAAACTGGACACTAGGGTTTCTAACTGTAGTACTACCAGCGCAAAGCGAAGTGGCTGCGGCAGCGACACCAGGCCATGGGGTGACGGTGAGGGCCAGCGGCACATGTGGGCGCGGGAAGAGGCAGCGGGGGGTGGTGACTGGAGCGGCGGCGAGCGAGCCGAGATATTGCCGGGAGGTGGAAACGCACTGTGGCATGGCTTCTAACCAATGGCACGGGTGCGATCGACGGTGCTGCGAGAGCACCAATAGAGACGAAATTCGGCTATCTGACAGTGGTGGCGACGACTGCGAGCCAACGATGGTGGCGCGATCGAGCAGTGGCGCATGTGTGCTGGCGCGACACCTTTGCTGGTGCGCGGTGGTGCGACTTCCAAATCCGACGAAAAATAGTAGATTTAAATGAGAAAAACTATGAACGCGTCTAGGGTTTGCACGGCCGATGAACGTTCTCATAACTAGACCATCACCATACACGTCACGTAGGGAGAAGTGAGCTGCTAACTGATCGGTTGCGTCAATCGGGGATAAGCCCCTGGACATGACCAACCAGGAGAGAACATCGATTTCGTACAAACTAAACAAGCAGCTAGAAACAATCTACCAGATTGATTCTTGCTACTAGAAGAGGATTGGCCAGATGAATCAAACGACATACCATAGCCTGTAGAGTATTCGATGTTGATGGTGTGTTAAATAACTTGTGTCGTCGAGTGATCCACGTAATCAATCAATCAACACAACTAGAAACAAGAGTGATCATACAATTAGACAATGCAAAAGTAAAAGAACAAGCAGTCACGAGATGTAGAAAGAGCGATCCGGTGATTTTATCTTTATTTCAATAATTTTCTCTATTAGTTACAGTAGTCTCTCCCAATATTTATAGCCCAAGTGTCCCGCCTACATCTCTGGTTGGAAACGAAGAAAAAAATCGGTGGGCCCACATGGCGGGGTGTCGGTTATTCAACATGGATCTGCCAATCTGGCCGCGGTACCGTGCGCGCGGAGCGGGTAAAGCGAGGCCGTGGAAATATTTGGAGTATCGAACCGCCTGCGGGGTGCGGGCCGTGGGGTCGACACTCTCGGTGGATCATGGTGCTCCAGGAGGCAGGGGCCCGCGCGGTGCGGTCCGGCCGAATCAGGGCTGGGAAACGCGTTCGAGTGGCCGCGCCGGCGCGCCGGGCGGGCGTTGCCGCCCGGTTCTCTCACCGTCGCACGAGGGGTTGCTTTGGCAGAGAGATGAGCGAGTTGGCCGCGTGGGGATGAAGCTACGCTGCGTGAGTGCGGTAAAGCTAGGCCGCGCTGGCAGTGCAGATCAGGGTGGAAGGAAAATAAAATTAGGCGTCCAGAACAATTGTGCATCCTGCTCCTGTGAATGAACAGCGATGATGTCCAACATTTGGCCAGCATTCCCATGGCCAGTAACACGGAATGAACAAACCGACGTGTACGTGTACCGTTCGTAGGCGATGGCTACGTCTTGCGGAGGGTGCTGTTCGCCCAACCACATGTGCCAAGACGCCGGCCTTGGCTACAGCTGCACCGGTGCCGACGCAATCCGTGAGGTGGCGGCGTCCGGCAAGAGCAGCACCACTTCACTCTTCTTCCTCTGAAAGCAAATTTGATAGGAAGGTCTTTCTCCATAGCCGTTAATCCGTCGCTAATCACCCCGGATGAACGGTGGGATGAAGGCCCTCGCACGAGACCCGCCTGTGAGCCTGTGGCCTGTCTCTCGCGCCCGCCCAGTGTCCTCCGGGTAGTGGGCAAGTCGCTCTTTTGTTTATCCAAAGACGCTGCTGGCCGAGGAGGAACCATACAAAATTGGAGATGTGTAATTTGATTGTACACTACTGTCACCACAATTTCGCCCAACTTTATACGAGTACAGAGTACTAGCTGCGGAAGGGATATGATGATAGAGAGTCAGAGCTACAGAGGCTGGGAGTCTACTGCGTTGGGAAAGGGGCATTGCTTCTCAAATTCAATTGCCATGGCCGAAACTGAAACCGCGAAAGAGGGTAAAGCATCTGTGTATATCCATTTCACGAGTGGCGCTGCGATTGACCACAAGGAAAACGACGCACAGCTCAATCATTTCAGGCTCTTTGCCTAGTGTGATCTCGCGGTCGTCGCTTTGATGGATACCACACTTGTTTTTGAGTGTTTGGTTCAAATCAACGTACTACGTTACCATTATTTTTGACAGGACAAATCGCTGTGATCATATAGACCACGTGGACACGCACAATGCTTCTAGATGAGTAGATAGTAACGTCTCTAAATGTATGGAAGCACATGTGGTGATTACAGGAATTTTTTGCCGATACGGCCGATTTGCACAGCGTATTAGCAGTTTTGACTACCGCCCATGTGTATTTGCAAAACTAACGCTACTGGCAGTCGGGCGGCGTCTTCATGCGGCGCTGGCGACATCGTCCTTGGCGTATGCCGGCCACGCCTGGCGCGTGCTGCATACCAGGTGCGCCAGGCGCGCGCCGCCACAGCGATGGCATGGCAAGGAAGGTAGGCCGGCCATACTGTTGGCGCGCCCGCCTTGCCTCATTGGATTTTTATAATTTTCATTTTTTTTATAATTCTTATTTTTTATTTTTTTCAGGAATTTTAGATTATAAAAAAAAATGAAAATTTTTGTGTAGCATTCTGACAAAGTGTATTTGATTATGTAATTTTTGTATTATTTTATTTGTTAAGAATCTTTTGATATAACTTTGATTTAAATGACAGATCAATTAATGTACTTCATATGCCGCGCCACGTCCGCCCTCCTGCATTTGTCAAAACTTTCCACCGAAAGAATAGAAGCAGACCCTCTCTCTCACCCGCTACACCCGCCACGCATCCGAACTGTTGTACGGAGAATTAAAAAACGTTGGGGTGGCCATATTTCCCACCGTCCATCCTCCCTCCTCCGCACATCTGTCGCCCATCCAGAATTCCGGCCAATGCTTACGAATTCCGGCGCCAAGGCCGCGACTCCTCCTCCACTCGGCTATAAATCTGGGACTCGCACTCGCTCTTCTGGTCATATCAATTGCGTTTGATTTCGTTCTTCGCTTGCGTCGTCACGAGAACTCGAGAACGTAACATAATTAATTTTATTAGGAGGTAACCGTTTTCTCGCTTCTAGTCACTCGGGCTTGATTTATGACTTCCTCCGAAGGGTGATTTATTACTTCCTCCGAAGGGTGATTTAGAAGGGTGATTAATTACTTCCTCAGAAGGGCAGGTAATTTGTGTTATGCTTTTGCCGTTATTGTCGTAGTCGTAATTAGTTAGTATTTGTTAGCTAGTCGTAATTAGATAGTTTAGGGGTAATTAATTAGTAGTAATTAGTTAGTCGACTAGTAATGAATTAGTTTAGTGCTAATTAATTAGTCGTAATTAGTTTAGTAGTCATCGTACAAAGATATGAAGTAAGTGGAAATAAAGTCTGGTATTTTTAGTGGTAATTAATGAACCGTAATTAGTTAGTTTATAGATAGCTAATTAGTCGTAATTAGTTAGTTCACTAGTAATAAATTAGTTTAGTGCTAATTAATTAGTCGTAATTAGTTTAGTACTCATCGTTACTGAGATATCAAGTAAGTGGAAATAAAGTCTTTGGTATTTTGTAGCGTAATTAATCAACCGTAATTAGTTAGTTTAGAGATAGTTAATTAGTCGTAATTAGTTAGTTCGTAGTAATTAATTAGTTTAGTGCTAATTAATTAGTCGTAATTATTTAGTGGTTGTTGTGGGTTTAGGTATTTTCAACATGCAAGACTTGATTGTGTTTTACTGGCGATGGGCTTGTACGAGGCCGGACACGATGGGTTGGACCGGTCGAGATGCTGTACAAGGTGGTCCGGCGGAGGGGCTCCACGCGATGAATATTCACGAGCAGCAAGTCGCATCAGGAGGAGTTCTCACTGAGCCAAGGACTAAGAAAGTTATGATTGAGGCGATCACCGCACCAATTATGTGGGAGCTCAGAAGGTGGATGGAAGCATAGCATGGAGGCAAGACATGGAGATTGTCTCCCGGCCGAGGCGCCATTCACGGAAGCCTATGGTGTACGCCAATTTCATACATAGGGCGTCGGAAACCCCGATGATACCGAGGTTCGCATAAGCGGCAAGCGCGCTCGAAGTTCAAGATGGCAAAGACGGAATGTCTTTGCCTCGGAGGAAGTCCGTGCCTAATTTTGAGCCAAATGAGGCGAAAACATGGTGGTCGGCCGCATCGATCGCCACGAGTATCTCACGGACGAGACTCTCGGGTTGAGTCCGACGAGGACAACCCAAGCTCGGATGGTACCGACGAGGACGCACACGGCCGGTGGTCCTTACGCGGCATCGAGACTTGATGATATCGCGGTGTGTTCGCCAGATCGCCGCAAGAAGAAGGCTCGATGGGGGTTTGAAGTCGACACCCTCTTAGTTGGGCGCGCTTCCCGAACAAGGTGGCGTGCAACAAGCTATAGCACGATGCGCTTTGTCCATCACCGTGTACCGAGTGCATCGGTCCAACCAGTGAAGCACGCATGAAGTGCATAGTAGAAGGTCGCACGGCAAGGTCGGCGCTCTCCGAGCAAAGATCTTTGGCTCGGTCTTCACGGTCAAGGAGCCGATCGACCACACATGCGAGCTCGGCGAGCCTATGGCGACATCGGAATGTGACTTCCGATATGTTGCAAACCTCATCACGCACCTAGTTGAGGCGACGTGTCCGTCTCCCCCAAGCGATGATGTCAAGTCGTCAATCGGGTTGGCTATCCAGATTAGCTACTGCAAGGTTCGACGAGCCAAGCGTAAAGTCATCGAGACTATATACGGACATACGAAGAGGCGTACAACCTTGTGCCGAGATTGCTTCACGTGATTGCGGATCAAACCCCGCATGTACATAAACAAGCTGGACCGTGAAGATGCTGAAAAAGGGCCCAACCACTTCATACTGGATAGGGTGTTCTGGGCTTTCGCTCAGGCCATCAGGGGCTTCAAGTTCTGCCGTCCGTGCTAACGATGGATGGCACTTTTCTCATGGGAAGTACAAGGGCACCATCCTCACCGCGGTGGCGGCGATCGCGAATGACCAACTTCTCCGGTTGCATTTGCCATTGTCGAGGCGAGAACACATCCGGGCCGTGGTTCTTGGAGAAGCGTGAAGAGGGCGTGGTGGGAGACCGCCAACGCGTCGCTTAGTCACAGCATCGCAATGTCGGGTTCTTTGGCGGCCATCAACATCATGCGGCGTGGGATGGATCCATCTCACCAAGAGAACGACGTGCAATCCGGTGGTGCATGAGGCATCTTGCATCTAACTTGTTCACGCGGTTCCGCGATCGGGAACTCATGAAGGCGTTCAAGGCATTGTGTATGCGAGAACCGGACGGAAGTTTAAGTCTATTTGAGAGACCTTGAACACCGGACTACGAGACATACAAGGGAGTCCACTCCGGAGAGGAGCAACCTAGTAGCGCCATAACCTTCTCCCGGTGGATTAACGACCACGCTCTGGTGGAGAAATGGTCCCTCCTCTATGACACGAGACGGCGCAGGTACGGCGTTATGACGACCAACATGTCCGAGGTCTACAATAGAGTCTCGAAAGGTGTCGCGGGCTCCCTATCACTGCGGTTGTCCAGAGACATGGACTCGCACCGCTGGTTATTTTAGAATAGAGCCACCGCAACCAAGCGGCAGATGGACGAAGGCAGCGGTGGTCCGAGAACATGCGAGACACATGGATCGGAAGATGGAGAAGGCCCGAATGCACGACATTCGGTGATCGACGACCTCAGCGAAAGTACGAGATCAAGCTTCATGTAAATACGTCAATAGTCATGCTAGGGGAAAGAAAGCAGGCATGCACAGGTGATGTGGCGACATGCACTGCAACAAGCCAAAGCTCTTCCACAAACCATGCTCGACGTGTACAAGGCATGTGCGCAAATGCGCAGATGGCTACACCATACATCTCGAGTACTACGACATCGCAAGACCTATTCAGACATGGAGCGGAGAGTTTCACTCGTATGGTTTGGAAATGAACTACAAGGATCTTTGGCCCCACATGGTGCTGGGGTCCCAACAGGACTTGAAGAGAATAGGAAGGGCGACGGCAGACGCGGGGCTCCGAATGACATGGATGCTAGTCAACGTATCAAGATAGCCGCACTGGTGAAGTGCGGGATATGCAAGACCCACAGGCACTCAATGAAGGATTGTCCCATGAGACCTAGTTCGTCCTGGTCGTCATTCAAATTGTCGTAATTTAAAGTTTTTCTGTCTTGCTTGTTATGTACAAGCAAAATTATACGAGACCGGCTATGGACTCTTCGCAAACTTCTACAAGAGGATGTTGCGAAGCACAACTAGCTTTGCGAGAAGAGGAAGCAACTAAAATACCGAATTTTTCAATGAAAGATGCTCCGGTGCCACCACGCTTGTGCGGCCCCGGTGTGTGTGTGGTGCTGGCGAGATCATTCGATCCACACACCCGACACCACCGCCCGGGCGCACTACAAAGTGGCCACTACATGGTAAGCGTTTTTTCGCGCGATCGATTTTCCTCCCAATGTTTAATTCCTTCAATTTTAACTTCATCCCCACGTAATGCGGCCGAGATGCGCCGCCACTTCTTCGATGGATTGACGGCCCGAGATGTACGACAGGGCATTCATCCAAAGCAGAGTACATGCTAAACTACTCGGTGCGGGCGAGAACTTCTCACGGTGGAAACCTTACGTACCAGATGAGGAGGCACCGAAGGACCCCAGTAAACTCCCGAGCGTAATCCATATCGACGATAAGGGAAAGGCTCATGCAAACGTCAGTTATGAAGAAATTACATCCTTCTTATGATTTTCACTATACGGTGTACTTACATCATGCAAACGCAGGACATGGACGACTTCGACACACCAGCCCGACGTGGACATTCCCGTAACAAGGGCAAGGGAAAGGCTCATGAGGCTGAGTCCGGCCGCCACCGCGTATCCGGTCGCCCGGGCGTCATCCGTATCCACGACGTCAGTTATGAAGAAATTACATCCTTCTTATGATTTTCACTATACGGTGCACTTACATCATGCAAACGCAGGACATGGACGACTTCGAGACACCACCGACGTGGGCGGATCCGTGACAAGGGCAAGGGAAAGGCTCATGCGGTGAGCCGGTCCGCTGGCGTAACAGATCCGTCGTCCGGAGCAATCTACATGGACGACGTGAGTTATGAAGAATTGACATTCTTGTTACGTTTTGTACTGTACGATGTACTTACATCATACAATCGCAGGGTACGTCACGACGACATACCCCGACGTGGAGAGTCCGCGATAAGGGAAGGCTCCTTCGACCGAGACCCACCGACGCCGAGACAAGGCTCCTTGCTATGGCGCCACGGAGACAAGTAGCACACATCGTTAAATAGTAGCTACCCACATGTTGTACGGCATCTTCATAATCGCAACAAGCCCGTCTCCCGTAATTTTAAATTATAGCAAATGAGGTCAAAAAAATGAAAATTTTTGTGTTTGACAAAGTGTATTTGATTGTGTAATTTTTGTATTATTTTATTTGTTAAGAATCTTTTGATATAACTTTGCTTTCGTACAGATCAATTAATGTACTTCATACAAAGGAGGTCTCAGGAGGCCACGAGAGGTCTCGAAGGTTTAATGGAGTGGAATCATTATACAAAAAGTTTGTACGTTTATTGATTAATACGAACAAGACACTTATACGAAATAGCGATAACAAGCATGTAGTACAATGAAAATCGCATAACACGTGATACTATACGGCTCACTCGTCTGAGCCACTACTCTCTCCCTGCTGCGGCTGCGTCCGCGTGCGCGGCCTTGTTTTGCGCCGAGCATGACCCGTGGAATACGCCAACGGTCTGGAGAACGCGTGTCGGTTCGGAGGGGGTACGGAGACCGTTGAGGCGGAGGTGGACGATGGATCGAGTCCGGAGCGAGTCTGGTAGGCGTACATGTCGTCGTGATGAGACGTGCCGACCTGGGGGACACTTCCGAGGAATTCATCCACGACGGAGGCTAGAAAACCACTCTGGGGGTACGATTCCTGCAACTCCGGTTGCGCGGATGAACTCTCGCCTGGAGTATACCGTGGGACACCGAACCCGGAGGACATCTGCTCTTGAACATACGGGGGGCAGCGAACCCGGAGGAGCTCTGCCATGCGTACGCTAAAAACCCTGGCTGCCATTGTCATTGCCACGCATCGTGTCTTGCTCCTCGGTAGGAGCGGGAGGCCCATATCGTCGTCATCATCGATGTGGTGGTCGTCACCCTGTGGGTGAAGGTCGCAAGACGAAACGATGTTAGTACAAATGAACACTCGGATGTAAACTAAGAACCTCGTACCTCCGGATGTGCGGTCAAAGCAGATAACCGAGGGGGCGCGGTCGTGTACCGGTCCGGACGGCAAGTGATTCATCCCGACGGACCTACGGCGAGAGAACGGCATGATGTTAGCGGAACGTAAGGCATAATTACAAAACTTAATGTAAATTTGTACATAGCGACTTACCGCGGCGGCGACCGCCCGCAGATGACCGACGGAACGCTACGACGTCACGGACTCGCTAGGTCGTGGTGACCTAGCGGGTGAGCACGGACCCCACTGCGTGCCGATGCGCAAGACGCCGTCCCTCGAACGACCACGGCTCAAGTTCTTTATTATCTTCTTCATCTCCGCCGAGATGTGCTTCAAAACTTTTTATATGCCACGGGTTCTATCTGGCCGAGTTGGGCCTCGTCACGCGCTCGACGCCGCACCGCCCGCTCCAATCGTAGTGACATATGTAACAGTTCATTAACAAAAATACGAATATCGTCAACAAAGCTGCGAACTGGAGGTTGTAAGTGTCGACGGTGTCATCATGTCTTGAAGGCCGTGACGGCCGTGACGCGTGCGCGGAGGCTCTCTTGGTGCGTCGAAATGTCACCTCCGGGCGCCCAAGGAGGAATGGTGAGTCTTGCGCGCGTTCGTGGCATGTACCACTCCATGTACGCAGCTGCACGACTCGGTCATATGGACGCTGCTCATGCCATACATCCACGTGCATCCCGTTAATCCATATCGCAATCCACTTGGTGTCGTGCATTTGCGACCCAAAATATGCCCACCCGACTCGATTGCTGCATTTTGGAAAGATTAATGTTACAAAAGATGACGTAAGGACCGCAAAAATTACTTGGATGAAATTTGACTCACAGTGTGTCACCTCGCTCGAGGGCTCGCCGTTCGGGGCACGAGTGGTATCAAAAATCGTCGCATTGCGCATTGCGGCGTAAGGCTCCACCATATGTGAGAACACCGGTGGCGTGTCGTCGTCCACAATAATCGATCCACGACACATTGCGCGAGCGGCCGTCGCGGCGAATCGCGGCGAAAATCAGCATGCCATGGACACCGGATGATGTCGCTCGTGCAATAACTCGAACTCGTTGTGGTACAACGAGTAGCACCTCGCCCGTCTTCGCTGGCCAGCCAGACGGACGGCCGTAGCCCACCGTAAGCCCATGGTGGGCGCGTCTATGTGGTCATGTGGTATGTGGTCATGTGGGAGAGGGAACAGGTGCGCCATTGTCTCAATGGTCGGCCGCCCAGGAAGTGCTCCCAACTCCACAGTGCAGGAGCACGTAGCACCGCGACTGAGTTGCTACAGAGTCCGCTGCGCGCGCAAGCGCCACACAACCCTCGGTATGTAGCGCAAGGACTACCGATCCCGGTATCTTCGCGGCATCGGCTCGACTCGCGTCAACCAAAGACTCGGCGGCGTGGATGGAAGGGGTTCAAAAATCGCCTTTGTGGTTGGAAGCAGGACCCAACCAAAGAGTGGAGAAGGTAAGCAACGAGATCGCCCTAACGACGCCCTCGGTGCACCCTACGGGCATTCACGAATCGCCTCATCCAAGCCCGAGGACGCCACGTGCACCCTCCGGCAGAGGTTGGCCAAACCGTTGCTCCACGACCTTCGATCCCGCTCCTGAGGGCGGAACAAGCGGCACACCCCGGATCGGAGACCACCAAGAACGAGGCGTCCTCTAGGGTGATCGCCATCTCACCCCACCGAAAATGGAAGGTGTGCGTCTCGGGCCTCCACCGGTCCACAAGTGCGGACAACAGTGCCGTCTAGGGTGAACCCACGCTGGAAGGACACCATCTCGCAAAGGGCAACAAGCTGCGTCCCGGAGGATCGGGACGTAACGATCGCTCACCGCCCACGATCCCTCCTCGCCCGGCGCCCGAGCGGAGGGCCATCCACGCCACGAGTGAGCCACGACTTGCACCGGTGGTCCTCATCGAGAATTGTTCTAGTAGCTCGGTAGAGACATGACTAGCAAAACATACATAGCGAACATTCGACAATGTGGCTAATTAAACATAGAAGAATGTAGCTAAATTAAAATTACGATAAACCTACTGCGAACGCAGCGGCGACGGTTAATAACGTTGAAATATAATCGAGAGAGCAAACGCATGAAAAGAAAAGAATGGGCAAAGGAGCGAGCGAGGATCGCAATATGAACTTAGCAGAAGAATGAGCGAGCGATCGCGAAATGAAATCGCGCGGTCGCTCTCCAATATATGCGCCAACAGGTCAGATGCCCACCCGCGCCACCGGCGGTGTCATGCCTTGGCCGCGTGGCCCGCCCCGCCATGGGAGGCGGGCAGCGCATGCGCGTAACGCAGCGTGTGCGCGCGCGCCAATCTTGTGAGGCGGCGCGGCGCGTCGCCACGCGCCGCCAACGTGTCTACAGGCGTGGCGTCTTGCCGCGCCAGCGCCAGTATATGAGGGGCAGGCGGCCGCGAAGCGGGCGCGCCACAAGGCGGCGCGCCGGCTAACTGCGCCCATGGTGCCGTGGCGCCCGCCAGCGCAAGGCATGGCGCGCCGCTGGCGACGATGTCGCCAGCAGCGCCATGAAGAGCACGCCTGACCTGCGCCAGCTCGGTTAGTTTTGCAAATACACGGGGGCGGTGGTTAAAACTGCTAATACGCTGTGAAAATCGGCCGTATCAATAAAAAATTCGTGATTACTGTTTTAACTTCAGAAGGTCCAGTAATGTTTCAAACTGTCTTAAATAAAAGCTGCACAAATTATGAGTCAAATTAAAAGGAACGGGTAGTTGATCTGCACTATGACACGTCTAATAGTGTACTATATTCTATATGAATCCATTAATATCTATGCATTTTTGAAGCAGCAGGATCTTAGCCTAGGGCACCGCTGGAAAATCTTAAAACATCCATTTTATGTAGGCCCAGTTATTTTTCTAAAATTTTGAGCTGAGATTTGCTCGGTAGAAGTTTGCGGAATCTCGAAAGAGACCCTGTTGCAATATGTCGATTAATAAATTAGGCCCTTGTAGACTGGTGTATAGGTTTTCTAGTCTCTTCGCTGGATACCTGCCATTTTAGCCAAGTCAAACTTTGTATTTATATAGATTTCTTTGCTCCGAAACCTAATTATGGAAGAAAAAAAAACATATTAATCCGTTATTGAAGGGCTTTCACCCCTTTAGACTATAACTATGACTCTAAGAGGACCCTCTATATGTACAACAGACACACAGATGAATAAAGATATTGGGTATCTTCTGCACATTGTATCTCTCTTTTGTGTTCATTGTATGATTGAATTGGTTATCTCCCGGCTACGGTATCGATTATCTAACACGTTATCACCACTTTTGCTCTTCAAGGACCAAATCGGTACGATTATTTTCTAATCCCTGTTCTACTAATTAATCTCGTTGATTAATTTCTACTAATTTCTGATATTAGATATGTTTAATCGATAACTATGATTAATTACTGCTAATTGTCGCAATCGAGTGAATAATTTCTGCTAATCACCGTGATGCAATCGGATCAGTTCCTATGAACACCATCCAATGTTCATCATTAATGTTCATACAACAACAAAAATGAAAATCGTCGAGCCGCCCGACGCGAACACCGCCATGCTGCCTCAACCGCACGAGAGATGGCCAACGGCCCCACGCCACTCGACCCAAACGCCGCCGCGACCCGCCACCCCGCGACCGCTCCATAGTTGTACCGAGCCGCACCGCGCGCCGTCTCTGTGTAGCCGTCTTTGACATTCGTGGAGGAGTTTATGTAGCATATCATTTCAACAGAACACTGGTCGGTACAGTCTTTAGGTAAGGATACTACTGACCAACTGCCCTTCATGATGCAAAGGAACTCATGACGAAGTACGTACAATGTCAATTTCACAGTCGACAAGTACATCAGTGGCACAATCTTTGCAAATAATACATCTTTTTTGGCATTTTGCAACCTATGGACTAGACATTCGGGACCTTTCCTAAGAGCACCCGGGGGATTCGAATTCCTTTCGTCATGATTGACACGTTTACTAAATAGATAGAAGTCGAGCTAGTTGTTAAAATAACAACTTAAGTTGCTAAGAGATTTCTCATAAAAAATATGATAACACGATTTGGTGTACCCAGTCGTATAATCACAGATAACAGTGTCCAGTTCTCTAGCGGAAATTTTCAGGAATTCTGCATGGATCTAGGTATCAAGATACATTTCGCTTCTATCGCTCACCCACAAAGCAACTGAGCCGTCGAAAGAGTCAATGGGATTATAATGTAAGGGGTGAAACGTTGAGTATTCGACCAGTTAACACAACGGTCAGGAGCTTGGGTTCAAGAACTTTCTTTTGTATTATAGGCCGTTCGAACCACGACCAGTCGTGCGACCGGTGAAACACCATTTTTTCTTATTTTATAGTGCTAAAGCCACGCTTCCTCCAGAACTAAAAATAGGCTCTGCTCGAACTGATCGTTACAACAAAAACGATCAAGAAGAACGACGACTCGACGATATCAATGCTCTTGAGGAATAACAAAATCAAGCCCTAATACTATCGGCGGTATACCAACAAGCTATGCGAAGATATCACAGCCGTAAGGTGCAACCTTGCAGTCTAGTTGTAGGTGATTTGGTTCTCATAAAAATTGAGCCGTCTAATCGTAACAAACTTTCTTCCAAATAGGAAGGTCCATACACTGTGGTCGAAATCACCAGACTTGGTTTGGTGCGACTAGCTATGTCAGACGGACATGTTTTGTCAAACTCCTGGAATATTGACCAATTGCATAAATTCTTTGTATAATTGTATCTTTACATTATGTCAAAATTCAATAAAAAAAATTATCATTTCTAAATTTTGTCTTCGATGAGTGATATTGTTTATATATTTGTACCCATACTCTGGTTGCCTACTATTGTTATTTATACTGGTCGAAGAAGACCAACTTCTCTCCGATATCCTTTAAAAGGATCTCTGTTGCTCTCTATCTCCGACATCTAAGTCAAAAGCCACAAGGGTCCTAGTCGTGACCATTGCGTCTATGGTTTTCAAGAGCGACCACACTCTTTTCTTAAAGAAACAAATGAGTAAAAGGAGCATAGCACAAACAACTACATATAGTGATTTACATGCTTGCGATTTTGAAGACTACATTTCTTTACATCAACATTATGTTCTACTCTTGTTTGGCTACTAGTCGGGACACGAAAGCCTCCTAGTCGAAGTCTCTCCTCTCCGCATGTGGTCATGCCCACTAGAAGGAGCTTCCTAGCGACGATCATTTTTCTACGATCTTCGCTGCCAGTCGGACTTGCACATGAGCACATTTCGCTGAGTGTTTCTCATGTCTTCCGTTCTTGGCAATCATTGCGACCAGTTTTGGATACTACATATAAATAAGATCACTTATCATTTATTGCATACATCCTTGCATATTTTCTTTCTCATCACGACAAGTCTTATCTTCCGCCCATGTAATCTATTATTTGGTATTTTGATTATAGAAAACAAATCTACAACTAGTTGAAGTCACACACTGTTTCCGACCACAGTTGATTTCCTAGTATTAATGCGATCAGTTGATACTTCATCATCTGTCGCCTCGCTCCAACCGTCGCGACACTCCCAACAGGCGCCTATACCAGGATTAACGCCACCACTTCATCAACTATTTAAGGAAGGGTGCGAACGGTGGAAAGGGGATCGATGCCAATTCAGAAAATCAAC
Source organism: Hsuehochloa calcarea (assembly GCA_036346395.1). Taxonomy (NCBI): domain Eukaryota; kingdom Viridiplantae; phylum Streptophyta; class Magnoliopsida; order Poales; family Poaceae; genus Hsuehochloa; species Hsuehochloa calcarea. Next base: position 62,676,744 of record CM070610.1, on the reverse strand, counting down.
AGACGATTGAATTTCATCTGAAGCATTAGCATAGCAAGTAATGCGCTGAGTGTAATTAGGATTTGTCCACTGCCTTGTCAAATGCACCCCTTGTAAAGGATTCAATTCATAGCAATAAAGAGCAGTCACATCATCTCTCAAGAACTCTTTGTCATTTTCCTTTGTTTTATTCCGTAAGTTCGACGACTCTTAGACACTAAAAACTAAGACTGATTATATTTTACTCTAGAATGGTACAACCATACTTTATCATTCTGCAGAACATACTATTTGTTGTAACTTTAACCACCCAGAGATAGTTATGAAATATTAAGACCCTGGAAGGTTTCGATAAATCGTATTAGAAATGCATACGACTTTGCAACTAGTATAACCCTCATATCCTCTGCAAGGATAATCTACTTGTGTTGCACAATTAAATAGTGGTATTTGATAAGTTAAACATATTACTCTCGAATAGTGTTCATCCTAAAATCTCCAAATGAGTAATAGGATATTTGTATGTAAAACTTTGCATTGTCATAATCCAGTAGATTTGATCACAATATCCTTGTCTATATTTATTTCTGAAAAAAAAATGAATGAAATGCATTGGAGTTACAAGAGTTCAGTGGAAGTTGTATTCAGGGGAGCATATGTTAAACACTTATCATCGTACTTGAGATTTTGAAAGAAAAAAATCTTAGTCAAACCTAGAAGGTGTTGATACGATGATTATTGCTTAAATTCACCTTGAAGGTTTTACCACTTAACAATTTATATCCAGTTGCTCGACAATGCAAAAATCATGAAGATCACACATAGATCTTGATATTTATTACTAAATTATGAATATATGCTGACTATCTATCAAATATTTATAGTGAAAAATCCCAGAATATGTTTATATTACTTTGTGGTGGTGCAGTCATCTCTTGGTGGTCATCTAAGTAGACATTGGTAGCTACTTCTACCAACCACTCATATATTATAGTATTATACGAAGCCTCACTTGAATGTATTTGGCTCGGACGTGTGATTAACCACGTTCAGAAGTATAGTGGCATTATTACCGCCAATACCTTCTCAATTATCTATGAAGATAATGTTGCTTGTATTACAAATGCAAACGGCTTATGTTAAGAGCAACATTTCGAAGCACATTACTCCTAAATTTTCTATACTCGTGAAATTCAGAAGAATAGTGAGGTAAAGATCCTGCAAATAAAATCTTGTAAAAATTAAGTTAATTTATTCATTAAATCTCTACCTGCATACAGACTTCCAAAGATGCAATCATGGCATTGGAATGGGACGGTTTAAAGAGTTGCAGAATTGGGGGGGTAAATCCATAGATCATAACCTTTATTAAATCCAGAGGTTTTATCCAAAATCTTGAAAATTAGATCTCAAAGATTAAATATTGTACTTTTTTTCTTGGTGGGTTTTTCTGAAGTTTTCTCACGTAAAGGTGTTTAGTAAGGCAGCAAGTGTAATGCAACTAACGAATGTAATATACTCTTTTCTCCCTTCTTTTTTTCCCGATAGGTTTTTGGAAGGAGTTTTTGATGAGATATTTGCATATCGTTGCCTATTGACAAAGAGGGGGTGTGTTATGAAACCTAATTATGGACAAAAATAATAATAAATGGCTCTTGGAGAGCTTTCACCCCTTTAGACTATAAATATGAGGACACTCCATATACAATAGACAAGTGAATAAAAATATTGGATCTTGTCTACACATTGTGTTCATTGTATGATTTAATTGGTTATTTTCTGACTACGATGTCTTTTATCTAACATTCTTATCCATACAACTGATTCAGTTCTAACAATAATAGTTTTCCCTTGTCAAGCAATGTTGAGTTCCCTTGTGATTGCAGAAAAAAAAATTGCCATGTCACCATGGACGCGAAAGTGGAATTGCTCGCAAAAAAGCAGCTTTCATGCACCCTTTACACGGCCAGTCTGTCTCCGGATAATGAAACTCTAATTCATTGTGCACAGAAGCAAGCATCGCCGGACTGCCGCTATTCATACCTATTGTTTGAAGAAACAGTCAGATAGTGAGTTGCTTCGCGCCCATGACTTGTCTATTTTTTTTCACAGTTGACTAATCTGTCATGAACTGCATGTGCATTAGCATCTGTGTAGATTTTCAGTGGAGTATGGAAACACGTTTTGGAGAGCTATTGGAGATTTTTCTTCAGTGGTGGATGCATTGTCACCCATGTTTCAGTTCTGGCAACTAAAGTGCAACAGTAGTTCTCCCTTATCAAGCAGCTCTGAGCCTCTTTGCAATTGCACGATAAACGACATCCCATCTAAACAAGGAAGGGAGAAGGGAAATGGTTCACGAAAAGGCAGCTTTCGTCTGCCCACTACCCACAGCAGTCGATGTCTCTACCTCGAGCTCGAGATCGAGATCTTAGCCACAGAAGCAAAAGCAAAGGGAAGCAAAGCCTTGCCAGCTTGCATCTGTTACATCAGTCATGTATGTCTGTGGCTTCAGGGAACAGCCCGGACAGGGGGCTACGTAGTAGGAAGCGCTTGCATCTCGCTCTGCGTGTGCATGCATCTGTTACTGCGATAAAAGTAACGGCGATGGATACGAGAAGATATCTTGTAGATCGCATTACGAGTTCATTCTGTTTCTTCTTTAGAGTTGCAGGTGCAGGTGCAGCGCACCGCACACCGCACACATGGGTGAGATATCTTGACACTTGCAGATATCAGTTAATGGGATATTTCTCTTGTCTTGTTCTGATCTATGACTATTCATCCAAGTTTTGCTTCTTGAACGGTCCAACCTCGCAAAGGGGAACATAACTTCCATCGCTCGGTTTCGGTTCTACTTAGAAGTGAGCTTAAAAGGCTAAGAAATCATTCGAATGAACAGCTGTTCGGTTCAAAGCATCAACTTCTGCCAGGTCGATCTAGTCTAGGCACGAAACCATTCTAAAAATCCAAGATAATTTCTGGAGCGAACCCGTAGAAGTAATTCGTTGACAAGAGATGGTAGTGTAGATTTCTCTAGTTGGTTGCTCAATGCTCGGCAGTTGAGATCTTCCGGAATTCCTACCCAAAAAAAAACTTTTGATGGAAATCTCCTCCCTCCTATCCAAAAAGGCCAAGACTGTACACCCAACAATCTGATGACAGGGACCAAATCGGGTCCCCATCAAGGCCCACAAAGCACGACGCATTCTCACTCCCCGCCACGTCACTCTCTCTCTCTCTCAAAGGCAACCACTGCCACATGTTCTGCTGTTGATGAATCACACGGGGGACCCGCGTGTCATCCCCTAGGAAACACCAGAGGAGGCAAGGAAAAGAGGCAGGCCAAGAGAAAACATATGGTCGGAGAATTTCGGGAATTTTGTAGCGCCAGTCCGAGCAGCTTGTGGCCTGGAGCCGCGCTTTTCTTGCATCGTCTATCTACTCGCCTCTTCAGCGACAGGGCAGGCACCGAGGCGGCTTCTCGATCGATTGCGGTTTGCTGCTAGCCGTAGTGGGGTTGACGTGTCATAAAGCGCATCAAAAGTTCAGCTGTCTCTGCCTGCCTCGCTGGCTTTTGAGAGGATCATCCTCTCCGCGCTCCGTTTCGTTTTTTTTAGAAACCCTTGTTCAGGGAGTGAAATACTCAAACCGTTTACGGTAGATTTTAGTCTTTAAATATAATCTCTACAGCAAATCAGTATGTCGTCGAATTTCAGCTTTCAATCTATTGTCTTTGGTATGATTAATCTCGTAGATTAATTTACATGTATCAGTTTAGATATGTTGATATGCTAACCAGCATAGTGATTAATTAGTGTTCTAATTAGTAGATTAATTTGCATGGCCACACGCGCGCATCACTAGCTGTGTCGCGCCCACAACTCCTTCGGGCCCACACCGACCGTCGCCGACCTGCCGCCGCCGCTTTTCGCGCATACTGCGTGCAGCTTTGTGCCACCGCACTGCGCCTCTGGCCCGCCACCACCGCCGGTGCACACATAGTGCATAATTCCCCTTATTCCCACTGCATCCCTCTTTTAACCAGGCCAAATGGGCAGACAGAGTATGGCCCAAAATCTGAAGAGAGAAGAAGAAAAAAATAGAAAATAGAAAATCCTGAAAATTTACAAAAAAACCCTCAGAATTCTAAGAACTACAAGGAATTTTTCGCTGATAAGGAAATTTTGACCCCCCCCAAGTTTGGGAATTTTTACAACGGATTTCGGAATTTTATGTATTCTTGCAGAATAACCCCTCGGGAATCTGATTTTGCCACAAATTAATATATCTCACGGTTATTGTGTATTTTAGACCCTCGGTTTTATGATTATCTGCTTTAATATTTTTAATTTTTTATGCAATAACCTTAAATAATTATAGAAACATAGTTTTTAGGCATATGAGCTTCCATAATGTTGTGAAACCTTAAACTTAGCACACACTAGAGGTTTCATACCATGTGTTTTATTTCCCTAGCTTTATTTGTTGAATTATTTTTTCTGTCATATTGGTAATTCTAAAAATTATCCATAGACCTCATTAATTAGTATAAATTCATAATAATTGCTAGAAAAATTCTAGAAATTCATAAAAATATTTTTTTTGAATAGGTGTTAAACCAATCTTTACTGATTTTACAATATTCGTGCTTTAGATTCTATTTTACCTGCAGTAAAACTACATAATTGCAAGAACCTAACGTAGAAGATGTCAGACATTATAAAGAAAGAATTCACTAAGCTTGCCCTGAATAGCAATAACTACCTCACCTGGTCGATGGACGCAAAGATCAACCTAAAGTATCGATCTCTTGGAGATGCCATCACTGAGCCAACAACTGGAGCCCCTGCCATCCCTGAGGCCGCTAGGTATGCAGCTCCACACTTCCTAAGGTACCACCTCCATAAAAACTTGAAGTTTGAATATTTAATGCAGGAGGATCCACCGGTGTTATGGAATTCCCTGAAGGAACACTACAACCAGTAGAGATCTGTCATTCTCCCAGAAGCACAAAGAGAATGAACTAACCTGCGCTTTCAAGATTTCAAGACCGTGGCAGCATATAACTCTGCCATGCATAAACTTATCTTCAAATTGAGGTTCTGTAACCAGGTAGTTGCATAAGCCGATATGATAGAGAGAACCTTGTGCACCTTCCACCCCCAATGTGCGGATACTGCAGCAATAGTACTACAATGCGAAGTACTTGAAGTACTCTGAGCTAATGTACACTCTGCTGGAAGCAAAGAAACATGCAGAAACTTCTGATGAAAAACCATTAGATACGCCCCACTTGTACGATGGTTGTGCTTAAAGCACACAACAACGCTCAGCAGGCTAGCAAAAGCTAGGACCGCGGAAAAAGTCCAAAATAGAATGGGGAAAATGGAAGAAGGTTGGGGCGCAGTGAGGCAGGAGCAAACCCCATGGTTGAGGAGAAGGTAAAGGGAGGCCCCAGAAGAAAGAATCAGGCAGCAAGACTGCTAATCCTCCCAGGTGTGCTTCAGATGCAGTTGCACCAGCCATTGGTTGCGCACTTGTCGCACCCGGTAGCACTAGGTCAACCTCTACATGCACTCCACAAGACGAGTAAAGAAGACTCAGGAGAACTCTCACTTCACTACTCAGCCCACTCTAACTGGACTGTCTCCTAGCTAAGACGCAGAAAAATGATAACGTGGCTCTTGACGATGAGGCTCAAGGAGAAGGCACCTCCATGGAGCAAGATGATCTTCTTGTATTGGATCTCCTGGACCTCCATAAGGACAGTTAGGATCAATTTGGAGACATGAAGTGGTCTCCTTAGATGTTTTATTGCATATCAGTTTAGTTTCAGTTCCCGATGAACATTGGTTTATTCGTGCTCATGTTGAGCATGCATATTTTATTATTTGCTTAGGTTGAACTCTTGGCATTGTTATTTTTTCATATTAATTCAATTAATTATCTTATTGCTCTATGCTTGTTATATTTAATTTCAAACTATATTTCATGTTGAATAATTGTTTGACTATAAAATCATGTTTTAAATATAACCCGGTACGATCAAATGGTGGAAGAGGAAATCTGTCTTGTAGACAGTTGCACCACTAATTCAATTTTTAGGGAAACTAAATATTTCCAAATATTAACTAAGAAAACGAGAATAACATGACCATCGCCGGAAAGTGATGCTCTCATAGTCGCTGCTAGAAGAGTCGTCATAGTTCTTCTAATGGATACATGTATAACAGTCGAGAATGCTTTTTTGTATCTCGAATCTAAACATACCCTCCTTAGTTTTAAAGACATCCGTCTGAATGGATTTCACATAGAAACTGATAATGAGAATGGTACAGAATATCTACTCATGACTAAGTCTAATGGATGCCATAAGCAAGTGGTCCAAAAAAATTCCCTCTTTCTCATCAGGATTGTACGACACTTATATAACACCTAAAGTTTATGTTACGATGAAAACAATTGTTTAACACCTAGAAAATTTTAAGATCTAGCATGATCACCTGGATCATCCTCGTTTGGGTATGATGCGAAAAGTTTTCAATAATTTTGTTGCCCATAACATAAAAAGCTACAGACTTCCCTAGACCTAAAGATTTCATGTGCCCTGCTTGTGCCAAACAAAAATTAATTACTAGACCCTCTTATATGAAATTAAGAGATGGATTACCTAGTTTCCTGCAGAGAATTCAAGGTGATATTAGTGAACCTATCCAACCCCTGTCGGACCCCTTTAGATATTTTATAATCATGTTAGATGTCTCTACTAGATGGTCACATGTTTGCATATTGTCTACATCGAGCCATGTTTTTGCATAATTGATTGCAAAAATAATAAGAATAAAAGCCAATTTTCCAAATGAACAGATTATGTCCATTAGGATGGACAACACTGTGGCGAGGTTACCTCAAAGGCATTTAATGATTATTGTATGGATCTGGGCATCAAAGTATAGCATTTTTTTTTACCACATATCCACATTCAAAATGGCCTCACAGAGTCATTAATTAAAAGAATAAAACTTATTGCAAAGCCACTCTTACAGAATTGAAGGTTGCCCACCAGCTGTTGGGGTCACGTAGTGTTGCACACTGCTGCATTAATCCAACTCAGACCAACTGCATATAATCCAATTTCCCCATTGCAATTAATGCGTGGAAAAGAACCAAATATTTCTCATCTACGAAAATTCGGCTGTGTTATATACGTGCCGATTTCACCACTGCAGCGTACAAACATGGGCCATCGCCGAAGTTGGGGACCTATGTAGGTTTTGAATCTCTGTCAATTATTAAATACCTAGAGCCGATGACAGGGATATACATATGGCTCGGTACGCTGATTGTATTTTTGATGAGGATAATTTTTCGAAGTTAGGGGAATAAGTACCACTCTAGAGAATGTTGAGAAATAGATTGGAATGTCACTGCCATTCAGTCCTTAGATCCACGCACCAAAGACTCAGAACTTGAAGATCGGAGAATAATTGATTTGCAACAAATAGCTAATAGTTTGCCAGATGCCTTCACTAATCTTAAGGAAGTGCCAAAATCACAAATATCTGCAGTAAATGCACTGGAGTGAGTGGAAGTACCCCAGAAGAATACTAAACGCACTCATGCCCCTCATGCACGGGACTTAATTCCACGGAGACATCCGTAGAAACAAAGGCCCGAACAGGACAAATCACTCCATGAGACAGTTGAAGAACCTCAAACTCATGTTGAGAAAATCCCTAAAGTGAGCCATCCTGAGGATGGTAACCCCGGCAAAAATTTGTGTGCATAATCTGATGCTGGGAGATCAGAACACCCAGACTCCATCATTGTGGGAAATCACGAGGAGATGGAAGAAATAAACGAAGAAATTTTCACAAATTGTGTGGACTCATGAGAGTCATATAATAGAAAGACTATAATTGTTGATATATACTTTGCCTCTAAAATTGCTCAAACTCTTTAACTAGATCCGAACCAAAGTACATGGCAGAGTGTTAGCAGCGCTAAGATTGGGTCAAATGGAAGAAGCAATAGAGGTAGAATTGCACTCGCTAAATAAAAGGAAAGTATTTGGTCATGTTGCTCGAACAACTCTTAAAGTATTTCTTGTAGGATCCAAATGAGTTTTCATCCGAAAGAGAAATGAGAACAATCAGGTGGTGAGATATAAAGCGAGGCTTGTAGCACAAGGGTTCACATAGAGACTCGGCATCGATTACGATGAGACCTACTCACCTATGATGAGTGGAACCACGTTCCGATACTTAATATGAATGGTAGCTTCATGAATTTAACAATACAGTTGATGGATTAGTGACCGCATATTTATATGGGTCATTGGATACTGATATCTATATGAGTCTCCGAATGAATTCAAACTCTGGATCCTAGTAATGCTAATCGAAACATGTATAGCGTCAAACTGCAGAGGTCGTTGTACAGTTGGAAACAGTCGAGAAGAATGTGGTACAACCGACTAAGTGACTTTCTTCTGAAGAAGGATTACTCAAATAATGATGATTGACCTTGCGTATTTATAAAGAAACCCCGGAATGGATTTCGTATCATCTCAGAAGGCTTCACAAATAATTTCATAATTGTTTAAGTTCATTTGCTATATTTAAAAATTCCTACAAAAAAAACACTCATAAATGATTTAAAAAGCGGTAAGACTCTTCTTAGTCATGAAGAGCCAAGATTTGACCATCTTTAGGATATCACGGATGTTGGCTATCTGCTTGACTGTGTTTGTATTTCTATGTGATGGTACAACCATCTCTTGGATGTCATTTAAGCACACCTTGGTAGCTACTTCCACCAACCATTCAAAAATTATTACACCATGTGAAGCCTCACGTGAATATGTTTAGCTCAGATGTGTGATTAGCCATATCTAGAAATCAACAATTATCTATAAAGATAACGCTGCAAATGTGTTATGTTAAAAGTAATATAGTGGATTTATTCACTTAGCTTGCTTGCATCCGGCCTCCAACATGTAGCGGCTTAGAGAGTTGCACGGATCAGGGGGAGAATCCCCTAAATCATAATCCACTTAAGGTTTTAAAGTTTTACCTTAATCCTAAAGATTAACCTAGAAGCCATAAAGGTTTTTAACGAGACAACGATGCAATACAGCTTGCGGATGCAATGTACTCTTTTCTCTAACCCCTTTTTTGCCACTGGGTTTTTGGGAGGAGTTTTTAACAAGACATGTGTATGATGCTGTACTCGCCCAAGTGAGAGTGTTGAGAAACCCTATTGTATGGATTGATAAGCGAAATACGTAAACTACCTCCGAAATGTTTCAGTCTTCAAATATGACCTCATAGTATTAAAAAAGGATTCAATCTATCAATAAAGAGGTTCCCATATTGTGTCTACATCTTCGTCTCTGCTTCCCAAATTTTAGAGGCTGGGGATATTTCCTGATTTTAAATGGCTATAAAGTTTTCCTTCACAAAAGGAAAGAAAAGCATGAGTTCTTGCTTATCTAAACTCATAGGATTCTCAGCTTCCTTTTGTGATATGGTCAGTGATGTTATGTCCAGACATCTTTCGATGTTTTACTATGCTTGTACATGAATTCCTACCTAGTTGACATTGCAGATTTTTTTGGCGGTATTAGCACGATTTCACACCGTATCTACAGAAGTGGTCGTCGGGTTGTTTTTTTTTGTCAAATTTAGCGTTTCATGATTTCATGTTACTAGAAATGTATATAAAAAGCTACATTGCGACTCCATTGGACATGTCGATATACAATATGGCACATGAGTACACACATAACAACTAAGATACGCGTACAAATATATCAAAATAAATTATGTGGACATACGGTGAGCAGCGAACCCGGAGGAGCTCTGCCCTGCGCGTGCTCCAAACCCTATCTGCCATGGTCCAGACCGTGACCCTAACGTGTACGGCTCCCTGCTAAGACCTGGGAGGCCCGTATCGTCATCAGTCGACGTTCACTGGCCGTCACCCTCACAGTCAACTGAAGGCTGCAAAATGAAACGATGTTAGTACAGATAAACACTCTGGATGTGAACTGAGAATCTCGTACCTCCCGAATGTATAGAGCAGATGACCGACAGGGAGCGCTAGTATGTGTTAGCGAAAGTGATGCATCCCGACGGACCTGCCGCATGAGAACGACATGATGTTAGTGGAACGTTAGTCATAACTGAAAATAGAACGTAGATTTGTACATAACTTACCTCCTCGGCGCTTTGGGCCGCGAATGACCGACGGGGAACGCTACGACGCCGACCAGACTCGCTAGGTCGTGGTGACCTAGCGGGTGAGCATGCCCCCCACTTGGTGCCTGATGCGCAGGACGTCGTTAGTCAAACAACCACAGCTCAAGTTTTGTATTATTTTCTTCATCTTTGCCGAGATGTGCTTCAATTTTTTTATATCCCGTCGGTGTTGTGTCTGGACGCGCTATGGCGGCCTCCGATGTGCTATGGACGCACTGCATCCACTCCAACTGTAGTGACACACGAACAGGTTCATTAACGAAGAGTACGAATGTCATGAATAAAATGACCAAAGGTTGTAAGTGTCTTATGGTGTCGTCACGCCGCGAAGCGCTATGACGGTCGTACGTGCGACCGAGGCTCTCCTGGTGCGTCTCCAATGTCACCCGCTCTGGGCGCTCTGGTGGAGGAATGGTGAGTCTTGCACGCGTTCGTGGGACGTACCACTCTAAGTACGCAGCGTACATCTCAAAGTCGTACGAACGCCGTTTACTCCAGACATCAAGTCGCTGCAATCGTCCATGTTTGTAGTCCACTCCAGTGGACCGGTAGCGCCATCATAATATGCACCCGCCCTCGATTGCCTGCATTTCTGGAATGATTGATGCTAGAAAATAAGACATAAGAACTGTAAGCATTACTCGGATGAAGTTTAACTCATAGGTGTACGGCTCGCTGCAGGAGCCTGCCGTCCGGGGGGCACGACCTGGTACCGACCAAACTATCACATTACGCATTGCAGCACATAATGCTCCACCATATGTGCGAACACTAGGTGGCAGGTCGTCATCCATAACCCGATGTCCTGGGCACATTGCACGAATAGCCCGCGTGGCGCTACCGTGCGCACAAAATCTGGATACTATGGACACCAAATGATGTCGCTCTCGTGCAATGACTCGGACTCGTCAGTCTTCTGCGATGGTACAAGTGGCATACAACAAGCCGGAAAACTCCACGATTGCGGGAGCATATAGCAGATGGCCAGGCTGGGGGTACCACCGGTGCCTTGCCATGAAGCGTCACATAACCACGGTATGTGGCCCAAAGGACGGATGACGCCCACCTATACTGACGCATCGCCCAGCCCTTGCGTCAACCAACGACTCGATGAGGCGCATGTAGCTGGGGTTGCACCAATCGCCATGTGTGGTTGGAAACTCGTGAAGAAGGTCATAGAGCTCGTCAGTGCAGTGTTCAGCCCTCCGGGAGAACGCTTCCGGCATAGCCTTCGCAAGGCGCCGACGGAGGTCCGAAACAAGTGGAGACGGAGGCCGGTCAAGAGCGAGGCGTAGGGTTGCAACTGAAAGTGGAACATGAAATAGATAGAATGAGCCGTGTTGCAAAGGGCAACAAGCCCGTGTGAGAAGATTTATAATGACTAGCACAAAATAATTAGTTGCATGGATAACTAGCACAAAATAATTAGTTGCATGGATAACTAGCAGTGCATGCTGTTATTATTTTTTAATTGTTTAAAATGGATTAATTAAGACAAAATAATTATTTTGCAACTAATTAACCTCGCCTTAATAATTACAAACATTAACCCATGTGCATCCATACTAGCATTGTTATTCCCCTTTGCATGGCGCATGCATACTTGAGTACGTAGCAACTAATTGCTTGCATGGTAACTAGCAGTGCATGCTGTCATTATTTTCGCCAGCATGTGCATGCATACTAGAATAACTTGCATGCCATTATGAACTAGCACAAAATGATTAGTTGCACAAATACCTAGCAGTGCATGTTGTCAATATTTTCCTACGAAAATCTCATAATGCTAATTAGATGGGACTAACAATGTTAAACTAAGTAAGTGCCTACAAAATTACAACTACTTAAGTACGCATCCATCGTAACTTACGACTAATTATTTCAGAACTAATTAACGAGGCCTCAAGAATTAAACAACGGAGATACAAATTACCTGCGAATGAAGGCGGCCAATAACACATAAATATCCCTGAAAATATTATCGACTGAGCAAGAGAGCGCGCGAAAGAGCGAGTGAGCGAGCGACTGCCAAATGAATTCACGCTCATTCGCTCGCTAATTTACAGCCGGTAGGGAATACTTACTCGCACGAACGGTTTTAATTTTCATGCGAATAGATGGAAGTGACGGGAAGAAAAGATGGAGGTGATAGGACAAAATGATTGCTCGGTTTTGGTGGAGCTTTGGGTGGAAAAGAAAGGATGATGGAGGGAGAGCCTGATTTTAGGTGATGAGAGGCACAACACATGGCACATGGCAAGGATGATGGAGGGAGGGTCTCATTTCAGCTGAACAACACATGGCACAATTTCTGTTGATTTTTTTATCCTCTCCAAAACAGTACACGTTTAAGAAAATACGAGAAAAATCCTGAACAAATAAAATTATGGAAAATTTACAAAACCATGTACGTTGTGTCTATAAGATCCACATAAAATTTCATAATTTTTTGAACTAATTTGCTATATTCTTCACAAATAATTTCATAATTGTTTAAGTTCATTTGCTATATTTAAAAATTCCTACAAAAAAACACTCATAAATGATTTAAAAAATGAAAAGGGAGAGAAACAAAATGTTGCATAATTGTTTAAGTTCATTTGCTATATTTAAAAATTCCTACAAAAAAAACACTCATAAATGATTTAAAAAAAGAAAAGGGAGAGAAACAAAAATGTTGCGCTATAGTGGTCGTAACCAACGCTATAGTGGCCGCCGCAACGCCGGTACATGGCGGCGACAGTCTTCTTGCAAAGTGGCATACAACAAGCGGCTATTTTTGCAAAAAAATAAAATAAAATAAATCGCAGACGACTACTCTTGCTAATACGAGGTGAATACTTGCCATTTCGGCCAAAAATTCGACATTGCATCGGTTGTTATTTAGAGTTGTCTCTTGTTTGAAGTCCTATTTGAGGGCTTGTTTGGATAGTGATGGATTAGAATCAATTCTTTCAGATTGAAAGAGATTTTAGTTCAAATTTTGAGTCAATTCAAAGGGATTGAGTCGGATCACAATGTATTCAAACAAATCCTGAAGCAATTTTACGTGAAAAGGTTTATTTCCTATGGGAATTTTTTTAAAAAAATCATATGTTCCAAACGGAACCTCTCAAAGAAAAAAAAATGAACATTTAGCCCAAGATTAAGGCAAGATTAACTAACATCTAACTAGCTTACGGGTATCAGAACGGTTAGAGCATGTGACTGCTTGCTGGATTCCACTAACTCACCAAACATATAATTACCGAGATCGAACCCTAAACTTCATATGAACAGCGTTGGGACCACAGTATTGAAATAACAGCAAGTTTAATTAGCCATCTATCTGGTTGGCTTGATATTTTGGGCGAAAAAAAATACCAAACCGCACCACCCCTCCATAGCGCCGCGTCACTCTCAGGAGACATCCGCCCGTGATTTACACTTGTTTGATGGAATATGCATCGTCAGTGACGACCATTGCACAAAACGGGCATCTAGATCTAGTTTGCTGCACGGATCGTCCAAGCCTAACCCCCACCATATCCTCCTCTCTGTGCAGCCTCCCACAACCGCACCAAAACGCCAAAGAATCGGACGGATTAGGCATCGATCCCTACGTTTTCAGGACGGGATTAGTACGTTTTTACACGCGCCTAATGACGGTTTTACCGGTTACTATTACCGCACCACGTTACTAGGAATCGCAATGGAGCACTCGGCAACACGTGACAACGAGGGAGCCGGGGGAGAGCCACAGCCACGAGAACGAGAACGAGAACGAGAACGGCCTCCCGAATTCTCCACCGGATTAATTCAGCGACAGGGAAAAGGGAAAGAAAAAATAAAGGAAAAGCGGGGAGGGGGAATCCCGTCCTACGTGGCGCGCTCGTCCGTGCTCTTTTTCTGCCGTCCCCTCCCTCTCCCTAGTGCGACGGGGCCAACGTAACGTTCTCACCTTTGCCTCTTATCCCCTCCTCTTGTCTAGTCCCACTGTCCCTCCTCGTCCTCATCAAAAAACAAGTAGGAGAACTTGCAAAGTTTGCGATTTGGGAGGCTGTGGTTTTTTTGTCTTGGTGTGGCAATCTTGGGGAGTGTGATTAGGTTTGGGAATAGTTTTGGTCTTGCGGACTGGAGATGGCATGTTTGCGGGTATTTCCTTGATCTTTCGGTTTTCTTTTCTTGGCGAGATCATTTTGGGGGTGATCTTGAGTTTTTGGGGCTGAAATGGTGTTCTTCGAAACTGATCATACGGTGTTTCTTCCTCTTTTTCACCCGTTATTCACAGGAAAACGCGATGGCAACTGACGAAAACGCTGTTGCTGATCGTGCCGGCGGAGAAGACACTGCGGGTCATCGCAAGAATCCTCTGAACTTTGGCGACATGGATTTGTCAGGGGAAGAGCACGTACTAAAGGTACAACAACACAACTGCGCGACCAATTCTCCTTGTTTTTTTTCAGCACCCAATTCGCTGCTGCCTCACTGCAAAATATGTGCAGTTTGTGTGTTGTTTGCGTTGCCTGCCCCCCTCCCTAAAATTTCTTGCTTCTACGCTTGCCCGAGCAGACGCGCAAGCCGTACACGATCACGAAGCAGCGCGAGAAGTGGACCGAGGAAGAGCACAACCGGTTCTTGGAAGCCCTGCAGTTACACGGCCGCGCCTGGCGCCGTATACAAGGTACGCACGCACGTATTTATGCTAGAAGCAATCAATCAATTTACGCCCATGCCTCATGATCATCTCGTACGCCTGAATCGAACACTCTTCTCGTCTGTGCATGCAGAGCACATAGGCACCAAGACTGCCGTGCAAATCCGAAGCCACGCGCAGAAGTTCTTCTCTAAGGTCGTAAAGCCTTTCCTCATGTAAAAACAATCTGATCTCTGCCATGAAAAAAAAAACACACACCATGGATTGGTGTTACTTGACTGACTGCTAAAGTAAGTCGCCAATCATTCATGGGAGAGCAGATGACGTCACTTTCACTAGCGCGGTCTTTGCAGGTTTCTTGATGTCGGATTTGCGTCGTGCTCTGCAGGTTGTCAAAGAATCGTCGGGGAGCAGCAACGGCTGGGGCAGCGCCGCGACGGCGGCCATTCAGATCCCCCCGCCGCGGCCGAAGAGGAAACCGACGCACCCTTACCCGCGCAAAGTGGACGACAGCGCGGCCAAGAAGCACGTCCCGGCGCTCAGGCAGCTGGAGAGGCCTCCTGTGCGGATGCAGTCTCTGTGCGAGCAGGACGACGGCTCGCCGACGTCGGTGTTGACCGCGGCGCAGATAGGAACGGAGGCCTTGGGTGGCGGATTCTTCAACAACACGAGCGGCAGCAGGTGGCCGGTTCCATCGGCCGCTGGTTCAGATGAGCATGGCGATGTCGGTGGCTCGCCGTCCTCGTCGGTGGACAAAGAGGACGGGTGCCTCTCGCCAAGCATCGCGACTGCCGAGTTGACTATGCAGGCGCCAAATACTAAGGTATATTCCTTCTTTCCTAGGCTTAAGTTCTTTCAATTTGGCAAGAATATGAGATATCCAACATCAAGATAGCAATGTAAGGGCCAAAAATTTCAAACAAGACTACACACCGCAAGTAATTCTTTCGAGCACAACACAGAATTTCGATCTCTCTGAATCAAAATTTTGTGAAGTGTGATATGTTCTTGTGCTGTTTTAAGGTGATCTGCTTGACAGAATAGGTACCTGTGAATTCTAATATGTTTCAGAAATTTGAATTTCAGGTGTCTGGTCGCTTTGCGAACAGTTGTGCCAAAGAAGTGTCATGTATAGGATCAGAAGCTTCAGTCTTTAAACTATTCGGGAAGAGAGTTGTGGTGAAAGATTCGTACCAGCAGCCAAATACCAATACCGGGAGCCTGCAGAACGGCAGAGACCTACCTTCCGTTGGTACCGCAGAAGGAAGCTCATGGAATCCATGTCCGAGCAGCATGCAGCAGTTCTTGAATTTCCTTACTCGATCGGACGGTTTCACCGCGCAATCCGTCATGCCATGGTTCAACCACAACGGGAGCCTGCCTTGCGCGTTGTTCTACCCGCAGGCGGTGGCTTCAAATCAGCACCACCACCATCGCTCAGAGGCCGCAGATTACAAGGTCATGCAGAGAGAAGGATCCTTAACAGGTTCAAACACGGCCTCCAGCGTCGTGCCTGGATCAGCAGCGGCTCAGAATTCGGACGTCGCGGAGTCTCGTGGGCAAGGGAACAGCAGCGATAGAGACACGACGCCCGTGAGGCGGCTAACGAAGTGCGAGAACTCAGCGTCCATGAGCCTGCAGAGAGGATTCGTGCCATACAACAAGAGATGCGCGGCCGAGAGCGAGCTGCTGCGATCAGAGGCGCCCGGTGAGGAGGCCGACGGCGAACTGACGAGGCTGTGTTTGTGACCGCTGAAGCCTCACTTACACTACTACATATCTTAGATGTTTGCTAGTTTTGCTCCGGTTTCTTGAGCTGCTGATCTGCAGTTGGGGTGTGGAGTCTTCTCCTGCTGCAGTTACCCCTTAGTATATTATACTTCTCTGAAGTAGCTCCAAAACGGATTAGATTGAGCAACTCTGGTTCTTACACGTGAATATATATAATATTAATTTGTAATATCCTTGTTTTCTTCCCCGTGTGTCTGTAATTTCCCCCTAAACTCGGGGAGTGTTTTTTTGAAGCAAGTACGACCCAAAGGCCATCAATTCTGGATTTCTATTAAGGCTTCAGTACGATCACTATGAGGTTTACAAAAGGGAACCTTGACATAGAAGGAAATTATAGGACAGTCTCTGAAACAGTGGCTTAAGGACTCAAAGAAAAAAAAAATTACATCGGAGTCCTTTAACCCCATCTGGAGCTCACATCGCCGATGCAAGAGCTCGTCGCCTGAGTGCCCACATCTGGCCGCAGCTCTACCACATGTGCATTTGCTGGTGATTTTGGGCGGCGATCGGAGAAGAGTGGCCTTCTTTGTATGGAGGTTGAAGGAGATGTCGTAGGATCCGCAACAGTGTTGAACGTTGGCGATCTACTCGGCGAATCTTCCACAGGCCACTAGGAACGAAAGATTTTGAGGTAGACGATCCTGAAGGCGGTGTTGGTAAGGTGTTGAAGAGGTGGATCCAGAGTAGAGGTAACCCAAAACAAGGGGAAGAGAATAACACGAATGCTAGACGGAGGCGGCACATCGGGAAGTCCGACAGACGCCAGCATACGCCAATATCACAAAAGGATCATCTTTATTTGGGGGAGAGGGGACACCTGGAGTTGTTAGAGATATAGTTTCGATGACCCCCTTTCGAAACGAAGGGAGCCGGACCCCAAACATCTGAATGAACAAGATCAAATGGACGTTGAGACACTGACTCACTATGAGGATAAAGAAGCTGAAGCTGTTTGCCTAACTTACAGCCCTGACAATGTAGAGATACGTCTCCTGAGACAGACCCCAGAAGACCACGACGAACTAAAGACGACAGACGAGAACCACACAGATGGCCAAGACGGTGATGTCATTGTTGGAAGGAGCCGGTAGACGGAGTGGCAGAGGCGGAGAGACTGGCGGCGACGGTGGCAGCGGAAGGAAGGTGAAGTCAGTCAAGCTCCCAGAGATCGCTGCGAGTCAAGGCGCCGAGGGCCAGAACCAACCAGAGCTCCCGTGTGGCGGTCCTGAACACAACAAGAGTCATAGTCGAGAATGATTTGATAACCAAGGTCAGTAATCTGTCCAGCGGAAAGAAGCTGCATGGTTAGGCGAGGAACATGAGTAACAGAAGGAACATGAAAAGATGAGTTGCTAAGAGGTCCTCGACCAGAGACAGAAAGAGAGGTACCATCGCAGAAGAACACCGGCGGGGAATCAAGAGGTGTAACAAAAGATAGAGTAGAAGAATCGGAAGTCATGTGGAAGGATGCTCCGAATCAAGGATCCACGGGAGGTACCATGCGTGTAGGAGGTGGTTTCTCGGTTCAAGAGTCGATCGCAGAACTCGCCGAACTGCCGAGGAAGAACTCAAGCGGCAGCGATCGTCGGTCCGCTATCTCACCGCCGATGAGAGAAAACGCGGAAGTAGTCGATGCAGACGTCGATGTAGAAGTACCGGTGCCAGTGCTAGGAGAAGAACGGCGTGAAATATGCCGTTGTTTCTTGTAGCACTGGGACTCAATGTGACCGATCTTGTCGCGAGAGGAGCAAGCGAGGACGACCACCGCCAGATGGAGGCGGCCGCCACCACTGTGGCACCACGGAGGAGGCAACAGATCAAGCGTGAAGCGGTTGGTGTAGCAGTGTACAAAGCGGCGAGCACGGGAGGAGTGGCATCGACCGACACCACTCGGACGAGTCTCCTCTCGCACGTATCTCGGTAAGGGCCTCGAAGAGTGACACGAGGTGGCGTGCAAGTAGCCGGGCACGCCTCGCTCGAACTTCAGGCGAAGACGAGTAAGAAACTCGTGAGACACGCCGAAACCTGTGTCAAGACGACTGACCAGCAAAGATGAACAGAACAGCGGCCAAGAAGTGCAAAGAGAGTCCGATTGACGCCGATCGCAGAACTCTGAGCGTAGAAGACGTCAACAGTAGCATCACCCTGCTGAAGAGAGTGCTCCTGACGAACTACTGACAGGTAGAGGGCATCTCCAGAGGGTTCATAGCGCTGTCGAAGATGAGTCCACATCTGGACAGCCGAAGAAAATCCCACAATCTCAGAAGAGAACCGAGGTCGACATCGGCGATGAAGACAAAGAAGACGGCCGAAGCGCCGTCGTCGCACCACCGAGTGTAGGTAGTCAATTGATCCATGTAGAAATCCAGAGCCTCTTGATAGACAGAGGCAGCCTTCTCATCAACAATACCAGCAGCCTCAATTGCAGCCTTGTCAGCTGTCGGGGAAAGTGCAACAGAAATAGGCTTCGTCGGAGGAGTAGGGCATGGCGGGCAGGTGACATCGCCAGAGAAGACGCCCCAAAGACGAAGACCACGCATGTGGATGCGCATGTGGGACACGAAGTCGGTGTAGTTAACACCATCGAAGATCACCGGCAATGAGGAGGAAGGAAGCAAGACTCATTGGTAGGCGCTACCGACTCGCGACGACCAGGTACGCGTGGTCTAATAGGCTACCGGATGGCGCGCAATCGCACCAACATTTTTTTCTCTCTCTTTTTTTTCTCTTTTTTTTTCCTTCGGCCCGGCCTTTAGCTTTGGCCCGGCCTTTAGAAAATCAATGGGAACGACTAGGGTTCCCAATGATATCGCCGCTATGCGCTGGCGGCGGCGGCGCAGAAGCGCCGCGGCGAGTCATCGCTTGGCCGCGACTCGCCGGATGGAGCGGCCGCGCGCGGCGGCCGGATGTTTCGCGGCGGCGGCTCTGCTGGGCGCGGCGGCGCGGCCGAGTATGGAGAGCGGCGGCGACTCCTCTCGAGCTCCTCGCGGTTGGCGCAGCGCCGCGCGGTCATTCTGGCCGAGGCTCGCTTTGGATGGAGCGGCGCGGCGGGCGGCTCGATGGCGCTGCGCGGGCGGCTCTGCGGCGGGCGGCCGAGTATGGAGCGGCGGCGGCAACTCCCTCTCAGAGCTCCCTGCGGTCCCGCTCGGCGGAGGCCGGCGCGGGAGTTGGTGACGAGGCCGGCAGCTGCGGGCGTAGATGATGCCGACGGCGACGCACGGTTGCACGAGCGGCCGTGGCAGGCGACTAGGACAGGTAACCCTAACGCTCTGATACCATGTTGGAATTGCAACTTGTATTATCAGGGGCCAAGTGGCCAGTATAAATACACAATACATATTACAGATAAGAAAACCAAATCAAATCTAGAGTCCTACTCTAACACAAATATATCTCTAACTATATCTCTAACAGGAGTCACCAAGCCAAATAGGAGAACATCGCTGAGCAGATCCAGGCAGTTGGTTTGGTGGAGGAAGCCGACATATGTCAAATCTAGGCGAAGGACGGCCATGACTTCAAGGGCTCCGCTTGCTGCACAGCTCCATGGAGAACAAGCACCAAGAGCAAGGAGCGATTGGACTCCATATCTTGGTACAACGCCGATGTAGCACTGATAGCTATACAAAAGGATAAAAAGAAGGGAGTAATGTACAAATCTGGTAGGGAGAAGGATTCACTCCCGCTCGTCGCCGGCAAAAAGCTGGGGAGGAGATAGGGTAGGGGGGCCGACGCAAGGTTTGGAGGAGGAGGGAGTTTGGAGGAGGGGAGGAGGAAGACGGAGAACGAGAGAAGCCGAAATGAATTTTTTTTTAAAAAAAAGCACACAACGAAAAAAACATGTAAACTAGGCTTGTATCTCTCTGTAGTCCGTGACGACATGTAACGGGCAGAAGACGGGAACACAACGTCGAATGCTCGAATCAGTATGATTATCTTTGGACTTTGGTTTGGCGCCTCCATGTTCTTCGTATCATTCAGGAACCGCAGAAGGACGGTAGATAAATTGCCTCCTGGTATCACTACCTGTGCCCACCCCATCAAATCTCAAGTCTGTATAAGCTGTAGCCAACTGCGACAGTGTCTTCCAGTAGGAACCAGTAGCGACAGTCTCTTCCACCGAACCAAACGCAAAGTTGGGCACAGGTCGTCAAATGCGATATGCTGCAACCACTTAGGTCCAACACAGAATCACAAGGATGCGAGCTTACATGAGCGCTTCAAGATGCGTGCAGGACAGATACCCCGGGCCTGCAAACCGCAGCACAAAAAAAAACACATCAGCCTTTTCCCAACTTTTAGACAAAGCGCAGACTTTGCAGGCCGGCTTTATTGAAAGAACTTTTTTTATTAATTTTTTTAAAAAGTTAATCTCCATGAATTTTATTTCTAATTATGATATCTTTGATCACGCTACCACCCATGGCGTAAACAAAACAATATTATCATGCTTTAGAATAAGTCCGTTAAAATAGTATTTTTTATCACGCCACTGGTAGTAATGTGATCAAACAACACTATCACACCACAAGTGGTGGCGTGACAAGAGTTTACCTAGACACGGGCTGACGTGACAGTATTGTTTTGTTACGCCACGGGTGATGGCGTGACCAAAAGGGTCAAAATTGATAATAAAGTTCGCGTGGGTTAAGTTTAAAATAAAATTAATAAAAAGTTAATTAATAAAAAATTCTCATCGAAAGCACAACTATTGCACAATAGCACAAGTATTAACACGGGGCAAAAGAGAGAACAATTCACTATCATCTTATCCCCGCCCTGCTGCACATAGGCAAATCATACTTTTCAATATTTATATTTTATAATTTTTCTTTGTAACGAGCCCACATATCAACTAGAGTAGATTAATATATCATATCCTACTTCGTGTGCACGACAGTCTCTTCAGGAAGAGACAACATGTGCTCTCTCTCCTCCACATAGGATTTTATTAACGTGATATAACTAAGAGACGACAATAAATACACCATTAGAGATGCCCTTATAATAGGCGAAGTGTGGGTTTTAATGAAGGTGTGGTAAAATTAGTCAAAGAAACTAAACTGCACGGAGTCATAGGGCCGGAAAGCATGGATTTTTTATTAAAAAACTATATTTTAACCATTTTACAAAAAACAAACCATGACTTATTTTTTTACAGAAAAAACTCACAGTCGCTAGCCCACCTGGCCACTAGGCCCAATCGCGCGGTGGGTCAGCAACTTGAGCCCACCCGCCCACAATCACGAACTCATTGCACGATTGAGTCATGTCAATACTTAGTCGCGTGACGAGCGAACGACGTTGAACCACGTCGTCTAGTCGTGTCTCCGTCGTGCGACTGGCAGACGCCTGACAATAGTCGCACCACGCTTTAGCAACTGAGACCAAATATAGCGTCAGTTGATTCCAATCTGAATTGACTCACGCGACAGAAAGAGGGGAAGGGATGAGAGCGCCAACAATAGAAGAGAAGAGAGGGGAGGAGGAGGAGACTTTGTCCTCGGCTCGGCGCGCCTCCGTATACTCATCCTTTTGCGATGAGTTCGTTGTGCTCATCTAATTTGTTGTTCACTTCGATAAAAACATGTAATGTAAGGAACAATAAAACATAGTTTAGTGATTAGACTAGGGTTTGTAGTTATAAATCAACAATTTTAGGGTTAATGTCGCTTATAGTGTTACAATGTGGGATATTTATGTATTTATTATAGTATAAATATGTTTGGATAACTCCATTAGTAGATCGATTATCGAAAGACCTAGGTTGCTTATGTTTAGATCTGCAAGACCTAGGGATACAGTTTTTATGTTTTTTTAATTTAATTGAATATTTGTAATTATATTTTTGTAATTTAATTGACAACTCACTATGTGTCGACGATCAAATCGCCGATCTTATGAATATATGAATGAAAAGAGAAAAATGATGTGTATCTTCTAGAAAGTAGTGAGACTGCTCTTTATTGCTTTGAACTGGCTATTACAAAGAGTGTATATATCTTAGACTAAAGACTAATTCGGGAGTACAAGGCTCTTGAGAGTGTCTCCCAAATGATCTTCACTGTTCCGGCCTCCTTAACTTCAGTCCGCATTCCTCCTTATGTAGTTGATGAAGGGTTGGCAGTTGTCTCTGGAGGAGACGCCTGTTCGGGAAGCAACGCGTCTGGTCGAAGAGAGATGTCATTTGATAATGTATCAACTGTTGTGCGGTTATATGTCAATGAGTCATGTAACCGTACTCCAGTATCGTAGCGTCGCGTGGTATGGAATATATAGCATATGTTCCATTCGTCACACGGTAAAGCATATGTCTGGTCGTAGATCCAGACATCAGTTCAAAACCTTGTGAGCATTTGACTGGTCGGAGACTAAGTTTGGAACCATGTCCGACCAGATTGGGTACTATGTAACCTCTGAAATTCTTACGACCAGTGAGGTCGTTAGCCTTAGGGTTTACGACCATGAAGATGTATAGTCTCTATATACTAAATAATAAATAGAGGTTTTAATCCTCGTCACTATGCTATCATGTACCCAAAGATTCCTTATAACGGACGCGAGTGTCTTTCATTCACCAGAATTTACACCCTCACTGTTAAACCCTAACTACCTATAAAATCGGGGTATACTCCACTACAAACAAGACTCCATTCGAGCTAGTTTGGAAAACAAGGAGATAGAAGGGAGAAGAGAGGTACAAGAGGTCACTCCGTCCGGTTTGAGGATGTTGGACTATGGGAAGATGCTCTGAAAGCGGAAATAGTCTGCCAAGAAGGCAGGGACGTACCCTGATAGTTTTTACAAAGATGCTCCTGTACCACCAGAGTTTTCACGCCCGCAGTGCGACTACGGTAACCCAATATGGATCATTCTATCTACACATCCTAGTATCGCCGCACAGACTTACTACATGTGTCCGTGCGGCGATTGTCGTGTAAGTGAGTGTCATACATCGATATTTCACACGCATGTTGCATTTTAAATATCGTTGACTTTATCTGTATATGGTAGCCGTTGGAGCGTTGCTACTTCTTGCAATGAATCGACGGCTCGGAGAAGTACAATAAGGCATTCATTCAGAATAAATACATGCTGAACTACGTAGTTGCACCTAAGGCCTTTACTCGTTGGAAACCTTATTGAACCGAGAGCGGGGAAGATAAGGAAAAGACGTCGATGATTCCTAATACCTAAGTTGTATCGAAGATTATTCTAGACGAGGATAGGCCCGAAAAATAACTTTGGACCAAGTGGTGGGAGGCCCGTGTGAAGGCCCACGCTAGAAGAGGGAGTAGGACATATGTCCGCAAGGCTAATTTGATTTCCACCCGCCAAGTATTTTCCTTTTCAAATGACGTGTTTGTATCGTAGTTGTAGTTCGGGCCAAAGGGTCGTGCATGTAGCTACTTGTACCGTAGGAATAGCCAGTCAAATATATGCACCTAACCAGACCATATGCGCCATGTAATTCAGACATTCATAGTCAAGTGTTACGCCAATATTCCAATCTCATCAGCGTTGTTCCATTCTCGTTGCTCAAACCGAATCTTACAAAATATTTTGCCAAATTTTGGGTTATTTGTGTAAAAACTTAAAATGGTGAGCATCCACGTAAAACAATTAAAACATAGTTTATTTACAAACAATTGTAGTTAGCAAACTCCAGTTTTTTGCCACTAACAACTATTCACAAATGACTCTTCTAACCATTTAATTTTGTAAAATTAGAGGTAAATTTATTTAAATTATTTTTTAAAAAATAGCCTACTGTCGCCAAATAAGGATGCAATTGGGCTCAATCGCGTTCTAGCCCAGCGACTGTGCCTAGAACGGGCTTTAGTCGCGCCACCATCTCACAACCGAGACATGTGGCCTGAGTCGTGTTTCTGTCGCACGACCCATAATAGCTAATCGCTGGGCCACTGAGTGATTGGGCTCAGCCGTGTGATGGCCCAACGATCGTGTGTTATTTTTGAGAAAAATATATATTAAATATGATTTATTTTTTAATTTTTTAATAAATAGTTTATTAAGGGAAAAAATCGGAAAGTATGTAGCATAATTGTTGTAACAAATCAAACAAATAACCCAAAAAAAAAAAGCAAAAGAGAATGTAGCGAGACAATTATTATGGTAAAGCAAGGCACCAAACCAAACGCCCCTAAATCTTAAACCCCTACCGTTCCCCGTTCGGCACAAGGTTTTGCCGAGTCCCAAAGTTGCAAACTTCGAGATTGGTTTTGTGAAATCAAAATTCAAAAGTCCGAATTGGACACTCGAGTTATGAAGTCTTCTCGAAGCAAGAGCGTTAAGATTCGTACCGCCGATGCACAATTTCGTTGCGGCGGCACCAGGGCCTGGAGGGGTGGGAGAGGCGGCGGCGGCTGCGGCTGAGATGAGGCACGCGACGGGAAAAGGGTGAGGCGTCGTCCTCGCAGAGACGAGCAGCCGAAGTGGGGAGGAGAGGAGGAAACGGGGGCGGTGGGAAGCTCGCAAGCGGCTACGGCGAGAGCCCTCGCCATTGTTGATGCGGAGCGCCGGAGCCTAAGCAGCCGTGCCGGTAGTACGCCTCTGCTCTTGCACTGTTTATCTCCGATTACGAAATCAATGCCGATGAATCCACACTACAAACTTACATCTGAAATTCTGACTGATCGGATCACGCAACAAAAGTACAAAATCACACAAGGAGAGGCCTAACCCTCATCCAACTCAAACCCATCTGTACAATTGTATAGAGAGGTTAAATCATGGACCTACGCCTACTTCTATAAAAGCAACTCCGCGACGCGGATGCAAAATCCGCTTCCTAGGGAGCAAAAGAACGATTTCTCAGTTCCTTTGCTCCCATCACTCCATCTGATCTACTACTACGTCTTTACTGAACAGTAGCATCTTTCGGTGTATTTCCTATCAACAATGAGGCAGAACTGGTTACTCATGTACATGTTCTTTGGGCTAGGTGTTGATTCCCATTATCAGGCTTGGATAATTGTTATGCCGCCATTTGTTCCATGCTGCTGTATTTTGCGAAGACCCTGCTCTCATTCTCTTCCCACCATTTCTGCGCCTCCTTCTCGCCGAAATGCTTCCTACTGCATGATCGATCGAAAGAGCAAGTTATTAACGTGCAGAAGTAAAGCACTGAGGCATGTGTGACAACTGACCGAGTATCATCAAGGCTTTTAAGGGAGTTTACCTGAATCTGATACGCTTGATGCCCTTCTTTCCACTGGGGGATGTAACGACAGTGACGTACACCCCACGCTCGATTTGCTCGATGACGCCATTGGAATCAACAGGAGCAATGGTGGCATCTGTTCCCCCGGTTACATAGCCATCGCTGCTATTGGAGGCTCTCCTGCCATTCTGACGCACAGCTGTGTCATTCACCACAGCAGCATTTGAAGATAGTGTAGATTCCCAATCCACTTGCCTGCTGTTGTGGTGATCTCTGATGCTGTTCTGCTGTTGAAATTTGCCTGTGACAACGTTTTTGTCGGGTGGATCTGGTAATTCTGCTTTTACTGGTTGTCCAGTGGTGATGCTGCTAGGTATGATTCCGGAGTTGTCTATTTGCTCACCAGCTAAAAGCTTCTTTGACAAAGCATTCCTCTGCACAATTTGCCAGACGAACTTATTTTACATCAAGAAGTCAGGTGATTTCTAAATAGGTTGAGAATCGAGATAGGTCAGACTTATACCTGATTGGTTAAAACCTTTATAATGTCTTTGGCAGCTTTGCACTTTGCAGCCTCATCCCTGACAATCAGCCATGTTTCCTCAACTTTTTGTTTGTACAACTGAACCTTCAGGCTCCTATGCCGGCATTGTTCCGCAAGAGTGGTCACCTGCTTAGATAATAACAAGATCGTTATTTTTGAGTCGGCAAATCAGTTACTTTCCATCTTAGAATAAAATAAGACGGTCATTGCTGAAAATATATGATTTAAAAGGAGTTCAACAAAAGGCAACCATTACACAAAAAAAGAGAATGTTATATGAATCACCTGCGCTTGAAGCTGTTTCACCTCTTCCAATAATATATTTTCCATCAAATCTAGTTCTGCTTTCAAACCTCTGGCTGCTTGTGGCAAAGAGCTGGCACACTTTCGCACCACTGGTTCATGCATTCTCTGTGTAAGAGAAACATCGATTGTCTGTTTATCTGATGTTGAACCACATGGAATGCTGTCCCGTGCACATTTGAATTGACTGGGGCACTCTACTTGCCCCCATCTCAGTGTTCTCACTTGATCCAGAGCAACCAAGTCCTGATTTCTCTGATTGGGACCTTGTGCAAAGGCCATTTTTTCCATAATGAAATTTGCTTCCTTGAATATGCGAGACAACTTTGGTGTATATGTTCTTATTTCTGTTGGAAATGCCTCCTCCTTTTGGATCGTCAGTCGCAAACTTACTGTGCTATGCTCTTCAATTTTCTGCAGTTGACTGAAACATGCATCACAAACACGGTACCTTTTGCTCTTATCTGGTGCAAGAGCTGCCCCTGAAACCTTGTTATTGCTGCAGGAATTGCAGAACATGGATCCACAGTTGTAGCAGTTGTGCTTCTTCCTGGTAAAGCTAAAAGACAACCGGCAACTGCTGCATACAGATTGATCCTTGCTTGAGATTGACGTATGTAAGCAAATTGCAACAGTGAAATTTGAACCGCAAGCTATACTGTCCACCTGCTTATCTTCCAAGGCCTCCACTAGAGTTGGGGAGCTCCTGTCAGCATAGTCACCTAAACCAAGTTGTCCTTCTGTGCCTTTGCCCCATGTAAACACCTTTCCATTCATTGTCAAAACTGCGACATGGGAAGAGCCTGATGATATCTCTCTGACAAATTCAGTCTCAAGTGTCCCTTCAACTGGACAAATAGATGTGTCCTCGGATCGAGGGTTCCCTGATTGTCCGTGTTCCTTGCTCCCAATGGTAAAAACAACACCAGTTATTGTAAGTGCGACCGTTAGTGCCTTCCCGCAGGATACCTGAGCAAAATCACAATCAGTGAGTGGCTCAACACAGGTGGGTACAAGCTTCGATTTTTTGTCAGCATGACCCAGCTTCCCTCTATCCGCATCGCCCCACGTGAACAGCTTCCCACTAGGAGCATTGCTCTTGACAGTGCCTAATATTTCCACAATGGCAGCTGTGTGCCACGGCCCACATGCGGCAGCCTTGGCTCTTAACCCTTTCAGGGACTTTACTTCTTTGGGACGAGCGACACTCATCATGTCACCATGTCCAAGAACACCAAATGTTCCGTCGCCGTATGTGAACAGCTGACCAGAGGATGATATTATAGCTGTGTGCCATTGACCACATGCAATCTTGAAAACAGATATGCCATCCGAAGGACCAAACAATCTGTGTGGGAACCATTGACTTCTTTGACACTGATCATACCACAAACCCAAGCTGTGATTCCCTTCGCCCCATTCATACAGTTCTCCTGAAATTGCAACTGCACAGGTGTGCTTTGCTCCAAATGCAATAGCCTTCACACGCGTGGAGGCAAGAGACTCGATAATTTTAGGATGTGAGACACTGACACTCACTTTGTGTCCCAATCTCCCACCATTATCCTCGCCCCAGGAGAATACCTCCCCTTGCTTGGTAACTATCGCTGCATGTTTCTCTCCACAGGCAACACTCTGTGCGTCAAGAATCTGTGTTGAGTTCAATAACCTTGGAAGTGAAACATTGGTTTTTGATGCATCTCCATGGTGTAACACACTACCAAGAACGTCGCCCCAGACAAAGATGTCCTTCAGAGAATCGGTTCCATATGCCACATGCGATCCGTCACATGGTTTTAGTTTAGGCATTTGGGTATTTCTCTGCTCCTTAATTTTGTCAGCAAGTGTGATATCCCTGAAACTATTTTTTACTCTATTTACCACTTCAGGGGTAATCTTTTCCAAGTAGGAATCTAGGTCTGACCATGTTCTCTGCCTTGGAGAGAAGAATGGTTCTGAGAGATCCAGATTGCTCTGCAAAATATTCTTCTGTATCAACTTAGGACTGCCATATATTGAGTGTACCTTCATGAAGAAATTAAGTAGAGAATTTGTCAATTGAACAAAACAAATAAATACACTTTGTGACTACGAATATATGGCAGTTTGCAACCAATCATTAGCCATATCCCTCTACTTAGTGACATGAGTTGCCCAGAAAAATGCCACTTCTTAAAATGTATTAAGTTGAAAGGTTTGTCAAATATATTAATTTGAATGTCATTTAGTGGCTTATTCTTATTGTTATATTTGGATATTAGTCAAAATGACCATAATTTCAGCACAACCTAACATGCCCGTCATCATCAATATGGCAGTTTCTTACTTTCTTAAGCCTACAGTTCAGATCATGTTACTTAGTGTAATCTAGGAAAAGTCGCAAGCCATGTCAAACTCGTACTCAAACAAATCTATTATGTTCTCATATAGAAATCACTACATGCATGAGTTCCAAAATGAACCTGCGTGAATTTTCTTGTGTCATGCACAGCAAATAACCTACTCCTTTGTTGAATATAGCTAGGAGGGCTATTTGTGCAACTGTTTATCCGACGGCTGCTTGTTGAATCAACCAAAAGAAGTGGGCTGTATGGAGCCGATAGTAAGGCTGTTAGGCCTAGAGACCAACATTCAGCTTGATCCCTATCTTTGCAGATCTGGGTGAACATGATTGTCAAAAAAATGTTAAAGGTAGTAATACGAGGAATAAAGAGATTACAAACTCTAACGATATAAGGCCTGGTGAGGAAATACCAAGTCAAGTGAGCATTCACCATTCTTGTATATGACTGACAAGGAGTGAGATTCCTTTTCTGGCCAATGCAGACGCAAAAGTTTTGTCTGTAAAAAATGAAATCATCAGAAAATTGATTTCCTCCTGTCTAAATGCTGCAGTATGGGTCAAGAATAATAGCACATGTTTGGGGAAAAAATCACATACTGTCTTCTGTCCAAGAACTACACTTGACACGGAACTCAAGCTTAAACGTTTTTCCCTCTCTTTGGAGTACCATATTAGCATTTTCTCATCCTGCAAACATAAAAAAACAAATATGTTGCAGAATACTAAATATGTTAGTATTTAAAATTATACGACAGTAAACTGCAGTTTACTCAACCCTGGCCAAACTATAGCAAGCTCCATAAACCTAGTAAAACCAGAAGTGAGCATGCCAATGTCACCATTTAGAAGGATATTACGAGTTTCGGAATACTGGAGTACTGGGCAATGTCATGCCACAGCTTACTGAATAGGAGAGAGGAGTTATGGGTCTATTCTTTAGGAGGATCTTACAAATCAGCTGATAAAATGATATGGCAATAGCAGGTTACCAACTAAAGATAATTTACTTTAAAGGACTAGGTTGCGATACAAAATGTCTGGAGAACAGTAGTTTATTTTTATAACATGTAATGTTTAAACTCCAGGTCTTGTTGGGCTACAGTTTTTCCTCTCTTTTTTTGGTTGCTATTACACAAACTACATTACAAGCTTTTGTACATTCCGAAAATGCATTCTCGGCGTGAAAACAAATAATGTATGGCCAACCCAGTAAGCTGATTTGGAGTTATCAACATAACTGCATGCGTGAAATAATTATATTCTGTAAGACGCTGACATGTGTGGTTTGTTTGTCAGCATTAACAAAACAAGGAACATTTGTGGAAAGAGGTCATGAAGGAACAGGATGAGATGGGGATCAAAACACTATCTCGACTGTCAATTATTTTACCGTGGTATGAGTTCCACGCTGACTTATTTCTACTTGTTTAATTTGAGTGTTTGAATAGTTCTTATTTCTTGCGTGAAACGGATATATAAAATATTCAAAAGTTAATGAACATTTAGCGCGGTGCTTCGAGTGAAATTGTTCTGAAACACTGAAGCTTAACATGATTGACCAAATTTCACATAGGCACTGGACATTAGGAATCTGGAGCACAGCAACGCATTGTCACTACTCACTACGGGTAGCTAGCTGTCACGAGGTTGCATGGTACAAGCTATGATGAAGCTAGTGAAAGAACGTGTAAATTTGCAATCTTCTAGCATTCTGTTAAGCATAATTACGGTGCCAAGGCAACTCACAGAAGATAGCCTGAAAGGGCAGAACTTGGGCTTCCCTCTCTTCCCACATTTCAGTAGATGTGCACCCTTCTTCAGAGCAACAATGGCCTGAAGGAAAGAACTGAACAGTTAAACCACGTAATGGGAAACTCCTAAGATGTGTCTTTTCCAGCATTGATATTTTCTAGTATAAGTGAACCCAAAAAGATGCAGACATGAAAAATAGTGAAATGAACAAACATATATTATATTAAACAGAGTTGGGACAGGCACAGAAGGAAATGTCATGTGCTCATTCAACATCTTAAAATGCATTTAAAAAAGTGTGTGCGTCAAGCTTTAAAATATTATGAACATGAAAGAAGCCAAAGACAATCATGAATCATGCTGTCTAATACGTTTTTTTATAAAGAAAATGCAGTGTGTTTATTGGCTCGCCAAAGACGGCAGCCGGGAAGAACAGATCCTTCTATGTCAGCAAGGATGCAGTGATGAAATTGCAGGCGGCCAAAAGAAGTATCATTTGAGAACTCCTGGGACTTGCACATAGATCTCAACTCTCAAGAGACCACAATGCTTTAAAAGAAAATGCAAGAAAAACATTTGTTGCTGCATACCTGCTCGACTCCTCTAGTTGCAGAGCTCCCCTCAAATCCCCCAGCCATTGCATCCAGAAAAGATCAAGCAAAAGAAACCGAGGACAACACCCTGGGGTTAAGTTCAAACCTCCTTTGATCAACAGTGGGAGAAAGCGAAAGATGGCAGTGAAGTGACAGAAAGAAAGAGGCAACGAAAGAAGGAAAGCAAGCAAGAAAGAAAGAACGAGGGAGCAGAGCTTGAGGAGGGAGGGGAGGAGGGGTGTCACTGAAGGCGAGCAGCGCAATTCAGGGACCCGGAAAAGGAAACAGTGGCGATTTTAACCCTGTGTGTTTAAAGATGAGAGAGGGGGAAGAGAAGGGACGCAGCGGAGGTACTGACCACTGAGCCTTGTGTGCTTTCTTTGACACACATGCGCGCGCGCGCACATACACACGGCCATTCAGAGAAAAGAAAGGCTTCCGAGTACTCTCTCGTGCCGTGCCATGCCAGCAGCAGAGCTGCAGAGGTAAATCCTATTCCTCTCTCTTTTTATTCCAGTGTGATCCGTATATGTTCTTTAGGCTAGTAACACAATATAGGAGTGTTGCAGCATCTCTCTGTGACTCTGTAGTCTGTACCAAACAGCCGTGGCCTTTAGTTTAGCCTGAGGAGAGAGAGGGAGGTAGAGGAAGTGCTTATTTCTGTGCATGTGTTGCTCTAGGTGCGTCTGAGATCTTGGATTTCATGTCAAATCTCAGGATTTGTCACGATTGCGCATTACAAGCCCCGAAAAACCTGGCCCCTGCCGTCCTTTCCCCTAGCATCTGTCAGTGCACTGTACCGCCCTTAATTAGCAGAAATCTCGCACAGCTGGATGATCTGAATTCTGATTATTTTCGTCAGCATTTCAACATTTCTCCAAAATGCATTGAATACGAGCATTAAATCAGGACAACCGATTCCTTCTTGCAAATGCAAAGGCATCCAATCTGTCTAGGATGATTATGCTTGTCCTGCTGTGGTCCAAACATGAGGAAAAAATCTAGTATTATAGGCATGGCTTTGAACATTTGTGAACCAGCGAGGGCATCTACAGTGTGGAGTATCTACACTGATGCTAAGAATTGACACATAGCAGACACTGGTTTGGACTTTTCCCTCTATTGGGTGGCATCACTCTCCCTCCCGGAATATGTCCCACCACTCATGAAATAAATAAATAAAACTCTCAAAGCCACTGTCTCTATCCACCTTCCCCCTCCAGCGCCGGCCTTCGTCTCTCTCCACCTTCCCCATCCGCCATACCGCACTGGCCTGGCCTCCCCAGCCTCTGGCTTCCTCCTCCGTGTCGGCCTCCCCCGCCTCCAGATCCCCCTTCCACCCGGGATTTGGCGCCCACTGCCGTGACGACCTTGATTTTGGCGGCGGAAGCGAAGAATCAAGCGGCGCGTCGTGGTTACGACCTCGATCCGACGACGGCGTCTCAGCACGGACCCTGACGACTCCTCCCCCTCTTAAGAGGATCCGGAAACTTCCTCGACCTTGGCGCAACAGCGGCTGCCTCCTCTTCCTGGCATGACATCTCCTGTTGGTGCCGGCAAAATACGCACATTAGAGATGCTCTGAGGATTCGCGGACGCACGCATGCTACGCTATTAGGATAATATTGGGACAGCGAATGATGGCCCGGGAGGATAGGAGGAAGGGTGGGGTGCAGCACGTGTGCAGGCGCTGCCCCCGTTTGGGCCTGCACAACAGTTGGTCTCTCTTGTCTGCAAATGATGCGCCTCGAACGCTTTGCTGTATCGCTACGGTTTTCCTTTCGCAACGAGCAAACAGTGGCAGCGACTGCCACCTTACACCTCTCTCTGCGCATGCATGCACCATTCAGTCACTCCGTACCTTTACGCACGGCACGGCACTTACCTTCCACTCACGGCATCCCTATTTACTGCCCATTTATCGTATTGCATTTGTATCGTCATCGATTGTACGGCCGCTGCCTCCGTGTGCATCTACAAGGATTTTCTACGGCGACTACTGATCAGGTAAGCACAAAAAAGATTTTACTGAAAAAGACAGAGAGAGAGAGAGAGAGAGAGAGAGTTTCTACGGTGATTTGGTTATGAACTGAAGGAGGGAGACGCACGGGCGCATGGCCCACGGTTGGGGGATAAGAATCATAAGATTGTAACGCGGTGACGACGTTGTTGCAGCTGAAAAGATGGGGGCGGTGAACGAGGGAGGTGGGCATGTGAAGCACAAACGGGGCACGCATGACGGCCACGGGAAAAGACAAGGCTTGTCCTGCCTCTCAACCCTCGCAAACGCATTGATTTGATCCAACGCTTTTCCCGTGCAACGCCATTGCTGTCAACTCATGGACAACTTTGCTCGCAATTACTACTAACATTATTCATGTCCTGTATAAACATTATATATATATATATATATATATATGAAATTTTTTCCTACTCCTCGGAGTAGTTACTCCCTATTCCGTATCTCACAACGTAGGGAGATCTCATGAATCGATCGAGTATGTATGTATAAGATATGAAAGTATATAAGACTATCTAAGTGGTATTCACACCTTTTTATAGGTGGTATGTATAATTTTTTAGACATACTCCTTTTTAGTACGAATATGAAGGTATTTATAAAATATGATAAAAACTATGGACTATCTTGTAAATTTTTTATATGGTTCGCATTGGAGTATCTTATAATTAGTATATGAGTATACCCAAAGTGATAAAAGAATATGTCAAGTTCTTTTGTGCAGATATCAAAAGTATATAGATATATAACACACTAAGTAAAAATATTAATCATATATATATATATATAGACACACACACACACCTGCTCTTAATATGTACCTATCTCGCACTTGATCTGCACCTACTGAAACTAGTGAAAAATCCACCCTCTTATCTTATTAGCTCGCTGTACTTGTTTCTCATGGTGAACGAAGAATAAAATATAGGAGCCGGAAAGTGGAAACCGGAAGGCATGTGAAGTGAAACCATATCCATAGTAGGTGAAAAACGAATCCCTGATTGGACCTTACTTTATGGGTGATTTGGCCTAAATTAACGGTGGTCGTTGATGCTAGTCGTAGGCATGTACATCGCGCATGGTCCTGAATAATTGAGTGTTGGTATTGTGCGGCCATCTTGCCATGTGCCAAGGTTGAAGATTCTATGCAATTTGATGTTGTTTTCCTTTTGTTTATGGTGACCTCGCCTGATGCGTGTACGCATCATGTCATGTGCGTATTCCAGTTATCACACCCTTCGTTCTTGGTAGGAGTCTAGGAGAGGAGCTAGCGTCCAGGTGAAACCTGCCAATCGCGGCGAACCGTGTAATTACACATTACAGTACTGTCAGAAATGTTCCCCACTACCGCAAGAATCGGTGCGAGCTGAGGAGGAGATGATCGACCAGGCATTGGCACGGGAGGAGGCCGGAGAGAGCCATCGATTGCTGCTGCTGTCAGCTTGCCTCCTCTTTTAGGCACAGTGGCATCATAAAGCGCTTGAAAATTAAGGCACAAGCCCCATGTCCACCAAGCCAAAGAGGGGAAAAGACGGCGTCTGAATCATGCGTGTCGGTGCCTTTGTGATGATCGTCCTGCCCAATTACCCTGCGTTCTAAATAGGCCCCAAGTAGTCTTAACTACACCAGACCAGAGTACAGATCAGTGTACTCGCCAAAAAAAAAACAAGGTGAGTGCAGAGCAACAATGGCTTGTAGTAATGAGTTGCTCTCACCGTCTTCTTCCCCCGCCGCCTCTCCCTCTTTTGCAAGGAATTGCAACCGTTGGATGGATGGAGGCATGCGGAAAGAAAAACAAAAATGCCAGGGGCTAATCCGTGATGTTTGGCAGGGGTTACCTCTCAAAGCTGCCCTTCCCTAATGATAATACCTACGCAGTTGCCCATGCCCTATCGATCTTAGCTTCGCAATTGATTCGTTGGAGATAGGACCCTTCCCAGCTCATGCGTCCTCCGTCCGTCCGAGTCCCAGTCCCAGTCCCAGTCCCAGTCCGAGCGGTAATAATTCTTCTGCGTCAAAAGAAGCACACAGGGAGGGAGTGATAAAAACTGTACGCTTTTGTGCACTGTGAGCAGTACCCCCAAGAGGATTCCATTCTTTGGGGCGCTACACTGTACCATCCTCACTTACGCATGCGTTCGTGATGGGTCCGGTGCGGCGGTGCCCTGATCTGGTCCCCCTCCTCTAAAAGTAAAACTCTCAAGTCTCAACGAAGTGCCCAATCTCCCATTTCCGAGGTTTTTTTTTTCCATTTACACTGGAATGACTTTTGAGTTCAAGAGATGTTCTTAGCTCTAGTTAGTTTGGACTAGCAGAGATGTGCCGTTGGTAGCTCGAAAGTCTTAGCATCAACACACTTCCTGTAGTTTTATAAAACGGAGGAGTGAGTACAGTACTAGATACTATTCGCTTACTCGGATGTCATACAGCAGGTTTGAGCAGATAAAAAAAAAATGAGGTGGAAAGAGAGACATGGATGATTGCAGCGGTCTCCCCGGCACGGGCACGGCCGCGTGTGCCGGCTGGACACGGCGTGAACAGAACAGCAGCCATGGCGCCGGGAAGGAACAGTAGACCTGGCCCAGAGCAGGGCCCAAGTAGATTGGGGAAGAAGGGGGGTAGGGTAAAGCCTACAGGAGAGAGGAGAAAGAAAAAGGCCGTGTATGTCCGCTCCACCGTCCAGGACGCTTTCGATATGACACCGCAGGCCCCTCTCAGGAGCATTGAATCTGCGCATTTGCACTACCTGCTTGATGCTTCGTGTCTGTACCCTGTACTACCACTGTAGATGCCGAGCCGCTCCTAACCCCAGCAATGGCCTCGCCATGGGACCAGGAAGCGTCGTGTCCTCTTCATTGTTGCACCTACGACACGGACTCTCCGGGTCCGCGCCATCCGCTGCTTTGGCATGGGCGCCAACTTGTTTCGTAAAGTTGCTACTAGCTAGTTTGAAGCAGATTAGCATCGTGACGCTCGTGAATCGACCAACGGCTTGGTTAGATGGCAGGAATTTTATACAAATTTTGTTCTTCAAAACCCCTGTCAAAACCCTCTTCGATGAAATCACTCCCACTAACTTTCAACTTATTTTGGTTTCTGGTGGAAAAGGTACTCATGAAATAAGTTACAGATGATAGATACACCTCTACTTCGGTTCCAATTGAGAGTAGTAACCGAGGTTAAAACTTGATCTGAATGCACCTTAATACTAGCCTATAAATGAACACTTAATCTAATCATTAGGGCGGAAGCTTGAAAGCGTGTACCTGAGCTTGATGATGCCATTGCGGCTTAAGGTCGGTTGGCGTCGGCGCAGGAGAGGACAGCAGAGCGACGGCCTGAGGGAGTGTGATGTCGAGATGGCGACAGCGGCTCGATCTTCGCTCACCTCAGCACCCTAATTAGATCGGGTTATGTGTTGGACTTTCGTAGCCTCAAAATCGCTATGAGGCTTGCCTGAGTCCAACTCTTTTTATGTGGCGCTAGGTGAACGGGACCGATCACCAAATGTTGTTGGTTCCCCCAATCAGGGCGCGTAGTGGGGTTGCCCCCTGATTTCTCACTCGGCAGTTAGCCGAGATCAACCCAACACCAATACATGGAGTAGCCAGGCGCCCGAAGTAGCCACGCACATACGTGGGGCCACGGAGTGGATTTCACCACTGTCTTCAAAAATAAAATGGTGGCTCGTATCGGTGTAATTACCGCAAGAACCACCTTTGTGAAGGACAAAATCAAGTGAGGTCCCTCGTGCCGACAACTAGCTTGGTTCGATGCTCCTGTGGACAAAGAAATGACCCGACGGTCACCGACCAAAATAACATCGTCGACGGGACCCGACCGGGGGCAACATCTAGGCACAGGGCCCTTCGTGCTAGTTAGACCAGCACCGAGTGTTCACAGTGCCTCCCATACGCTCGAAGTAGTCGCACATGATGACAAATGCGCGTACACGGGGCCACGATGGTGGATTAATATTTCCATAGTTGGTGAAATAGGTCAGGTCACATAATGATGAAAGTAATTGATAGCTCAATGTGTTGATTGTCATCAAATCAAGTGAGTAACGTCATGTGTTGATGCTCAAGTCAAGAGCCTGATCTTGGAAATAAGATGTGGATCATCATCCTAAAACTCCAAGGGAATGCATAAGGCAATGGTATGTTTAGCATATGCTAAGGATATGTTTCTTAGTCATTTTACCGATCTTGGTATTTGGTATGGAGACTAGATTACTAGTGTAGGTTGGCGTACTATTAAGAACGGTCTTGACTAGTAGCTTGAGTATGTTATATGTTGAAAGTTCATTTTGCTTGCTCTATCTCTCCATGGCATGTTGTCGATATTTGCTAATATGTTTAGCAAATAATTGAGACTAATTTAGTACAGCCAATAATGCTGGTGAAAATACAAAACAGAAGACAGTAAAAAAGGGGGGATACTGAGACATTAGACAATGGGCATGAATAAAGTATACAGCAATCCTAAATCAGAGAACAAGAATTCGAATGGGCTTGAATAAATAAATTCATGAGTGAAGGTTGAATTCATGGCGTGAACAAAAAATCGTGATTATGTTAAGACTACAAAGGCGCGTATCTGAGGGTCCCAAAATCCGCAAGTGCCATCTAAGGTGGAACGCTCCCTTGCCAATGCATTTTGACATCCCACAGCTTCGGCGGAACACTTAGCCCTATTCATCTTTTAACTCAAGGGAAAAAATATTAAGTATATTTTTTTAATGACTCAACAGTTAGTTCCTACAATCCCCAAGCCAGAAAACATCTCTACTAGTTCAGTCTACCAAGGAACATGTTAATTTGGACCAAACACACTGCCCATCAAAAAAGGTGATTGTTAAAACCTCAATACAATACAAATAATCCCATCAAGCAAGTCCAAAAAAGGGATTTCAATCAAGGATTAACACTTACTAACAGAAGTAGAAGTTGGAAATTAATGCCACAACACCTGTGAATACACAAGAATAATGCCGGTGCATCTTTAGGTAATAATACACTTTCACACCCATCACCATGAAATTCTGACATAACATAGAGGAAATATTACCGTGCATAAAACAAAACTACATATAAAAGAGTTAATAAAGAAACAAACAGAACTTGCATGTATTTACCAGAGAATTCCGAAACTAGGCACATCCTAGTGCAATTTGATAGGACTTGTCCAGACAATCATCGATTAATCTTTGCTTCTTTAATAGTGTTACTTGTCCACGATAAATGACTTGCTCGGGGTCCACGAGAAATGATTAGCACCCTAATTAGATCGGGTTATGTGTTGGACTTTCGTAGCCTCAAAATCGCTCCGAGGCTTGCCTGAGTCCAACTCTTTTTATGTGGCGCTGGGTGAACGGGACCGATCACCAAATGTTGTTGGTTCCCCCGATCAGAGCGCGTAGTGGGGTTGCCCCCCTGATTTCTCGCTCCGCAGTTAGCCGAGATCAACCCAACACCAATACATGGAGTAGCCAGGGGCCCGAAGTAGCCACGCACATACGTGGGGCCACGGAGTGGATTTCACCACTGTCTTCAAAAATAAAATGGTGGCTCGTATCGGTGTAATTACCGCACGAACCACCTTTGTGAAGGACAAAATCAAGTAAGGTCCCTCGTGCCGACAACTAGCTTGGTTCGATGCTCCTGTGGACAAAGAAATGACCCGACGGTCACCGACCAAAATAACATCGTCGACGAGACCCGACTGGGGGCAACATCTAGGCACGGGCCCTTCGTGCTAGTTAGATCAGCACCGAGCGTTCACGGTGCCTCCCATACGCTCGAAGTAGTCGCACATGATGACAAATGCGCGTACGCGGGGCCACGATGGTGGATTAATATTTCCATAGTTGGTGAAATAGGTCAGGTCACATAATGATGAAAGCAATTGATAGCTCAATGTGTTGATTGTCATCAAATCAAGTGAGTAACGTCATGTGTTGATGCTCAAGTCAAGAGCCTGATCTTGGAAATAAGATGTGGATCATCATCCTAAAACTCCAAGGGAATGCATAAGGCAATGGTATATTTAGCATATGCTAAGGATACGTTTCTTAGTCATTTTACCGATCTTGGTATTTGGTATGGAGACTAGATTAGTACTGTAGGTTGGCGTACTATTAAGAACGGTCTTGACTAGTAGCTTGAGTATGTTATGTGTTGAAAGTTCATTTTGCTTGCTCTATCTCTCCATGGCATGTTGTCGATATTTGCTAATGTATTTAGCAAATAATTGAGACTCATGCATAATCCTTGTAGCATATGACTTTAATTTGCGAATGTGTTTTGTAAACGGTTTGAGTCCATGTACATGATCCTACAACTAATTAATTACAAAAAACACAATTAATTAATTACGACTAATTAATTATGATTAAATTAATTATGGCCAATAATTATAACTTATTAATTATGAATAAATTAATTGCAACTAGATAATTACAATAGAGGGCTTTGGGCTAGGGGCGTGCGGATGAGGAAATTCCCCTACCCTAGTCCCCTAGCGCACGAACTTGGCGTGTCCAACCATCTAGCACACATATTTGACATATGTTGCTTGTCAGCGAGTCCGCAGTGCCATTTTTAGTTTTGATTTCTGGAAAAAAGCTAGATTTGTTCTTTCATGCGAAAAGTATCATTTAAGCCGAAAATTCCTGACTCTCGTGGGTAAACTCTTAATTGATTAGTCAGAATTTCTGTCTCAATATAAGAGATAGGGTTTTGCTTTGCTATTCTCACGGATTGCTCAAGGATTGACATATACAGTTTAATGCTGCGGTTGATACAAAGCTCATACTTAATAAAGTTAAGCAGTCAAATAAATAGATTGTAACAACATGCATGTAACGGCTTATAGTCGCCAGTAAATACAATTCAAGTAACATATACTAGTACCATTGCTTAAGAAAATTGGTACAAGCTTGCCTTTTTTTTGTCCAGAGTCTAAGTTAGCGTTCAAAATAATACAGTTATGCAAATGAGGCATTGGATTCCAATAGTTTCAGCAAACTTTGTAAAGCAAGTCCCCACTCCCCAGCCCCTTCATGGGCATCAAACAGTAAGGCATGGCATGGTAGCAGAATGCTGCGCAAGTCACCACTCACCAGACATGTCTGATGTGCTCTCCTTTGCATGATGATGTTCCACAGCCCCAAGCTTAAGACTTATTTATTCCCATTCTGTGTATCCTTCTGGATTTCCTTGTTTATGAACCTTAGACCTACTTGATTGACAGAATAATGCAGAAAGCCAGATGGTTTGGCGGTTTTTATGTTGGAAGGTTCAGCTCCAACCTTCCACCTCCCAAACTCGGTAACGCTCAACATAAATGAGCTTGCGTTCCGATGTCCCCCTCCACCATATTCCTACATCAAAAATTCAAAATCAAACACCAATACTTCAAGTCTTGACATAGACACCTCTCACAAGCTAAGTAGAGTACAACCAGAGACTCCATCTGGGGGATAAAAGTACCTTTGACATAGAAGTGGTGTCTTCCTGTTCCAAACTTCAGACTTATTTTCAGCATCTGATCATTATTCAACTCAGGGACTTTATATACCACAGCCCCAATACCTCTGGAAAAAAGGGCACGGTTGACATTATGACAATATGGTGTAGTGAAGTACACAGCCTAAGGGACAATATGTAACTAATTTAGTACAGCCAATAATGCTGGTGAAAATACAAAACAGAAGACAGTAAAAAAGGGGGGATACTGAGACATTAGACAATGGGCATGAATAAAGTATACAGCTATCCTAAATCAGAGAACAAGAATTCGAATGGGCTTGAATAAATAAATTCATGAATGAAGGTTGAATTCATGGCGTGAACAAAAAATCGTGATTATGTTAAGACTACAAAGGCGCGTATCTGAGGGTCCCAAAATCCGCAAGTGCCATCTAAGGTGGAACGCTCCCTTGCCAATGCATTTTGACATCCCACATCTTCGGCGGAACACTTAGCCCTATTCATCTTTTAACTCAAGGGAAAAAATATTAAGTATATTTTTTTAATGACTCAACAGTTAGTTCCTACAATCCCCAAGCCAGAAAACATCTCTACTAGTTCAGTCTACCAAGGAACATGTTAATTTGGACCAAACACACTGCCCATCAAAAAAGGTGATTGTTAAAACCTCAATACAATACAAATAATCCCATCAAGCAAGTCCAAAAAAGGGATTTCAATCAAGGATTAACACTTACTAACAGAAGTACAAGTAGGAAATTAATGCCACAACAACTGTGAATACACAAGAATAATGCCGGCGCATCTTTAGGTAATAATACACTTTCACACCCATCACCATGAAATTCTGACATAACATAGAGGAAATATTACTGTGCATAAAACAAAACTACATATAAAAGAATTAATAAAGAAACAAACAGAACTTGCATGTATTTACCAGAGAATTCCGAAACTAGCCACATCCTAGTGCAATTTGATAGGACTTGTCCAGACAATCATCGATTAATCTTTGCTTCTTTAATAGTGTTACTTGTCCACGAGAAATGACTTGCTCGGGGTCCAACACCAGCAACTGCAATAACACCAGTGCACTTTTACATAGGTATGATTGCCATCATGACTTATTTACTGTATTGTAAATTGTAACAGCTCCAAAATTGCAACAAATTATCAGACACTAGAAGCTTCTCAGGAAACAACATCATTTCTAAATGTGATCACACTAGATGATGTTTGGTTCAGCGATTTTGCTCCGTTATCCAAGTACACCGTAACAAATACCATTGAATCCGATTGGTTCAGTTCGGCCGTAATCAAAAGACAGGGAATCAGATCCCGCCCTTGTAGACTGCCCATTATGCACGAAACTGGGTGTAATCGGAATGCGTTACGGGCCCGAGCATTTGCGATCCACTCCTGACTCCTGAGTCCCAACACCCGACGCGGCGGACGCGCACGATCTCTTCCTCCTTGCAAGCTCCTCGTTACGAGCAGGCTCTCGAGTGCGATCGAGACGGCAGCGGCGGCGACGCTCGGGAAGAAGAGGTCCCAAGGCGGCGGCGGCCACAAAACGAGCGGCGGCGGCGGCTAGCTCGGGAGCAGACCAAAAGGTAGCGGCGGCGCTCGGGAGAAGCCCCAAGGCGGTGGCGGTATAGATCTGTAGAAGCCGGCGATGGAGCTGGACCCAGGCGGTGGCGACCTCGAATCAGGCGGTGGCGACTCGAATCCGAGCGGCGGCGGCAAGAATCGTGGCGGCGGCGTGTCAGACTCTGAAATGGCTAAGTCTGAATTTCGTAGCAAGATTCACAGTTTTGAGGGCGTTCAGTTGAAGTCGGCGACCAACTAACGTTTCGACGGATTCAGTTAAACCAACATGGAAGGCGGAGATGAAAGACATACGCTAGACCAGAGCTCCGACGCCACCCCCTTTGGTTTAGTAATTACTGTGGCGTTATCTATATTGTTGCCATTTCGACGGATTCAGCTAGATAAATTCAAACTTTACTGTTTTAACTTCAGAATGTAACATGAACTTCAATTTATCCCGGGCTTATATAACCCAGTGATATCGTTAATGAAAGTAAGAAAAGAATAACATAATTAGTGTCTCTCGTAATTTCCTGTTAGAACCCTAGTGTTCGTTATTCTCTTCGCTTATCTGAAACTTTATCCACCAAATCGACCACATTGGGTCTCTGAATCTTCAGAGTCTCACAATTGGTATCAGAGCACACACGATTCTTAGAGTGGAGATCTGTACAAATAAGGATTGGGGCGAACGAAATATTAGCTTTCGTGAAATTCCTGAGCTTGGTCAGATCGTAAGCTCAGTGCCGATTACTGATTTCTAGGGTGTGGGATGG
Organism: Hsuehochloa calcarea; assembly: GCA_036346395.1. NCBI lineage: Eukaryota > Viridiplantae > Streptophyta > Magnoliopsida > Poales > Poaceae > Hsuehochloa > Hsuehochloa calcarea. Next base: position 62,633,474 of record CM070610.1, on the reverse strand, counting down.
CTCTGATATCAACTTTTGTGAAGACTCCGGTTTATTAAGCTGGTAATGCTTAGTCACCAATTGACCCTAGCATCACAAACAAAATAACCCGTGTCTTCGAGATATGCATACTTCCCAGGAATGCAGTATACACACCCCTTTACAAAATTCACGTATCAATTCTATTCATTCACATAGAACCAAAGCACAGCAACAAACCAGAAGTTAATATAATAGAGATGATTTATTACACAAGAGAGGCCGACCGGCCAAGTAACATACAAATACTAATTAAACAGCGGAAGTGAAATGTCATAAGATGGCGATAACAAAAGAGCCAGTTAGTGTGCCTTTAACCCACAAGACAACCAACCGGACCACCAAGCTAGTCGTCAAACCCGCAGCACATCTCACAAAAGTGAGGCCCTTGGGGCTCACCTTCCTCCTCTGCAACAAATAGTTAAGCAAAGCAAATGAGTACAAAAATTGTACTCCGCAAGACTTACGTGTAGAGTAACAAACTTATACATAGCTACATGCAGGCTTATTTAAGTGGAGGCTGTATGTTTCATTTTCAGCACAAAGCAATCTTTCTTTGCAATAATGTAGTAAATTTAAAAGCAAGTTGGCAAATCTATTTTTAATGTTCAAATAATAATTTGACAACAATAATAACAATAGATAGATGACAACAACAATCCTGGAAGTGACTAAACCCATAGTCACCACAACAATAGCATGAGTTACCCATTCATACCAACCATATCAAATTTTAATTAAAAGGTTGTAGTCTAATTCTCACGGGACGTGTTCGAGCGTGTCCATAACCTAGGACGAGGCTATTCGAATAGTTTTATACCCTGCAGGGGTGTACCAATGTACACACACGTCAGAGCGCCTCTTTTGCCTCCGGAATAAGCACACTTCCTAAGGCATGCTGGCAAGGTTAAGTCCTACGAGACGTTTCCAATATTATGTATTAACCACGAGTCGCCCGTATGGATAGAAACACATACGTTGTGCCGGGGTCATCGTAAAGCCTCGGTCAACTACCCCTCACGGGTAAAGCCTTGGACAACTACGATGCCCCTCGAGGTGGAGAACCTAACCGGAGCTCTACCACCGCACACCCAACAACAACACACAAAACCCATCTACTGCGACTCGGAGCTAACACACGCCAAAGTACTAAGTCAAGAGAGGTCACATATCCTTCTCGTGTGGTTAGCACGCAAATTGCTCAGTACGGTGGCGCAAGTAATTCGGTCCTTCTTAACTTAGGCATACCACCACAATCCAAACAACCACACCATCCAACCAATATGCCCAAGTCTAAAACAATTTTTTATTTTCAGATTTTGACTTTATAAATTATCAAAGCACAAGTGTTGTACATAAAGGAGTAATAATTTGATGTGTGATCAAGACCATACTAAATCGATGATCATCCATTACTACCGAAACTAAGCATTTCTAAGCAATTTCAAATCGCAATCTACTAAGTGACAAGAGCTCATCCAAAGAACTTAAATCACAGTAATTAACCTAGGCTCATGGTAGTAGAGAATAATCAATTCCTACAGATTATGCAACTATAGGATCCACTAATCATAATTTAACACAACATAACAATGCATACATACAAGTTGCAAACAATATATTAGACTTGAACATATAGGATAAATCATGATCAAACTGCTTGCCTGGTTGCTGAGGGTCACTCTCGTGATTAGCACAATCGTTGGAACCTAACGAAAGAGCGAAAAAAGAATCGATAAGAACGACGAATACGAAAAAGACTCAACAGCAAACTTTCTCCGAATGCTTTGAAAATTTTACAGCAGCAAGAGCATGATTTATCAAGAATTTAACAACAAGAACCAATTGATTTTCATTCTTAATGCAAAAGATATGAGCAAAACAAATCTGCTCAGTCTTATAAATCACAAATACTACTGTTCATTGCAATTAAATTATTTGGCAACATTTTCTAGAAAGGTGGTGTAGCTGAAAATTTTACAGTAGATCAAGCACCTCATGATATGAACAACCCAAGTGGATTCATATCATTTAGAGCTATGATGCACTTTCTACAATTTTTCAAAGCCATGAAATAAGCAAAAGTAAAATGCATAAGTAAACTTTTTGGGAAAAGTAACATGTTCAAAACTAATTTTCACGGTAAGCTCATTAATAGAGGAATCTAACAAAATTGGATTTACTCAAAAATAGTTTACAGAGAAATAGTTATGCATTTTTTAAGTTAATTATATTTTCCAGTTAACAAATAATCCTTCTCGAAAAAATCCGAAATTAAATCGAAGTGGACGAACTTGGGTCGTTGATCTTGGATCCAACGGCCCAAGACCACGGGACAAAGCGCGCGCGCACGCGGCTCACGCGGCTCACAAACCCCACCGTTGGATTTAGATCCAACGGTCCACGTGGATCGAAACGTTCAGACGACCGAGCGTTTGAACGAAGGTGGGCCGTTAATCTAAAGATGGACGGCTCACAACGAAAGAGTTTTCGCACGGTCCGAACGTTCACGCGAACCTGGGTCGTTGATCTAGAGATCGACGGTCCACAGGGAACGACGTTAAACGCTCGCGTACAGCTCGTCCGACAAAACTCGACGGCGAAGGAAGGCTCATCGCTGGCGATTCATGTCACCGCAGTGCAAACCGAGGGCACCTACAGGTGCGCAATAGGGATGCGCACTGTAACATCCCAATTTTCAGAGCTTTAAAAATACTTAAAATAGTGGTGGTGAGAAAATTCACCATTTGGATTTATTTGAAAATTTATTTAAAAGCTTAATATGGTCTTTAAGGACAAACCGATTTAATGTGCTTAATTCCAACATCAACAATGGCCAAACTTATTTTATTTAGATTCTATTTGCTTGGATATATTTTATAGAATTTTCTAGAATTTTTCGAAGATCATTTGATATTTTTTAATTGCTATTTGCATTTTTTGGATTTATTAAAAAGAAAACTATATTTAAATCCCTCGGAACAGTGCTGGGCCGAAGCCCAACACTATTCCAGCCGCACCAGCCCAGTTGGAGTCCAGCTCAGCGCCACCTCCTCGGTTTTGCTGGCGTGGCGCCCAGGTCAACAGCCGGGTGGCACGCCATTATCTCTCCCGAGCCATCTCTTGGTGAACTGAGTTCACGGTGCACCGAGCCACTGACAGTGGGTCCCACCTGTCAGTCGGCATTTTTGTTTTGTTTTCTTTTATTTTTCGGTGGAAATTCATCACTGACGTCAGCCGACGTCATTAATCCGATTTTCCTTTATAAAAATAATTCAGGAAAATCGTTTAAATCCAAAATATGGTTTTAATTGATTTTCAAAACTTCCAAAGCACATAACTTTTGCATCCGACCTCCGATTGAGCCCATTCAAATTTCTAAATTTATATAAAATCAAGATCTATTTAATGGTGAATTTTATTTGATTTTTGGAGTTGGTTTTGCCTCTGTTATTTATTTATTTTTGTTTCTTTTGTCTCGTTTGCGCGTAGACGTCGATACTTCGGGAAGTTTTGCAGAAGAAGGAGCACCTCAAGACCAAGACCAATATCTAGATCTATTCCAAGGCAAGTTATACCTTTGATCATATTGAACCCAGTTTTTAAAATACTTTGTTTCAATGTATTGCATTCTATTTCAAGTATTTATTTAAATGCTTTTGGGTTTAGTTATTAATCCAAATTGTTATATCCACCTTGTCTATTGTATGCCATGATCTTTTATCACCCTAGATTGGTTCATTGTTAGTTGGTATTATCGTAGCACCAACGTGGGTTGGTTAGATACGAGTAGGTTGCTTAGCCATGCCACGAGTCATCATTTCATGTGAGTTGCAATTATAAACTTGACTAAGTGATTATGAAACTGTGTGTGCTGTGTGCTGTTACTCGTGATGGCATGTGTTGCACTTAATCAACAGGGTGAGAAAAGATTTGGACTGAGGTAAGTGGTGGATTCTGTGTGAATGGTGGAGCTGTGTGCTATAAACTTTGTGATTTGAGAAAAACTGGAAGTCTTGCCTTGGTCAATTAAGGACTTAACTTTGTGCGCCATTGAACTGAGCCTTACTGTACGACCACATGCCTAGTATGGGCTGGGCCTAACTTAGTAAGTTATGGAATCTTGACATTGACAACTCAGGTTGTATTTTAAGCTGTGTGATGGGATGGAGGTGTGATATGTCACATCGCGGATTCGTTCATTGATCCCTGTCCAACGATGTGTGTCGTAACCAAATGCTGTGTGTATCGGTTGGCCGGCAGGAAAGCACATCGGGAGTGTCATTGCTTGAGATGAAGTCTCTAAATGGTTTTGTTATGGTCAGTGCTAGCTACACTGATTGCATCGTGTGGGTAAAGTGTACAACCTCTGCAGAGTGTTTAAACCAATCTATTCGAATAGCCGCGTCCTCATATATGGACCTGCTCGGGAATTTCACACGAGGGGTAGATTTTCATAAAACATTTGGGAAGGGTCAGCTGTGTGAGATAACTTGTACAGTTGTGTGAATAACTTATTTAGACTATGTGTCCTTTGTGAAATCAATTGTTAAATTAATGTTATTTAATTGTTTTCAATTATGTTTTCAATCTATTATTTGTATTCAATTGCCAATGTTGCATTTCCGCAAAATAACCACAGAAGCCATTCTTTGGAATAAGCCATCATGTATAAATGCATTCTGTGGTATGACTTGCGAGTACGGTGTGTACTCACTCTTGCTAAACAAATCAACAGAAGTGGAGGAGACATCGCCTGCTTTCAAAGAAGAGTTCTACGAAGGTTGATCGTTAGGGTCTTGATCCCAGTTAGTTGCCTGTGGTAAATTGATGGGAGCTCACTGGAGTTTATTTCGTTATTATCAGCCTTGCATTGCTTAATACTTGTAATACTCGACCTTAAGGTCACAACAGTTATTTGTTATTCAAATTACTCGTTTATTTAATATTTTGTTGTATCGAGTTGATATTTCATCAATGTTGACACTGTGTGCACTAGCGTGATCCTGGACTAGTGCAGAATACACAGAGGGTCCAAATTTGCATATTTGGGTCCCGACACGCACCTGCTGGTACCACTCACACCTCCGGCGGTGGACCGGAGCGGCGGCGCGACGGCGAGGTGCGACGGCGCAAACCATGGCAATGACGACAAAGAAGGAAAGCTCTGTAACAAGGCCATTCAGCGTGTGCCCGAGCATCTAGAGACGAATGCGGAGCTACCTGAGCACTGGAGAGGCACAGAGGAGGTCGGAGCTGCTCCGGTGACGAAGTGCGGTGCTTTTGGCCGAAAATTGGGGATCTCCAATTCAGCATAGCCCTAGGGAAGATAAGTGAAATTGAGCGAATGTTAAGCTCTAGTGAATAAAGAGGGAGCAGAGGGAGAAAGAAATGGAGAGGGAGAGCCACTGTGGTACTGCCTTCACCGTGAGCTTGAAGCTCGGCAATGGCGGCCGAAATGGTTTCGGGTGAATGCAGCTCAAACAAACCAGTGGGTACTAGCTAGAGTTGCGGAAGTGCTAAAAGCAGCCATGGGGGAAACAAGGGAGCTTATGTAGTTGAGATGGCAGAGAGCAACGACAAGAAGCCTCCTCAGGTCAAACCTACCATGGGAGCACTGTGAGTGACGGGAGCAGTTGAGAAGAGGACGCACAGGGGCGGTGCACTGACCAGCATTAAAATGCAAAGAGTCGTTGGCCATGACATGGAGTGGATAGGGCGTTGCGCTGCTCACGTCTTCCTCTGTCCATGGCGCAGCGCGCACGCAAGCGAGGGAGCGCGAGGAAGGAATTGACTTGGCCACCGTTGGATCACAATCGGACGGTTCAAATGAATGGGGCGATCGGCCGGTCCAATCGGCCACTCAATCCAGGCCGTTGATCTCCAAATCGGACGGTTCAAGTGAATGGGGCGATCGGCCGGTCCGATCGGTCACTCAATCCAGGTCGTTGATCTCTAAATCGGACGGCTCTCCTGCGATCGCATCGGCGTTGCTCCGCGCCAATGTGGGCCACGCGATGTCGATCCGACGGCCCACAGTGCTCGCGCCCGATCAACCGCGGCGGTGCAGCTAGTTGATCGAACCCAGTCACTTGGCTCGAGCCCGAGTCTGACTCGCGCCCAAGGAACAATATCAACCAGTTTGAGTTTTGAATTTAAAGGTGAGATTTTGAGGAATTGCTTGAGGTAGCAAATAGGCTCCAAAAATCATGAAATTTTAACTGGAGGTTGCCGACCTTAGGATTAACCTTACATAAAATTTCTAGAGATTTTCATGCATTGCAATTTTCTCAATAAATTCTAGAAGGTTTGAATTAGGGTTTGACCAAGCTTTGGCTTGGTTTGACTTGCCTCCCAAAAATTATCAAATAATTTTTAAAAATTATGAAATAATTCAGAGGTGTTACCAAGTCTCCCTAGAACTCAGGAAAAATATTTACAGAGGTTTGGCACAAGATCTTTGCCAATGAGGTTTTTGACTAGAGTCAATTGAGGATTTTAATTTTTGATTTCCATAATTCCTTTACAAGAATTACAGAAATATTCAAGGACTTCAAGATGCAAGAAAAGTTTTAATTTCTACGTATTTTCTTACATTGGAAGCAAGGACTTAGAATTGGGATGTTACAAAACCTCCCCTCCTTACAAAAATCTCGTCCCGAGATTTGGCTCACTCAGTAAAGAAAGATGGATAGTTTGCACGGAGACGATCTTCCCTTTCCCAAGTAGCCTCATCCTCAGAATGGTTCGACCACTGAACTTTAAGGAATCTGATGGTTCTATTCCTTGTTCTTCGTTCAGCCTCATTGAGTTTGCGAACATGGTGCTCGCGATACGTCAAATCTTTATGAACATCGAGAGTTTCCAACGGAGCTTCCTCAGTTGGAACAGGGAGACACTTCTTTAGCTGGCACACATGGAAGGCATCATGTACCCCCTCAAGTGCAGCTGGCAACTCCAACTTATAGGCAACAGCTCCCTTCTTCTCGATAATACGGTAGGGATCGACATATCGAGGAGCTAACTTGCCCTTGATGCCGAAACGTTGATGGCCATTCAATGGGGAGACTTTGAGATAAACAAAGTCATTAGGCTCAAAGCTCAACTCACGACGATGACGATCCGCGTAGCTCATTTGCCTGGATTGAGCTGTGCGCAAACGATCACGAATAAGCTGGACTTGGCTCTCGGCCTCATTGATCGAGTCCGGGCCAAAGAGAGGTCTTTCACCGGTCTCAGACCAGTTCAACGGGGTTCTACACTTCCTTCCGTATAAGGCCTCGAAAGGTGCCTTGCCGAGACTAGCCTGAAAGCTGTTGTTGTAGGAGAACTTGGCAAATGACAAGCACTTCTCTCAATTTTTCCCATAGGAAAGAACACAAGCACGGAGCATATCCTCCAACACTTGGTTGACCCTTTCGGTCTGACCACCAGTTTGTGGGTGATATGCTGTGCTAAAGGTAAGACGGGTTCCCATAGCCTCTTGCAAACTATGCCAAAAGCGAGAGGTGAAAAGAGAAACACGATTCGAGACAATTGTCTTGGGCACACCATGCAAGCACACGATGCGGGAAATATAGAGGTCCGCCAACTGACCTACTGAAATCTTAGCCCGCACCGACAAGAAATGTGCTACTTTAGTCAACCGATCAATGACAACCCAGATGGAATCCTTCCCCTTTTGGGTTCGGGGCAGACCGGTGATAAAGTCCATGCCGACGGAATCACACTTCCATTCGGGAATAGGCAAAGGCTGAAGCAGTCCTGCTGGACGCTGATGCTCGGCTTTCACACGACGACACGGGTCGCACTCGGCAACGAACTTCACAATTTCCCTTTTCATTCGGGTCCACCAAAATCTCCGGCGGAGATCTTGATACATCTTTGTGGCCCCAGCATGAATAGACAAAGGCGAATTACAGGCTTCGCGGAGGATCAAATTCCGTAATTCCATGTCCTTTGGAACCACAAGGCGTTGTCCGAACCTCACAACCCCATGCTCATCCTCGGAAAAGCACTTGGCTTTTCCGTTTTTGACAATTTCCTTGATGCGGCTCACTCCAACGTCCGACTACTGAGCGGACTTGATCCAATCCACCAAGGTTGGTTGCACAACCAAGGCAGCGAGGGAACCATGCTCAACCAAACCCAAGTTGAGACACTGGAACTCCTCCAGAAGGGTGGGTTGAAGCTCCTTGAGCAACAAGGCATTGCAATGCGCTTTGCGACTGAGCGCATCGGCAATGACATTAGCCTTACCCGGATGGTAGTGAATACCTATATCATAGTCCTTAATCAACTCCAACCATCTCCTTTGCCTGAGGTTCAGGTCAGGTTGGGTGAACAAATACTTTAAGCTTTTGTGATCCGAATACACTTCACAACGATTACCGATTAGGTAATGTCGCCAAATCTTAAGTGCATGAATCACAGCAGCCAATTCTAAGTCATGGGTAGGATAGTTGAGTTCATGAGGTCTCAATTGCCTTGATGCATAGGCCACTACCTTGCCTTCCTGCATAAGGACACAACCGAGTCCCCGACGAGAAGCATCGCAATAGATATTGAAGCTTCGATGGATATTGGGAAGAACGAGAACGGGAGCGGTGGTCAAACGCTTCTTGATACTTGGAAGCTTTCCTCACACGCATCGGACCACAAGAACCTCTTGTCCTTCTTGAGCAACTCCGTCATCGGCTTCGCGATCTTGGAGAAGTTCTCGATAAAGCGACGATAATATCCCGCTAAACCAAGAAGCTCCACAGTTCGGTTACCGAAGTAGGCTGACTCCATGAAAGAACATCGCTGACCTTGCTAGGATCAACGGCTACGCCTCCTACTGAAAGAACATGGCACAAGAAAGCCACCTCCTTCAACCAGAATGCACACTTGCTGAACTTCGTATACAGCTGGTGCTCACGAAGCTTGCCTAATACAAGCATCAGATGCTCATCGTGTTCCTCCTCATTCTTGGAGTAGATAAGAATATCATCGATGAAGATCACGATAAACTTATCCAAATACTCAATAAATACCGAATTCATGAGGTTCATGAACAAGGCAAGAGCATTGGTTAAGCCGAATGACATGACGGTGTACTCATACAAGCCGTAGCGAGTAGAGAAAGCCGTCTTTGGAATATCCTCAGGTCGAATCCGATCATGATGGTATCCCACTCTCAAATCAATTTTAGAGAAAACTTGAGCTCCATTTAATTGATCAAAGAGATCGTCGATGCGGGACAATGGATACTTGTTCTTTACCGTGACTTCATTATGCGGACGATAATCAACACACATGCGTAAAGTATGATCCTTCTTCTTTACGAAGATTGCAGGACAACCCCATGGAGATGAGCTAGGGCGGATGAAACCCTTTTCTTACAGCTCACTAAGTTGCTTCTTCAACTCCACCAACTCGTTCGGTGGCATCCGATAAGGCCTCTTTGAAATCGGGGCAGTACCGGGAACCAACTCAAGGACAAACTCGAGGTCTCGAACTGGTGGCATCCCTAGAAGATCATCGGGAAAGACATCAGCGAAGTCACGAACTGTTGGGACTTCACTAATATCTAGAGCGGGCTTCGCTTCAAACGCGAAGAGATACGGAACTAGTAGCTTCGGCGAAAAGCGAACCTGCTCGCCGGAGGGACTAGATAAAAAGATGCACCTCTGGGCGCAATCGATTTGCCCCATGTGCTGAGACAACCAATCCATGCCAAGAATAACATCTAGACTCGCTGAATGGAGAAGGATAAGATTTGCTAAGAATCTCACTCCCTCGATCACGATAGGAACGTTCTTACACTCGGATTCAGCTCTCAACTCCGATCGGGAGAGCGAATGAGTAGCGGGACCGACAATGGAGTAAAAAGGAGCTCACTAATAGCAGCAAAAGACTCAGAAACAAATGAATGAGATGCTGCTGAATAAAACAAGACAGTAGCAGGATAAGAGTTTACAGAAAGTGTACCTAGCACAACGTCGGGTGCCTCCCGAGCCTCCTTCGCGGAGATGAGGTTGACGCGACAACTACCCACGCCTTGGGTAGCCGGGACGATCTTCTGGTCATGCGAAGAACCACTTCCTTGCCCGCGTCCTCCATTAGGACGAGGGGCCGCTCCTGTCTTCTTAGGGCAATTATTTGCATAATGGCCCTTCTGCTTGCAGAAGAAACAAGTGATGTCCGCAAGGTTGCGGGGACCACTCTGCTGACTCGCAGGTGCACGTGATTGGGGCACGGCCTGCGATGAACGAGGGGCAGATGCTGACGACCTCTGGGGTGCTGAAGACTGAGAAAGGGACCCATGAGACTGCCCAAAACGAGAACAGAAGGCGCCGGCCCTGGACGACTCGTGGGCCTCCCACTAACGCTTGCGGGAATTCACAAGCGTTCTCCCTGAATGCTCGGCGATGATGGCCTTGTCCACCAAGGTCTGGAAATTAGGGAAGTCACGATGGATAGCTTGTCCTGCAGCTCCTTAGACAAGCCATCCTCGAACTTCTCTTGCTTGGCATCATCAGTGGTCACCTCATCCCGAGCATAACGAGCCAAATGGTTGAACTCGTACAGGTACTCCGTGACTGAGAAGCGCCCTTGCTTGAGCGACAAGAACTCCTTCTTCAGCTTCATCAAGCCGGCAGGAATATGACTCCGACGGAAGGCAGTGCGGAACTCCTCCCAAGTGACGGTGTGGTCCGCGGGCTGCATGGCGAGGAAGCTCTCCCACCATGGCAACGCTGCACCCTCAAGCTGATGGGATGCAAACAGCGCCTTCTCGTGCTTCTGGCACTGCGCTATGCGAAGCTTCCGCTCAACCAGACGATAGAATCGAAGTAAATTGAAAAATTGTAGCTTTTGGTTGAATCTGGCTGTTCTTGATCAAAGAAGGGGTTATTTCCTCTGTTCCTCTTGATCTTTTGCTGTCTTTAATGTGATGGAGAAGAGAAGGGAGGAGGAGTTGCGTGGCTTTGTGTATGCTCTGGGTTTCAAGTTGTTTGCTGTGTTGGCTGCTTGGATTTGGTGTCTGCTTGCTGGGTTAGGCTGGTACTGGGGAGAAAAAATGGAAATGAAATAGCGGCTTTGCCAAAGCGGGCGGAGGACGGCAGTGGTGCCGGGTCAGGAGGAGAGTGGAGGTTCTGGGGGGGGGGGAGGACGCCTGGCTCGAGGGGAGAGGAGGAGGCCATGGCGCCCTGGGGAGGAGGAGGGGAGGCTCGCATGGCCTGGGGTGGAGGGAGAAGGCGGTGTGAGGAGGGGGTCGGGGGAGGCCGAGGGGCGGCGCCGCGTGGTGAGGAAGCAGGCGGCGGCTGACGCGGGAGGAGGAGGGGGTCGTCGCGAGGGAGGCCAGGGGCGTCGCGAGGGAGGAAGAGGGTTTGGGTCCGGGCGAGGGTTGTCCAATGATAAAAATGGGTAAATTACTTCGAATTTGAATGGTAAACGTGGAACCCAGTTTCTGCTAAGCGGCGGTTTTCTAATGTTATACGCGGCTTTCGACTTCGAGAAAAACCGATGAAAAAAGTCGCCCGTTTAGAACAGTTTCTAGTTTTTTCGAATGAAAAACTGACGCCAAAGCTATCCCAAACACGTGTGTGTTAACTGTTAGGCTTTACAAGATGAGTTGATGCTAAAAACGCGCAGAAATGAACTAGTGATCCAGGCCAGAATCTTCAAGACTCCGACCAAATATCATCTTCTTTGGCGGTATTGGCACGTTATACGCAGCTTTCGACTTTAAGAAAAACCGGTGAAAAAAATCGCTCGTTTAGAACAGTTTCTAGTTTTTTCGAATGAAAAACTGACGCCAATGCTATCTCAAACACATGTGTGTTAACTGTTAGGCTTTACAAGATGAGTTAATACTAAAAACGCACAGAAATGAACTAGTGATCTAGGCCAGAATCTTCGAGACTCCGACCAAATACCATCTTCTTTGCCGGTATTGGCGCTTGTGGCGTCATCCTCGTGAAGCCTAGTGCCGAGCGTCGCAACCACTCCACTTGATTCGCCTCTGGCGCAAGGACGTGTATAGGTTCTCTACAGTACGCATGCTTCCCATTGGAGAGGAAGACGTGATGTCAAGTAGCATATGGGTTTCCTGTAGTGAAATTAAACAACACGGCTTGAAGTTAACATGTACATACATTGGTAGCTATTGGAAGGTATTTTCTCTCTCTCATTCACACTTCATTGTGATATTTTACTTCTGATCTACAACATTTGATAGAAATATAAATCATCGTGTTTTCTTTGCATTTGCCTTTGCCGTTGCGTTGTTCGAGAAAGCTACAGATAGTCATACATGTAAATCCTATTGAGTGGCAATTAAAAGACGGCAATCATACACTAGTTGTCCTTCCTGTTGACTCCAAATTAGTAAAAAAGAGTTCGAACTGAAGTCTTTGGATGTCTCAACGGAGACGCACCAGATGCAGTAGCCGGAGATGAGTGAGCAGGCCACAATAAGTGCATAAAAGTGTGATTTGGTGGTCTGTTTATTCCATATGTTTCGGCCCACATTTGTGTAGATTGATGTAAACTTATCTGGTCATTGTCAATATTTGCTACAACACGATCCAGTAGATGCAACACGAACGAAAGAATCTGCGGTCAATTTGAATGTCCAATGATGTCTGTCAGACTAAGGCAACAGGTCATTTGCTTATCCGAATCAATATCGTTTTTGGTATTTTATTAGAAAACAGAAAAAAATGTCAGCTTAAAATGGTAGAGATATGATCAAAAGTTTTGTTACGCTTGGCAGCCCTAGAGTGTCAGGATGCCACCTGTGAGTACGAGTTTTTTTTCCATCAAATATTTGCATATATATATTTCTTCACTCAAATCTAATGTTTTTTTTTTACAAAAGCAAGATTTCTATATAAGATTGTGGCTCTTTGTATAACATGTTTTTGCATGTCTTTGGACGCTTGGTTGGCACAAGCGAGCTTAAGGAATCATTAAATTAGTGAGGAGCAATATAAAATACGGTACTAATATTTGCAAAACAAGAATATTAGTTGATGGGATAAAATGACTTTGAAATATAACAAGAGCTAGTCTCGCAATTGCGCGGACCCTGCTAGTTTGTAGCAATACTGTGATGAAATTTCATCCTCATGTGTTCGAGTGTTTCAAGTTCCCCAAAAGTTTAAAATTTTCCATAAGCACAGGCGTTTTCGTATCAAACAAATCCCATGGCCCATGTTGCCTCCCCCCACTTGATTCGCTCACTAGCCACTCCCACAGACCATTGCCACGTCACCGATCCGCCTCAACTGCAGTGTCGAATCCCCTACCATCCAACCACAATCCAACGCCAACCAAGCCCACTCCCACGGATCCATCCAGCGCCCTGGCCACGTCACCGATCCACCGAACAAAACCATCCCCTCAAAATTGAAATCCTCCGGCCCAAACCCCAAACGAAAAATTCCCCACCTACCTCCCAAATCGCCCCCTATTAAATCCACCCCAAATCCACGGCTCCTCATCAATCTCTCTGCACGTCCATTCCAAATATCTCTCGTAGTAGTTGTTCCGAGTTTGTACAATCTCCGGCGATGTCTGGGCGCGGCAAGGGCGGCAAGGGGCTGGGCAAGGGCGGGGCGAAGCGCCACCGCAAGGTGCTCCGCGACAACATCCAGGGGATCACGAAGCCGGCGATCCGGAGGCTGGCGAGGAGGGGCGGCGTGAAGCGCATCTCCGGTTTGATCTACGAGGAGACCCGCGGTGTGCTCAAGATCTTCCTTGAGAACGTCATCCGCGACGCCGTCACCTACACGGAGCACGCCCGCCGCAAGACCGTCACCGCCATGGACGTCGTCTATGCGCTCAAGCGCCAGGGCCGAACCCTCTACGGCTTCGGCGGCTGAGGGTGAGCGCGCCGTGCTGCTTCTTCTGGTGCTTCTGTTGGGTCTTGGTGACGTGCCTTCGCTTTGACGGTGTAGAGAGTGTCGTTTGTAGGTTGTTATGGTTGGTGTAGTTAGTAGGATTCGACTCCTGGCTGTAACTCGTTCGTTTCCTTCGCTGCAATGACATGTTAATTCCAAAACTAGTGATTCCCGTCGCTCCGTTTGCATTTGTGATTTTGCTGCTGCTGTGTTTCGTTCCCAATCCTAGCAATGCCCTTTTTAAAGAGAATTTTGACTCGTTCCTTGCTCGATTGGAGGCCTCTTGCCGAGAAATCTGATAGTTTGAATTTTGATCGGGATATTGTGCCGAGTTTGTAATGGGCGTAGGACAGCTACTGTTCCGAGGTCAATTTGTGAAAAAACTGAGGGACGGAGAGGGTTGTACCAGGGAGGTGATGAGGAAGTTGAAATGAAATGTGACTTAGACGACGCGACTCCCGAAGATTACACATGCTCGTTACTCTACGAAAACCTCTGGATGTCTCTTAGTACTCACAAAAACCGAATTTTGGATTATTTTGGTTGTATACTGTACGGAAATTACCGTTCTAGCTCTCATATCTGCGAAATTTTTATTGTAGCTCCCCGTACACATCTGTTGTGGTCCTGTACGGCAGTAGGCGATCTGCTGCCGTGTCGGACTGCAGCAGGCACCTGCATAGTGTGCTTAGTTGTGTACTTTTTTTGAATTTTTATTTTCTCTGCATAATTCTTTGAAATCAAATATTTGTAGGAATTTTCTAATATAGAAATTGAGCACCAAATATTATGAATTTTTTTTTTGTAAGACTCCCTACACAGAGGACTTGATTGTGTAAATTTTACGTAATTTTATATGCTCCAAAATTATCTCAACAAATTCAGAGTCTATGTTTGAAAATTAGGACGATACGCTTAGTTGTGTATCGCGTGTTAGAGAACATGTAGTTTTTTTGAATTTTTATTTTCTCATCAAAAGAGTATAATTCCGATTTGAAATTTGTAGGAATTTTCTAATATAGAAATTGAGCACCAAATATTATGAATCTTTTTTTTTGTAAGACTCACAAGTATCTACACAGAGGACTTGAATTAGGTTTCATGATTTCATGTGACTTGAAATGTGAAGTTTACTACCACAACATGACTACTCTTGGGAGCAATATAGCTAAGACGCACGCCACGCTCCGCACGCCTCTTTATTATAAGATTTGTAACACCCATCGAGATCAATAAGATAGTCCGGCTATTGCTCGTGTTGGTCATCTTACTGCATCACATAATTCTATCTTAATATATAATAGACTAGTTTAATGCTCGTACTTTGCTGCAAATTAAAAAAATCATAGTCCAATTATGTCGGATTGTCAATCGTTATTATACTCAGCGATACGATCTGAACTATCGATGCTTTACTCGTCGATCCAACAAACGCCGAAAAGAGTAAAGAAGATATACGACCACCAACTCTAATTTATTAGCAGTAGATTGTCCGAGGATTCTCCTCGTTATGTTTGCACAGACTGGTAGCAGTTTGACTTGGATGAAGAGTTTAGAATTCCCAAGTGCACGGAATAAATCCGCGACGACGCCGGCCCCAAGCAGCTCCCAGCCGGCCACTTACCGCATGTTTTAGTGAAGTGCCCTACTTTGCCACATTCAAAGCAAGTGCCTAGATTTGTTTGTCTCTCGGGACAGTGGGACACAAAGTGGTCCACCTTACCACACCAAAACATACGACAGGTCGATGAGTCCCATGGGCGACACACCGTAGCTCACCCACCGCCCATGCACAGTGGGTTCGCAACATCCTCGCCACGACACGATGTAAGCTGGATGGCTCGCCACGCCTTCTCTAGGAACCGGTCCATGACCTCTCTGACCTCCTGTGCCGTCATGCTAAAGTCCTCTTCAAGAGTCCGAGTATGCATGGAGGTCGCAAACTCGTACATATCCCATTGGAGATCGTTATGTACACATAATTAGCAAGTTAGAAACCGAAAACATGCTTAGGAAATGAGAAGTATGGACCGTGTAATACGTACCACGCGATAGGATGTGTCAGTCCCCGCAGCCTCGTGTTGTGGTAGGTTGTCCATGACCCTGACACAATGAACCCTCGTCCGAGTAGAGTACCACTCGACGTACTCTCGTACGTCCTAGGGTGGTGTCAATACCACACCAAAACATACGACAGTCGATGAGTCCCATGGGGATTATGTCCTTCTTTCGGTAAGGGTTAGTGGGTGGCTCTATATTGATGTATTCGAACTCGATCTTGACGAAGCATTTCTTCATCTTGCCCCTGGTCCTGCTAGGTTGGTTGTTTGCGTACCACAGAAGTGTGGTGATGCCTATGGGTCTTGTCTTGATGGGTTGGGTCAAGGTTGGCAGCTTCGAATGGGGCTTTCGTCCCCATCCATGCTCGTCATGTTGGTCTTGATGCCTATTGGCGCTTTCAGCAGAGTTAAAGAAAGTAGCATAGGATAGGGAGAAGATCGCGGGGATAAGGTCACTAACCCATTTTTCTTTTGAAATTCACAATTTTAACATACGAAAAGCCAGGGAGACTCAAACAATCACATAATTTCTTTAAAACTAAGCTTTTCCTATGACTGCGAAATACGACACCTATGGGCAAAATAGGCAGTACACAGGTTCCAACTGAAATCTCACAACAGTACAATCGTCTACTTGCGGCAACACACACATGGGTTGCACAGTCCTGCGCACAAGGGTTACTCAAAATGAGATTACCCTATCATAACAAGTTGTCACATTCGTGGACTTAAGCTTTTGAAGCTAGGGTAAGGGTAGAGGAAATCAACCACCTTTTGAAATCAAAAGAAGATCCGACATAGGTAAGAGAGGGCCATTTTTAGGAGGGATGAGAATGAGCAATAATACTTATATTTTTCATGAAGCACTTGTAGATGAAGATAGATTTTGAAAGTTGTCTACAAATGAAGCTAACGTCCATGCTAACTAAGGTTACGACCTACAGTCGAAATGGCTCTGATACCAAGTCCGCTAGATCCCAAATATAAAATTTGGAATCTTCTGTGTTTACAACACTAGTCACTGGATTAGTAGCTAGTGCCTACAGTTACATTATTGAATATCAATCACATATCACAAATATGTAAATCTATTGCATAATAATAAACAAAGTCTAAATATGCCTTACGGCTGTTGACTTGCAGAATGGCAAGACATGCCAAATACATTTCAAAGAACAGGAGTGAAAAGCAGAATAATAGTATACCACGTGGAACCCTCACGATATACCCACATACAACTGGCTGGGTCCGCGACCTAGTTCTTGTCCATCTTGATCTCTAGTCTTGACGAATGCTCGTAAGTGTCCACATAGTTTTCTTCTTTTGTGCTTACTGAATAATAAGATATTGAGCGAGCATGGGTACACAACCATACTCGCGATCTAACATACATAACGCATATATATAATATGCATGGTTGATAAAAGGAATGGCATGTGGTTCTTTTGTTTGCATAAAGCAACTTATTGAAATAGATTATGTAGTAGCAAATCCTCAGACCTAGTATTTTTAACTAACACAGGTTTTAACAAAGTTGAGTTTTGTTGTAAAATACTAGTCGAGGCTCCAACCTCCTATATTACCGAGTGGCTCCATCCACCCAATTCTCATGTTCTTTCTCGGGTCACATCCCGTACTTATCACTAGTTCTCAACCAGGCCATCTCAAACCTCTAGGCTCGAACTCATCCTTTCATTCCCTCTCACAAATTATTTTATAAAAATGAAAGCCACTTCAAGCAAATTCTCAGTACTGCCCATGGCCATGGGCAGGGGTGGAGCTGGGCCTTGGGCCTCCCGGGCACCGACCCGAGGCCCAGCGTCAAATGCCATATGAATTCTTGATGATCAACTGGCTTTTTACAGTGAAGGAACGTGTCTAGGGGTGGATAACGAGCTGGCTCGGCTTGGCTCGTTAAGAAAACGAGCTCGGCTCAGCTGGCTCGTTAAGCTAACGAGCAAAATACCAGGCTCGGCTCGGCTCTTTAAAAAACTCGAACTCGACTCGTTAGACTCGTTATCAATAAAAATCCATGCAGTCTATCCGTGTTAATCAACGATTATGCTACCATTACCATGCACCATCTCTATTATGCAATTAACCCGCTTATAGTATGTGAAAATGCTTGATTCATTCTGAAGCCATTAAACATATGCCACTCAGACAAAGCTACCATTCATTCTGAAGCCACTAACAGGATGGGCGGGTGGTGGTTTGTGGGGCGGGTGAAACAGGGAAGGAACTGGAAGGCCAAGCGCACGAGTCTTGAGCTACCGAGCATTAGGGATGAGGGACTTAGGGAGTAGGGTTGCGCTGAGCCCAATGACTAGTGGACTGGGCTAGGAACTAGCCAGTGGGCTGCCTGGTGGTCAACAACCGAGATGGCCAGGAACTCTGGACGTCTAGTGAGTGAACGAGCTAAACGAGTTAATGGGCAACTCGTGAGTCAGCTCGGCTCGGCTCGTTAAGAAAACGAGCTAAATTGTCAGCTCGGCTTGGCTCGTTAAGGGACCGAGTTCGAGCCTAGTTGACTCGAGCCCTTAACGAACCGAGCTAGCTCGCGAGTTTTGAGCTTTTTTCCACCCCCTAAGCGTGTCACTCTTCCCACGACTGGGCCGGCTACGCCACTGGCCGTGGGTACAGCTATCCATATAGTTTTCTCACTCTGCAGAGTTCGCACACTTTATCGACAAGAGATAATCAACTTATAATGTTCGTCTGACACACTTCCATAGGTGTGCGACTAAGATGATTATCACAAGGTCTTTACAATACCACACTACAATGCAACTCCACCCGCTAGGTATCACCTCCTTCGGCCACGCCCCTAGAAGGTCTCCCACTTGCGCCGTGTAGCTCGGTGGCTCTCTTACCCTTAATTCACACCACCCACCCATCAATGGTGAACTTGCGATTTGGCGAACAAATTAGTCAGCCAGGTTGTACCCATTATGGGCTTGTGGTTGCACTGTTTTTATATGAGAGGTCATCACAAGATCCGGCTCCTTAATTGACTTGGGTTTCTTTTATTTTAAAATACTTTTCTAGCTCAACATACCAGTAAGGCTCCAACCTCGACTGCTCAATTTTAGTTTCAAGTTTTAAATAATGCCAGGGCAAATCATTGCCCGCATACTAATGTACCTAAACAAGGCTAAGTATAATACTTAGGTACAAACTTAGTAGCTAGTATATATACCATTAGTCTAAAGTAACAAAGGATAGTGTTCAAGTTCAAGGATTGGAAGTTTATACACAATTATCATTAAGGTATTGGCTATGAGCTAAATCAACATATTTGTATAAACCATAGCAATGCAATTTCATAATTTTAAAACAATATAATTGTATTTCAAAAGTACGTGCAAAATGATTAAAGTGTTGACTTGTGTTGCTCAATGTTCTAATAATCTTGGTCTTGTTCATGCTCTTGCTCGAGCTAGTGCTCCGCCATGGCTTCAGATTCTAATTATGCGTATTACGATCGAACGTCTGAAAGCAACCAAATGAAATCCAATAAATCCAAATGCAAGTAAACCAAGAAAACATTTCAAATGAAAGCCAATAAACCCAAGAGTGTTTGAAGCAGAAAATACTTCAAACAAAACTAAACATACTTAAGGGTACGTTGAGAGAAGGAAGTACTCCAAATAAAACAAATCATATTTAGTGGAGCTGATGAAGGAAATACTTTAGATGAATTACATCCAAGAGAAGTTGACGAAGGAAATACTTTAAACGAAGTATATCCAAAGGAAGTTGATGAAGGAAATACTTCAGACGGAACGAAGTACATCCATGGATATTTAAAATGGAGAAAATACTTCAGACCATAGTAGATAAACCAAAACTCTATTCGTTTGGTCTAGTGATGGGGTTTTAGGTGATAGTCAGAGTTAGGGTTATGTAACCGTTGGATCCGGAGTGAGGGCGAGAGGAATCAGACTCTCAGAAAGTTCGATGGTGCAAGGAGTTAGGACTCTAATGGGAGGGGGAGAATATTCATAGGAATATTCCTCATCGGTTACCTAGATGGGAGAGATCACACAGTTTGGTTGAACTGTCTGATCCATCTTCGGGTCACGAATTGTCTAACTACTTGGAACAGAATGCGATGGATGATGGCTGGATTCTATACGAGGTTGATTGGTGGTTGATTACTATCATCCACCTGGAGACCTATCACCGTTATCCATATACAACTCCTAAATGAACTAATGATTCCTTTAGTTATTACTTCCTATTTATCGAGGAAGTTCCATGATCCTTACATGGAACTTCCTTGCATTAGCTAGATATCAGTCTTACACCCTTAGTGGTGTCTATGGTTGCGAGTTTCACCTTAGAGGTAATATATACTTATTCTTATTACTTACATTGATTGACATATACTGAAGTAAACTTATTACCCTGGGGTCGACCCTTAGCTATAGCACCTGCTGCAACTACTTCTAGTTAAGTAGATAGCTACTATACAAGGCCTATGTGATCTTATCTATTAGTCCTAGTTTAGCGATTAATCCTATCACCTCGATTGCTAGTATGAAGCTAGGTCACAACTACCACTAACCTTCATGACTATCTAATAGTACTAATAATCTTAGAGACTATGAAATTCATATTTTATCTTCTAGTTCTAGGTAAAATCTAATTGTGTGTGAGGCACGCTCGTCATCTTATGTTTTAATTGAATTGTGCTTGTTGACTGAGCTACCTCTCAAGCCAGTCATTGTTAATGACCTAGAGTTAATAGTCACCTAAACATTCCTTATTGTTTATGTGACTACTTCTTGTCAAGGTGTCCATTTGATGGTTTGAAACCATCTCAATCAAAGGTCCTATGTGTTAGTGGCATGTCATAATCCCAGTTAGATGTCAACAAAAGTGATCACTTTACCTATTCGATAGTTTGGTAAGAGCCTACTTGTAAGTGTATGTATATGCCGAGACATGACTGTATTATCTTAACGAAACGCTTATTGACTTGATGCAACTCTTAGTTACAATGCGGCCTACTGGTATTGAACTGTTTAGTTAGACAAACACTAACCATGCTTACTAATCTTTGTTTCTTCCTTGGTTGCAGTGGACTACCAGTAGGTCACATGTTCTTGATAATTGACATAATCAATGCTTAATAAATCCATTAGCATAATCCATATGTCAATTGATATACGTGCATATACATATACTTTTATCCACTTGCTTATTCTATGTAAGTATATGGGAGCTTATATGTCACACTAATGATAATTAACTACTTATCCAATTGCGTAGGTTAATTATTTTAGTTTAATTATTAATTATCATAACTAGGTTTGTAATGGCTACATGAATTACCCATCCATTTAAACTATCCCACTAATCCTAATTCACCATTTGAGCATGTGCTTTACTAATTGAACACGTGTTAGCTAATTAACCCACTAATAGTCCTTCATTAACAATCTACTCGGTGGGTACTAACCATCATTCACCCATATTAATACATACAGAGGGGGAGCAAAGAGAAGGCAGAGCAAGGGAGATGCAGAGGAGCCAGGGGCGACGCTTGTCGCCGGTGAGGGAACCATCAGAGGCTGCCGATGGTGGGAAAAACAGGTTGCCATGTGGGAGAGGGGCCAGGAGGTGTGGCGTGGCGGTCCAGGTGGCGGAACGTGGCGCCGGGCGCCGGGAAGAAGATGGGGGTGACGGTGCTTTGGTGGAAGAGGGGTAGACTTTGGGCGAGCACGAGCACCAGGAGGGTGAAGGGACTCACCGAAGTGGATTGCGGTGCCCCGTGTCATTACTCCGAGGGTAATCACACTTAAACATACGGATTACTATTCATCTGCCCGATAGAACACCGCTCCGATGAATAGTAAGCTTTACCCAGTTAACGCAACAAAATAATAAGATAGAAACTGCAGTTTATTATACATTTAGCCACGCAAGGCTAAAGTATTTAATACATTTATTTAATTACAATAGGGAAAGAATTCCCCTCGCTTGCTTGCCTCGCTCCATCAATCGTCTACTCGTCCCGTTTGCCCACGGTTGACAAAAATTCGCGTTTGCGAGGCAGCGTTCTAACTCATTGGGCCACGTCTCTGCACAAAGTTATCTCATTGGATCACGTCGTTGCACAAAGCTATCTCGTTGGGTCACATCTTTGCGCAAATCTAACTCGTTGGGTCACGTCGCTGTGCAAAGTTGACTCATTGGGTCACGTCGCTGTGCAAAGTTATCTCGTTGGGTCACATCTCTGCACAAAGTTGACTCGTTGGGTCACGTCGCTGCGTAAAGTTGACTCGTTGGGTCACATCGCTGCGTAAAGCTGACTCGTTTGGTCACGTCGTTGCACAAAGTTGACTCGTTGAGTCACGTCGCTGTGCAAAGGATCAGGCGACCGACGTACCCGACCGGCGCGAGGAGCCAGAGGTGGTGTCGCGACATCAAGGTTCGACGTCGGTAGGGTCGGCTCCGGTGCACCTGGCAACTGAGAAGCCCCCGCGGAGGCCTAGTCCTAGGGGAAGTAGAAGTCCTTGGCGAATATCTCATCGTACGACAAGTCCGCTTTGTCCCAACGTGGTGCACGAGCTGTGAAACATTACGTTACGCATGCAATCATGGGAAAACCACGAAATAAGATGTTACAAAATCAAGCAAGGTAGTCATACCTGGGGCCACGAAGGCAGCCGTGGACGACTCCGCGTACTCATGTCCCGTGTATTGGTGGAACTAAGGACATGCAATAAAAGATTGCCGTTAGTAACTAGTGGGGTTCGAAATAAAGAAGCGAAAGTGAATGTATCATGCTCACCTGCAAACCGCCTGTGGAGCTCCCACTACGGTGCCATGAGGACCCGCCCGCCACGTCCGGGGGAGGAGCCCGTGGCCGTGAGCCACCATGGCTGCCCCCTCGTCCACGCACTGGTGGGTCCACCGGTTCGTCGGCGTGCGACAAGTCGCGATATGGATCCCTTGTCTCGCCTTCTCCGTGATGCGCCTAAGATCCATCTGATCTCCCCCCAAGCGACAACTGCTGCGTGGAGCCTGTCAACTCGAGGATCTCCCGATGTAGATCCACCTGCACACGTAATCAACAAGTTGGAAACCTATATCTAGCGAATTAAATATGAAGTACCGATCATTCAATACGTACCACGCGATGGAATGCATAGTCTTGCTGTGTGGGGTGCGTGTTAGACGTCGCAGCTTCGTGTCATGGTGGGTCGACCACGATCCAGACACATCGAAGCCTTGTCCGACTGGTGTACCACTCTATGTACTCCTCGTACTCCCTAGGGTCGTAGTCAACATCCTCCAAGACGACGTTAGTGTAGGCGCTAAGCTAGCCCTCAACCCAAGGGAACATCTTCTTCACCTAGGTGGTAGTACCACGTACTCCATTCCTAGTGTACCAGTGGACGGCAAGACAATTATTTGGTATGTATGTTACACAGATTGTGCTAAAGAATTAAGGTTGTACTAAAGAATTAAGGCACGAACTTACCTATGGAACTGGGTCGGCAGCTGCTACGCCCAGGCGGCGGGGACCTGCTGTCGCAGATCGAACTGGCGCATGACCCGCACCACCTGGTACTCCTCCACGAAGACCTCGTGCGCTAAGGCCCTCCACGTGTACCTGCACACGTAGTATCGAGTGCATAGACTCGACAGTCCTCCGGATGAGCACGCGGACACCCTTTCCTGAGTGTATGGTCTCGAGATGACATGGTCATTCGTTAGCTGGTCGAATACCGCGACGTAGCTCGGGTACCACCCATGCGTGGTGATCGATGTGTAGGTCACTTGTGGAATATATAGAAGGAAAACTTAGCATACGAATTGTGATTGCATTGCGAGAAAATAATAAATGTTCACGGTACACGTCACGTGTCGCACAGTGCGCAGTATGTCGCGCGCAGCACGATTGGACCCCATGTGTAGGGCTGGATCTCCTCCACCGTCCAGTCTACAAGCTCACGTGCGTAAAGCATGCAGTGCTTATTGACGCTGTCGCTGTGGGACCCCAGGAGCATGACCCACTCAAACAGCCACAGCAGGTACTGTGGGCTCTACGGTCTAGAACTACGCTTGTGAACCAAGTCCACTAGGACCATGGTTCCACACGTCAGCAGTGCATCGACTTTTCTATAGAAAAAGAGTTCAATTATAAATTTAAAGTACGTAGGCCCCCACCTGTCAATCACTATAGGATTTTTAAAATAAGAAATAAATTGAAGAGAAAATAAAGACTGGTGGACCCCACCTGTCAGTGAGAGGATTCTCTCTCCCTAGTTAATTTTAGGGATTTATTTGGATTGAAACTTTAGAGAGCCCGTTCTTTCTCGTTTTAAATCTAAATTGAACGATTCTTGCTTCTAAATTTAAACCCTACCCAACCAACCAGAAAAATATCAATTTGTGGTTTATTTGAATTTTTGAATGCAATTTGAATTCTTTCATGCTTATCTGAACTTGGTCGTTTTCATGTATATATATACCAAAGCTCCCGAGGAACACCAGATTGAGCAAGACCAAGGCCCCCAAGACCTCGAGCAAGTCATGTCAACACTTTGATCATTTTGCACCTACTTTTGAAATACAATTATATTGTTTCAATTACGAAATTGTATCGCTATGCTTTATACAACTATATTAACCTAAGCACATAGTTAATACCTTAACATTAATTGTGTATAAACTTTTAATCCTTGAACTTGGACCCTATTCTTTGTCACCCTTAACATTAATTGTGTATAAACTTTTAATCCTTGAACTTGGACCCTATTCTTTGTCACCCTAGGACTAATGGTATACGTACTAGCTACTAAGTCCATACCTAAGAGTCATGCTTAGCCTTGCTTAGGTACATTGACATGTGGGCAATAATTGCCCCGACATCATTCAAAACTAGATTGGGGCAATCGAGGTTGGAGACTGGCTGATATATTGAACTAGAAACGTTTCTCAAAACAAAAAGAAATACCAAAAGACAAATTTTGACTTGGGCGAATGGAAAGTGTGACGGGTGCTAGTAGAGAGCATGACAGAGTGGGTATGTGGAAATACCGCTCGAGTCAATAAAGGACTGAGTTCTAGTAACGGACTTCTCGTGTAAAAATAGTGCAACCACAAGTCTATAATGGGTACGACCTGTGTAACATCCCAATTTTCTAAGTTTCAAAACCTTTTGAGTAGTTTAGTCATTTAGAAAAATTCACCAAGTTTTATTTGAATTTCTTCAAGTTTAAATGAGACTTTCAATTGTAATAATAATTTATGTGACTAATCTGAACATCAATTAACTCCAAAACTATTTTATTTGACTTCTTTGTACTTTGAAATATTTTCTAGATTTTTTTGAATTGTTCTGAGTTCATTTGCTATTTTTAATTTGCCATTTGGATTTTCTGGTATTTCAAAAATAGAAAAACTATTTAAATCTTGGGAAATCACTCAGGCTGAATCTCTTTAGTCCGTGTCGATTTCTTCAAGCCAATATGCAAATGTCACCATTTGAAGTTTTGTATGGTCGTGCGTGTAGAACCCCTCTAAATTGGAAAGAAATAGTCAAACGTTTGGTATTCAGATAAGATATTATCCAGGAAGCAAAAGGCCAAGTGTCTAAGATCAGAGAAAGATTAAAGATTGCTCAGTCTAGATAGAAGAGTTATGTTGATAATCATCATCATGATGTAAGCTTTGAACCAGAGGATTTTGTTTATCTTCGAGTTACTCATCTGAAAGGTGTCATAAGGTTTCATGCCAAAGGTAAACTTACCCCTAGATATGTCAGTCATTTCAAGATTGTGAAGCACCGAGGAGAAGTTGCTTACCAGCTTGAATTATCGCGGTCGTTAGTAGGAGTACATGATGTCTTTCGTGTATCACATTTAAAAAGTGTCTTCGTGTACCAACGTAACAGTCTCCTTTTGATTCAATTGAGTTGAAAGAAGATCTTACTTACAAAGGACAAGCAATTAAAATTTTGGATGTGGCAGAGCGTTTGACCAGAACTAAGACCGTTCATTTTTGTAAAGTTCAGTGAAGCAATCACTCAGAAAGTGAAGCAAAGTGGGAACGTGAAGAAGAGCTAAAAGTTGAATTTCCTATCCTTTTCTCTAGCTAGTCTGAATCTCATGGTCAAGATTCCTTCAGGGGGTGGGGAGGTTTCTAACATCCCAATTTTCCGAGTTTCAAAATATTTTGAGTAGTTTAGCCCTTTAGAAAAATTCACCAAATTTCATTTGAATTTCTTCAAGCTTAAATGAGACTTTCAAATGTCAAAATAATTTAATGTGACTAATGTGAACATCAATTAACTAAAAAAACTATTTTATTTGAGTTCTTTGTACTAGGAAATATTTTTAGATTTTTTGAGTTCATTTGCTATTTTTAATTTATCATTTGGATTTTCTGGTATTTTAAAATAGAAAAGCTATTTAAATTTTTGGGAAATCACTCGTGCTGAATCTCTTTAGCCCTGGCCCATTTCTTCTTTAGTTGGCCCAACCCACCCGACCTTTTCTTTTCACCCGCAGCCCAGCCACCTTTTTTCTTCGCCCTCTCGCTGCCTAGTGGATCTGCCATGTTAGCAATGCTAGCTTCGTCTCGAACCATAACTCCTTGTTGTATCCGCTCCCGACAGCACCACCATCCCCGTCCCGGATTCTCCCCTCTGCTGCCTTTAAAAGCCGCCGACCCCTCTCATTTCCTCACCCTAGAAACTCTAGCCCTAGCCGCCCATCTTTGGTTCGTCACCGCCACTGTGTTGCTTTGTCGACGGTCCTGTTCCTGTCAAAAGGATCGCCTCGTCGTCGCCAACCCTCGGGAGAAGCCAATCTGAGTGAGGAGTCGCCATTGCTGAGAATTGAAGCTTTTCTTGTCCTCCACCATCGCCGTTGAACCGTCGATTTCTTCACCATCGGTGAGCCCTGAGCGCCATTATCTATCTCCTTTGCTTCATTGCCTCATGTTCTAGCTCACACACCTTTTTGTCCTCGAGAACTGTCACTTGGCCATCCCCGCCGTAAGCTGAGCCGCTCCGCCACCCAACTCTTCGTTGCCGCCACTGTGGTCATCTCTGATTAGAATCAATCGCATCGTCATATTCCCCGTGTCGCCTTTGCCTAGGTCCGAACCTTCGTCATCGCCGGAGAGTCGCCATTCGCTGGAGTCCATCGATGCTAGAATCTTCATCGTCGACAAGTGTTGTGGATGCCAAGTGTCGTGGATGCCAAGTGTCAATCATGTGTCTACCATCTTGTTGCCACCTCAACATTTGTGCTTGTGTATCAGCCGAGTCAGCCGTTTGCGTGTCACCCGTACCCAAACCCTTAACCTAATCCTAGCTAAACCTAGTTCATGGTGTATCGAGCCATTGCCATGTGGGTTCCACATGATAGATCCACTATTCCATAGACCCATGAGCTATAGACCAGTAGACTAGAGCCATGGATTTGGTCCATAGACCAAGGGTCCCACATGTCAGTCTCTGTTTCCTATTTTTTGGATTTTCTTTTAATTCTAAAATCATTGCTAACGTCATGCTGATGCAATATTTTAGGATTTTCTATAGAAAGAAAATTCTAAAAATTTGAAATAATATTTTCTTTCTCTTTTTCTTAGATTTAAATCTTCCGATAGCCTGTTCTTCCTCATATGAACTCCGATTGAACTCATTCAAGTTTGTAAATTCATATAAATTGAAGCGCTACCTTTCTTAGATTTTTATTTATCTTTTGGATTTTATTTATTGCTCTGGTTTGTATTTATTTGCTTTTCACTTTCATTTGCAAGTAGACGTTGTTATTTCAGGAACTTTTGAGGGAGGAGTTGATAAAGTTCAAGACCAGTACCAAGACTTGTTTCAAAGCAAGTTATACATTTGACCATGTTGAACCCAGTTTTCTAAAAATATCTTGATTCAAATTATTGCATTTTACTTTAAGTATTTATTTAACTATTTTGGGATTAGTTATTCATCAAATTGATTATATCCACTTTGCCTATTGTATTACCCTGATCTTTTATCACCCTAGTTTGGTTAATTATTAGTTGGTATTATCATAGTACCAACGTGGGTAGGTTAGCGATGATTAGTATGCTTAGTCATGCAACGAGTTATTGATATCATTTTGAGTTGCAAGATATAAAATTGACTAAATGATTATGGAACATGTTATGAAAAGACTGTGTGTTGTATGTTATTACTCGTTGATGGCATGTGATGCACTTAACCAACAGGGTGAAAAAAAGATTTAGACTGAGGTGAGTGGAAAGGATTGGCGGTATGATGGACTTGTGATTGGGAAATGAGAATTGTGGTTACTAGGACAATGTTGGCGGTCTTGCCTTAGTCAATTAGGGACTTTACTTTGTACGCCATTGAATTGAGCCACAACTGTACAACCACATGCCTGGATTGGGACGGCCTAACTTAGTAAGTTGTGGAATTTTGACATTGACTACTCAGGTAGCAGGTTTAGTAATGGGTGGAGGTGTAGATTATTCGAAAAGTTGCATATATGGGTGGCTCGTCGTCTCTAGGTCCAACGATGTGCTTTGGACTAATATGTGAGGTTGGGGTTGACTGTATGCATATCGAGAAAGTAAATTTTGAGATAAAACTTTTGAAAGATTTTGTTATGATTGGTGCTAGCTACACCGGTTATATCGTGTGGGTAATGTGTACTACATCTGCAGAGTGTTAATCAATCTATTCGAATAGTCGCATCCGTGGTCATGGACATGCTCGGGATTTTATACGAGGGTTAGATTTTTATAAAAAATTGGGAAGTGATAACTGTGTGGGGAAACTTATGCAGCTGTGTGAAAGAAACTATTTAGGATATGATAGCTTTGTGAAAATACTTATTAAAATTATTATTGTTATTAGTTTCAAATTACATTTTCAATTTATTATTTGTATTCAATTGCAAATACTGCTTTATTGTAAAATAACCATAGATGCCATATTGTTTGGAATAAGCCATTATCTTTATTTGCATTCTGTGGTAAAACTTGTTGAATACTAGGAGTACCCATTCTTGCTGCAATTATTCAGCTGAAGTAGAGGAATCTTTGCTTGCTTTTGAGCAGGAGCTATACGAGGATGTGATCATTAGGTATTGATCCTACTTGGTTGCCTGTGGCAAGTCGATGGGTTACCTTTAGAGTTGATTTCGTTCCGATGCTGTCTCTTTATTTAGTGTCAGCCTTATATTGCTTAATAAATGTAAACTCAACCATAAGATCACAACCGTTATTTATTACCCAAATTGGCCGTTTATTCATATTTTTAGTCTTGTGTGGAATGATATTCATCTATGTTGACACTGTGTGCACTAGTGTGATCCTGGACTAGTGCATTATGCAAAGAGGGTCCATATTTGCATATTTGGGTCCCGATAACCTGGCTAACTTTTATGATCACTGCTCATTAACATATATAATTATTATTGGGGTAGTAATACAATGAGTTTTTATGATCACTGCTGTTTTATAACATTAATTGTGAAACAACGAAGAACCGTTAAAACATATAACATATACATATAACATGCATACATCTTGACTTCTTTGTTACCCTATTTTCAGCTTATCAAAAGCCGAGGATGGCTTTATTTTTAAGAATGGGAGGATGATGAGAATATGACCCCTATAGATACAACTATATTTGCTATGCTTGTTGTTCCAATTACAAAAGCTCGTACACTTCACTTAAATTATCAGGTCAGCTCATTTTAGGAGTGCCTTTGTATTATATGAACTATATGATACTACCTAATGATGGAAATGTATATTTGTGCAGCATCACGTTACTTTTTGTCCAAGTCAAGCAAAAGTTCGAGTTGGACACAACAGATCTAGCATTACCACCAAATTCCTTCTGTGCGCACCATAATTGCCAAAAAAAGGTGTTGTATCACCTGTTTGCACCGTGAGCCTTGTAATTCGGATAGAAACCCTAGGCCCATACTGTTTGTACGGTTACTATTTATGTATGAATAGTACCACCCTCCCTCTTCCACCTATACATAGTGGCCGCCACCCTTAGGGCTTAGTTGGATTTCATTTTTGTTTGGTTCGCCTTCGTTGCAACTTGTATATTCTACATGTATCGACTAGACCACCTGGTTAAGATTCTTATTCAGAATCCCACATTATTGAGTATTTCAATCCTATTTACAATTTCATATTGCTATTTATCTTGTTCATACTTGTTCTTCGATTGCATACAGGAATAGACCTTCGTGGCCAGGTCGATCGTGCCTCTAGCAAGGTCGATAACGATCTCGAGTTGGTTCAGCGATTGCCGGGCATATTGGTCGTGTATGATTGGTAGCCGAATCGTGAGAGTCGTCTCCACCAAATCGAGTTATCCTCCTCACCGAAAGATCGGGACACCCTTTGTCGCATCAGGTGGTATCAAAACTTTCGTTCATCGGTGAGAATTTTTCCTTTACCTACAGTCCATGAAAATCCAAAAAAAAACCAGTGCTAGTTCACATTTTCCAAACCAATATGTTCCTGCAATTTTCTTTTTGGTTTTTGCATTGTTGAATCATTGGTTGCATCGTCGTGTCTACTTGCTGATCTTGAGTTCTAGTTATTGTCTAGTTGGTCGTTGTGTGGATTGCATCTCGTGTTTTCCTTCACATCGCTTGATCGTTCTTTTGTGTTCTTAGTTTTGCATCTAAAACAGAAAATTCGTGGGTTAGAACTCCTCTAATCTGCACCAAAAAATAAAATTCGTGTTGTAACCACATCATCTAATCCAGATTAATTGCTGAAGTTCAAACCGATTTTATCACGAAACCGAGAGGATTGTTGTGATCTTTTAGGAGAGTTGGTGTCCGAGTCTAGCATCCAACCTTTGTTGTTTTTTACTACTTGCGGAAAACCATAGGGCCGACTAGATAGTAGAAAGAGAAAGAGGCAACCGCATAGAACAAAAGCCGCAATAGAGAAAAAAAGAGAAAATTGAAAAGAACGTCCAACTTTTTCCAAAACCAGCCAAAATTGGTGGAGTCCTTCTACATATGATCGCAAGTTTCCACAAAAAATTAGCAAGTTTGGTCAAGGGGTTTGAAAGATATAGTAGTTTTAAATTTGAACCTGAGACGGTTTCGAGTCCGAGTACGATGCCGTTTCCGAGACACCTTCAGTAAAACAGGTATAACTTTTGCATATGGTGTCCGTTTTGGACATTCTTGTGCTCGTTGGAAAGCTAACGACGAGGCGCATCCTTTAAATGTAAGTTACTAGTCGCCCTCTCGGCCCCCAAAATCGGACATCATCGCCCTTGAATTCGCGTTGCAAGTTTTCAATTTATGTTTTTGCCATTTCTTTCAGATTATATGAATGAACTTTATTTGATTCCAAAAGTTATAGATTTGTCCATATGTGCTACCACTGCAAGTTTACAACTTCCGAGATTTGAATTGCATAAATGCTTCACTTACATTTGCAAAACTAGTTGCAATAATTGTTGTGTGAGAAATTTTATTTTGCTCATTAACATATATAATTAGTCTTAGGGTAATAATACAATGAGCTTTTATAATCGTTGTTATTTTATAATATTAATTGTGCAACAACGAAGAATCGTTAAAACAAATGACATATACATATACCATGCATACGCTTTGGCTTCTTTGTTACCCTATTTTCAGCTTATCAAAAGCCGTGACCCCTATGGATACAACCATATTTACTATGCTTGTTGTTACAATTACAAAAGCTCATACAATTCACTTAAACTATCAGGTCAACTCATTTTTAGGAGTGTATTTATATTATATGAACTATATGATGCTACCTATTGATGAAAATGTATATTTGTGCAGCACCACGTCACATTTTGTCCAAGTAAAGCAAGAGTTCGAGTTGGGCACATTTTGGAATCCAATTCGGTCTCCGGAAACAACATCGACTTAAAATGGGTATAATTTTTGCATACGGACTCCGTTTGAGGTCCACTAATACTTGATAGAAAGCTTATCTCGTTCTTTTTCTAACGGATCCGCCTCATCTCCAAATTCCTTGTGTGTGCTCTGTAATTGCTAAAAGAAGATATTGTGTCACCTATTTGGGCCGTGGGCCTTGTAATTCGAATAGAAACCCTAGGCCCACACTGTTCACATGGTTATTGTTCATGTATGAATAGTACCACCACCCTTAAGGTTTTGTTGGATTTTATTTTTGTTTAGTTCACCTTCGTTGCAACTTGTATCTTATGCGTGTGTCGACTAGACTACCCGGTCAAGATCCTTATTCAGAATCCCATATTATTGAGTATTTCAATCCTATTTACAATTTTAGATTTTTATTTATCTTGTTCTTGTTTGTTCTTCGATTGCATATAGGAATAGACCTTCATGGTTAGGTCGATCGTGCTTCTAGCAAGGTCGATAACGATCTCATAGTTGGTTCAGCGATTACCGGGCATATTGGTCATGTAAGATTGGTAGCCGAATTGTGAGAGTCGTCTCCACCAAATCGAGTTATGCTACTCACCGAAAGATCGGGACACTCTTTGTCGCATCAGTATTGGCTTGTTGGCCCCCTTTTGTAAGACAGTCGGTCGTACGGCCTATTTGTGTAACAAAGTACACTATTATGATGTGAATGCGATGTATGCGAATAAATCAACGATGTATATGTGTGTGGTATCGACTGATCTAAGTAATATTATAATTTTACACAGTAAATCCCGAATTTCAAATTTAGAGTCCGACGGTGCTAGAAGAGGAAGGTGTCGAGGGCAAATGGGAGAAGCGACGGAGGAGGCAAGGAGGTGGTGGCTACGATGGTGGCCAACACTATTGGGGAGGGCAGGGACAGCAGATGGCGTCGTGCCATGCCGATGCCGTATTTGGGGGAAGAAATAGGGGATAGAATGGATTGGGTGGAGAAGACATGATGGTGTGGATCTCGCGCGACCGGCACGTTGGATGGAGTTTCAGCACAGCAAAGCTAAGGTCGAACCCTATGGACTAATAGGTTTATGAACCTTTTGCCCCTAGTTTCTTTTGGGCTGAACCTCTAACCCTCTTACTGAAATTTGTGGAGCAGATCGGTCCAATGGCCTGCGAGAACCACTCCCACCCCTACCTCTGCCTCCACAGGAAGCAGAACAAATTTGAAATGTAACTGGTTACTCCTTAGTTATAACAAGTTATCAACGTCTTCAGCCAATTACCACTTGGAACCAGTCAAGACGTTTTCAAAACCCTGGATTGGTCCAGCATTAACATAAACTTGACAATAGAAATTTCACCAAATAAAGGAAAGCATTCGAATTTGACTAGCACTTCAAGTTGTGTGTAACAAGTTACAGTGTCAGTATGGCAATTCTGAGGAGCCAATCAAGTGGACTGATAGCGCAAAACATTTCAGCTTCCCTCGTACCATAGAACCTTTTTATTTAAAAAATTATTCTAAAATTAACCCCTACAAATTTTATTTCTAATTCTGATCTCTTTCGTCACACCACCACCTATGATTTAACAAAACAACATTATCACGCTATAAGATAAGTTCGTTAAAATAACATTTTTTATCGATCACTTGCGGTGACGTGACCAAACAACACTTTCACAAGAGTTTACCCAGATATAGGCTAACGTGATAGTGTTATTTTGTTATGCTATAGGTGGTGACGTAACTAAAGGTGTCAGAATTATAAATAAAATTCACGGGTTAACTTTAAAATAAAATTAAAAAGTTAATTAATATTAAAAATTCCGTACCATAACATACAGAGAATTGTACTCTGCAGGCTGTGAGAAACTAACAATTCAGAACAGCGTACAGAACGAGTGCATAGTTCCACTCACTAGCGTGGTGCTTCGCAGAGTTGAAAAACAGTGAAATTGTTTGACAATAGTTTTCCACAGGAATAACAGTCATGGCCCTTCTTGCCCTCCTGAATGAGATAAGTACCATCGCCAGTTCCAAACTTCAGCCGTTAAACAAACTGTTCGATCCAACATAAAAATCCTTCATCCAAGTATTGTTTAATTCGCTAGTAAGGATTTGAGAGACATCAGACGTCACACCAAGTTCAGACAGCACGGTATTCAATAAACAGGCTCAACTTCTGAACCAACACAGCATGTGAACCAAATATAGGTTTTCTCCCTTCACTGATCCAATTCTTCTCCAAACTCGAAGCTTTTGCATTTGCCCGCATGTCATCCACGAAGGCTGAAACTATCTGATAAATTGAACTCCGGATAACATCAGCCATGGAATAAGCTTTAGTGTGCAGACCACCTCTTTGCGTGCTTGCAATGGCAGTTACATTGCCTTTTCTTCCTGTGGAAAAATTTGCCCATCTAATGCTTGCTGGACCCAATGAGTGCACAGGTTGTGGGTTAGTTTTCTTCCCTAAACATGCCTCAACTGCCACTAGTGCAGATAGCAAAGTAGACATCACAGCAGCATTACATCCAGTCAGTTGAGCAACTCCATACCGATCCTCTTGGCGTGAGCGTGCAGTTAAAGCCGCCAATGTCCGAGCACACCATGTGCATATCTACATTCAACGAGCCACACAAAACAATCTTTCATTAGGCATTAGTGCATGAAGCAACATTTGGATTATGCGATTTGGAAATGATCAACCATCAAGCAATTACATATATTTCATGGCC
The DNA here is from genome assembly GCA_036346395.1 of Hsuehochloa calcarea. Classification (NCBI taxonomy): domain Eukaryota; kingdom Viridiplantae; phylum Streptophyta; class Magnoliopsida; order Poales; family Poaceae; genus Hsuehochloa; species Hsuehochloa calcarea. Next base: position 62,598,857 of record CM070610.1, on the reverse strand, counting down.
TTCAGGCCATAAACAATCTTACGGCAAGACATTAAAGCTTAGGCATGTTGCCGATTGAACTTATTCTGAAAAAGACATACTGAACATGAATAAAGTTTCTGAATGCCACCAAAACCACAAAAATTGCTGTGGTGTTAAGCTGCATGCATAAAAAATCCACAATAAAATTAACCTACATCTTCAAAATAACCTCCTTGCATGGCCGTATCCCCCCTGAGCCCACGCCCATGACAACATGCCACACAAGTTAGTGGTGAATTATTCTTGCACTAACACATGAAATAAATCAAGGTCATATAAGGTCCAAAGATCACCGAAATTAGAATTCATATGCTTGCTAGATTGACATGCTACCATGCGAAGCAAAATATAAGTGGATTATTCACTATTTTCCACTCAACCCAAGAGCCAAGAACCAGGCCAAGACCAATTTATATTTCCATACAGTCATGCCAGGATTCTCCATCAGATATGCCATATTACACAATCATACCAACTCTCCGATCCTCCACACTGCAATCGACATGCCCCGCAGCCAATGTCAAAATTTGTTGCAGGAGAGTCCATATGCATACCTATTGTTTCATTGCAATCTCACACAATGATAGTTAAAACTAAGTACACAATTACTGTCTACTAGACGAATAAATGTCATCAAAACACATCAGCTGTCAAACAATAAACATCACTTATAAAAAGACTGAACACTTGAAATTACCAACTGCCAAATAATAAATATCACTGCTGTAAAGTCTGAACACTTGAAACTAAGCTATTAATCCCTTTCAAGATGAGATTACATGTGGATACTCATACTCCAAACTCTTTGTAAAAATTACAATTGGTAATAATTCCTGGAACAAAATCTTCCGGACCGTGCCGATCCTTTATGCAGATCTTGAGTTCATTATGTATGTCTATGACTAACCAACCATTATGCATGTATGTTTACAGTATACTCAATTCAAGGTCTATAAAGCATCGTCTCTCATTCAACTCTAAATAATTTATCATGGATGGCCAAACAAAGACAAACTGCAGACGCCAATTGATTTAACAGTAAGTTCCAAATGTTTGCTAGATGTTGATCCTAAATGAGGAGAAGGTTTCATTATGTATAGCAACACAAACACAAAATATATTAACAACTGAAAAAACACAGCATAATCTACAACTTCAGAAGTAATACAAATAAAAGAAATTGATTGGCATTACCTGTGAATCATTAAATGCACCATAGAGTTTGGACTGTTGTGACAATAGTTCTGGCTTATCACTAGAAAAACCTTCGAGAGCTTCAGCAATTTTTGAAGTGAACTCCTCAAGTGGCTTCAAACAGGCTGTCACAATTCTTTTGTAAGTTTCACCAGATTCCTCAAAGAAGGCACCTCGACGCCAAGGTTCTAAGTTACACTCAGATACCGCACACAAATCTTGGTACGCAAGATATTGCATTAACGATCGTGGATCACTTTGTTCCAATGTTTCTAGGATATACTCAGTAGGATTAGTCTCTGCAGCGGCAGTGCTCTGAGGTGGAGCAAAACTGCACCTTCTTGTATGCACAACCTGAAATTTGTTGAAAGAAGTTGTATTATGGACCATAAAGTTCAGAAAGTCAAGATCTAGAGTCCAGACACTGAAAACAGTACATCTAACGGCATGTTGTTTGACTTGGATCGCAAAGAACAAACCTGGAAAAAATGATGGCTTATTTCCCAACAGAAAGAAACACCAGTGATCACTACAAAAATACCGATTTGGGTGATAATTTTGCTTCCAATGGATCCTCCAATTCTGAATTGCTCAGGAAGAACAAAAATCAGGACAAGTGAGAGGCAGAAGGCCTGAAGTGACACCTTTAGAGCCCTTTTTCCAGATGGCAGAAGCCCCATCTTCAACCCATAGAAGAGAGATCGCTGGACAATAAAACAAGTTAAGAAAGCAAGTCAATTGGCAACATGCTCAAGTGACTGGTGGGAAGAACTGTAAGATAGCAAGTGAACAAACAGGCAAGTACTTAGAAATCATAAGGGCTCAAAATTAACCAAACAGAGCTTTAAAAATTCAAAAGCTGTTGCTCTTAGTTTAGATTAATAATACCCATCATGTTCTCACCTAAATAAAATAGAACCTAGACGAGTAAACACATTTCTAATTCTACCCATAAACATCAAAGACAAAACCCAATGTCCGCATGTTAATTTGATCATGTCATCATGACAACAAAGTATCCTCGGAAAATTACAAACAATGGTAGTAATAGTCTCATCAATTATATGAATCAAATTTATAATCTTAAATAGCATACATATGTCCAATATTTATCAACCTGAATAATACAGCATAGCTATCAGCCATCCCTCATCTGATCAATTAACGCACAGAGTAACAAAATTTACTCTAGAGGGTACTAGTTAAACAAAGCAACAATAACCTAGAGTAAAATAGCAATAATCCAAGACCCAGTTAACAAAACATCCTTGCTTTGATCCAATAACAATAGTCACTTGCACCACCAAATAACTCTTAAGCAGGTAATTCTAAATCGTAGCAATCTGACATCTAAGCCTAAAATTGCAACCTATATCGCTGCAATAGTGTTGTGGCAACTCACAGCCAATCTGCAATTTGAGAAGACTCGGAACAGCATTCTATATTTCTATATGAGAAACCCTAACTTTTCCCCGCTCCACTCACCTGCACGACGGGGAACTGGAGCAACCACCTCCGACGCCCAAAGTAGTGCGCGGCGAACACGGCGCCCAACACGGCGCCGCGGAACCCCAGCCCAGCGACGGCCGCCCACCCGGCGTCCTCGGGGACCAGCGACGCGGCGGCGCCCACGCAGAGAGCACCGGCCGCGGCGAGGAGGGAGGCCGCGAGAGCGCGGCGCGGCAGCGGGGGAGGGCGCGTGTGGGGCGAGGCGGAGATGAGGAAGGCGAGCGCGAGGAGCCCCATGGCGGCGGAGGAGAGGAGAGGGTGGAGCGCGAGGAGGAGGCCCGGGGGCACCCCGAGGCGAGGGTGGCGGCGGCGCGGGGAGGACACGAAGTGGAGCACGGAGGCGGCGGCCGAGAGCGCGGCCTGGAAGGTGAAGACGACGAGCCACCGCTGGCCTACGGCGTCGCGGGGGGCGCCGCGCGGCGGGGCCCTGTCCATGGCGGCGGTGGGCAAGGGTTTTGGGAGGTTTTTTTTAAAAAAAAAAAATCCCTTTTTTCTTGGGGGTTTTGCGCGTTTGAATGAAGAGAAGGCGAGTGAGCTGCGCGTGTTCGTCAGTTCGTGTTCTTGTGGGAGGATGCTTCCGGACTTCCGGTTGTCTTGATTGAAAGCGTGTTTTTTTGTTTTTCTCCTGTGTTTGACACGAAGACTAGCGAGAGAACTGCGTCGGTCAGTTCGTAGCTTAGTCAGTGGTTAAGCTAACTGCAGCTGGCCTAGTTAAAAACCATGGAAACAAAAGTAAGCTGTACTTTACTTCAGCAACACCTATTAAATTAAAAACCTAAGTTGGTTCTGAAAAAATCCCTGCTTTTTACTGAAGCTTGTATCTAGAAGAGAGAAATGGTTTTATGATATTTTAGATGTAAGCACTCTAATAGTTTATATATTTAGTTTGTTACTAGAACTTGTATCTAGAGGATAGAGAATAGTTACGTAGGAGTGATGAGCCCACTAATTTTTTGTTTTCTAGAAAAGTTTGTTACTCATGCAAAGTACTCACGTATGCATTGTCTCTCTCTTCTACGTCACAAAAAAAAACCGATATGGTATAAGCTTAGTCAGGACATCTGCAGTGAGTAGTAGCTATACAAACACTAAAAACTATCACATCACTACAAATGCTAAGTTTTTTTCTCTCCCTCCAACGCTATTAGCACCTCTTTTTCTCCCCCCCTCTACTGACTGACAGCGGGCAGTCAGGCCGATCATGGTAGCGGTCTGACCGGTTTTCACTTGGATCGTCGTTCTTCGTAGCGGCGATGTTTGATTGTTAGATCAAAGTCATGAGTTTCAGTGCATATGTGTTGCATGATGCATATTTTGACTAACATGGGTCAAGTTGTGAAGAACTTGTTCCCGGATTCGGTTTGCTTGTCTGGTTGTGCAGGTTGTTTGGTGGTCAACAACGGTCAACGACAAGGATGACCGAGACTAGACTTAGAGAGCTAAGGTCCAAAACGATCGACGATGCCGAGTGAGGTCAATAAACTCAAGTGTGGTGCAAGATGGACAAAGGTGACCTATTGTCCAACCTGTGGCGCAAGATGGCGCAAGGTGAAGCTGTTTAGATCAAGAGGCGATAAAGACGGCGCTTTAAAATACGTGCGTGTGTGACCCATTTGTTTTGGGCCTTAACGGGAGCCCAATTGAGTCAAACTTCTAGAAAGTCTAAGCCTCCACTATAAATAGAGAAGGGAGGTGGCTGCACCTCTTCTTGACTCTTTTATCGTTTGAAACCCTAATTTGCTTAGGGAGAGGTTTGTAGAGGTTATGGTTTTTGAGAGTTTTGATTTGACATGGATGCTCATAGAGGAGCCGTGAGTGATGCATCCTAGGAGACCCCGAATTAAATAATCTTTACGTAAGATCGGTTCTGATGCCTCAAAGGACAAGGGTCAATCCGACTGAACCGCACCGGGAGGACTCACGACACGACGAGAGTTTTTCCTCCAAGTGTCCAAGTCCCCTAAGGCGGTCCGACCCGATGAGACAAGTTACGAGAGCCACCATTCGAGGACTCCACCAACATCGGTGATCTTCTCTCTCGTGGTAACTCCGGAGAGGGTGGGATCAAGCATGCTTTTCTGCAGAATTGACCGTCTCTCCGCAGATCTCATTTGCGGACGGAGACGATTATAACTCCGAGTTCCCCTACCGTAGGGGATTGCTCCAAGTCGCCGGATGGTGTCTCTCGAGTACTCCTCAAGCGGGAGGCCTCGGCGCAAGTGAGAATCATCAGCGGAGGTCTTCGTCCTTCCCTCAAATCAGTCGACCTCATGGAGGCCGAGATAAGAACACTCCCGAAGATCACACACCGCGCCCCTCGTGGTAATGGCAAGGGCACCACCGGTGTGAAGACAGAACCAACACTGACGATGAGAGGAAATCCTCGACATTCTCGCACTCCACTGAGAAGGCCTCAAAGATCTGATGAAGAGGACTTTGAGGCCATCCGACGGAGGAAGATTGCAGCCCAGAAGAATCTGCCGGGGCGCATTCAACATCAGTCGAAGGAGGTACAAGAACTCCAGGACATCAACGACTTTCTCAAAAATCCCAATCAAGAGCTTGCTCGAACACCAGGGTACGATCTCTTTGCTGAAGAGATTGCGCAAAGGCTTCGAACCGTGATGATAAGACTGGAAGTACATAGTCGACATCATTCAGGTAGTCGTAGCAATGCAACTTCCTCAGCTACCAGTCAATCAAATATTTCACCACGTAGAAATCGACACGGCCATAAGTCGCATCGATCCCCTACTCGGAGAAATACATTTCGATTGGCTGATGATCAAGAAGCCCCTCGGAGAGGTGACCATTCACCACTTCGACAAGGAAATCCGCAACGGATGGAGTACGAGGAGTATTCCCCTCGTAGAGCTGAGACCTACTACAGGACAGGTCAGCCTGTTGCTGGGTATCGTCGTATACGATTACCTGGTGACATTAACCCTTCTTTCCTGCAAAGAAGGCGTCAAGAAGATTATTACGGATCTGGGCATTTTCGCCGACCTTCGAGCGATTATTGGCCACCTCATTTTCGACCGGTGAACATGGAGAAGTTTGATGGATCTCAAAATCCCATCGAATTTCTTGAGATCTATACAAGCAATTTGTCCGAGCAGCAGGAGGAGGAGAGCATGTAATGGCAAATTACCTTCCAACTGTGCTTGAAGGATCCGCTCGATCGTGGTTATTAAACCAACCACTCGAGTCGATCTACTCTTGGCAACACCTCTGCAATCTTCTACAGGCGAATTTCCAAGGCACATACAACCGCCCTGGAAAGGAAGACGACTTGCACCGGATAAAACAGAACAACAACGAGACTTTGCGTCAATTCATCAAACGCTTTAGTCAGGTTCGTAACTCAATTCCGAAAATTTCTGACTCATCTGTGATCAGGGCTTTTAAGCAAGGAGTCCGTAGTAGAAGGATAACAGAGGATATTGCTTTGAATCCTCCCAACACTGTTGCCGAGCTCTTTGAGATGGTCGATCGATATGCGACTGCTTCTGAGGCGGTCGAATGGAACAACACTATTGATCGAGAAACGTACACTCCTCGAGAGCCAGGTGAAGTTGGTAAGGACAAAAAAGCAAAGAAGTCCAAGAAGAAAAATAAAGAGTCAAAAACCACAAACCAATGGTTTCAAGGAGGTCTTGGCCGTGAAAGATAAAGAGCCCTGAGCCACCAAGTCGTACCCTGATCAAGGCAAAGGTAAGCGCCCTGATCATAGGAACGACAAACCAAGGTGGTGTCCTTTTCATAAAAAGGAAGGACATGACCTCATAGCTCGCCGAGTTTTCCAAAGAAAGCTCGAGGACTACTACAACGGCAAAGAGCCACTCCCCACTCTCGAGCAAGTAGGGAATACGAGTGGCCAAAAGTCGTCAGATGATGAAGAGATGCCGTTCCAAGATCCGCAACATACCGTAAAGCACATCTACGGAGGATCATCGACATACGAGTCGAAACGACAATTCAAAGCTGTCGGACGAGAGGTAAACTCTATAGATGCTCCTCTTGTCAATAACCTACCGAAGTGGTCGGAAGTTACCATTTCTTTCGAGAAGGGTGATTGCCCGATCACTTCGAATCGATCAGGTCGATATCCGATTGTGGTCGAACCCACCATCAACAACTGTCGGGTCAATCGAGTGTTGGTTGATGGTGGCAGTTCCTTGAACATACTATTTACTAATGCCCTGGACGAGATGCAAGTACCCAGGACAAAGGTAAGACCGGTACGATACTCTTTTCATGGAATCGTACCGGGGTCTTCGGCCAAACCCATTGGCCAAGTTTCTCTTCCTTTAACATTTGGCTCACCAAGTAATTTCAGGACAGAGAAAGTCTCCTTTGATGTGGTCGATTTCGATACGGCATATAACGCCATACTCGGACGACCAACTTTGGCAAAATTCTTAATGGCTACTCATTATGGGTATCAATGTCTTAAGATGCCAGGTCCCAAAGGAGTGATCACAATTCATTGTGACAAGAAGATGGCGTATAACTGCGACTTTCGATCCCTCGAGATGGTTGGTCAAATACCAACTCGAGGCGAAAGTCGACCTTCGACTAGCAAGTCGAAGCCTAAAGTACGACCAAAGCCGAACGACCAAGTCAAAGAGGTTCCTCTGGACGCAGAGAAACCCTCGAAGACTGTTCGCATCGGGAGACTTCCGACCCCAAATAGGAAGACACCCTCATTACCTTCCTCCGAGCTAACGCAGATGTCTTCGCGTGGCAAGCATCCGACATGCCCGGAGTCCCCAGGGAGGTGATCGAGCACAGGCTAGCTTTACGGCCTGATAAAGTACCCGTAAAACAAAAATTACGGAGATTTGCCTCTGATCGACGAGATGCTATTAAATCGAATTGGATAAGCTACTTAAAGCGGGCTTTATAAGAGAAGTCAACCACCCGAGTGGTTGGCTAACCCTATAATGGTCGAGAAAGTCAAGCGGCAAATGGCGTATGTGCAGACTTTCTCGATCTTAATAAAGTTTGTCCAAAAGATGATTTTCCTTTAATCGATCGGTTGGTTGATTCTCTGCAGTTGTGAAATATTAAGTTTTTAGATGCATATTCGGATATCACGGATCAATATGTGTCCGAACGATGGAGAAAAGACCGCTTTCATTACACCATTTGGTACCTTTTGCTATGTCAAAATGCCATTTGGTCTAAAGAATGCGGTGCTTTTTTCAACGCTTAATGCAATCGACTTTTCATCGCAATTAGGCGGAATCGGAAGCCTATGTTGATGATCTAGTCGTAAAAGCGTTAAGAAATTTAATCATATCACCAACCTACAAGAAACATTCGACAATCTCGAAAGCACCGCTTAAAACTTAATCCCGAGAAGTGTGTGTTTGGAATTTCTTGAGAAAATTGCTTGGATTCCTAGTATCCGAGCGAGGAATCAAGCAAATCTGAAAAATAAAGGCCATCCTCGGATCGCCTCCAACCACAAAAAGGAAGTCGAAACTCACTTTGGGTGCATGGCGGCTTTAAGTCGTTTCATCGCACGACTAGGAGAAAAGGACTACCTTTCTTTAAACTTCTCAGAGACATGAAGGTTTTGAGTGGTCGAGCGAGGCAACAGCGCCTTCGAGGATGTCAAGAGGTACCTTTCGAGTGCTCTGCTGCGGTTTCTCCAAAGCGGAAGAGGCGTTCTTAATTTACCTAGCCGCCACGCCACAGCAAACAAGCGCGATCTTGGTCGTAGAGCGTGAAAGCGTTACAACGACCGGTTTACTACGTCGTGAAGTTTTACGGGCCTAAGGAGCGTTACCCTCAGTCCAAAAACTTCTATATGTCCTCCTCATGTCTTCGAGGAAGCTGCGGTATTATTTTCAGCGCACAAAATAGTGTGTCGCCCGAGTTTCCTTTGGGAGCAATCCTCCATAATAAGGAAGCAATGGGGACGCATGGCAAAATGGTCGGTCGAACTTGGGAGTTCGACCTCCATTTCGTGTCCCGACGGCCATAAAATCCCAGATCTTGGCGGACTTTGTCGCGAATGGACAAATCTGAACTGTTGAGGATCCCGATATGATTCCCACGACCGATGGATGATGTACTTTGACGGTCACTTACTTTAAGTGGCTCTGGGTGAGAGTGGTCTGGTATCTCCTACCGAGAAACCTTAAAGTATGCCATACAATTAAACTTTCGGGCCACTAACAATGTGGCAGAGTACGAAGGTTTGCTAGGCGGCATACGAGTGCTGAAGCACTCTCGATTAAATCGACTACTCGTGAGAGGAGATTCTCAGCTAGTCGTGAATCAAGTTGGGAAAGAGTACCAGTGCTCTAGCTCGACAATGTCTCGGTACTTATCGGAGGTACGTAAGCTAGAAAAGCATTTTTAGGTCTCGAGGTACAATTCATCCCTCGAAGGATAATTTCCTCATGAGACCAACTTGCTCGGATGGCTTCTTCCGATCTACGATGCTAAAAGGAGTTTTCTTGAGCAACTCAAAAGTGTCTCTCAGTCGAAGAACCAGAGACACCTCCTATTGAGATGGCCTCACTAGACTACGAGGATACCTGGATGACTCCCATCTACGAGTATCTTTACAAGGGTTCCGTACCCGAAGATGATCTTGAGGCAGATCGTTTGTCCCGAAAAGCCAAAATGTATACTTTGGTCGAAGGAGTCCTCTACAAACGAGGAACCCAAGGGATACTCATGCGATGCATTCCGCAAAACGAAGGAATAACACTCCTTCATGATATACACAGTGGCATCTGTGGGACGCATGCTTCCTACAGAACATTGGTCGGTAAAGTCTTCCGACAAGGTTTCTACTGGCCTACAGCTCTATACGATGCCAAAGAGGTGGTTAAAAAGTGTGTCCAATGCCAATTTCATGGTAGACAGATACACCAACCAGCTCAAGCATTACAGACAATACCTCTTTCTTGGCCTTTTACGACCTGGGGTCTCGATATCCTAGGACCGTTTCCCAAAGCTCCAGGAGGTTTCGAATTCCTTTTTGTGGCCATTGACACGTTTATAAAAGTGGATCGGCCGAACTCATGAATCGATAACAACGGAGGCGACAAAAGGTTCATGATGAGATGCGTAATTAGCCGATTTGGAGTTCTGAGTCGGATAATTACAGACAATGGTAAACAATTCGTAAGTGCAAAATTTCAGGAATTTTGCGACGAGTTGGGTACCAAGTTATGCTATGCTTCTGTTGCACATCCCCAAAGCAGCGGGCGGTCGAGCGTGCAAGCGGCCAAATAATGCGAGGAATAAAGCCCGAGTCTTGACCCGACTTATTAAGCGCTCGGGGCTTGGGTACAAGAATTACCTTACGTATTATGGGCGGTTAGACGACCACTAGTCGGCGACGGGGAGAAACACCATTCTTTCTAGTGTTCGGAGCCGAAGCCATGCTTCCTCCGGAGCTAAAATTGCGGTCGACACGAGTTGAAACCCTCAACAACTCCGACCAGGAACAACTTCGAGCAGATGGCATTAACCTACTCGAAGAAAGGAGAAACATGGCCTTAATCCGTTCAGCAGTCTACCAACAAGCTCTACGTAGATACTACGATCGTAAGGTCCGACCTCGCAGCCTTGCTGTAGGTGACTTGGTATTGAGGCTCTGCCAATCCAAGTCTAATCGAATAAACTTTCTCCCAAGTGGGAAGGTCCTTACACGATGGTCGAAGTCACTCGGCGTGGTCGCACGACTAGCAATGGAAGATGGACAGGTTCTCTCAAATTCTTGGAACATCGACCAGTTACGCAAATTCTATGTGTGACCAAGCTCTCAAGCAATAAAAGTCCAGGTTCCTTCTATCTTTTTTGTTTTATTTTCGAGTAGTGCTTTTATAATCTTTCGACTAAGATCCAAAAATGCCCTGTTTTCTTTACACTGGTCGAAAGACAAGTAACATCATCTAGTCGAAGTCTCTCCTCTGCATGTGGTCCCCACTAGAAGGAACTTCCTAGCATCGACTCGTTACTCACTTTTGTTGCCAATCTGAGAGAGCTCAGTTCTATCTAGTGAAATGTTCTCAAAGCCAACTCTTCCCATCTTAGTTTATTTTTTCAGTAATTTTGAAAAATATTCTAAGTAGAGTGCACTTTCTTATATTTATTCGACCACCTTTGGTGTACTCGTTTCGTTTTAACTGGTCGAAGGAAGAGATACACCTAGTCGAAGCCTTTCCTCTCTGCACGTGGTCCTGCCCGCTAGAAGGAACTTCCTAGCGTTGCTCAGTCTCCCACTTTTGCTACTGGAAAAGACTTATCGAATCCATCAAAAAAGGGCGAACAAGTTATTAAAGTCCTCTAAGACGTTTGCTTAACTCAAGTTGCTGTTCCTGGTTCGATTAAACTAGTCGGAGGTGGTAACATCACCTAGTCGAAGCCTTTCCTCTCTGCACGTGGTCCTGCCCACTAGAAGGAACTTCTTAGTGTCGAGTCGTTTCTACTCTTTCGACCAGTGCTTGACAACCATAACAAAAACTATAAGTTAAACAAACATCTCTTTGTTTTCAAAAACCCCATTTCACACACTATTTACTTAGATTGTCTAAACAAACTAAGCAAATAGTCGAGGGCTAGGATAAAGTTATTAATTTGACTTCAATTCTTAGTCTTTCATTCGTTTATTATCTTTTGAGTTACTAACTACTCGACAAGATGATTTTCAGGAAACAAGTTGGATCATATATTTGAATCAATTATTTACAAAGTAGTTACAAGATTACTCGAAAGGAGTGCCTATTCGCATTTCCTCCTACCTTTCGCCTTTTCGCATTTCTCAATCACGACTTACCTTCGAAAAGATTCTCTTGGCACGGCTTCGATTGGTTGCACATTTGGGTCTTGAGCTTTAAGTTTCGCCAAAGCATAATGTTCCAAACTACCTCCCTTATTGATTCTAGATTAGCCTTGAGTGGTCACCATTTCTTGCAAGTTCGACTTGTTCCCCAATGGTACTTATGTACGATGATCTTCTCGAGGAGTTTTTCCTCGAATGTAGCTCACAATGTACATTATTCAGAGTGTGATGTTGCCTTGAAGACTAGTCTTCATCGACTCCATCTCTGTTGAGTACGCAGTCGAAGCCTCGCGAAGTTTCTTGTTTTCACCACTTGTTACGAAAAGAATAAAACCGGTCAAACAAAAATAAACTTCTAGAGGAAGATAACACAAAGATAATTGTAGGTAAAAGCATTTCTTACCTACTAGTTGAGAATCCAATTTCTTGACCTCTTCTTCATGGGAAGCAATGGACAAATATTGTGCTTTTCTCCCATGATCTTATGTCCTCTGCATTCATCTTAGCAATGCGGACGGACTCATTGTAGATCAGAGTCTTCTCTTGGATTTCAGCCTCGAGGCTTCTCAATTCGGCAGCAATTTCTGAACAAGAAATTAGCATTAGAAAAGGGAAAATACTCGAAAAGGACAACAGGTAAAGAATTGCTTACCTGTTACTCGAGTTCTCAGACCCTCGAGTTCCTGATCCTTGTTCTTGGTAATGCGAGAAAACTCCTGAATGACCAAAGCCTTTTCTTCAACTTGATCAGAAGCTTAGCATCTCATCTTCTTTTTACGGAAAGAAATGAGACAAAGTGTAAAGGTTAAAGATAAGCAATCTTAAATTCAGCACTTACTGTTTATTTTTTTCTGCAATCTTCTAGATGCAGAGATGGCTTCTCGAAGTCTATCCAAGAGGACTATTACTTCCTCCCTTAGCTTTCTCAACTCCTCTTTTTCATAATCGAGTGAGTCAGCTAAGGTCTTCGTGTCGCTTTTTAGCCTACAGAGGACAAAAATGGAGATAAACATCAGCCGATTGGTTGCAAGTCCTTCTACAACCACCGACCTAGTCGTAAGTTTTTCTACGACTATGTCATGGTCGTAAGTCTTTCTACGACCACCACCTGGTCGTAAGTAGTCGTAAGCTCTTTACGACCAGTACTTTGTCATGAGTTTTTTCCATGACTATTCTCGTAAAACACTATACGAATAGTCAAATCGAAAACGACTATGAATAACAGTAACTTACCATCTCTCTGCCTGTATGCAGAGTTCATCTTTCTCTTATCGCAGCTCTAAAAGTTGTCGATGATACTCATAAACAACGCAATTTGCTCGAGTTTTACGCAAAAAGAAGACAGTGAGAAGAAAAGGAAAGCCACATATATAAGTATTCTAAAAATACTTACATTCATAGTCGACCTAGCAAAGGTCGAATACACAAACTACAGGTTCTGCGACTTGTCTATCCTCGCGACTTTATCCCACCACACCTCCTCAAGGCGCTCATTGTCGAAGGTATTTCCTCTATTTGGAATATCCTTGGGATGGGGGACTCGGTCGCGAGATCTGTAAGCAGCAGACCCTATAATGTAGCGTGTCCAAAGAAATCATCACGAAGTTGAAAGGTTCTTCATCCTCCGATTACGTGGTCGCACTTTCTCTTTGGACACCGGAAGGAATGTCCGCCACGACTTCCTTTCCGGTACGGTGTGCAGAGTCATCATCACCTTGAGGGGCTCTTGCGGTGCCTCTATGGTCTCTACGACTTGATGAGTCGCGTTGCCCTCTCGAGAGTCGTAGCTATGACTTGATGGTTGTAGCTACGACCACGCGAGCTTGGAGAAACCACTTGGGAGCCACAGGTCAAGGAAGCTCCTTCAACCACTTCCATTGTTACCTCTTCAGCAACTGAAGAAGTAATAATAGGCTTCTCAACGGAAGCATCCCCAGGGGCTGAAGGAGTCGGACTAAAATAAAGAGAAGCAAATCAGGTTGTGAAAAGGAAAAAGGTAAATGTTGTTCTTACACTTTAGTACATTTCACATACTCTGCACTCGGTCTTAACCAGGAATTGAGAGCAATCCTCCCAACGGAGGACCTCTTCTTCTCCACGACCACGTGCGGTGAAGTTCAACAATTGGCTCGACCACGACCACGTGCAGTCGTAGAGTTTGAACAGAACTGTGGCTCGGTCTCTGGGTCTCTGGATGGCGAGATCGGCCTCGACCATTCCAAGAGCGAAGACTACCCTCGATTGCAGTTGTCTTTGGAGCAACATCGCCCTTCATAAAAGATATAAAATCTTTCCAGATCTCCTTTTCCAGTTGCTTAACAAAACTAGGAGTGGCAGCAACTGCGAAAGATTCCTTGTCATAATAGAAGGGTACCTTAGCCTTGCGAGGTTTGCGCTTAAGAGATTCAGCTGCTTCAACCTCCTCGGCTTCGATAGCTGCAGCCTCGGCGAGATATGGCTACAGTGCCGCGAAGCTTTGTAGAAGTGCGGTCGAAAGACCGAGCTCGAGCTTGCTCCTCCCTTGTCGGCAGATCTTGCAAGTCGACGTCTCTTAGATGGAGGAGCCGAGACTTTGTCTTTCGACAACCCTGCGCCAATAGTCATCAGTACGACTTCCTCGTCGTCCTGACGATTTTCTATGCCTACTTTCTGTAACGCAAAACAGAAAAAGAAGAGTCACTAACCAGTCGTAAGTTTTTCTACGACCGGTGCCAAGTCGTAAGTTTTTCTACGACACTTTCTTGATCGTAAGACTTTCTACGATCACCATTAGTCGTAAGTATCTTCTACGACTATGAAGTCCTAAAGAAAGAATCAACTTTTTGATTACCTTTAGGCGCTCTATCTTTTCATCTGCGGACAAAGCCGTAATGATTTGAGGAACCGCCACTCGGAGTGGCGGAGATTTCTCACAGATGAGTCTGACTCTAGAGTCAACCTCGGCCTGTGAAAGATGCGTAATAAGCAGATAAGAATTTTAGACAATGTTGAGGAAGACCAAACCGAAAGCTAAGTCGACAGTTACTTACCCTCGTCGTAATCTCTGGTTGGGTCTCCTCTCCCCGAGTATCTCCACATAGGAGATGCTCGTTTCTTCAAAGGACTAATACGGCGTGTGATAAAATCTTTTACCACATGCCATCGGGTCAGCCACTCTTCTTTCAAGTCCTTGATGGCTTGAATATAGGGAGTAATCCGGCTGATATCTTCAGGAGTCGAATCCCATGAAGATTTCTTCTAGCGACCTTCCCCATGAAAGAGAGGTGTCTTGAGGTGACTTTCCAAGAAACCACCTCTTCCTCCACCCCGCCATGAAGACCGGGTAAAACTCTGAATATACTCCTTCGACTTGAGTCATGGAGCTTGACCCATGACTTCCGGCGATTCGGTTTGTCGAGCCATCCCATAATAATATTGGAATAGCTCGAGGTGGAATCCCTGTGCATCGCATGCAGGTACGAAGACACTCAACATGGTAATGGAATTAGGACCTAAGTTCACCAATTCCACCCAAAGTGCTCGAGTACCACTGTAAGAAAGGGGTGAGCAAGCAGTCGGAGGCCGCACTCACAATACGCTTGGAAGACGGGGATTTGCCCATTTTCCCCCGACGGCCAGTGCTGCCTAATAGCCGGAATCCACTTCACCAGAGCCTTCTCCGGAATCTTCCCGGCGTCGACCAAGATTTTGATCTTGGCGCATCCATCTCGATTCTTCCCATTCGGAAACTCTCTTGGCCATTTCGCCGAAAGAAGTTTTTGATTGGGTTGGCGGCGGAGAAGATGAAACCTAGTCGAAGACGGAGAAAGCAAGAGCTCGAAGAACAGCAGAGCGATTTGAGGAAAAGGTAAAAATCCAAGTTTAACTCCTGGTGAGTTTTTATAACCGCACGATTGCCACCGGTTCGGAAACCGTCTCGTCTATAGGTCTGTGGGAGTTGGTTGCACCGCTTCGGGAACCGCCTCATAGGACAAGTCTGTGAGAGTCGGTTGCAATTCCCCAGATGGTCCGTTCGAGAAAATTAGGTACGCTTCGTCACCTCCAAGCGAAATTACTTTCTTGACCAAGTCTTTCTGGTCGAAGGAAGTATCAATCGGAAGGTTTTTTCTCCGATCCCTACTACGACCACTTCACGATCGTAGGGTTTTACCACTTTTGATAGTCGTAAGCAATCTTCACGATTGCAACCGCTTCGGGAACCGTCTCATCAACAGATCTGTGGGAGTCGTTTGCAATTCCCCAAACGGTCTGTTCGGGAAAATTAAGTTCGTTTTGTCACCTCCAAGCGAAATTACTTTCTTGACCAAGTCTTTCTGGTCGAAGGAAGTATCAATCGGAAGGGTTTTTTCTCCGATCGCCCTACTACGACCACTTCACAGTCGTAGGGGTTTTTATAACTTTTGATAGTCGAAGCGACCTTCCGACCAAGCAAATTTCGGTCAAAGTAACACTCAAATGTCGAAGAGTTTTTTCTTCGACCATTATTCTGCGATATTTTCATAGTCGTAAGTCTATTTGCAAATACTTCACCAAGTAAGTTACTTTCACTTGAAGCTGGGGGGCTAGATGACGAGGATCTAATAATCCTCATTTTATCTGTTATCTATAATTCTTATTATGGGTAAATATGATGTCACATAGTCTAAAGAGAGTACCCTTATATTTATAAGGGGAGACCTACCAAGTGATTGTAAGATCTTCTACAATCACCCCCTCCATCGTAAGCCTTACTACGACTATGTCATGGTCGTAAGTCTTTCTACGACCACTACCTGGTCGTAAGTCTTTCTACGACCATTACCCAGTCGTAAGTCCTTCTACGACTATTGCCCAGTCGTAAGCTCTACTACGACTTATACTAGATCGTAAGTCCTACTACGACCAAATAAACCACGACCACCTTATAATCAAACCTAAAGCGAGTGGGTCCAATTGATTAAGGAATCGAGCGGTCCACACGCACTATTATTCCGTGTAGTAATAGTGCTTAAATACCCCATTACCTCTGGAAGATAACTGCCAGACGGCGTGAAGAAGCCAATGCGCCGGTAATTATCGCCATCATGCGCCCATTATCGGCTTAATTAGGCACCTCTTAGTAGGACAAAGCGGCTACTCCTTCACGACTATATAAAGACATCAATCGGAGGGTGAAGGGAGAGGCGAAGCAGAGCGAGTCAAGGAGAAACACAAGTATCGTTCTCGTAATAGTCCTAGTTTCTTGCTTGATCACCGAGAATCTGATCAATACCATACACACGGGAGTAGGGTTGTTATTCTCCGGAGAAGGCCTGAACCTGTCTAAACATCCCGTGTCAACCACTCTGCGTGATTTCATCTCTAGGAGACCCCCCGAATCAAATAATCTTTACGTAAGATCGGTTCTAATACACCGACAGTACCCACAAGAGATAATCATACTCGTTACCCTACATGATTCCTTATTCATGCAGTTAAGCGATCGTCACAGTAACATTTTCAAACTACCTTGCCCCTTCCGTCATCTCACCCATATGGGCTAATCCCATAAGTTGTGCGGGATGTTCACCACAACGACTAGCGCAACTGGTCCCGCCCACAACGACTAGCGCAGCTGGCAACTTCACCCTCCCTCGGTGTCCCTTTCAAGCCAGCATACATCCTGCCGCTTGCACACTTTCATCAGTTGTGGGATGACATTCAGAGTTCAATAATTTTACTAAGCCAAGTCGTACTTTGCAGACTTGCGGTTGTACTTATTTTACACAAGAGGTCATGACAATATTAAGTCCTTAATCCATTTGGACGGTTCATACCACATATCAACCACTCTCGTACACGACAGCACCCACCGCTCTTTCCATCCACTCAAATGTGGTACTAGCAAGTTGTTTCGGGTTTTGGTGAGGGAAAACCAATTAACACAACGCGCCAGTCATTTACATCCAATGACTGTCCAAAACCACTTTCATGATTAAAAGATGATAAACAAGACATTTATTGTCCTGATACTTAAGCAAGTCTAGCATGTCACTTAAGTACAACCCATGCTAGTATTTACCACATATTTACTAGGGTGACATGGAATGAGGGATTCAATTTATCAAAGGATGGATAATACTTAATTAATCATCAAATGAGTGTTTAACTACCTTAAGCTTTAATATACATTTGATTACAGAATTAAAGCATGCAACTTTGATATTTTAAATAAATATAGCTTGCATAAAATATAGGCTCAAAACGATCAAAGTATTGACTTGCCTTGGTTAAAGGCAGTGAGGTCTTGGTACTCTTGAGAGTGATCGAAGGGGAGGACTCCTGCGTCTTTGAACCCTAATCAGACGAAAGTATCGGAAAAGTGCACAACAGAGAGAGAGCAAATAAATACCAAATTCATAATAAATGAACTCCAAATTGAACAAGGCTAGTGTCATTAGCAAGATCTTGAAATTATAAAATTTTAGAAACAAGTTTCATATTTTTTTGGAGTTATAATGAAAAAGATATAAATTTTTGAAGTTTTTCGATTGAATACTTAATTAAAAAGAAAAACAAAAAATTCGGAAAAGCCTTGCACTGACACGTGGCGCAGCACAGTGCTTGGTCCCAGAGGTAGCACGGGCGGTAGTACCGGGAGGCGGGGGCGGTAGTACCGGAGGGGCGGGGTGGGGCGGTAGTACCGGAGAGGCGGGCACGGTAGTACCGGCGTTGAACCAATGGTAGTTCCGGAGGGAGCAGTAGTACCAAAATGCGTGAGGGCGATAGTACCGGAGAGCGAAAAGGGCGGTAGTACCGGCGTTGATTCGACGGTAGTTCTAGAGAGCGGAAAATGTGCCAGGAGCTTTCGCTCTTGGTGGCACAGAGAAGGGGATAGAGCAATGTGGGGAAGGGGAAGGTAGAGGGGAGCTTGGAGAGAGCCAGGGGGGCACGGGGGAGCACAAGGGAGCAACAGGGGCCTTTTATAGGCGGCGAGGAGCGAAGGGGAGCCGTTGGAGGGAGCTCGGGTGACGCATAGTCCCGAGGTGGCGACGGCATGGGCGGCTCTGCGCGCGGAGAGGACCGGGTAGGGGCAGGTGAGCGTGGCAGGGGCGGCGATGACTTGGGAGGCCTTGCTGACGTGGCGATGGCGACAAGGAGCAGGCACGGGCGCGCGGCATTGCTTTGACCGGGCGGAGGCGAGCACGTGAGGAGGGATAGGACAGGGGTGAGGGGACTAGGCGTCGAAGTCGCGGCCATCAGCGGAGGAGGCGGGAGCAAGGGGGTACTGGGGAGGACGGTGCTGGCGTCGGTGCCACGCACTGAGGAGAGAAGGTGGGGGAAGGAGGAAGAAGGGAAAAGAAGCGCACGAGCTGGAAAACAAGCCGGTTGGGAGCGGCAGCCGAGCCGGAGCGGAGCAAAGCGGGGGGGAGATGGGCCAACGACGAGCGGGCTGGCTGGAGCAGGTCGGATGGGTCGGGAAAAGAAAGGAGGCGGGTAGGCCGGCCCAAGGGGAGAAGTGGGCTGAGCCTAGAGGGAGAAGAAAGAGATTTCAAAAACTGGTAGAAGCTCCAAATTTGAAAAGGAGAAATTGAACTTGAATTTGCTAGAAGGTTTGAAACAAAAAACCCGAGCTAGAAGGAAGTTAGGAGTTTTTGGGATAAAAATCCAAATTGAAAAATACGAATGAACATCGAAAGCCAGATCGTAAACTCTGTTCTGTTACACATAATAGATGCCCTTAAGAGCCAGATGGTTTGTTGGAAGTGCCCTAAGCTAGCGAGAGCAGTTTGGCAATTCTTCAGTTCAACAATAATTCGGCCAAATTCAACTACTTAATGGAACCGTGGTAAATACATGAATCGTTCGTTTGATTATTTCCTATAAAACCATCAAATCCTTGCCTAAATGCAGCACATGAGTTACTCCTATCTACCATTGAGAACCGGAACGGTGCATTGCATTAAGCTAAGCGCCCTTGGCCCTTCGCGTCCCAACTCAAATTTAATTGGCAGCCAGCCGGAATTCCCACTGGGCTTGTGCCCTTTAAATCCTCGACGCCTTTCTGCTGCCTGGCACTAAACTTGCAAGCTTGCAACCGACTAACCGAGCAAAAACTTCTCTCGCCGGAGTCCGGTGGTGTGTGAAGGGAAAGATGAGCGACTACTACGACAGCGACGACGATGTCGTGTTGGTGCAGCAGGAACTAGAGAAGGCGGCAATCGCAAAGGATAGCAGGTACAGTACGTGGGTGCAGAGCGAGTTGGAGGAGCAGATGTTGTCGTGGTCACTGCAAGATGTGCTCAACAGGAACCTCCTCAAGAAAAAGGCCAGTCTTTTCAGCTACCTTATCTGTTTATCGTAGTTATTTTTCAAACAGATTACGTAGGTTACATAGGCACATGGCGGATCTACGAACTATATCAAGCAAAAGAAATGGGAGTAAGAACTGAACTATCATGACGCTTCTATTTCTGAAGGAACCTCTGTTTCAACAACAAAAAAAGTTCTCAAGGAACCAGCTCATGTTTACTTGTCAAAAATAAGTGTACATACTTTTTTTGCGAATAGTTAGAACTAGTGTGAAACGGTGTCGCATCTTCAAGCACAACTTAGTATAGCATAGGGGAGGCACCATCTTTTTTACGTTGGTACTTTTATTCCACATCCGTTAGCCCAGTTCTTTGTTCTTATGTGTGGATCAACCAAACAATGGATAGTCTCTAGTGCAGGTTAAGAAAATACCGATCACTTTCACTTCGCTAAAGGACTACATGGGATCATTCGCCGTACCACTGATTGAAGAAACTCGTGCTGATCTCTGTTCTGCACTGGAGGGCATCAGGCACGCACCAGTGGCGGAAGTGACCCGGATTCAGGAGCTTTGTTCAGAGCAGTCCATATTCAGTATTTTCGGTAAGAAAGCTGATCCCAACACAAATCTGGGAGAAGTTTATGCCCCAAAGGATGCGGATATACTGGTGTTGATGGATCGGAAACCTAGGCACGTCTCGGACTTGGGACGCAGCGAGAAGTCTTACGTGATAGCCTCAGTGCTGAAAGCCGAGGATGCTCAAGGCAATACCGTGGTTAGGCTGTCAGGTAGATCACCTGCTGAAGAACACGGGTCGCTTCTTTTTGCGGTGTTTCTGATCAATATGACTACATACAATCGTATATGGAATGCAATGGATCTGCATGGTTATGGTCATAGTAAAACTAGCATCATTGGAAAGATGGTAAATTATTCTCAAAGGGTATGTAATCCATTTTTTTCACATGCTTTACGTCTTTGTAGCTACTACATAATATGTTTCAGTTTTAACGTTTTTGCGGTGATGCTTATGTATGTTTGCTTTTCGGATGGCAGGTTGCCCAAGAGTCAGAACTATCTCTACCTTTACATTTGACAGATACAGCGCTTGATGACATTAAAAATTTCAAGCTCAACACATCACAACAGAAGGCAGTGCTTGACTGTGTTTCAGCAATGCAGCAAGATACGAGTTCGGTGCGTCTGATATGGGGGCCTCCTGGGACAGGGAAGACCAAGACCATCAGCATTCTCCTGTGGTCCATGCTGATCAAGAAACACAGAACACTAACCTGTGCGCCGACGAACACTGCGGTAGTCGAGGTTGCATCTCGGGTCCTCAAGCTCCTTGAGGACTACTCTGGCGGTAGTGGAAAGAACTGTTTTTTGAGTGATGTTGTGCTGTTCGGAAACGAGGATCGGATGAAGGTGGATGCAAACCTCGGTAAGATTTTCTTGGAATCGCGCGTTCGCCGTCTGCAGAAGTGCTTTATGCCAGTTTCAGGGTGGAGCCACTGTCTGAGTTCCATGGTAAGAATTCTTGAGGAACCTTTGACTCAGTATGCTTCGTATGTCCAACAAATTGAAAAGGAGATAAATGATGAACTTGCTAAGAAGATGGGCAGCAAAGTGCAGATAAAGCAGGATCTCGCTAAGAAGAGCAAACAAAAAATGTCATTCAAGGACCACTTCACAAGTAATTACCAACGACTTGAGAATGATCTGCGCAGTTGTATCAACACTTTCTGCGACGACCTCCCCAGATCAGCTACATCTGGAGAGAATTTTCGTTGCATGACTGTGGTTCTGGACTCGCTTAAAGTGTTTTGGAAACTTGTGCAGTCTGAACCAGATCAGCAGCTGCAAACACTGTTCAAAGACAGGCCGGATGGAAGAAACAGTTCATTGTTTCAGAATCTGGTGAAATATACGCAAGACAGCTCGAGTTCGGAGCTTAAGCAAGCGAGAGCCCTCTGTCTTCAGAAGTTAAACCACCTATCTGATCACTTTGAACTTCCAAATATTTTCGACAACCGGTCAATCGCAGAGTTCATACTGCAGAGCGCCAAAAGCATACTTTGCACTGCTTCTAGCTCATCTCGTTTCCACTACCTGCAAAATTGCCAACCGTTTGAGCTCCTTGTGGTGGACGAGGCAGCACAGCTGAAGGAGTGCGAGTCACTGATACCTCTACAGCTTCCTGGAATCCACCATGCTGTTCTCATCGGTGATGAATGCCAGATACCCGCACTTGTTAAAAGCAAGGTGAAATTAATAGCTCTCTAGTTAAACATTTTTATTTGCATTTTTATCTTTCCTATTGTAATGATATCTGAGGTAGGCTAATTTTGTTTTGTATTTAACTCTTTGACAGGTTTCTGATGATGCTGATTTTGGAAGAAGCCTGTTTGAGAGGCTAAGCTCCCTGGGGCACCCTAGGCACCTTCTTGATGTGCAGTACAGGATGCACCCCAGGATCAGCAAGTTCCCATTTTCAAGCTTTTACGATAGCAAGATATCCGATGGCCCGAACGTGCTGGACAGAAACTATGAGAGGAAGCACCTGGCTGGCCGAATGTATGCCTCTTACTCGTTCATCAACATAGAGGGTGGTAAGGAAAGCACAGGCAAGCATGGCAAGAGCCTGATGAACGCCATTGAGGTTGCCGCGGTGACCCGGATCGTGCAAAAATTGTTCAAAGGTATGCGTTAGTACATGAAATGGAGCTTCCTTCGCTCTCATGAATAATATTATTTTTAACTTGGGTGCAGAGTCAGTTGACACGGGGAGCAGGCTCTGCGTGGGCGTAGTGTCTCCGTACAATGGCCAAATCCGCGCCATCCAGGAGAAGCTCGGCAAGACGTACGAGACGTACGACGGCTTCTCCGTGAAGGTGCGATCCGTGGACGGGTTCCAGGGCTCCGAGGAGGATATCATCATCTTCTCCACCGTGCGGAGCAACAGCGGCCGATCTGTCGGGTTCCTCTCCAACCCGAACCGCACCAACGTGGCTCTGACGCGGGCCAAGTGAGTTTTCCTGGTTAATTTCACCAGTCACATGAACAAGATCATACGGCTGTTTATTTGCATGGTTCCACTGTGATTTTTGCGTCCCGTAGCAAGGAGTTTTGATCTGTTTCTTTTGCAGGCACTGCCTTTGGATATTAGGTAATGCGACTACGCTGGCAGGTAGCAAGACGATTTGGCAGAAGATAGTGGCAGATGCGAAGGACAGAGGCTGCTTTTTTAACGCTAACGAGGACAAGGACCTCTCGAGTGCGATAATCAAGGCCGTCATCGAGCTCGACGAAGTGGACAGTGTGCTCAAGATGGACGGCCTGCGTATAAGCGGGTCACGATCTGCGGTACGAAACTAGAGTAATCCGGTCGTTAGCTCCTTAATTTGTTAATGCCGTCGATCGTGTCGTGCCCATTTGCTCTGTTAATCTATGAAACAAGCTGGGAAAAAACATTTGTACGGACTAAAGTTATCGAATGAGACATGAGCTTACTTCTATCAATTAGCTTGTGATTTTCACTTGCAGGCATCCTTCTGTGCTATTGGATATGAAAACTCGAGATTGTCAGAAGGCCACGTTTCTTTTCAAGTTATATGAACTAGTTCCATTTTACGGCCATATCCTCCTAGAGCAAATTAATATTCTGTTCGGTAAGTATTGCCGTGCATTTCCATTGGTCAACCGAAAATACAGTCGTGACTCGTGAGCCGTGTCAGTCGATCATGATATGGCGTGCTAATATTATCCTTCCTTGCCATCCGTACCTGCAAGAAAAGAAAGCGATGAGATCGTCGGGTTACCATAGGTGGATATATATCGCTACATCACTGGGTGTGGTAGCGCTTTTATTGGTTGATGCATGAGGCCGTCTCGAATTCTCAATCACCTCGAGAGATCCTAGGACTTATGCAAGAACAAAGGAGGTGAGGTGGACGTACATAAATGGGATTTTTTAAATAGTTATTTTTTATTTTAAAATACAGTAATATACCTCTTTTATTTAACAGAAATTATCCTCTATCGCTCCAGCCCAATAGTCGAGCGACATGTGGAGTAATCGCCCGGTGGTTGATAGTCGCTTTACGGTTGAGCGACTACTCCACTTGTCACTCAATCGATGTCGATTTAAAATAATAATATGATTATTTTTATAATCCGATGGAAACATTTAGCAAATCTTGTTTGTAGATTTTTCTGGAAATAAAAGGGTGGTGACAAAGTTGGTTGGCCCGTTTGTGATTTTTGTAGATTTTGAACGGTATGAAATTTGTTAGACTCACAATAACATTTTGTGTATGTTGTTGTATTGCGATAAATTTCTAAAGAATTTTGAGAAGATGATTGAGGTAACAATGATTCATAAGTAGGAAGGTAAGTGATATTACGATGCGCCAAGGACTTCATACACGTTAACAACATGATAATTGATCCGATAAGGGGGTTACATGGCACGCAAACTAACAAACCAAGGACGTTGCACGCATACCTTTAGAGAATTAGAAATACATGGGATATATGGATGAAGAGGGCTAAACTACTACGTTGAACGTGGTTATTTGCCCTTGCGGCCCAGCTTGACGTTGTACTCCTTGCCTTTCACCTTAGCTTTTGTCGCGATGGTCCTCTTACACACCCTCTCGGCCTCGCGTCGCTTGGCATGCTCGCGCTCTTGCTCTTCGTGCAGCCTCTCCTGCCTCTTCTCCTCCTCCATCTAAGCATGCAGCTCTTCGAGGCACCTTTCATGGCCCTCGCAGTCCTCCCTGACCCAGATCTTCTGTGTCAAAAACATCTACATGTTGTACAGGTAGATCTTGTCGTTGATTCACTGGCTAAAGTCGCATAGGCGCGGTAGAGACTGCGGTGGGAAGAGAGACGTGGTTACGGCGTAACGGGAAGCAAAATAGTGGTTCACACTGAAATGCAATTTTATTACCGGCTGCATGTGGCTCGGTGTGTCAAACCTGTGGTCGGAGTAGTCCGCGCAGAAGTTCGGGCAGCACCAATAGCGTTGCCCAATGGTCCACTCGTCGATTGATTTGATGCACTTGTAGGCATCCTGACACCAGCAAAGGGGTAGCGCCACCCCCATCGGGGGCCCTTCCGGAGGGTGTTCAACGGGCATAGGAGGGGCGCGGCTCGACCCAGAATCATTGGGAGTACTGCGAGGCGGCCTCATTAGATCGACGAGTTTCGGAGGTGGGTGATGAGTGTAAGACTATTGACTAAACGCCCTATGATGAGCGTTGGTCTGCTGGGGAGCCTCCAAGTCCTTCAATAGCTCGCGGATGTGCTCCCATTCCTTCTCCTTGTCCATGTTATCTAGGTAGTGTTATTGTTGTGGAGTTCCTGATCGAATAGCGTTGTATTTATAGCGGGAGCAGACGCAGCTGTAGCGGTTCTACAGCAGTAGTCGAGTGGTCTCTTCGTGCTTTGCAGAGAGTGGTCACGTCCTACTTTGCAAAAAGTGGTCGCATCCTGTTTTGTAGAGCGAGGTCGCATCCTGCTTTGCAGAGAGAGGTCACGTCTTGCTTTGCAGAGAGTGGTCGCGTCCTGCTTTGTAGAGAGAAGTCATGTCCCGCTTTGCAGAGAGAGGTCACGTTATGCTTTGCAGATATAGGTAACGACGATAGCTTAACACTGAAAATGAAGTTAAAGTTTGCAATTACGATACACGAGGGAATTCATACACAACTATTTTATTGTAGCTATGAAGTAAAATACATACACAACGAATACAAGTACACCAAGCACAACGAAGACCCCCTACTAGCCGCCCGCTACACCACCCGCATCACCTCCTCCGTCACCGCCACATCCCAGCCCCAGTCCGTGCCCACCCGTATGGCCCCGCTTGGGCCTCCTCAGTGTGGGGTTTCGGGGCCCCGACAGGGTGAGGCGGTCAGGAGCTCTACTGACCTGTGCTCCCAAGGCCCGTGGGGTCGACTCCACTGGTGCCTGCGTGGCCACTAGAGCACCACTGAGCTGCGACGCTGAAAGAACCTCGATGGGTGCGGGATGAGGTGCTCCCCTGACCTCCCCCGACTCTTCCGCGAAGAAGACGTCCACATTCTACGGGGAGAGCTCAACTCCCGGCTGGGGTGCGAAACCTGCAGGACAAATTTTGTTTATTCGTGTAATATATCGACGACGAAATGAACCTGAAGAGACAGAATGTACCTTCGGCGTGGGCCATGGCATGCGTCCAAGTGTCCTTACCCACCGTACCCGCCCTGCCCGAATAGGTCAGGGAAGAACAGATACTGCCGTGACGCTATCGGGTAGGGGTCCAGAAACGACGATGGTGGGTAGCCACGTGCCAACCCTGACCCTCCGGCCTGGCTCGTCGGTTGCCTACACCATTCGCGCGAGAGGTAGAAGGTCGGCACCACTCAGCTTGCAAAGCATGAAGAAGTAAACATACCATGTACATATGATAAAAAGAAAGTACCACAGTTTGCAGATAAACCTGTCTCTCTAGTGTGGGTCTAGTCTCCAAGCCCGTCGGGGTGTCCGCGTACGGACCACCCTCAACTCAGTCGCCTCGTCCCGCCCTCAGGATGCAGGACACAACGGCTGGCGCAATGCTGCGCATCGATGAGTTGATCCAGCAAGGCGAAAGGCCAGTCGGAACCACCAAGGTCACGAGCCATACCTACAAATCAATGTCAAGTTAGCAATTACGACACAATTAGTGATTTAATTATTTATAGCATAGCTACGAAAATTATGAAAATTTAGTTGCATTCTTGCATAAACCGCATAATCCTCAACATATATAGCCATAAACACATTTTAGTTTTAGGGTTTTAGGATTTACGGTTTCAGGGTTTAGGAGTTAGGGTTAAGGGTTAGGGTTAGGGTTAGGGTTAGGGTTAGGGTATGGGGTTAAGAGGTTAGGGTTAGGGTATAAGGGGTTTTCGCAAATGTAGCGTAAGTGGGAGGTGGGTGCGAGAACGACCAGTAGATCGCGGGATGGACGACTAAGATGTCTCAGCCATAGCCACGTTATAACTATTAACAACTAAATTAGCGTTACTTCTACAACTATACTATTTACAACTATTAACAATATGTCCACGAAATGACGTATGTCCACACGATATGTACTCATCCATAGCCGCATTACAACTATTAAAAACTAAATTGACGTTACTTCTATGACTACACTATTTACAACTATTAACAATATATGACGTGCCCAACACAACTACACATATAATGATTTCAGTTGCTAACCTACCATGATTTTAAAAGTAAATCTACAAGGAAGTATAGGGACTCACCGTCATCGATGCTTGGACTTCTCCTCCTCTCTTTCCCTCCCTCTCCCTCTCCCTCTCCCTCTCCTTTTCTTTCTCTCTCTCCCCCTCTTCTCCTTTTCTTTCTCTGCCTCTCTTGGACCTCACGGCTGCGAGCTGTGAATGAATCCGGAATGGCGACGGCTGGCGTGCGCGGGGTATATAAACCCTTAGTCGTTCAACGGTTGAGCGACTATGGGCTAGTCAGTAGCTCAACGGTTCAGCGACTAGTAGCTGAAGGGACAGTCGCTCCACCGTTAGACGACTACTCCACGTGTCGCCTTACCGTTGGGCGACTTGGATCAGTCGCCTAATGGTTGAGCTACTAGAGTTAGATCGTCCAACGATGGAGTGATATGGATTATTTTTGTAAAATAAAAAAAGAGAAGTATATTAATGTATTTCAGAATAAAAATGATTATTTTTTAAAAAAATTCTACATAAACGGACATATCACTCACGAGTCAGGAAGAAGAGGACATAAATGGGCACATCGCTAAGGAACAGCCAAATTTGCCTCTGGAATCCGGATGGCAAGTCAGTAACAACACGGCCCTGTTCGACCTCTCTGCACATATTGAAGTCTAGGTCAGACAAATTGACATGCCGTCTCCTAATTTCTCTTTTTTCATATCTTGCAAATAGAATCGAGATTTATTTTGAAATTTTGCATGACTACAGAATATATCATCCCCTACATTTACCCAAAAAAAAAAGAAAATTTTCAAAATTTTCAAACATAGGATGCACCAGATATTCTCCCAGGCCTCAGGACTTGTAGGTTTGGTAAAAAAAAAGTTTGATGAGAATATACGGGTTCAAATAAAGTTTAATGAGATTATATGACTGACGATGCGCGCTTTGCGTACTCCCTCGAACAGTAAGAAGTATAGATAAAATCTAACCCGTCATAACTCTATTAGGGTCTATCAAAATAAGGGTTCTTATATCTCTAAACCAACTATCAAATCAAAGCCTTTGAAATTAGGATTCACCAAATTTGTCGAAATTTCTACTATATTTTATATTTCTTCTTCTTAGGAGTGTATTCTTTAGAAATTATTAGAAAACATAATCTGCTTTTTTTTAGGGACTCAATAGGCCATAGGTGGTCCGGAGAGCCAGGCATTCGAACTTGGGAGGAATATTTTAGCTTAAACAGAGGAGTACGTTGTAGATGTATACAGGCAAGCTACATGTAGTTGCTTAGTTTTGATAATATAGTTTAGGAAGTTTTGTCGTATTGATACTGTAGTTGATATGTCGCTATCATTTTTCGGTGCAAATAATAGTGCATCAAGCTATGCAATATGCATACGCATAAATAAAACCACTAGCGCCAATGAAAACCGAATGCATCTACCTCCCATGACTGCAGTGATCATTTGCCAATAGATTAATCCCCTACATGCTACTCATAAAGTGTACAATTTGTTATATACCACCCGGTGTGAGATTAACATATGGGTTTCAAACCCAAATACTAGTGAGATATCAGCGGTATATAAAAAATACATGAAATTATTCAGTACTATATAAGAAAATTGTATTTCCACTAGGAGCGTTCTGTTTCCGCCCTACACATGGCTGCATCGTAGAAAGGATTTTGGTATAAAAAAAATGAAAAAAACCGAATGCATCTATCCTATCTTTGGTACGTGTACAGTTGCATCTCTCTTTAAAAACGATGGCTAATTAAGTACTTCATCCGCTGGGAAATATATGATGTATTTTGACTCTGCGAAAGGATTAAGGAGTTGGTGAAATCAAGGAAGATATCAAATAAAATAACTTAGATACTCTTTATAATTGTTTTGGAAAGATGAGAGAGAAAGTGATAATGAATAGAAAACAAATAGGGACATAGAAGAAAAAACCTCATTAAATCTAGATACAAGCCTTATAATTCTCAACAAAAAAATTTCAAACTATGTCTCACATTTCTCGAGGGAGAGAGTATATAGCATCTGATGCTGTCACGAGTCATGACATTGTGATGTGATTGGGAGTGCAGCAACTGTCAATAAAATGTCCTTGTTATTTGTAGTTCGTTGGCTGGTATACTAACTAATATGTACAGGAGCCAATGAAACAGTGGCGTGCTGCAAATAGCAAGGTACTTGACGTGCTCGTGCATAAGTAATGGAAATACAAGGGTACATGTGTTAGCGAGACCGAGAGAAGTAAATAGTTAAATACATTTATATTATAATAGTAAATC
The DNA here is from genome assembly GCA_036346395.1 of Hsuehochloa calcarea. Taxonomy (NCBI): domain Eukaryota; kingdom Viridiplantae; phylum Streptophyta; class Magnoliopsida; order Poales; family Poaceae; genus Hsuehochloa; species Hsuehochloa calcarea. The sequence goes on along the minus strand of CM070610.1, from coordinate 62,569,509 downwards.
CTCGAATCCCGTATTAAAACAGGAACGAGTTCTACATCCGTAGTATTTTTATCGAGAAAAAGGACCGACACGACTGCAAGTTCGAAATACACACCAGTGATCTACCACATACGCACACAATATCATCAATGCACATGCACGCCTAGGCTTGCTTAATTGGATACGCATACACCAGTACCAAGGTTATAAAAATCGGCTTCAGCCGTTCGCCAGGCGGCACCTAGGCGTTCGGTGGCGAGTTAGCGCCGCGATTTCCTTCTAGGCGGCGGGCTAGGCGGGCGGGCCGCCTTGGACTGACTACGCGGCGCTCGGCGGTGCTAAGCGCGGCTGCTTGAGGCGGGCGCCGAGGCGGGGTATAAGATTTTTGCGTCCGACTCCTTGAGTCCATCGTTTCATCACGGCCGCTAGGGTTTGGGCTCCCACATCGCGCCTCCTCGGCGCGGAATCGAGCTCGCCACGAGTTCCGGCCATCTAGTGTCATCGGTTCGACCTCGTCGCTTCCTAATCGTGGTCGTCCCGCCATCTCCACAGCCGAATCGAGGTACGCCATCGCCGCTCCCCTCTGCTCCCACACCGCCAATCTCCCCCTTATATGCTCTTGTTTCTCTCTGATCCCCCTACCACGCTGCCGCCCTCCCCCTCTGCTCTCTTTCCCCTCTGGTCCTCCCTACCGCGCCGCCGACCTCCCCCCTCTACTCTCGTTCCTTCTCTGCTCCATCGGCCACCCTCTCGTGCAGCCACCTCCTTTCTCTTCCCACTCCCCTCTCTGCTCCGCCGCGGAGTCTTCTCCCGCACTGACCCCTAGCGCAGCTGCTCCTCTACTCTGCTTGCTATGAGCCTGTGTTGTGCTGCTCTGCTCTCTCCTCCCCTAGCACCGATTCTGTGATGTGTACAGATTTCACAAGGCTACGCCTGAAAATAGTGGTTCAATTAACTCAGTATCATCGTGATGGGGATGCCAGATGAAAAAAGACTACATGGATTAAAATGTCAGTGTTTAATTTTGTATAATGGAAAGAAATGTTACCTTGCACATGTTGAATCATTTCTACAAGTTCCATAGTTGTGCGAAGCAAGGTTGATATGATATAGTTGTTGTTGTTTCAGCTTTATCTGAAGCCTCTATCAGTGTGAGGAAGCTGGCCCCAATGAGGAATGACGAATCACTTCATGTGTGATTGGTTCAATGAAGATTGCACCTGTAAAAATCTCGTTTTCTTTGGTGGGAAGGACAATATTCAGTTTTTATTACGCTGACGTTGAATGTCTACCATATGACCTGTGAATTTGTGATGCACCTGGTGCAATCTTATCAATCATATTATGAACTTATGATATTGTCTATGTTAAGTCTTTGAGATGTGTAGCTGTATGTTTCATACTTTCGTTCATTCATCGATCAACGATAGCAAAATAACCCATCATTAATAAAATATGCAGGTATACATCATTATTTGATTACATATATGTTTACATCAAACTCTTAGAGGAGATATAATATACATGACTAAATTATCGCATTAAATCATGCACGAGTTCTGCCTGCATAGTATTTTTATGGAGAAAAAGAACAGACACGACTACAAGTTCAAAATACCCACCAGTGATCCGTACGTACACAATATCATTAATGCACATGCAAGCCTAGTCTTGCCGCTTAATTGGGTACGCATACCAGTACTAACAAGCTCGTGGTAAGCACAGAGAGGTGCATTCCCAGAAGCAGCATTTCTCAGTTTATACGTGTGTGTGTGTGTATATGACAAGCTAGCAGCAACCTGTGCGCACGCACAGTCGCCTCAGACAAAGGAGAGTCCACGCATACCATGGCCAGTGCCACACCGCGCCAGCTCCTGCTCGCACCGTGCACGGACGACGAGGTGGGCGTCGGCGACAACGGCTGGCCGAACGCCTTCGCTAAGTACGAGGCTCTCGCGTCCTCCCTCCCGGCTTCCCAAGGCCTCGGGAGCACCACGTACCTGAAGCACGGCAACTTCTGGTACCCGGAGCACCTGATGCCGTCGACGCTGGCCATGCTAGACACGTTCGTGGCCCGCCCGTCTGACGTCATCCTCGCCACCATCCCCAAATCCGGCACAACGTGGCTCAAGGCCCTCGTCTTCTGCGTCATGCGCCGCGACAGCCACGCGCTGGACGATACTCGCCATCCGCTCCACAGCTCTAGCCCCCACGACCTCGTCCCGTTCCTGCACTCCCTCTGCGAGAGCCGCTCGGTCCGGCCTGACCGGCGCCTCGAAGCCATGCCGTCGCCGCGCATCCTGGCCGTGCACGCGCCGTTCTCGAGCTTGCCCGCGTCGGCCACCGAATCCGGTTGCCGCATTGTCTACCTGTGCCGAGACCCCAAGGACGCCTTCGTCTCGCTGCGGCATTTCGTCAACGAGATAAAACCCGAGGGATCCACCATGACGCCGTTCGCGGAGGCCTTCGAACTGCTCTGCGACGGCATCTCGCCGTTCGGGCCGATGTGGGACAACATGGCCGAGTACTGGAAGGAGAGCGTGGCGCGCCCAGAGGAGGTGATGTTCCTCCGGTACGAGCACCTCAAGGAGGACGCCGTGGGGAGCGTGAGGAGGCTGGCCGAGTTCCTCGGCTACCCGTTCACCGACGAGGAAGTGGCCAGAGGCGTCCCCGAGGCCATCGTGGCGCTGTGCAGCATGGACCGGATGAAGAGCGTCAAGGCCAACAGGGACGGAATGCACGGGGTTGCCAGGTCGACGTTCAAGAACTCGGCCTTCTTCAGGAAGGGGGAGGTCGGGGACTGGAGGGCGCACATGACGGCCGGGATGGCGCGGAGGCTCGACGGCATCGTGGAGGAGAAGCTGCGAGGCTCCGGGCTCTCGCTGATCCGCAGCTGAGGTGGCGTTGGTATTTGGTATGTGGCGTCTTATTAACTATGCAGGTCGCATAAGTAGTTTTATTCGTGTGATTTTGTTGTTCCATGTATGGACGACGTACTATATAGGAGGAATGATGCATGGCTTCGTTGCCATGGCCGCTTGCTCTGCTCAACCTTGCCCAGCTCCAAACATCAGGATGGCTCAATCCATCACACGGAATAAGTAATTTCTTGAACCTGAGCGCTGCAAAGAACTGGTGATTTCAGCCGGGCAAGCCAAAACTTGTTGTGGATGTGGTGTGCCCATTCTGGATCTGATGTACTTCAGCCTTAAATAAATAGTTGGGTGTTTAATCAGTCAAATAAACCATCCCTGGACTATTGGAGGTGACCAATTACAGCAGGAACCGAACCGACTGCAGAAGCAGTTATGTAACCACGATGGAAGCTAGGTTTGCGATATGAAGGATAGTTGCTCATGTGGATATTTCACTTACATTTGAAAACACATTGCTTCGAGTTTGATGGACCATTTTACATTTTTTTAGCATTTATGTTTACTGTTTGCATTTCTGAACCTCTTTTCTTGTTTTTACGCTAGTTAGGCCCTTTCTTCTCTTCCATAAAACCAAGCTAGTTTGTATAGGTAAGAGCAGTTGCCTGATGGGACTTCTCTTATGGCGGTGATTGGCCTCTGGCAGAGAATCGAGCATTGCTGGCACCATACTTGCTTACGAGCAAATAAGATCTCAAACCAGCAAAGACTAACGCTGAGGGCAAATGGCTCGCTCTCTTGGCCCATTTGATGATCCTACCTTGCCTATTTGATTCATCGCTGCACCATCAGTCTCTTAGGAAGGGTCTTTCCGGATGCATCCCGTGCTCTAGCAACGAGTTTTTTAGAGGTAAATACACAATTTTAGGATTTGTTTGGAACACGGAATTTCAAGCTTAATTCCCTACAGGAATTGGTACAAATTCTCACGTTCCAAACGAGGACAAATGTAACCATTTATAATTATCTTCGGTTTCTAGGCCACGAACCAGAAGGGCAAAAGCCAAACATAAGCTCCAAAAATTCTTACTCGATCACTAAAATTCTACTCCAGAAATTTGATCATAGAACATAAGCCAAACATAATGGAGGAAATTCATTCATAGAACCAACAAATGTAAGCAATGTGATCATGGCACTTCGCACAAATTAGTGGTGTGCAATCGTACTCATCAACAAGCTCATGATCGGTTCAATTTATTCTCAGATCATGAAAAATGCATCTTTACTCGCGTCCTAAGTATCAGAATTGCAAGACAGGCATCGCCATTTCAAATTTGCCTCTATTTGTATCATCGGGGCATGAGCTCCAACCTACAGTCTTCACAAGAAGAGATCAAGTGCCTACCTTATTCGGGGACCCCACGTCCACTCCACTCACAGATTCTCCGCCTCCGTCTTCCTCCTCCACCAACTCTGGTTCTGCTTCCGCCGCCGAGACCGGCATTGTGAAATAGGGGTCGAATTTGTCGCCGGCAACTTCGCGGCAGCGTACTAGCAGTGAATCTGATTCCGCTGCCCTGCCCAGAAGAAAGTACAGCACGCCCTGGCAGAAGAGCGGGCGGTAGTCGCCGGGGTCCTCCCGCGCGAGCTCCTCGAAGGCGGCGATCGCCTCGTCCACCTTGCCGTCCACGAAGAGCGCCTGTGCCGCGAGGAGGCGGGCGTAGTGCTCGCCGCATCCGGCGGCGTAGAGGCGGGCCCGCGCGGTCTCCGCGCCGCCGAAGCGGGCGAGCGCCGCGGTCTCCACGATAAGCTTCTCGAAGGGATGGGAGTCCTCGGGGATGGGCTCCTCGAGGGAGACCGTGACGGTTAGCGCGGCGGGAGGAGGCGGGGAGGGGATGCACGCGATGGCCGGGGCGGTGGCGGCGAGGAGGACGGCGGCGGAGGCGGCGAGGCGGAGGGAGGAGATGAGTGGGTGTGGAGACTCGGAGCTGGAGTTGGGCGTGGCTTTGACGACCGCGGGGAGGACCGTGCGGCGTCGGGAGGAGGAGGCGAGGCCGAAGGGGGCGCGGAGGGAGGCGGCGCCGGCAAGGAAGGCCATGACGGCTGTTAGGGTTTGAGGCGCGGAGATTACTATGGTTTGAGCCTGCAAAAGTTGGAACAGAGCAGCGGCGCGGCGGGGTTTGGTTCGGTCAGAGAGAGAGAGAGATTTCGGTTGGTGCGTATGGTAGGTGGCGTCCGCGTGTCAGAATATTTTCTGCGTCGCACTGCTATTACTCTGCTAACGAAAGACCGGTGGCCCACGTCCGTGCCTCGTGGGCTGGCGGCCTGGCGCGCCATTCGTATAGTCTGTTTCCCTTCCAAATAGCAGTAATAGCCTAATAGGTAGTGTAAGGTTGCTACGATGAAGAGGGATGGAACGGGACGAGCCGTACTTGCGTTTAGTTGGGAGGATGGCGACGGCGGCGGAGGTGGGTAAGGTTTGGGTTGGGAGGGGTGAGAGAGGGTGTTAATAGGATTGATGAAGACGGGTTGAGATCTGTTAGTATCCAGCGATCCAAAAGAGGTATTTAGGGGATTTATTTTTAAAAAAAAAGATATTTAGGGGTATTCCCACCACCTGCTTACCACAACCAATCCCATCCCATTTCATCCCTCTAGCCATACACCGATCCATAGTTCCATACCATCCCGAATCATCCCAACTCCTAACCAAACAAAATCCGAGACCATTCCATAACCCCGAACCAAACACCGACCATCCCATCTCATTCCCAAAAAGTAGGATCATCTCATCCCATCCCCAAAAAAGTATGACCCCTGTAGACTGTCTTACCGAATATTACAACTTTTTTGGGAAGAACTATAGGGAAGACCCCTGTAGAAGTATATATGAATTCCTATTTGATCCATCACCTACAATATAGGCCCAAAAAAATTCACTTCTACAATAATGCTTCATGATAACATGGCCTGCTCAAGATGCTTGATTCCAACATCACTCAGGAAGAATTAATTACATGAAATTAGCACCCTGAACCACCAAGGTTAGCAGCTACAGGATGTTACAGGCAGATTTCAGATCCCTAGCTGTACACATTTCGAAAAAGGGTTAAGGGTCAGACCATAGGCCAGCCTTTCTTGAGTCTTGGGGTTGCAAACACGAAAGTTTGCTGAAGCCTTTGCATATTTCAGCTCAAAAGGTCACAATGCTTTAACTCTAGCCGTTGCTGAGGGGATGATACTGCGTCAGCCGTAGGTTCGAAGGGATTCTCCTCAGAATGTACAGGACAAGAGATGAAGGAAGAATTTCGACAAACTGCAGTAACACGGGTTAAGAACAGTAGAAGAACAAGTTATACTAACCGTGTAATGGGGCATCAATTTCTAGTTACCAAACTGGGAAAGATAATTTCACTTTAGACAAGGAAAAACTTCTTTACTAAAGTTGCAGAAGTTACACATACCAGGTAATAGAAGAAATTTAGAATTGGATGGTCAAGAACATCGAGGTCAGCTTCTTTATCAAATGCATTGAAACACATCTGCAAAACAAATGCGCAATAGCAAAAGTAAGAAATCAACTATGTGACTTCAAAACTTGTCCAGGGATCAGAGAACAGAAATCCTTACCATTACGCATCGTGCAAAGAAACAAAAGAAGCATATAGTGCCAACTCTGCCGACCTCTCTCAGCTTTTGCTGCCTCCCTTTGGACTCGATGGGAAAACGTTTCAGCATGAGGAAAAGCCTGCCAATCAAATCAAGAGAGTATGGATACATCTTTCAATGCGATGTTATAGCTGTATAATTAACTAGATCAGGCCCTGAATTAGTGGATATCTTCTCAAGTACTAAATTACAAAGTTGCTATTAGATTGAAAACTTTCCATGGTACATGGTTTGCAGCTAGCCTAGATGGCCAATTTGGCTAAAAACATGATCCAAATGCATCTAATTCAAACTTAGTTAAAGAAGCATTAAATAACATTCTTAATCTTACCTGCCTCCATATAACAGAAAACCCAGGGCAGCGAAAAAGGACAGGCCTGCAATGAACAATTGTGAAAGGACTAGCATAGATGGATTTGGATTCCACAACCACCACAGCAAAACCTGAAGAAATAAATTTCCGTAAGTTTGTTGAGATATGCAGCCCAACATCAGTTAGATACAGAGACAAACAGGCGAATAACTGAAGTGAGAAGAACTCATGTAGAACACAAACGTGAGAAGTCATATTGAATTGAAGGCAAACACTCAGACAACAAAGAATACCATAAAACAACCAATAAATGACTCATTGATAGGGAGTTTTCATATTGAACATATTTCATGAAATCAGCAGTTCCAATGAAACTATCTGACCAGCGTGGCTTGTGTAATATTATTCAGCACAAAAAAAATCTAAATTATACAAACTTAACAAGCAGTACAGACTTAAAGAACCTGCTTTACCTGTATTGCATAAATGACGCAATTAATGGTGTAGAAACTTGATCTAAGTCCATCAGCCTCTAGACCACATGCTTGATAAGATATCTCGGCCCAGAAAAGTGCCAACATTGTGTAAGTAGTGAAGAATGCAAATCCCGGCAAATCAAGAATAACATGCTGAAAGATCTGAAATAAAATATACATGAGGAATATAACTCTGGTCAATTAAAAGAAATCATTTAAATAACAGAAAACAGTGAAGGTAACTAAACCTGAGGATTTACTTGTTGCACTTGGCGACGGAAAGCAAAGATAGAACACCTCGCTGCAGATTAACAACACAGTGAAAATTAGCATCACACAGGATAAAAATGAGCATGTAAGTTGTACTCCAAGGGAGAATGAACCATGTACCTCCATTCACCAGGAAATTAAGGAATTGGAAGACCTTTTGTGTTGTCCATCCATATTCAGGAACTCTGTGGTGTATTCTGGCAACTTGGATCTGCATGGCAAATTATGAATATTGCCTTCTCTTCCTCAAAGTAAAGTTACTCTTTTAACAGCGAGCATTTATATACGCACCACATGTATAAACCTAAGATATTTGTGGTTCATACTTCACACAAATATAGAATTCATTATTCAGATACTATGTGCACATTCTTATCCTTTGACCTTTATATTGTCTATCCAACAAGAATGCAAGATTTCCATGTATCAGAAAGATAAGCATGACAAATAACTTTAAGTCCCTGTCCAACTATCTCTATTTCGAATAGCTGTTCTCCTCTTGATCTATTATATATTAAAAGCTCATGAAAGGTGATTTACAGCTGCTAAGAAAAAATAGAAATATACTAGAAATTCTCACAAAAAGAAAAAAACATCTGCCCCTTAATTTGGTGGACCTAATTAAAGTTGAACTATATCGTCCATCAGATTTTATTAGAAAAATAGAAATGTGCTAGAAATGTTCACAAAAAATCAAAACATCTATCCATTGATCTGGTGGTTCCTAATTTTAGAGGCTTATATTTGCTCTATTGTTTAGAGATTGAATTTATTTGAAAGAAATATCTGGCGCTTGCTTAGAGATTTATTTAGAAATTGTGTATGGCAAGAAGAAAAAAGATGGAAATGTTGTCCCATAGACCACGTACAGGCACGTTGGACACGTCAAGGAAAAAAAAGTACGGCAGAAAAAGGAAAATAGAGCAACGGAAAACAAGAGAGACTATGCCCAGGAAAGAAAAGGAAAAACACAAAGCAAAAGCAAAAGCAAAAGGTGCTTGAAGTCCAACAAAGTTGCATCCGTAGGCAATTGTCCGGCTTATTGAGCACCGCTAATTTATCTGCAAACTATCTACACTTTGATTTTAAATTTGCCAAAACATGTATGTAGCTACACGACAATTTTTGTTACTTCGGATGTGTTTGATTAAAAGTTAATTAGGATATTAGGAATATTGAAAGTCGAACAACAGATTGCCATTAAATCATTTTGACAAGCCTTGGGTCATCATCTGCAGTTGCACACATGCGATGGAAACAAGATTTATGACATACACGGAGAAAACATGAAGTAGCATAGCACAAGAGATCAAAGGTTTAAATGAAAGGACAACAAGTTTTAGATGTATTTTTTTTAGAGTTGGTGCAATTACTTTTTAAGATTTCCTTGCAAAAAACAACTTTTTTAGATTTTCAATGTAATTAGCATATGGTCTACGACATACTAAAAAGAGCTTAATTAGCACTAATTCGATGAACTATGGAGCAATACATATATAGTTATTGCATATCAGTCCCATTAGTAAATGAGATTGAGGACTCTGTATACCATAATAGAAAGAAGTATTGAGTAACAAACTATGTTGTACCTTTGAGAGGCAAAGCAAGTGATAGAATTGACGATACAATAGGAAGTTGAACACAAAGAGAGAAGAATATATGTTAGGAAATTGTCTCAATGGGACCATGCATGCCAAAGACCAAATTCCGAAAGACTAGCAACATATTTACCCAACATCTACACTAGCACGGGGAGCAGTGGCGAACCCAGGAAAAACATTTAGGGTGTGCTCATGGGACAGAGCTAATAGAAGACAACTGTACCAAACATACGTCTAACCAGCGGTGGATAAAAAAAAATGGAGAATGCCCGATGCTAATTTATAGACTAAAATTGTTGCTAAATTGATTCTCTCTCAATTAGTCCACCATATCAGCACACAGTCTCAAATCCATAGAGCGTTGTCCAACTATCATACTATGCCAATCATACAAACGGGAATGGAAGTTCAATGTGTCGATGTTTTGTGGAGGAAATGCATCAAACACCTAATGTGCACTACACACAGTATCAAATCAACCAAAAGATTAGAGATAAAATCAATGGAGGGTATTAGGGAATATCTCAACCTAGAAGGTCAAGAAGAAGTCTAGTCCATGTCCAGTACCTGCTTCACTAAGAAGAAGTCAAGTAACTAACTAAAAGGAAGAAATAGAACTAGTCGCGCAATCCCGCGGGCTACTTTGCTAGTTGATCTAAAGGTCGGTAACATATTCGTCCTCATTATCAACTTTTACGAGGTTCAGACGCAAAACACTGGTCTGCTCAAGGCACAAAGCTAATAAAAAAAAGTCTTTATTCTCGACTAAAATCGCTGATCGTGATATCACAAATTAATGGTACTCCCGTCAAATGGGCACAAAAATCAGGCCTTAAATTCTCATGACATGCCATAAAGGCACCAACCTAGTAGGAGTACAGGTTCCTTCCTTCTACCCTTTTTATCATCACGGCATGGTGGTCATGTAAACATCTCGACACAGAATTCTGAAAGCTCGAATCTTTCCCTAGCGGCGTTGCATAATAACAACTAGAGTAGTAGAGTTTTATCAAGAGGAAGAGGAGAGCACTGCGGTGGGGGAGACGGGGCAGGATGCTTATGAAGGAGGAGACAGCGATGAGGCCGTAGAGGACGGCGAGGGCGCAGAAGATCCCATCCTGCCACGCCGGCGAGCCGTTCACGTGCTCCCACCACGCCGCGCCGGCCGCCGGCGCCACCGCCATCGCCGCCGGGCACGGAGAGCCTTCGAAAAACACAAAAGACCTTACTCTCCCCAAGTAGAAATCTGGTGGCTTCCGAAATTTGGCGGCGACGGCGTGGATTTATCGGGACGGCTCGCGTCGCTTTCGTCGGTCGAACAGGGGAGCACAGGTTGCAGTCGGGTTGTTCGGTACAGCCGCTTGCGCTTGTGTTCTTATTGTTAAGGTCTTAATTAAAAATCTTGCGAATTCAGTTCGAGCGATTACCTCGTAGACAAATTCAGAATCGTAAGAATAATATAAAACATAAAAACACAACAATAGAATAATCACAGAGATATGAAAGAACTTTAGTGTCTGCTTTATTGCTTCTCAAAAGACGTGCTTTACAATGAGGGGGTTCTCCTCTATTTATAGGCATCAGGGATGAGGAGTCCAATTAGCCAGGACTCTCCGAGAGTTCTGGTCCGATTTTTTAACACTCCCCCTTGGACACTCATCCGACATGTTCATGTCTCGTTAAAACTCAATAAAAACCCAGTGAAAAATTTTTGGAGAAAGAGTACATATCATGCGTTCTGCTGTGTTGCACGAATTGCCTCATCAAAAACCTTAGCCAAGAAACTTCAGGAAAACTCGTAAGGGAAAAAGAGTACAATCCACCCAATTTCATTTAATCTCTAGGATTTATTCTTTGGGTACTCGATCTTCGTGATCAAGATTCAATAATGAGTTCGTGAAGATTCTCTCTCTGAATTCTGTACTTCTCTAAGTCTTATCATTCCAATTCCGCATATGCATCTTTCAAAGCTAGATGCTGGAAGTAACTTAGTGAATAAATCTGCAAGATTTTCACATGACTTAGTATGCAGTACTTTAATTTGTCCATCTTTTGCAATTCATGAGCATAGAAGAACGTGGAGTTGATATGCTTAGTGAGAGGACTCTTCACATAACTCATTTGCACTTGTGCAACACAAGTTGCATTATCTTCATAGATAATTGTGGGGGTTTGCGTGGTATTCAATCCACATGACTGTTGGATGTGGTGAATCTTCCACCGAAGCCAAGCACATTCTTGTGAGGCCTTGTACAGTGATATGATTTGCGAGTGGTTCGTCAAAGTCGATACAAGATTTTGCTTAGACGATTTTCATGGAATTGCAGTTCCACCACACAGGAATACATAGCCTATTTGCGACTTAGCTGTATACGGGTCCGACAGGAACCCAACATCTACATAGTCATTCATAGACAGGTCTTGGTTCTTTCTATGGAACAGACCAAGTTCTTTTCTTTCTTGGAGGTAACAGAAGATGTACATTATTTCCTACCAATGCCTTTGGTAGGCTCTATATTATACCTTGCTAATAGGTTTACGGCAAATGCAACGCCTGATCTAGTACAGTTTGCTAAATACATGAGTGTTCCTACTGCACTCAGGTACAGGAATTCTGGTCCCAAGACTTCCTCCCCCTCTTCTTTAGGTTTGTACGGGTCCTTGTCTTGCTGCAAGGATCTCCCGACCATCGGCACTTTCGAAGGATATGCATTTCCAAAGCCGAACATTTCCATCACTTTCTGAGTGCAAGTTGGCTGATGTACTAGAATCCCTTCCGGGGTATGCTCAAGTTGCAAGTCTAGGCAGTATTTGGTTTGACCTAAATCTTTTATTTCGAACTCCGACTCCAGGTAAGAGCTTGCTTTATTAATATCTTCTAGGGTTCCAATGATATTCAGATCATCTTCATACACTGAGATTATACAAAATCCATCCTGGGATCGTCGTATAAATACACAGAGATAATTCTCATTGTTCGTGTAGCCTTTCTTGTATAGAAAGTTGCTTCGAGTGATTATACCATATTTTGTCTGATTGCTTCAGTCCATACAGTGATTTTATGAGTTGCACACTGTATAGATTTCTATTTGCTCTATCTTTGATGCGGGGTGCCCGATCTTCTCGACGTAGAACCTCTCGATAACTTGTGTATCCTGACGAACCACCAGCTGATCCCCCGCGCCAATGCATGGACTTTACAACTCTATGGAAAATTCGCCCAAACACACACTTGATTGGATCCTCGTGACCTGGCGAAGATCGTCGAACCCTCAATTCTCAGCGGAAAAACAAGAACGACCCCTTGTTCACAACGCCCAATTCCCTCTGTTTTGGCTATAAGCACAACAGGAGAATCAAGCAAAAGCTTTGAAAATATATTAAACGTAGTCTGAGATTACAATGGGGGTTTACCCCTCAATATATAGTGCCCCTACTCCTGCTCATGGCTGGCCAAGAGGCCCTACTCCTATTATAATTCGGAATTAGAACTCCTACTCCAATTCCGACTCAATCTAAAACAAAAAGGAAACTCTAATTTTACAACTGTTATATTATTTCGGTCATATCTTTTGATACATGATGAATTTCGGAGTGAGGTAGGATCCGTTGGATCGGGCTTGAAGTTAGCTTTCCAACAAATCCAAAAACACCCAAATCAGACGTCGTATGAGAAAGTTATGACATTTTTACTCTGGACTATCCTGCTGATTCCGAATCCGAATTTGAGGTTGATTCCGATTCCGAATTGAATTCTGAGTTGATTCCGAGTTTGAATTTGGTTGGGCTTGTGGAAGTTTCGAATTTGACTTGGATTCTTGGGCTTCTCTCCCCTTGCTTGTCTCCCACGAGCTTCTCCTCCATTGTGACAGCCTTTCTTCAAGAACAACCTCATATCCTTCATCTCCGTTCATTATTGAATCTTCCAATCTGAGCACAAACAAAACACTAGTTTTAGGTAGTATAAAATTCTCAACTAATTTAAAAGTAAATTCAGTGAACAGATTCACCTGTTGGATAAACTTCTCTTGTTTTTCAACTCTCTTAGTAAGCTCATGTTGTTCTGAGGTATTTAATGAATTGAAAATATTATATGAAACAACGTAGCTAAGGATGTCCACATCATCCTCCCTTTCTTCAAAAAAAAGCCGTCCTCGGCTTTTGATAGCCTGAAAATGTGCTAGACGAAGCATGCATATATGTATGAATCAATTATTGTGCTCTTCTTGTTGTTTTGCACAATCGATAGCTCAAAATCATATTTCAAATTGCCCAACTGACTCATATGATAAAATTTAACCTTTCCAACATCAAAGTCAACTAAAGTGGATGAAAACAAATTGATACCATTCCATGCTTCAACTGCGCTACTCTGATTAGTTATACATTTAAGAGATAAACAAGTAGACATCATATTGCGTTCTAAACAATAGACACTTGTATTTAAACCCATCTTAAAGAGACCGTGACATTGCTCAATAGATGGTTTGCGCAAAACATATAATTTTAAATCAACAAGATTATCATAGGTAATGCATATTCGATAAACATGAAACATGTTGTTGTCTACACAAAAATCTCTGATCAAATTGAATTTATATGTGTGTATGTAGCTATTTACTAGTGATCTTAAATGTGAAATTTCAAGAACCTTCTTAATAACACTAACTACCTCTTTTGGTTTATGGAATATGATATGACACAAAGAATCATTAAGGGATATTCTAGTAAGAACTTCTGTATGAGTAATCAATTCCATATTATGCAAATTAAGCATATCAAATTTAGAACTTGCAATCATCAAAGGAATAGTGGAGTTCTCAGTTTTACACACCTTGTCTTGATGATCTATCGATTTAGTACCAATAGTGTTACCTTGATCGTCCTCCTCAGTTGATGTAGGTGCCGCGGGTATCGTAATGTCATCATGTAACCACGGGGTAGCAGACATTCCCTCTCCAACCATGGTTATATCTTCATCTTTCTCTTCCAATGGTGAGGGCTCTTGAATGTCCAACTCCTTATTTGCTTGGTCCACCTGCAGAATGTGGGATACAACACTAGAAATAGAGGGTAAGTTGTTAGGTTCAAAAATAATCTTACTTGTCCTATCATCTATCTCTCTTTTTTCTTTTGGTGTATCTCTCACACTCTCAATTGAGATGCTCTCAATCTCGCATATGGTGGAATCACGCAGCTCACTCTTTTTATCACTCTCACTCAATTTGGCTATGTGGCTCTCATTCTCACATGGGTTTTGATACATCTCATCCTTGTAAGACTGTGGGCCAACAATGACACAACTACCACCAACCACGACCTCCTCACGTGTTGCGGGTTGTGACGGGGCAGCACTACTCATCACCTCGGTCGAAGAAAAATTCCCATGCTCGATCTTCTTCTCAAGTGACACACCAGTGAATGAATTAGAACTAAAGAGCCAGCGCAGATTTAACTAATGTGCTTGCATGTGTTTAAGTCTCTTTTCTGCCTTCATAGCATATTTCACAAGATCTTGCAGACTACGAAAATATTCACCTTGAAGTGCAGCAACGATCTGATAATTCAAGCCTGCTTTGGAGTATGTCTTTTCTTGATATGCACTAGTGATATTGGCACGATGCATTGCATGATTCAACTCAATATAGTAATCTTGGACAACTTTGCATCCTTGTGTAATGCTCTCCACGTGGCGTAGTAGTTCCCGCTCATAATAGGATGGAATAAATTCTCTTCTCATGACCCTTTTTAAATAGACCCAAGATGTAATGAATCTGTCGGTGTATTAGAACCGATCTTACGTAAAGATTATTTGATTCGGGGGGTCTCCTAGAGATGAAATCACGCAGAGTGGTTGACACGGGATGTTTAGACAGGTTCAGGCCTTCTCCGGGGAGAATAACAACCCTACTCCTGTGTGTGTATGGTATTGACTATATTCTCGATGATCAAGCAAGAAACTAAGACTATTACAGAGAACAGTACTTGTGTTTCTCCTTGACTCGCTCTGTTTTGCCCTCCCTTTCACCCTCTGATTGATATCTTTATATAGTCGTGAAGGAGTAGCCGTTTTTGTCCTGCGGAAGAGGCGCCTAATTAAGCTAGTAATGGACGCATGATGATAGTAATTACCGGCGCATTGGCTTCTTCACGCCGTCTGGCAGTTATCTTTCAGAGATAATGGAGTATTTAAGCACTATTACTACGCGGAATAATAGTGCGTGTGGACCGTTCGGATTCCTTAATCAATTGGACCCACTCGCTTATAGGTTTGATTATAAGGTGGTCGTGGTTTACTTGGTCGTAGTAGGACTTACGACTGGGTATAAGTCGTAGTAGAGTTTACGATTGGGCAATGGTCGTAGAAGGACTTACGACCGGGTAGTGGTCGTAGAAGGACTTATGACCATGACATAGTCGTAGTAAGACTTACGACTATGGGGGTGATTGTAGAAGATCTTACAATCACTTGGTAGGCCTCCCCCTTATAAATATAAAGGGTACTTCTAGGGAGTATGTGACATCATATTTACCCATAATAAGAATTATAGATAAAAGATAAAATGAGGATTATTAGATCCTCGTCAGAATCGTTTTCCACTTAGTTCTTGCCACCAACTAGAGGCATAGTCCGTAAAAAACAAAGTGGCCACTCTCACTTCCTTGGCTTCTGATTCAAACTTATGGGATTCAAGCTCGAACTCCATGTTTTGTACCCACTCAAGATACTCCTCTGGATCATTACTACCATAGAAGGGAAGATACGTATACTCGCGATCTGCCATTGTTAGCAGCAAAGCAAAGAATATGTATGTAGGTGTATGTGTATCTCTCAAACTCACTTGTCTTACCGAATTACATTCTTACCTTTCCGAAGTGAATTAAGATCAACAATACTTACACTTCAAGGCAGCAGGAACCACAAGGTGATGTGTGTGCAAATTTCAAGAGCAAGTCAAAGCACGACAACGGGTGTTTTGTGGAGCTTGGTATGGATACCTACTTAATTTGAAAATTATAGGTATTGTAAGGCTAAGTAAATATCCAAACTAGAATTCAATGCCTAGTTGCCGATCACAAAGATATAAGTGAAAATCAAAGCAACTCACACGCAAAGATATTAGAACTAAGTGCAATCAAGGAATGAGCTATGTAAGATATAAGTGAAGAACAAAATAGCTCGTATTGCACAAGTTATAGAAAGACGCTAGCTAGTTGTAAATAATGAAACTAGGGCACAAGATTGCACAAAATATTGATATTCTAACAATTGAATCAAGAATGAGTGGGGATTTTCGCTCAAATTTCTAGTTCGGCTTTGCACTTTCTTTTTCCTTTTTCCTTTTTCCTTTTCTCTTTTCTTTTTCTCTTCTTTTTTTCTCTTTTCTTTTTCCTTCCTTCTTTTTTTTGAACTATTGCCAAAATTCTTGTTCTACCAAAAATGAGCAAAAATTCTTTCCCACCTTTTGATCTTTGAACAATTGCAAGAACACAAATATTAATATGTAGCCTTAAGCAACGATTTAGCTAGTCTTAAATAGGTTCAAAGTATTCGCAAAGGATTGAAAGGTTCACAAAGAATAAATTGATGTCTCACTTCTTTTTGTTTTTTTATAGACACGACTAAAAAAATCAAATTAGGCTCAAATAAAAAGCAACGCAAAAAAATTCAAGATCAGCAAACTAAACTTAATTCTAATGGACAAAAACTTAACAAAACTCACTAGAATAACAAATTAAATACTACGGCTAAATTTTTTGTATGGCTTTTTCGTGTATGGGGAAAAAAATAACTGGATAAAGATCCTACCGAGTCAACGAAGCTCTGATACCACCTGATGCGGGGTGCCCGATCTTCTCGACGTAGAGCCTCTCGATAACTTGTGTATCCTAACGAACCACCAGCTGATCCCCCGCGCCAATGCACGGACTTGCAACTCTATGGAAAATTCGCCCAAACACACACTTGATTGGATCCTCACTGACCACAAGCGAAGATCGTCGAACCCTCAATTCCCAGCGGAAAAGCAAGAACGACCCCTTGTTCTCAACGCCCAATTCCCTCTGTTTTGGCTATAAGCACAACAAGAGAATCAAGCAAAAGCTTTAAAAATATATTAAACACGGTCTGAGGTTACAATGGAGGTCTACCTCTCAATATATAGTGCCCCTACTCCTGCTCATGGCTGGCCTAGAGGCCCTCTCCTATTCTAATTCGGAATTAGAACTCCTACTCCAATTCCGATTCAATCTAAAACAAAAAGGAAACTCTAATTTTACAATCATCATATTGTTTCGGTCATATCTTTTGATATAGGATGATTTAGGAGTGAGGGAGGATCCGTTGGATCAGGCTTGAAGTTAGCTTTCCAACAAGCCCAAAAACACCCAAATCGGACTTCGTATGAGAAAGTTATGACCTTTTTACTCTGGACTGTCCTGCTGACCTTTTTCCGTTTACTATTCGGCCGGACTGTCGGCCCATTGGCCTTTCCCAGCCCATCTGGCCTGTTCAAAAGGCAACGACGGGGTAGGGTTTCCCTACCCCCAATCCCCATTCTACGCATTGGCGGTGGCAGGTGGTAGGGCGGGAGGGCCAGCGCCTCTTCGGTTTCTTGCAGTCGGTCGGCCGACCGACACGGAGTGGGGCGGGGCGACTGCAGGCTGGTGGAGCCACGGCGGCGGTTGCGAGCGTGCCGGGCATGCGGTATGGGCAACCAGCCGGCTGCGCTACGGGTATGGTGGCGGCGAGCATGTGGCTGCGGAGGTGGCAGGCGGGCGACGGTGGCGTGGAGCTCGGGCGGTCGGCCGGCTGGCGGCGGCTGGGACGCGACTCTAAGCGCGGGAGGTTCGGCGGTCGGCGCGGCCGGCGGCTCCGGCCGAGGCGGTGCTCCGTCGGCGGCTCTGGCGGCGTTACATGAGCTCTCCCGGCGCGGCCAACGGCTCGGGGCGGTGGCGATCGGCGTCGCTGCTGCCTCCCTCCCTTCTTTTCTCTATTTGGGTGGTGCCGATACGCCCGTGCGGGGGCAAGCCGGCGTGGCTTCAGGCGGCAGGAGGGTAGTGTGTGGGCGGCGGGGTGGTCGTGCGATGGTACGAGGAGGCATCGGCCGGCTCCATGGCCGGCGGCGGCCCTACCCTCCTCTCTTCCCCCCTTTTTTCTTCTTTGGGTGACCGGCGGCGCGTGCGGGCGCGGCTCGGTGCTCGGTTGCGAGCCACCATGGCTCTACCGCAGTCGCGTGCAGTAGTGAGGGGAGGCTCGTGCGAAGCGGCGCCGGTCGGTGGCGGTTCCAGGCCATTGGGTTTTTTTTTTTATTGTTCATGAGATGAGTACTGTTCATGCGATGCAATTTTCGTTTGTACAATTACCGATTGGCGACTTCGAGTCGACTCGCGGTAGATTATAACGAATTTTGCAATTTCAATCTACAGTACAATCGACATCCGATCTTTCATGCAATCTCCCGATCGACATTGTGTCGGCGACTTTAAGTCTGCTCGTGGTAGATTATAACATATTTGTACCGTAGAAAATCAATTTAGAAAGCAATTTTGCAGAATTGAAAATAATCTAGAAAATACGATTCAATCTACGAGTGTCGTTCTTCGATGGTTACCTTTCGATGCGAGGAGAGTCGATCGTGCTGATAACATGTTGAGGAACCGTCGCTGGCGAGTCCAGTCCGAGCGATGACCTCGTAGACAAACTCAGAATCGTAAGAACAATACAAAAACATAAGAACACAACAATAGAATGAACACAGACATATGAGGGGACTTTAGGGTCTGCTTTATTGCTTCTTAAAAGACGTGCTTTACAATAAGAGGATCCTTCTATATTTATAGGCATCGGGGATCAGGAGTCCAATTGGGCTACTTGGGCCGGTTTTTAACAATTAGGACTCGAGAAGCCGATTCGAGTTGGAAAACGTCAGCTTTTTCTGTTGTAGTTGCAGTTAATTATGTTGCGGGTTACCGGGTTTGGCTTTGATTCGACCGGTCCGGTCCAGTTTGTTTATTTCTAGTATAATAAATAAAACTTGTTGCTCTTGTCATGTGTCGAATTAGACGGCGTTAGGGCTTAGAGAGTTGACGTCGAACAGGCGATGGCTATTGCTTGATGGATTTCGCGTTGTATGTGTAAAAATATACCTGAACTACCTCTATAACCTACCCGGAATCTAGAGTTATGCGTACATGCAGGTCAAGGTTAATGGGCATTGTATGTCTGATATGTTACGGCATCTGCATTGTTGTTGGTATACCAGTCCCATGGGAGATGAGATCTTGTTGTTTGGTGATTCGTGAATTGTTCTCCATGCCAAGTTGCTGGTGAGGAAATTATGAAATGCAAGTCTGCAAGAGGTTAGGGATTTGAGAGGGACGCTGAAAGTTCAGAGGAAGCAATTGGTCCACAGATTTGTTAAAGAGAAACGAAGAACATTCCTCCCAAATTGATGGTATAAAGCAGATCAAAATGCCTATACGCACTTGTCATTTCACCAGTCCTGATTGTGTCACCGTCACATATTCGCTGACAAAACGAACAAGCGAAAACAGAGAACCAGTGCATGGAGATTTGGAGCGTTTAGTTCTTATCTGCAGATTTGTGCCTCTTTCCGTGTTTCAACGTTTCATCTTTTCTCAAGGAAAGCCAAATTCTGACTGTATTTGCAGTGTATGATATGTGAATTGAAGTTGCTAATCCAGTAAAGCAAGTTTACAATCACTCAAAGCTCCCGTCGTCGTATGCAAAATCCACTTGTCATGCATGTCTTGGTAAGCAGAGAACAAGGTATATTCGAACTTAATTCGTTTATCCTTGTATGCATCATCTGCCTTTAGGATCTTTTTCCCCACACCAGCATAAGAACATATGAACGCCGCGAGTTCATGGATCATCGCTTTAGGTTTGAGACATTGGACAACTTGAACAGGGCTTCCTTTTCTAGTCCTCTCCATGTTGTCCAATCCACAGATAAAATTACAATTACAGATGCCTCAGCGAGATCAGCCACTAGCTAGCTTCGAACAATCCAAATTTTCGCAGCAACTCTCTTCTGTTTTTATGCTGTAATAAACAGCAGCATCTATACTGATAATAATGTTCCCTGTCGAGTAGTCAATTCCAAAAAGGATAGGAAACTAATAAGCGATATTGTTCTCTTTCACCTTGCTTTCTGGCTAATAAGAAAGTCAAGCGTAGCAATTAATTAAGAACAGCTTGCTCCTGATGACCTTTCTACGTACGTGTTTGTTATTCATCATTGCACTTTTAAAGCTGACTCTTGAATCATTACTAACTGTCGATCATTACTAGATGGGCTTCGGCTATATACATGCGCCATTTGTTGAGATTTGTTCAGATTAATTGTTAGACGAGTGTCACATTACGGTGCAGGCGTGGACGTTCTCCTCGTTGAAGAGCGCGAGCGTGTGGTCGTCGACGATGTGCGTGAAGGCGTGGTTGGGGTAGGATCCGACGACCGGTGCGTTGTAGCCGTGGAGGTAGTACTTGTGCGTGGCCATGTAGGTGTCGTCCTGCAGGTACTGTATCGCGAACGGGTAGTACTCGGCGTCGTACGGCCACGGCCAGAACTCGGCCGCCCTGCCGGTGCGCCGCGCCGCCCGGAGCACCTCCCGCCGGTCCACGTACCCCGTCACCGTCACCTTCTGCCTGTCCATGTTGATCTCCACCGTGCTCACGCCTGCAATTAAACCACAACGCATAATTAACAGCATCCGTATGCATGCATGCATGCCACGTGCACTCACGTAAGTACACTGAAACATCTCCATGTTTTTTTTTTCTGACTAGGATTATTCATGCATGTCACGCGTGCCTTCGAGCCGGGACATGGCCTTCCTTACTCGCTTCTCGCAGCCCTCGCAGTCCATGTGAACATTCATCTCCACGATCTTGATCACAAGCGCATGCAGACAAAGAAAACGCAAGACGTACTGAGACGACGAGTTAAGGCTATGCCATGCCGTCTCGAGCATATGTATATGTATCTACTTACAGACAAGGCGTCCGACAAGGTAGTGCTCCTCTGCGTCCTCCAAAAGCGTAGCATTTCCCGGCCGGCGCTTGGTGTGGATGGATGCACGACGACTGCAGAGACGACTCAGACGAGGCGTATAAATACTACTGCCTGCCACCGAAGGCTAATAATGCATGGTAAGCTCGTAAGCTGCCGGGGGTATCAACATGCGTGAGCATTAAGATGCAGAGATGCTAAAGCATCGATGCCAATGCTTTGGCATCGATGCCTCCCAACACGAGCGGATATATATGCACGATCGATGCAGCTGGAACAAATGTGATTCCTGGGAATTAATTTGTTTTGTTGGCCAGGGGAGGCTCAGACATGTTGGGGATGTAACATTCTCATTTTCAGAGCAATTGGATTTTTGGTTTTCAAAACTTCAAAATGAAATTCAAATTGAATTCTTCCATACCTTTGTTTTTGGGCCCCGATTGGGTCCAGTTTTCTCCCTGGCCCAGCCCGCTCCGCCCCGGCCCAGCCGACCACCGCCGCCCGGACCCCAAACACCGCTGCCTCCCCCCGCTCCGGCCTGCGCCGCCGGACCCCTTTCTCCTCCGCTTCCGCGCTCCCGCCGCGGCGCCGCCGCCGCTCGCCGCGCCAAGCGCCAGTACCACCGCCGTGTCACACGCTCCTCCCCCCGCCCCGGCCGCCTCCTTCCGCCGCGCCGGCCATCCCCAACCCCTCTATATAAGCCGCGCGCCCCTCCTCTTCTCCCTCCCCTCGCCTCCTCCTCTCCCTTTTTCTCCCCGCACGGAGAATGCGAGGCGTCGGCCGCCGCACACGTCGCCGCCCTTTAACCCCTCGCGCGTCGCGATCGACAGTGTGGGCCCGGCTCATGACCCCGTGTGGATCGACAGTGGGCCCCACCGACACTGTTCCGTAGACCCGTGTGTCGGTGCGCGTGGACTCGGTCCACGCACTGTGCGGTGGACCGAGCATTATTCATATGCCACATGTCAGCACAAGGTTTTTTCCGATTTTGTGATTTTTTTTTCAATTAAAAATTCATTTGAAAAGTTTTAAAAATTCATATCTCCTTCGTTATAACTCCAAAAATTATGAAACTTGTTCCTAAATTTTCTAAATTCAAGATCTTGCTTATGGCACTAG
Source organism: Hsuehochloa calcarea (assembly GCA_036346395.1). Lineage (NCBI taxonomy): Eukaryota > Viridiplantae > Streptophyta > Magnoliopsida > Poales > Poaceae > Hsuehochloa > Hsuehochloa calcarea. Next base: position 62,547,168 of record CM070610.1, on the reverse strand, counting down.
TCTTGTTTAATTTGGAGTTCATTTGCTATGAGTTTTGTATTTATTTGCTCTCTTTGCTGTTGTGCCTTTTTCTAGTACTTTCGTCCGATTAGGATTCGAAGATGCGGGAGACCTCCACTTCGATCAAGCTCAAGAATACCAAGATCCTACTGCTTTTAACCAAGGCGAGTCAATACTTTGATCATTTTGAGCCTACAGTTTATGCAAATTATATTTATTTAAAATATTAAAAATTGTATGCTTCATTTCTGTAATCAAATGTATGTTAAAGCTTAAGGTAGTTAAGCACTCATTTGATGATTAATTAATTATTATCTACCCTTTGATAATTGAATCCATTATTCCATGTCACCCTAGTAGATATGTGGTAAATACTAGTATAGGTTGTACTTAAGTGATATGCTAGTCTTGCTTAAATACCGAGACAATAAATATCCCGATCATCATCTTTTAATCATGAAAGTGATTTTGAGCAGTCATTGTGGGTAAATGACTGGTGTGTTGTGATAATTGGCTTTTCCTCCCAAAACCCTAAACAACTTGTTAGTACCGCATCTGGGCGGATGGAAAGAGTGGTGGGTGCCGTCGTGCACGAGAGTGGTTGGTAGGTGGTATGAACCGCCCGGATGGATTAAGGATTTAATCTTGTCATGACCTCCCATGTAAAATAAGTACAACCGCAAGTCTGCAAAGTGCAACTTGGGTTTAGTAAAATTATTAAACCCTGAATGTTATCCCACTGGTCGGTAAGTGGGAACGTGCAAGCGGTGGATGCGTTACGGTTTGAAAGAGACACCGTGGTAGGGTGAAGTTGCCAGCTGCGTTAGTCGTTATGGTGAACATCCCGTACAACTTATGGGCATGACCCATATGGGTGAGATGACGGAAAGGGTGAGGTAGTTGAAAACTTACTGTGACGATCGCTCAAGTACATAACTACGGAATCATGTGAGGTAACAAGTATAATTATCTCTTGTGGGTACAATGTACAACCTCTGCAGAGTCTAAACTGTTTAAACAGCCGTGTCTACGGTCAAAGGCGGACATGAAAACTTAACCTGAGTTAGTTCTATTTCAAAAACCTTTGTGGGTGGTATGACAACCAGGTTGGCTCATCTAGCCTTATGTTGAATTTTTTCTGAGCCGTCGAGCTCAGTGGTATGGAGGAGTGGAGGTAGCTCCAATCTAATGATGCATATGTAGACTTTTCGATGGAGGGAACCTCTACTGTTATTTAATATTGCGCTTACTCTTTTTAATAAAATGTAATTTATTTAAAATACTAAGTCATAGGAATTTGTAATTATGATAATTAAAAATATTGCTTTAGCAAATAAAAGAACACGATAAACCCTTGTTAAGCCATGCATGTATATTATTGCATCTTGTGTGTTGGCTCGCGAGCACAGAAGTTGTGCTCATCCTCGCTCCCCCCAAACCCTCCAGATGATGTGGATCAAGGGGACTTAGCATACTATGAAGACCTAGAAGTCGACGGACAAGAAAACGATGAAGAGTAGTATAGTCTATAGTGTAGATCTCGCCTCAGTCTAAGTGGACTCGTTCGGTACTTGCGTACAGCAGATATTGTCCAACCCCTTGGGCAATATCCGTCGTATATAGGTTACCTCAGTCGCTTGCCTGTGGAGAGATGCGCTCTACCCTCCTTTTGCTTCCGTTGTGTAATATAATCCATTTGGTATGTTCGGTTTTTTGTAAAACTTGACCCGACGTGGTCTTTGTTACTACGAAGATTGCAATATATTAAATATTTTAAATTACGCTTTGTATGAATCGATTCAGTAACACACCTCTACTGATCTAGAAAATAGTATAGTATTTTTACATAGGATTCGAGATTACAAAATTTGATTCCGACAGGGGAAAAACCATGTCATTCTATATCTAAAATGGAATCCGGCGATCGAGGATAATGTTCGGATGTATAGTGGAGGAGGAGATTTTTGGTTCCGGTTTGGTCATTTCCCGTCGCTAGCCAGGTCGCATTGTTCCATGTCGTTTTATAATCGAATCCACGGTTATACAACTTATTGTCTTATTAGTGATATGATGGTGAAATATCAGAGGGGTGTACGTAGAGTAACTGAATAAGTCATTAGAGAAGCACTTAGTTGCTCTCGGAGTGCTCTGACACTGATAGGTTGCAACAGGAAGCGTAACAAAATGTAGGGCCTGGTTCTGGAAGGTGGTTTACCACTCAGCCAATTAAGTTCCTGCAAGAATTTGGGGGTAAAACCATGCGGTTGTCTACGGCCCATATCATTGGGCCATAATACAAGCCCTACACTTTGAAAGAACCCAAACAGAGACATGACAGATGATGACACACATCTCTTTCCCAGACAAAAAAATATATCCCAGAATTGCGTAACCTCAAGTCACATGGCTCCAAATCCAATCCTAAACCGTGACAAAAGTGGTCAAACTATGCTTGTTTTATCAGTCTATGCGATGCATGGGTCCATGCATGTATCATTGTTAGTAGTATTGCTGTATGTATGTACAGCGGTATGAATAAAAATTAACTATTGTTTGTTTTACCATTAATATTTGATAATATCAGCAGAATTCAATGTCACACGGATAATCTAAGAGTGAAAAATTATTCATTAAAATTTTAACAACACTAAAATTTAACATGACTGTAATTCAAATAACTTTTTTTCAAATTTTAGTTTAATTTATTGAGCCACGAACCAAACAACCCCTATTTGCCCTATCCCTGCCGACTCCGCGCTTCTGATTTCTGAAAAATACCATCGGACCTGTCCCGGACTAAAACCCTAAGATACGCAATGTTCGGGCCCAGCAACCGAGCTCGAGGAATGGGATACTATTGGTACAATTCTACACAGCGAGGCAGTGCTACTAGGGACGTGCCACCGAGTAGTGATGATTGACTGGGGAGTCGTGCGCAAGACACCTAATCAAAGTTGCATCATTTGGGACACATCTTACGTCACCTAGTGGCCCATTATTTACTCTAGTCACGTACCCGGATAGCAAAAATTATACTCCTCTGTTTCTTTTTTATAATATGTATTTTGGCTAAGACATAGGGATTAAAATATTTGTGAAATTAAGAGAAAGACAAGAGAAAATGATCACACTATTCATGCTATAAATACATTAGAAATATGAGAGAATAGTTTGTGAAAGAGTTACTTATAAATGCATGAGAGAGAAGATGAGATAAATAAAGGTAGATAAGAAAAAAATATAAATAAATTTGTTCGCACGTCTTATATTTTGAAATAATTTTGTAAAAAACTATATGCCTTTATATTTTGAAACGGAATGAATGTTACCCTAGCACGGTGAGTCGTGTCGCGGGGCTCACCCGGTGCCATGCTCTTGGCTCTGCTGCGGCAGCACTGCCCTCTGCGTCATTGACCTACCTTGATCAGCTTATGTCGTCGTCCTCGCATCATGCTGCTTGTGTCAAAATTGGCCACACTAGTACATATAGTCTGAATTTGTGTGTCTATAATAACAGACGATTATCACTGACGATTTTTGAACCGCCTGTGATAAGAAAAAACACAAACGGTTTTTTGTTGAAACCTTCTATGAAGATATACTATCACAGACGGTTTCAAAAAAAACCGTCTGTGATACGTAGGATATCACAGACAGTTCTATTTACAAACCGTTTGTGATTGGAGGCATATCACAGACAGTTTGTAAATAGAACCGTCTGTGATATCCTACGTACCTCCAATTACAGACGGTTTGTAAATAGAACCATCTGTGATATCTTACGTATCATAGACAGTTTTTTTGTTGAAACTGTCGGTGATAGTATCCCTTCACAGACGGTTTCAACAAAAAAAAACCTGTATGTGATTGTTCTTTAACCTAGCTAAATTTTTTTGTGATTTTCGGCTAGCCTCAGGAATTGCTAGCCATGCCCTCTGAAAAGAAGCAAGCAGAAAACATATACATCACAGATGAATCAATTGTTGACAACTGAAAGTGATCATTTACAACTCAAAATCAATTACAAAATGTTATGTTCAAGTATTGTCGCTAGAGTTACAATTGAATTACAACTACTCAAAGTGAATTACAATTGAATCCATTGTTTGAAGGTCGTTCAGCAGTGTCAACGGAGTGAAACTCTCCGCTGGAGTTAACGATCTCCATCTTGATGAACCGCAGAGCTTCCCTCGATCATCCGAGATCTCTTTCATAACGAGTGCATCTAAATCTATGTTCAAGCTCTGTCGCTAGCAGGAGTAAAATAGTAAGCATATATATTTAAATTTATAATTAGAAAATAATTGTTGCGAGATTGACAAACCTCGGGATCCTTCATCTTAGCACTCATGATTTGCTGCATATGATAGCAAACGTAGAATGCACACAGGTGATCTTGTTTTTGCTAGCGGCACTGCAAAAATAGAATTGCATATATAGGTATAGTCAGTTCGAGACACATTATTAAGAAGTATGATATATGATTATTGTGTTGCAGCGTGTACCAGAAATCGTGTCCTATATTGCAGTGTGGCGCTTGATCCCTTGTATGGCCCTCCCTCGGCAACATAGGCGATGAACGACCTGCATGATTCCAAAAAGTTATTCTTGGTCATTTCAAATGAAGGAAGATTACAATGACTTATGTATGCAGGAAATGAGCATACTTGTCGAGTATTCCTTCCAGAAAGGTGAAGTTGTTGGGTTTTGTTGAGTAGATAATCAAGGTATATTACCTTATTCCTCTTTGGTATAATGAATAAAAGGATCCAGTGGTACCTACTCATGTATGTCGCTATAGTCATTAAACCTAAGTTCGTGTTACGTATAAAGTACAAATAAAATTTGTATAGCAAGTAGTGAAGCACTTACTTCTGGTTGTAGGGCACCATTATGTAGTCCTTATCGTCCTGAGGAAGCAATCCCGTCGTTATGTATTTCACGACGTAGGATGCGTCTTCGTTGATGGTTTGCTCAGAGACCACGTGTGGGTCAAGGAAACCCACCGGTTCATTCCATCCTCGAGTATTTTTATCATGTATCTATACATAAGTAATGAGTTGTGATATTTATCGATATTACGTGAATGTAGAACTTGATTGTACGCACTTACAGTGTCTAGCATCTTAGAAGTGAGACGTTGAGGGTAGGGAGGTTGAATAGGTCGAATAAGTCGTCGAAGTCCACGATGAAGTGGCCCGGCTCGTGGAGGAAATGCTCCTTCGTGTATCTGACGGTGAATCCAGTACTGCACCCTTTCTCTTTGGTCTTCCGCATGTACCATATATGCAAAGCTTGGCAACCTAATCTAGTGCGGGCTCATACTGTGTCGGGGGCCAACGGACTTCTGAGGGAGTATTTTCTAGGCTTGGGAGACGCCTTAATATACTTCGATTTTGATTTGGCCTGAACGACTTGCTCGCTGCACGTCTTCCTGTGAGACGACTCGGAACCGATACGGCAGCACACTTTTCTTGTTCCATTCGGCGTCTTTTTCACGGGAACCGTCGAGGCGGCCTTCTGAAGAGAAGGTCGAGGTGGAGTCATTGAGGGTCCTGTTGGAGAGGCATGGTCGTGTCGAGATCGCGGCACTGCAGAGTCCAGGGCGATGTCCTTCTTAGGCCACTGGATAAAAGTGTACATGACACCCCCTAGTGTTATGATGTCTTCGTTCGGGTGAATCTCCGGCGGGACTACCATGAAATTTTCATGTACCATGTCCACCTGGACCCTGGCATAACCCTGCACCAGCTGGGCACCGTGCTGCACTGTCCCTTCCTGGTATAGATACACCATCCACCGCCCAACCTCAATAGAAATGGACTCAACCATCCTCACTTGGAGCTTGCAGGGCATCGGCTCCTACAAAACGATACACAATTAGCTAAGACGTCCTATAAGTCTATCTTTGGAGCATTCCAGAGATGTACATTACCTTGGTGTCGTCGATAGGTAATTGGACGTTGTCATGTTCAGAATTTGGCATGGACATGACGCCACTCCATTGTTGAGGAGGACTGGCTGCCAAAATAACGGAGGTGGCTTGCGACTGGTTGAGGAGTTGATTCATTTGATGTTGTAATCTTACTATCTGTCCTTGAAATTTTACAGTAAGCACCTGTTCCAACCGGGCGTCGTGCTCGGTCTTGGATCTCTTCCTACTCCTATACATATTGGAGTCGTGTAGAAATCCATATATCCTAGGTACGTAAACTCCAATGCCTCGCATGTGACCCGGGTGCTCCTTGTTTTCCAGGGCCATAGATAGTAGATCCTTCTCCCTGTCTGCTTCGAAGGAGCCTTGGGAACATGCGGAAGTCAATGCTTGCTGCAAGAGGTCATCATGTTATTATAGACACTATGAAGTTATGGACATATTAGCAACTACGTAGTTCGCCATATTTACTAGACGTTGGGACACTGCCTCGTATGTCGGGTTTGTGAAAGAGATGCCGTCCGAAAATGTGGCTGATGTCCTTGCTCTTAACTAGGTTCGAGCGCGCTTGTCTGTGATCTCAACAAATGGTCCAGTTGCGTTCTCATCCTCCGCTGCCCATTTCGTGGTTTTACCTGCGTACCCAGCGGTGCCGAGTTTGAGGGGGTGAGTGTTATGTGCCTGGAGAGCTTTGTGCGCCGCACTTTACTCTTGAAATTCAACCATCGTCTTCATCCGCACAAAGGCGTCACATATATCCCGCGATAAGAATTTATACTTCGTGAAGGGCGTTCGACCCGTGTTCATGTACTTCGTGACAAGCGTGCTCTTGAAGGTCCTCCACGCATGTCCCATCGTGAGCAACGCTTGCCATTGCACACGTGCCTGGTGTACTTATAGGATATTGAATGAGCCTAAAATTTCAGTCCACAGCTGGCCTGTCTATACATCCGTCAGAGACTTTCAGTTTGGTGTGGTGATGAGGACCTGTTCCATTTCAAGTATCCCGCAAATGGTATGGAATCTCGCCGCTACTTTCTTGGGACTCAGAGGGATCCCAACATCACTGACCTCCGTGATAGTCATTCGGCCCGCGGGCAATTTCGATATTCCTCAGCCACCTCGCTTACGTACCACTTTGCTCGGAGATCCAGACGCATTAGGCGACGTCAATGACGGCGGCGAAGACGGTGCCTCTAACATCTCGCTTACTTGCTATCTATATAAGTTACATACGCAATGAACTAAAATTTCATGGACTGCAAGTTGATATCCACTAGGTATTTTTGAAGATAATTTCTCTTGGAAACATATTTTATATAGAAAAAATAGAAGTTACCCAACCAATTAACTAAAATTACCTTGTAAACACATTAATTATATAAACACATTAATTTGCATATAATACGGATACGTCATAAAAATTCCATAAGGGTAGTAAAATAACCTACATATAATACCAATAATTGGCATACGCACAATAGTAATACGGATCACCCCAGATATGAAAAGTAAATCTACAAAAAATTACAAAATCACCAGCCAACCAAATGGATCAGCATAACCATATTGCCATGACATCTAGAAACCAACCCATTTACCCTTGAAGCCTTCATAAAAACAAAAAATATCTAGCAGCCTGAGCAACATTATACTAATTAGCAGTTAGCTTTCCTACATGGGAGATAATTTGAATATGGAATCTGATAGGCACTACACATGTGGAGGATCAGCTTGACCCCGAAACATGTCTAAGATAAATTGTTAATCCAATAAACTCATAGACATTTAAAGACCTTAAAATAGAAAATAACATTATAGCTTCTTTTTCATTACTTCTGCTCTCTCTTCTACGCACATGCACAAACACACACCACAAAAAATTGAGGACTAATAAAGGCTCACCGCAATAGAGCAACAACAGTATAAAATACGATACTCGATATTAGACTAGAAGCTTGAATTGTGCATCTGTACATGACATAATGCAAGTCTGTTAGTGACTTAGTGCTTAATTAAAGCTGCCAAGTAGCTATTTTCAATCAACTACACCTAAGAATCTGCAAGTCTGTTAGTGAATTAGTGTACTGCTCTATCAGTTTTAGTAGCACTTCACAGATTCGTATTTGCTTAATACAGTAGTACATAGAAATCCACTAGAAGTTTAATACAGTAATACATGAGGGAAGCTGGAGGATCGGAAGAGGCGCGAGGAGCGGAGACGTACCTTGGGAGGTGGCTTCGGATGGCGTTGGGGGAGGAAGGGGGAGGAGGAGGCCGAGCGGCAAGGCGTCGGGGAGGAGGCTTCAGGCGGCGTCGAGGTCGGGGGTGGTGGTGTCGAGGTCAGGCATGGTGGCATCGAGGTTGGCGGCGAACGAGCGCGTCGGGGAGGAGGCTTCGGGCGGCGGTGTCAAGGTCAGAGGCGAACAAGCGAGAGCAAGGGGCTAAGGCGCTGGTGAGGTGAACGGGTGAGAGTAAGGGAGAGTGACGAGTAAGGGCGCATAAACCCTAGCGGTTCCCTCCTAATAAAGGGATATCACAAACGGTTCTATTATGGAACCGTCTGTGATATGGTCATATCACAGATGGTTCCATAATAGATCCGTCTGTGATATGTCTATATCACAGAAGGTTTCGTCTGTGATTACTTATCACAGACGGTTCCATAATAGAACCGTCTGTGATATGTCACTATGTGATTGGTTCATTCTATTTATCCACATGAACCTGGTGACAAGTCCATAATATAACTCCAAATCATTTGACTGAAAATTAATTTATCCACTAAAAATTCATTTGACTTAAAAATTCATATCTAATTCAACTCAACTCTAAATCAAGTGAAACCAATTTTGATACTCCACATTGGCATCAATATCAGAGATGACAAGTCCATAACATATTAACACATAACAATTCCACGTTGACATCAAAATAAGATATTACAAGTCCATAACACATGGCAAGTCCACATTGACATGTCTCATGTTATGGAATAAATTGCAATGCAATAAATTCTTAATTAAAATATAGCCCTTCATGATAATCGATGCGCATATAGCTAGCTTCCTCACAGGGTTCTTCCTCGAGCCTGATTCCGTCTCCGAAAGGATGCAACTCGTCAAATTGATTGTACTCTTCCTCATCCACGACATTCTCAACTCTGACAATTCTTCTTTTTCCATGAAGAACTATGTGGCGGATCTTATTTGCCGGGTCCGGAGGGAGAAGATATCTGGGAAGTGCATCTGAAGAGTCTTATTCCACAGGCAAGTTTCATCCATTTCTTTTGCAATGCGAGATGGAGTCCCTGCCGAATGGAATGGACATCCTGTGCCCGTAACTTCGGGAGAAGGGGTGCCCCCTTGCAAAAGGGGCAGTGACGTTTCCTGGATCTTCTATGCACTCTAAAGCGCTTCCACGAGAGACAGATGGACTGCTCGAGGCTCCCCCAATCGACAGCTACGGCTGTTGGGGAGTTTCAAGAAGACCAATGAGCACCCATTGCGAACACAAGCGTCAGAAACCTGACCTAGCGAAGAATAGAGAGCAGCGCTGAGCATAGTTCATAGGCTAATTTCCACCTGAGGTTGGTAAGAACTGTGGGACAATGGCCCCCTCACAGGGCCCATCAGCGAAGGCGAAGCGCGGGCACACTCGCTCTAACGGCGTACCTTTCTCACTTGGCTTCGCCAAAAGGCCTCATCTCCAAAGCCCGGCTCGCGAGGCGAGAGAAATTATTACCACAAGGCATAGAGGGGGAGGTCATAAGCGAAAATGACCTTGAACAATAGCTGTCCGTAGCACCCTGCAATGACTTCGACCAGCAAACCAGCCTGGATTTTGTAGTTCTTTTTTCTGCAGTACGTTTACGTGACATGAGCGTGAAAGAGCTTCAAGAATCCGGCTTGGCTGTCCGATGCTTAATTCTCCGGGTTCGGTTTATCCACGCGGAGATCTGCAGAAAAGAGGCGACCCGCTTCGTTTGTGGCGCCTTCGGCCATCATCTGGCACTGTTTGAGGAGCTGCTTTTCTTTCTTCCTCAAGCTAGGGGAGAAGCCTATCTGGCATGGCAATCCTTGGTAGAGCATATTTATGATTTCTTGTTACATAAAAAAACTTGAACAACTTGCTTAGCGAGTACGAATGGCTCATCCTTGTATCCGACACGTTTGAGGTCCACAATAGTGACGCTGTACTTGTCGACCTTCACACCTGTAGAAGTTTAACCCAATAGCATCAAAACAGGGGGATCTTGAAAAGTACGTAGTCAGGCTCCCAAATCTCCTATACGAACACATAGTAGGAGTTCAATCCACGTGCCCCGACGGTATTGAACTGGTCGTGAAACGCATCTATGCGGACACCGCTGTTCTGGACTGTGCTCTACCTATCTTGAGCTATTGTATAAAATGTGTACCCATTTATGTCATATCATTGCCATATCACAATTGTAAATTTTGGCCCTTTTGCTAACCATAGCAGTGTATCATCACTTGATGACCTCCTAGTGAATCACACATTTAACCATTCGTTGAACCGACGGTTGTGCTCTCTCGTGATCCAAACCTCCGACCGCCTAGATTCTGTTGGCGTACCATGTCTTTGTGTTCGTCGATGTACGGGGATACTTGGGTCATGTGTTGCAAGATTGTGAAATGGGCTTGCACGTACGTATCTAGATCAGGAGTGATTGCTTTCCTTCTGATGGTCCTGATACCCTCCAGTCTCCCCTCATGACAAGATAGAGGCACACCTATCGGTTCCACCTGAGCCATGTAGTCGATGTAGAACTCAATGACCTCTTCGGTGGCATAATCTTCGATGATGCTGCCCTTCGGCCGAGATCGATTCTGTACGTAGGACTTGAGAATTCCCATGTACCTCTTGAACGGGTACATATGACGTAGGAACACGGGGCCGCATATCTTTATCTCTTTCACAAGGTGAACAATGATATGGGCCATGATATCGAAAAATGATGGAGGTAAATACATCTCAAGATGACATAGAGTCGTCACCACCTCGGCCTGCACAGTATCTAATCCTTCGGGATTGATGACCTTCCGAGCAATTGAGTTAAATAAATAACACAGCTTGAAGATTGCCACTCAGACCTTGTTCTGCAAGATACTCCTAATTGCAATAGAAAACATTTGTGTCATCAGCACATAATAATCATGAGACTTTATACCAATTAATTTTAAATCTTTCATGGAAGTAAGTTTCTTAATACTAGCGGAGTAACCGGACGGAACTTTCACACCATACAAGCTCTGGCACATTTCATTTCTCTTGGCTTTGGACAAAGTGTAGCAAGCAAGGGAAGGTACGTTCGTTCTTTATCGGTCTCTTTTGGTGCTAACTCGGTCCTTATGTTCATATCAAACAAGTCACGCAGTGCGTTAACACCATCCTTTATTTTGCTACTAATGTTTAGTAAGAGACTAATCAAGCTATCATATACATTCTTCTCCACGTGCATGACGTTAATGCAGTGGCGAACTTCTAAGTGCTCCCAATAAGGCAAGTACTAAAAATTGACTACTTCTTCCAGATGTTCTTCTAACGGGTTCTTAATTTACGTCCCTTCCCAAACACAACATCGATATCCTTAACTATATCATAGACCTCTTTCCCTCTAAAAACCTTTGGAGCTGATCCGTCCTCCTTATTTTCGTCGAATTATTTCTTCATCTTGCGGTATGGGTGAATCATGGGAAGGAACCTACGGTGACGCATATACACAGTTTTACGTGAGTTGTTCAACCATACACTCTCGGTACCATCTAAGCAGTGTGGACAGGCTTTAGCTCCTTTTGTACTGAACCCCGACAGCTTACCAAGGGTAGGAAAATCATTGATGGTGCAGAACAATATGGCGCGTAAAGTGAAGTTCTCTCGTTTGTATGCATCCCATACTTGTACCCCTTCGTTCCACAGTGTTACAAGATCTTCCAGCAATGTTGCTAGGTACACATCAACATCGTTCCTAGGTTACTTTGGCCCTTGAATAAGTAGTTACATCAAAATGTACTTCCGCTTCATATACAACCAAGGAGGAAGGTTGCACATACATAGATTTATGGGCCAGGTGCTATGTCGACTGCTCATGTTATCAAAAGGATTCATTCCACCTGTACTCAAATCGAACCTTATGTTCCTCGGTTCCGCACTGAACTCTTCGAAGCCCTAATCGAAGTTTCTCCACTAGGCATAATCTGCAGGTTGTCTTAGCTTTCCATCTTTCTTACGCTCCTCCGAGTGAAAACGCAGCAATCTTGCCTCCTTTCGGTTCGCAAATAAATGCTTCAAACGTGGGATCACATGCAAACACCACAACATCTTAGCAGGAGGTCCTTGCTTCACCTTAGTAGTATTCTTATGCTTGTATCGGGATACTTTGCACACGGGACATATATGCATGTCTGCATACTCTTTACGGTAGAGGATACAATCGTTCGGACATGCATTTGTTCTTTCTACTTCCATTCCCAATGGATAAAGAACCTTCTTGGCTTGGTAGGTGGTGCTGGGCAACACGTTTCCCTTCGGAAGGATTTCCGTTAGGCAACCTAACAACGCTGTGAAACTCTTGTCGAACCAACCATTGCTTGCCTTCAATTTCAGCAGTTCAAGCTTGGTTGACAACTTTGTGTATTCCGGCTTGTAGCCAGGGAACAAATATTTCTCCGAGTCCTCCATTAAGCCCTCGAATTTACCAAACTCTCTCTCACTATAGTTCCCTTCGGCATCGCATAGCATCTGATCCAGATTGTCATCGTGCGACCTATCCTCATCAAAAGCAGAGTCCACATCCAGCGTATCGTTGACTTCCTCGGCGATGTTGTCATTATTAAATTTTTGTATAATCTGCTCTTTACTGTGACTGGTCCAACATGTATACCCTTTTTTGAAACCCTTTCGAATCAAGTGCGCTTCGATCTACATCGGGTTGTTAAACATCTTCATATTACCGCAATCAATGCATATACAGTACATAAATTTTATCCCCTTCTTCAACATGTCATGCTCGGCGGCTCTTCTAAAAGCAGACACACCATTAATGTACTCTTCACTCACACGGTTCTCACCGTACATCCAGTTTCAGTCCATCTACGCTACGCAGTTAACAAATTAGTGTTAAATTAGATTAATAAACCGCAAGTACTCTTGCTATTGACCAAACATACTAAAATTAATTAGCGATTAACCTAGAGCAAATATAAAGGGTTACAGATCGTTACCCTCAGAACTCGTGACGAATATCCCAAATTAATATCCCGCGAAATGCTCATCCCTTTCTTCCTCCTCTCTTCTCCCTTCCTCCTCTCTTCAGCTTCCTCCTTTCCTTCTCCTCTCTAAGGTGGCGCAATGGGGGAGGAGGCTACAGGTGGTGGCTCAATCGGGAAGGGCTGGAGGCGCTAGGGGTAGGGGTCTGTCGAGATGACATATTTATAATACCAGCATATCACAAACGGTTCTTGTTATAAACCGTGTGTGATAGTTACGTATCATAGACAGTTCCAAAGGAACCGTCTGTGATAAGTACAACATAGACGGTTCCTTTGGATCCGTCTGTGATGAGGCGTCCACTATAGCCTGTTTTGTAGTAGTGTCATGTGTTCTACGTGAATACAGCATGGATGGTTCATAGTCCATAGACACATCTAAGGTCACTAACCTTACGATTGTGCTTCTGTACTTAGAAAACTAATTTTGCGATCATACTCTCAATCATCTCAAATAGATAAGCTTGAGAATAGTTTAATGCACATATGAATTTTCTTTCAGAAACATCCTGCAACTCCAAGATTGCGGGCTAGGGTTGAAGAGAAGGGAAGGGAAGGGGGCGCGGGAGAGGGGCAGAGATGAGGACGGGCGAGTGAAGGGGGAGTAAGTGGTAGGCGAACCACCATCTCACCAACTACTCAGGCGGAGAGCTGTGGCAATGGTGGCGCGAATACAGGGCGGCGGTGTGATTCTTGCGTAAGCTCCAGCGCGGTGTGAGCAGGGGCAACGGCGGTGCTCGGAGAGAAGGGGAGGGTGCGTGGAGCGGCATCGACGACGCAAGTGGAGGCGCGTGCGCTTGGAGAAGCAGCGGCAACGCGGGTGCGAGCAGGGGAATTGGCGGCGCAAGTGACCAGAGAGAAGTGGCGCAGGTGCGAGCAGGGGAATCGGCGGCGCGGGTGACCAGAGAGAAGTGGTATGGGCGCGACCTGGGGAAACGATAACGCCCAGAGAGAATAGGGAAGGCGCGTGGAGGGACAACAGTGTTGTTTGCGCTTGGAGTGGCAGCAGATTCTTGTGTCTGCGAGCAGGTGTAATGGTGGCGCCCAGAGAGAAGTGGAGGGCACGTGGAGTGGCAGCGGTGGCGCGGGCGCTTGAAGCGGTAGCGTTGGTGCGGGCAGGGGCAATGATGTCGTCAGAGAGAAGGAGATGGCACGTGGAGCGGTAGCGACAACGTGGGCACTTGGAGCGGCAACGGTTTCTCCGCGTGAGGGGTGGCATGAAGGATGAAACTATTGGTGATATGCCCTAAAGGCAATCATAGAGATAATTGTATCATGTCCATGTTTATGAGTTATAGAATTAATGTTATCATATTCCTTGAATGAATCATCATCGATAAAGGTTAACAAGTATGTGACTTGTTGGTGATGCTCTTTAACTTATATGATGTTGTTCTAAATGAATCCCTAGTCGGATGTCACTGGTCGGAACACTAGTGACTCTATCGACCAATGCATGTATTGATTGATGACCATGTTTCACCCGTTATGGATATATGGATATCAAATCAATAATGTGAACGCATGTTAGAGAACATGGTGTTGGATTGATTCACCTTGAGACACTGTTAAGATTGTTATAATTTTATGTGTCATCAGTTGGTCTCAAGCAATCATGATGTATGATCCTTAGACCTGAGATCAACATGGTTTCTTACATGTGTAATAGTGCACTTTGGGGTTGCCAAACACTACCCCGTAACTGGGTAGTTATAAAGGTAGCTTTCGGGTATACTATGAAATATGCAGAGGAATATGAATGGTTGGATATGGGATTTGTCTGTCCTAACATTGCAGGAGAGATATCTCTTGGCCCCTCGATGTGGTCGAATAAAAAAAGTGCATGACTATACCACTAGTGATTGAAGAGTCGACCATATAAAATTATCCGACACTTGATCGAGAAATTATTGAACAGTCTATGGATGACAAATTATCTCACATGCAGTTCAACTAGATATTGTGAGGCAAAGGGAGAATAGATGAGCAGGTCGTTCAGTTTGAACAGATACGGACTAGTCGTATGCAGATACGAGCTGGTCGTAGACTAGTCGAGCATAATCACTAAGTGGTCGTAAACTGGTCGTAAGGAGTTACGAATTTAAAATGACTAAATATAAACTAGTCGTATAGAGATACGAGTTAGTTGTAAGTGATAAGGAACTACTCGTTGATCATGTTGAATTAAGGTTCGTCCGATATAATTTATGTGTATTCGGAAATCGTTATGTCATGCTAGGAAACGCTAGCGACTCGTCGTTGGAAATGTGTTTCCGAGTCACAACCGATTACGCATGAACCTAACGGGTCACACACTTAACGGGTTGATCAAACGTGTTCGGATAGGATCCGTCATGGGCACTATATAATGAGATGCATGAGACTGTTGGGATACATGTGATACATGTGGCGTAAGTTGTTCCACCGAAACCCTAGCCGTCATCTTCTCGAGAGCCCTGTCGTGCGAGTTGGTGCTAGCACACCGACGTACGGTGTTCCAACCCTGGACGTGTGGATACCGTAGAAACGCTACTGGGTTGCTGTTGCACTCAAAGACGACCAGCGATCTTCACAAGGAACACAACGAGTTGCTGGAGGAGACGATCGGCATCGTGATCGAGGGAGATCAACTACAATGAACGATCGAGTACCCTGGACGATCGACTATGACCACTTCATTGACGTACTCTTCGTTGGATCTGGATGTTTCAATTCTTCTTCCGCTGCGTTGCGCATTTAGTGGTAACGATTTATGATCTCTTTTTGCATGACATCCTAGTTTACGTAGTAGAATTTTTGAATTATCAGCTAGTGTAGTATATCCGTATCCCTTCAGAAACTCCTGGGAGTCGGACCATGGCCAAGGATGCCGGTCGCCATTGGTGTGGGGAGAGGAAACGAGGAGAGGAGGGTGATCCATCAGAGAAAGGGGGAGTGGAGGAGACCAGGAGAGGAGGCTGCCGGTAGCGAGAGGTTGAGGCATTGTCTTATTTTCAAGTAGTAGAGACGTGGGAGGTGGCGTCCTAGCCTTGTCCCTCCATGCATTTTCGCCGACAAAATTGCTATCCAGCCAGGCGTCGGATGGTGATCCAAAGGCAGCTCACATCAATGGCCACGTGGCCATCCAGAAAGATCCAGAGGCTTCCGACTCGCAAGATTCTATCGGAAAGCAGTCATATCCAGAAGCAGAAGAGCCATCCAAACAGATTGTTGGAACATAGAACAACTCAAATTCTGTAAAATTCACAGAAACGATAGCTAGTTCGGTTACATCGTCTCGACGAGGAACAGTGGAACCAACCAGCGCTACAAATTCACAGCATGGGAACTAGGGGTGAAAACGGATCGGATACGGACGGATAATGGCTTTGTCATATTTGTTTTCATATTTTTTTCCGGATCCGGATACGAATACGGATACTCCGGATACGAATACGGATACGAATAATATCGAATACGAATACGGGGTGAATACGAATTGAAACGAATACGATCGCAGATTATTTTCGGAACATGAAAACCCCTTAAATTGTATGCCAGAAATTAACGAAAACATATAAGTAGTTCATTTGATGCAACACATTCATGAATTATTCATATTTTCAGCAACCATGCATAACATTGGCACTAACAAGTTGCATTGACTAGTTCATCATAAACATAACACTTAGTTTACCATATTTAGCTTATAAGTCAGAACTAACAAAGTCACAAGTCATCACACATTTACACTTAGCTTATCACATACATAAAACTTAGTTCACACTAACATTGATGAGGCTAGATAGTTAATCTATACGTAAATGACTGTAACATCTCAAAGTATGTTACCAAAAATAAAATTAATAAAGTTATTAGTTTATTGGATTTTTTTAGATTTAAAAGAGTTTTCTCGGTTAAAAAGAAAAAATAAATGAAATAAAGTTAATTATTTAATTTCATAGTTTTAAATGTCAAAAAAAAATTATTGAGATTTCTGGGATTTTATTGTATTTAAAGTGAAAATGAAAAAATAATAGTTAATTTCTTGAATTTTCTGGATTTTAAAAAGATTGTTCATATTTTTCAGAAATTAAAAATAATTTATGTGCAAAAATAAAAACTAACTTTAACTTGGAATTAATTTTATTAAGTTCAAAATAATTTAAGGAATTTTATGATTTTTCTAGAATTTTTAACTCTATTTGCTATTTTCTAAAAGGCTATTTGATTTGTTGCATTTTCGAAATTCGAAAATCAATTAAAATCTTATTTTCCTTTTGGGCTGAAATCTTCTTCTATTGGGCGAAACCGGATATCCGGACTTGTCTTATCCGGATAATCCGTATCCGTATCCGTATCCGCGGATAGCATGCCTACCGTATTCGTTTCGTTTCCGACAAAAAATCCGAATCCGTGATCCGATCCGAAAATTATCCGAGAAAAATCCGATCGAGACAATCCGAATCCGTTTTCGTCCGGATCGGTCGGAAACTATCCGATCCGTTTTCATCCTTAATGGGAACGAACCACATACATAAAAAAAGACAGAGAAAAATAAACACTCTATCTAGGCTTATCAGCGTGACGGCCGTGGTGGGCGCATGCATGCTTCAGTAGCGGACGGCGACGTGGAGCGCGTGCGCGGGGGGCGGGGGCGGGGGCGGGAGGGGAGGTTTGTGTTCGAGTTGGTCCTAAAAGAACCTGTTCGAGTTGGTGGCAACCTCTTGTGGTTTTTTCGCCAGGTGTTAGGGGCGCCCTAGGGCTAGCAAACGCGGAGGAATTATCTGGTTTTTTGAACTAAACCCAGACACTCCATCCAACTACTGATGCTGGTGATGCTCATCTCATCTCACAGTACTTTGCATGCTTTCGAACTGCTAGTACTATTGGACCGATTGGGTAGGGTCGAGTGTACAAACCCACCTGTGCTGGGCCAATTTCTACCCGAGCCACCAGCAGCTAGCCCTGCAGGAGTTTGAATACAGGCTAGCCCGGCCTTGTTAGGTATTTTACAGGCCTAAGAAGTTCGACATGTTGATGGGTCGTTCACTCGTTCTACCCGAATGCCCATCACGACTTCGATCGGCCCAATAAACACTAGGACTTGGCAGACATGTCACCTCGTCTTAAATTCCCCAGCACGTACAGCTGATTTCGAGTTTCTCTGTCTCTCAAAAAGGTTCATTTTGCGTTCGACGGGAATACAAACTAGGCGGCGCTGTCGTCTTCCGGCGGTCAAAAACCACACCGCTTGATCCGCAGACCACCGCTCATCTTCGACTTTATAATTGCGCCGTGCTACGAACGATTTTGCCGCCGGCCGAAAAGGCTACAATATGTTAAAGACTATCTGGCAACACAGCAGAATCCATAAAAGAATCCGTGGAATGGCTCTAATTATGTGGACCTGGATTCGCTACAGCCAAGAGGTAGCTAGCTATCTGATCCACCCGATCGATCAATATGAAAACTCTCCCGTCTTCTGATCTCTTGTAACTATAGTAGCTCTAATGCCGTAGGGTAGTTTTCCTCTGTAGCACATCAACCCCAAGTACCATGCAGATCAACCATAAACGTCAGAGACCCTATTGGACAGCTCAGGAAGAGTACCCGACTGCACGACACTGTAGCACGGTCTCCTGGAAATTTTTAGCCAGTGTTCTAGGATATAGGCAGGCACCAGTACCCGCGCGCCCCAGATATACCAATAAACAACTGGAGTATATATACGAGTGGTGGTAATCGCGTATAGCTAGTATATTAATTTATCATGTGGATGGAGAACATTATTCCAAAAAGGGGCATGCAATGAAGCAAGCGTACGCCCCCCCACCCCCATTTATAAGGAGTACGTCACAGTAGAGGTGCTAATCCATAATTTCACTTTTGATTCGTCAGCGTCGCGTGCACTTGCAATATTGCTAGTCGATCGCTGGGGGGTCCGGCTCGGTCACGGCATGTGGATATTCTTCTTCCACGACTAGCCGGTGGGCCAGATCGAGACGCTCCCAAGCCATCTGGCGATCGATTGGGTCGTTGTCACGGACGGGGATATCCTCCGCGCGCACGTCTCCCTCCCACGGAAGCACATGCGCCGAGGTGGCCGTGGTGATGGCGAGAGAGAGAGAGAGAGAGAGAGAGGAAGGGCCGTGCGAAAGCGACGTGACGAGCGGAGCTCAACGGTTTGATCAGGACGACCGAGCAGTGGGTGGATCGAGTGCGAGAAATAAACGGGGCAGCCGGCAGGCAGGAATTGTTTGGATTCTCCCGCCCCCATGCATGCATCATGCAATAATACGGCATGCAAGCCCGTTCCTGGGCATGGGCGAGAGGGGCGACCGCCCAGCTGGGTCCTGGATCTAGAGGGCTCCGATCCGGTATGTATTTAAGAATGACCTACTGATTACAAAGGTCTAATATGTTGTTTTGTAATACTGTATTAGTAGTATTAGAGTCTTAAAAGTTTTGTGGACATAGAAAAAGCAAGCCTTTCTTGCAAGCAATGGCATATATCTCGATCCGTTCCTTCCTTAGTTGTTGTCGCGGGCATGTATCAATTGAGGCCAATGCAACTATAGTACCATTTTCAAGCATATTGTCGAACCCAGGAGCGAAGGATCGTGGATTCTATATGTATTCCACACTAGTCCCATTATCAGTAGCTAGTGTAGCACAATCAAACAAAAAGTGATAGCATAATCGTAATATGTGATTCATTCATAATACTTAAGTGCATTACAAAAGAGCATTTACACAAAGCAAGATACAACAGAAGCAAAAGTAATAAGGTTGGCTACACGATTCGCCACAGACAATCGTCGGGGGCGTAGCCTAGTCATCCAAGTTCTCATCCTTCTCATAATACTCTTCTCCTGATCAATAATTTATTAAGCAAGGTGAGTACAAATGAATGTGGGAAGCTCCCTATTGTATCATATGGGAATACATAAAAGTAGGTCATAAAGACACCCGCGCAACCGGATGGTATGACCACGGTGAAATGTTACAAATTAGTTAGCCAAGTTCTCTCCACTCTAGACATGTGGTTGTATGGTATGGTTTGACAAGATGCGACTTGAAAACCGGTCCTTAACTGACTTGGGCGACCTTCCATAAAAAAAACCCCTAGGCTCGATCATAGGAATGAATCGATCTTGTGCATAAACTTGCACCATCCAAACACCCATTTCGCCCAAGTCTAAATCAGTTTTAATTTTATTTTAGTTTTGAAAGCATTTGTAAACTTCAATGACAAACCAATTTCATGGTCACGATTTTAGACAACATTAATATTTCAGGTCTAAGCATTGCTAAGCATAATTTTCTAACATGTTCTAGTCATACTAATGTACTAATCAGATTTTTACTATGGTATCAAGAAATTACTAATTCAAATTCAATAGAAAAATTTGGTTATACAAAGGTATTAGGAATAATTACAATGTAAAACAGGAATTTGAATTACTTGAATACAAGCACGCATGCAATAATGGTTTAAAAAAGAATTTAAATAATTTGAAATACTGGGATTCAAATATGATCAAAAGATGTAACTTGTCTTGCTCGTATGCTTGAGGATTAACTCTTCAAAATGATCAGTTTCTCTGGAGTCGTCGAAATCTACACGCGAAAATAAGCAAAATTTAAATAAATTCAAATAAACTCAAAATTGAATAACTAGAGTATAGATAGCTAGATCTTGTTTTAAAATGAATTTATAAATTTAAATCACTTGAATCGGAGCTCAAACGAATGAGAATGTGTCTCAGAATTTTGAAAACACATAAAATGATGAAATTGATAAATTATGATGTTGTGGAATTAATTTTCTGAAGGAAAATCAATTTATGTGTCATGCTGACATCGACGGGGAAATTACATTTTTGACCGAATTAAATTTCAAAGGAAAAAGGAAAATGCCCTGTCAGCGATGACTGGGCTGACACGCGGCTGCCACGTAGGCATAGATGCTAAGCTGGCACACACGTGGCCCTACGTGGCAGCCACATGGCAGAGACGGTGGCGATGCGCACGGAGACCAATGGTCACCGGCGCTTGGTAGCGTGGCCGACGAAGGGTACGCTAGACAGAGGAGAGAACAGCGAAGGTGATGCCCCACCTCTACGGTGACGGGATGCGAGAGGATCACCGGCGACGAGGTGATGAGCGGCGATGAAGCGCGGGTGAAGGCGGCGCGGCAATTTCGATGGAGCTCTGGCGAGGAGGAGGGAGATGTGGGGTAGAACGTGGAGGCACAGTGCTAAGGGTGACGACGGGGACGGCGGAGAACCAAGGATGGTGGTGCAATCACCGAAAAAGGGAGCTCCGATTGCAGGGTTTTGACGACGAAAAGTGGCGAGGATAGGGGAAGAGGGGAGAAGAGAGTGAGGGGGATGGAGAGAGGAGGAAGAGACGAACGTGGTGATACTTGTGCCTTTAAAACTGGCTTTATATATATATATATTGTTCGTAGTCTCCCAGCCACTTTAGGGGGTCGTCTACGCAGCATGAGGAGGATAAGACAACAACTTCATGAAGCATGGCCATCAGGAGAGCACGTGGACATCCAATTACCTGGATGCCGTCGACAGGTAATTGGACATCGCTACGTTCAAAAAATGGTGTGGACGTGCAGGTACTCCGACTGGGAGTGGCATCGTGTATCGGCAACCAACCATATAACCACATCTCATGAACCAACATCATACTCCAACAAGTTCTATGGTTGGTTGTTGATACATGATGCCACTTCCCAGTAGGAGTTCCTGCGTGTCCATGCCATTTTCTGAACATATCGACGTCCAATTACCTGTCGACGGCATCCAGGTAATTGGATGTCCACATGCTCTCCTCACAGCCATGCTTCTTGAAGTTGCATGTGGCTGCTGTCTCATCCTCCTCATGTTGCATGGGCGACTCCCAAAAGTGCTGGTTTCAAATGCACAAGCATTCATTGCTTGGAAAACTTTATAGAGAACCCACCCATATCACCTAACAATCTCAGAACACCCACCACAGCACACATCATTCATCACCCACATCACAGAGCAAGGGGAGGGAAAGAGATAGAGAGTAAAGGGGAGTAGTTACCCCAATGCAACTGGCAAATTGACCACCGGCAGTAACCACATCCATCTCCTGTATGTATGCACAACAACAACCCGTATCAGTAAATAAGTCAAACTCAAACCCAAAATCTGAAACAAGAGAGAATGAAAATTTTTGTATGTGTAAAGATTGATGTTTTGCCCCATCCGAATTAACCATATTTCATGGACCAACATCATACACAGAGAACCCACCCATATCATCCAACCATCACAGAACACCCACCATAGACCACATCACTTATCACCCACATCACAAAGCAAGGAGAGGGAAAGGGATATATAGAGAGTAAAGGGGAGTAGTTACCTCAGTGCAATCGACAAATCGACCACCGGCAGTAGTTCACCACATCCATCTCCTGCATGCATAAGCAACAACAACCCACATCAGTAAACAAGTCAAACTCAAACCCAAAAACAGAAGCAACAGAGAATGAAGAGGTAGCCGGGGAGGTCGAAGAGGGGAAGGCAGATCTGGAGGTGGGGAGGTGGATTTTGCTGGGGAAGGTCAATTGGATCGACGGCCGCGGCGGCATCACCGTAGTTGTGTCACGACGGTGACACTGCATAAGACACTCTTATCGTAAGAGTGTCTTGTGTAGTGAACTGTGGTGTCACAACCGGCGGTGACGGGAAGAAGGGCGGCGTCGGGAAGAAGGCTCGACTTGGGGGCGGCTGTCGGGGAGGATGCTTCGGGTGGGGGCATCGAGGTCAGGGGCACTCTGGTGGGGAGGGGAACGGACGAGAGTAAGGACGCTGGGGAGTGGAAAGTTAGGGCACAAACCCTAGCGGCTCCTATTAATAAAGGGATATCACAGACGGTTCTATATAGAACCGTCTGTGATGTGAGGTCATATCACAGGCAGTTCTATTGTAGAACCATCTGTGATGTGAGATGGTTCTATAATAGATGTAGAACCATCTGTGATGTGAGATGGTTCTATAATAGAACTGTCTGTGATATAGTCTCACATCACAGACGGTTCCATAATAGAACCGTCTGTTACAAAATTCATACATAAATGCAAATTCAGAAGTACATATAACACATTCACATATTAGTAAAGGATTATACATGAATATTTGCTAAAACTATGCTAAAATCGATAATTTTACGGCAAGTAGTTCAACACCTCTACAAAGAACTTGGCATACTCATGCCTAATCATCACTACTACAAAACATGCTATATTAGACACCCCATCATAGACGGTTCTTCGTTAACCGTCTGTGATAAATAAGTATCACAGACGGTTCTTTACACGAACCGTCTGTGATACTTCATAGACGGTTCGTATAAATAACCGTCTGTGATACTTATTTATCACAGACGGTTCGTATAAATAACCGTCTGTGATACTTATTTATCACAGACGGTTCTTATATACAAGCACTATAAGTAGATGCTCCCGACAGGCCCCTTTTCATTCCATTTGAGGCGCCGCCACCCTGCTGCAGCTGCTGCATCCTCCCCATTGGCCACCCTGCTGCTGCTGCTGCCTCCTCCCCCGTTTTGAGCTATTACCCTGCCTCCTCCTCCCCCGTTGCGGCACCTCTGCTGCCTCCTCCCACATTGCGCCACCTTGGAGAAAAGGGTAACGATCTGTAACCCTTTATTTTTTACTCTAGACTAATCACTAATGTGTAACGATCTGTAACCCTTTATATTTGCTCTAGACTAATCACTAATGTGTTTGGTCATTATCAAGGGTACTTGCGGTTTATTAATATAATTTAACACTAATTAATTTGTTACGTGTGTATACGTGTAGATGGACCGAAACTGGATGTACATTGAGAACCGTGTGAGTGAAGAGTATATTAATGGCGTGTTTCCTTTTAGAAGAGCCACCGAGCAGGATATGTTGAAGAAGGGGATAAAATTTATGTACTGTCCATGCATTGATTGCGGTAATATGAAAATATTTAACAACCCGGCGCAGATCGAAGCTCACTTAATACGAAGGGGTTTCAAAAAAGGATATACATGTTGGAGCAGTCACGGTGAAGAGCAGATTATACCGGAAGTCAGTAATGACGACATCGCCGAGGAAGTCAACGATATGCAGAGTATGGAATGTGATTTTGATGAGAATAGGTCGCATCATGACAATCTGGATCAGATGCTACGCGATGCAGAAGGGAGCTACGGTGAGAGAGAGTTTTGTAAATTCGAGGGCTTAACTGAGGACTCGGGAAAACCTTTGTTCCCTGGCTGCAAGCCGGAATACACAAGGTTGTCAACCGTGCTTGAACTGCTGAAATTGAAGGCAAGCAATAGTTGGTCCGACAAGAGTTTTACGGCGTTGTTACGTCTCTTAGCTGACATCCTTATGGAGGAAAACATGTTTCCCAGCACGACCTACCAAGCTAAGATGGTTATTTGTCCATTGGGAATGGAAGTAGAAAGAATACATGCATATCCAAACGATTGTATCCTCTACCGTAAAGAGTATGCAGACATGCATGTATGTCCCGTGTGCAAAGCATCCCGATACTGCTAAGGCGAAGCAAGGACCTCCTGCGAAGATGTTGTGGTATCTGCCTGTAATCCCACGTTTGAAGCGTTTATTTGCAAACCGAAAGGAGGCAAGATTGATGCGTTCGGTGCGGAACCAAGGAACATTAGGTTAGGGTTGAGTACGGACGGAATGAATCCTTTCGGTAACATGAGCAGTCGACATAGCACCTGGCCCGTGAATCTATGTATGTACAACCTTCCTCCTTGGCTGTCGTATGAAGCGGAAATACATTTTGATGTCACTACTTATCCAAGGGCCAAGCAACCGGGAACGATATTGATGTGTACCTAGCACCATTCTTTGGAAGATCTTGTAACACTTTGGAACGAAGGGGTACAAGTATGGGATGCGTACAAACGAGAGAACTTCACTTTACGCGCCATGTTATTTTGCACCATCAATGATTTTCCTGCCCTTGGTAACCTGTCGGGGTTCAGTACAAAAGGAGCCAAAGCCCGTCTCGACCGCTTAGATGGTACGATTAAGCTAAAGGTATGGTCAACAACTCACGTAAATCGTGTATATGAGTCACCGTAGGTTCCTTCCTGGGATTCACACATACCGCAAGATGAAGAAACAATTCGACGGAAATAAGGAGGACGGTTCAGCTCCAAGGGCTTTTAGAGGGAAAGAGGTCTATGATATGGTTAAGGATATCGATGTTGTGCTTGGAAAGAGACATAAATTAAGGACCCCTCAGAAAAACATCTGGAAGAAGCGGTCAATTTTTTGGGACTTGCCTTATTGGGAGCACTTAGAAGTTCGCCATCGTGATCGACGCCATGCACGTGGAGAAGAATGTATGTGATAGCTTGATTGGTCTCTTACTGAACATTAGTGGCAAAACAAAAGTCGATGTTAACGCACGGCGTGACTTGGTTGATATGAACATAAGAACCGAGTTAGCACCGAAAGAGACCGATAAAGGACGAATGTACCTTCCCCCAGCTTGCTACACTTTGTCCAAGGCTGAGAGAAATGAACTGTGTCAAAGCTTGCATGGTGTGAAAGTTCCGTCCGGTTACTCCGCCAATATTAAGAAACTTGTTTCCATGAAAGATTTGAAATTAATTGGTATGAAGTCTCATGATTGTCATGTGCTGATGACACAGATGCTTCCTGTTGCAATTAGGAGTATCTTACCAAACAAGGTCCGAGTGGCAATCTTTAGGCTGTGTTATTTCTTTAACTCAATTGCTCAGAAGGTCATTATTCTAAAATGTTGAAGAGACGCGCGCGTCGTACGTAACGTCGACACGCGAGACGAAGAGACGCATCGCGTGGGAGCCAAAAGATTTAATTATCACAGACGGTTATATTTAAAAACCGTCTATGAAGTATGTAATCACAGACGGTTAAATAATTCCCGAAAACATGATGATGCTTTGGTTACCAATGATTTATTAGGAAAATATTCTAATAAATCCTATTCGTTGGACTTCCATCTTTATTCGTTAATGTAATATTGCCACAAGTTATTAATTAAGCCTATAAATAACCATTAGAAGGGCACACAGAGCTAATAAAAAATCACTCACAAACTTCTCATCTTTTCTTACTTCCATTTCTTCTTAAAGTTCTCATCTTGATTCATACCCTTCTATCTAGCTAGTAAGACAAAATTCACAGAATAAATTGACTTTTCGATCACCATGCATGGAAAGAACAAAATCCACAGATGATCGATCGACTACTTCAATTTAGGTGGTTGGAAAGTCATTTTGGTCTATTGAAATCGGTAGAAGATCATATCCCTACGATCAGGTGAGCACTTCACTGTCTATGATGTGTAACTTCCGATCGATTGATCACGTGAAGTACTTCTGCATTCTTCTATTGATCGGAAGTTACATGTCAAGATAGTGAAGTTACACATGATACGGAACAAGATGCTTACCGGATTACATATCTTCTGCTTTATTCTGTTAGGGAAATCAACTTCAATTCGACCACTAAATTGCCGAAGGTTCTAATAAATAACTATTTGTGAATTTAGTAGTATCATAGACGATTTTTAACACGATCTCTGTGCGATATTACTTATTCACAGATGATTTTTAGCGCAGTCAGTAACATAGACGGTCGCTAAACTAAAATCTCAGTGATTGTACTTAATATAAACGATTAGTGATTGTATTTAATATAAACGATTTTGGTCAACCGTCTGTGATGAGGTGCCAGTAGCCCCGCTTGCAAGAGAGAGGGAGAGAGGGAAGCGGCAAGGGCCAGTGCGGGAGGAGCTGGGCGCGGGTGCGAAATAGAATATTGGCTGAAAAGATTCGGCCGGAATAGATTTTTGGATTTTCCATTGATTTAACATTTTTAGAAAATGAAATAATTCCTTTAGGATTTTATAAAATAGCTAATGTAGTCCAAAAATTAAGGAAAAATTCACAAAAATTCATTGAGACAATTTGGACTTAAATAAAATATTTCCAACGTAACATTGGTAATTAATTGTAACATCCCGTTTTTCAGTTGATAAATAGTAATTACCTCGATTTTTTATTTTCATTCGATTTTTAAATTTTGGTTTAAATTCCAAAATCTCCTAGCTTTCGTTAAGCTCGGGTTTGTGTTTCAAACATTCCATCAAATTCCAGATTTAAAAATTTGCTTTGAATCTATTTTTCAAATTCAAAACCCATTTTTCATTTCTTTCTTTTTCTTCTTCTTGGGTCGGTTTTCTCCCGACCCATTCTCTTTTCTCCTTCCTCCGGCCGCATTCCCCCCCCCCCCAACCGGCCCAATCCCGGCTGTTTTCCTGAGCCGGCCCATCTATCTCGCCTTTCTCCCCTTCCCTTTTCTTCCCCTCTCCCCCGAGCGCGCCGCCATTCTCTCCCCTCTCCTCTCGCCGCCACGGCCCCCTCCCGCACTCCGCCTCCCCACGACGCGCGTCGCCCGACCGCCCTCGCCTCCTCCAGATCCGGCGCCACCACTGACGGCTCGGCCGCACAAGGCGACTCCTCGCGCCATCCGCGACCTTCCCCTCTCACAGCTCGCGCCGTCGACGCCCCCGGCGCCGGTCTCCCCGCCTGTCGATCCCCGCCTCACGGCTTTTCCTCCTCTCTCTCCGGCTATAAAGCCGGAGCTCGCCTCTTTTCTTCTTCCCTCTTCGATCCGCCGCCTTCCCTCCTCCGGCCTCCTCTCCGCCCACTCGCCGCCACCGGAGCTCCGCCTTCTCCCGACGCCCTCGCCTGTCGGCCGAGCTTCCCCGCTTATCGCAGATTCGTCGCCTCGAGCTCTTCCTCTCAGACCGCCTCGCCTCTGCCGGCCGCCTCGCCTGCTGTCCGCCTCGGCCAACCCCGCGGTGAGCTTCCTGTGCCATCCTCGTGCCCGGCGCACCTCCTCCCCTCCTCTCCTCCGTCGCCGCCGCCGCTGGCGCTCTGCTCCTCAGGCGCTCACCACCGCCCCCCTCCGGTGATGTCTCGGCCACGCCGCGCTCCTCAGCCTCCGGCAGCCTCCATTGTCTGCGCAGCAGCCGCCACCCCGTGCCCCGGCGGACCGCCCCCTCCCCCCCGGTCGGACCGGCCTGCCACACCCGCTCCCCCTTCCCTGGTTCCTGTGGCTGAGCCTTCCCCCTGCTCTCTTCTCTGGTTGTGGGCCCCCTTGTGGACTGCAGTGGAAGTGGAGCAGCAGTAGTGTATTTGTGTATGCAATTGAGTCGTCGCGGAGTTTGGCTTTTGAACATCGGTGTATTGATATTTGTATGTTGATATTGCGTATATTCTGTTAATGCTGTGCAAGGTAGACGTGGGCAGTAGTTGAGTTTTTGTTGAGAAAGATTTGTGTATTGATTTGTGTATTGAAGTTTGTATGACGATTGTGTATGTAGTGTTTTATTGTAATCCTCGGTCAATCAGTAGTTTTCCTTTTTGGCAAAAATATTTCTGAAATAGTTATTCTCTATTGATTGTGTTGTGAATTACGATGAATCGATTAACCGTTGTTAGTGGTTAACTCGCCGATTTTCGCTTTTAGTTGAGAGCTATCGATTAGGAGCGTAATTTGCAAAATCTCGGGAAATCGAAGTTATGCAAATAACCTTCGTAATCGTCTCCGCAATCATGTATATTTTTGTTAAAACATATTTATTCAAATTCCCTGCGTTGTGTAAAATGCTTTAAAATAAACTGGCATTTTCTCAAAATATTTTGGAAGGCTATTCGGGATTAACATGTTAATCTCGATAGCTTACCTTCAAAACCTGTAAATTAATCTTGTAATCCTATCCAGTATTCCTTGGTCTAAATATTGTT
Source organism: Hsuehochloa calcarea (assembly GCA_036346395.1). NCBI lineage: Eukaryota > Viridiplantae > Streptophyta > Magnoliopsida > Poales > Poaceae > Hsuehochloa > Hsuehochloa calcarea. The sequence goes on along the minus strand of CM070610.1, from coordinate 62,518,071 downwards.
TATCCCCTTTTTATCCCCGTTCAAAAGTCGTATTTGATAAAATGTTTTACGGTCTTGTTAAAAGCCCAGCAAATTATCGTGTATCCTAATCTTGCCCGATCAGCGGTATCCAAAGTGAAGTATCCCTGCGATAGTTCTTCGACCTTGTTTTCCCCTTGTTTTCCCTCGGCAGAGTATCTCCACCCTTGTCTAGTGTACTCAGCTGATCGTTTGACCTTGTCAAACATCCCCGCCTCGCTGAATCTTGTCTCTTCAGCTCGTTCATCGCAAAACTTATTTAAAGTGCTTTGTTTATATTTGGTCTTTTGGAAGTTCTTTAGATTTATTTGTTGTTCTTGCTTGTATCGTGTAATTAGGAGTCGGAGTCCAGAAGAAGCAGCGACTCAAGTAGGATCAAGATTCGGATAAAGATGCAGACCCGGAATTCAAAACCCCTGGCAGAGAAGGCCCTGAGTAAGATCAAGGCCGCGATAATCTGACCCAGGCGAGTCAATATTTTGATCATTCTGAGCCTACATTTTACGCGAACTATGTTTATTTAAAATATCAAAGTTGCATGCCTTAATTTTGTAATCAATGATATGTTAAAGCTTAAGGTAGTTAAATACCCATTTGCTGATTAATTACTTATTAAGCCATCCTTTGATAAATTGAATCCAGTATTCTTTGTCACCCTAGTAAATATATGGTAAATACTAGCCTAGGTTGTACTTAAGCGACATGCTAGTCTTGCTTAACTACTGGGACAATAAATGTCCCGATCATCATTTTTTTAAACATGAAAAATGATTTTGGACAGTCATTGGACGTAGATGACTGATGTGTTGCGTTAATTGGTTTTCCTTCCCAAAACCATAAACAACTTGCTAGTACCACATCTGGACGGATGGAAAGAGTGGTGGGTGCGGACGTAGCACGAGAATGGTTGGTATGTGGTATGAACCGTCCAGATGAATTAAGGGCTTAATCTTGTCATGACCTCCTGTGTAAAACAAGTACAACCGCAAGTCTGCAAAGTGCAACTTGGCTTAGTAAAATTATTGAACCCTGAATGTCATCCCACAACTGGTGTTTAGAAGTGTGCAAGCGGCAGGACGTATGCTAGCTTGAATGGGACACCGAAAACGGTGAAGTTATCAGCTACGCTAGTCGCTGTGGCCGGGGCCAGCTGCGCTAGTCGTTGTGGTAACATCCCGCACAACTTATGGAATTGGCCATAGGGGTGAGATGATGGAAGGGGCAAGGTAGTTTGAAACGTTACTGTGACGATCGCTCAACTACATGACTAAGGAATCATGTGGAGTAACGAGTATGATTATCTCTTGTGGGTACAGTGTACAACCTCTGCAGAGTCTAAACTGTTTAAACAGCCGCGCCTACGGTCAAAGGCGGACATGGGAACTTAACCTGAGTTAGTTCTATTTCAAAAATCTTTGTGGGTGGAATGGAAATGTGTTGGGCTCATCTAGCCCTTGTTTTGGATTTTTCCTGGGTAGCCTTACCCAGTGCTGATAATCGGTGGACGTAACCGTTATCAAAATTAAGCATAAGGTGGAGGTAACCTTCGCTGTTATTTAATATTGCACTTATTCTCTTCAATGAAAATGCAATTTGTTTAAAATGCTAAGTCATAGGACTTTGTAATTATGATAATTGAAAATGTTGCTTTAGCAAATAAAAGAACCTGAGCCATCCTTGTTAAGCCTTGCATGTATACTATTGCATTCTGTGTGTTGGCTCGCGAGCACGGTAGTTGTGCTCATTCTCGCTCTTTCCCCCCAAACCCTCAAAAGCAGGAAATTTTAGAGATTACGACTACTACGAGGAACCAGATGTCTGAAGACCCAGGAGTTATTGAAGCATAGTTTAGTAGTCTCGCCCCAGTCTAGCTGACTCCGCTGGTACCTAGGTGCATCCTATATTATCTGAGTTTTCGGGTAATATCGGATGTACACAGGTTTCCCCGGTCGCTTTCCTGTGGAGAGATGTGCCCTCACCCCTTTTTGCTTCCGTTGTCGCTTTCGCTACTTTTGTGATGTAATCATTTGGCCTATTCGGCCCTTATTGTAAAATTTGACCCGATGCGGTCTATGTAAACTCTGATTTGTTAAATTAATGAATGGTATGGTTTTAAGCCATGTATGAAATGATTCAGTGATGTATCTGTGAGTGCTATCTACTGATACAGTGGAATAGCACAGTGTATTCGCAGAGGATTCGGGATTAGAAAATCCGGGTCCCATATTAATTTTGCAAATAAATTATTTTATCTTTAAAATAAATAGGAAAACCTTTTAAAATCCAAAAAATTCAGGAAGCTCAAGGAAAACAATTAATTTTTTATAACTGAAAATAAAAATTTGGGCTATTACCCATGCTTAGTTGATTTTCATTAACTCTTCATGTTACTGTTGGTGAGAATGCCTATTCCATTCACAAAGAAAGAAATCACGTATATTTATTTATTAGTTATTGAAAATTATGTAAATTTCCGTACTAATCACGGAAAGAATAAAGTAATTTAATATATGTAAGTCACACATCTCGGGTGCGATCATCCTATGCAATTAAACTTTTGGTTTACTTACGTTTTAAACTCAGGATTTGTACAATTTATAAGCACTAGAAACAACTTTTGGTCTACTTAAGATTTAAATGCAGGAATTTCCGCCGATTTCTACGGAAAATCGAACCATCTCATACGGAATTTCTACGTGGCAAACATATTGCATGTATTTTTTTAAATATAAAAAGTACCTTTTATTTCTGTTTCGCCTGACCCATCGATTGTGCCCTGACGGCATGCACCCCACTACTCTACTCCACCGATCGCTACTACTGTGATCACACTCCCCTATCTTTATTTTGTTTCTTTGGAAGGGAGGGAGAGATCGATCGAGAGCCCCGGTCAGATCGATTGCTTTATCTCTCTCTCTCTCTCTCTCTCTCTCTCTCTCTCCTCTCCTGTTGTGATGCTACACAAAGCGCAGACCATATGAATCTAGTTCCCTAGCTTTCTCTCTCAAAAACAAGCACGCTTTCTTTCTCTCTCCCTAGATCTCTAGATCTCCTTGCAGGCTAGCTTGCAATATCTGAGCGTGCCTTAATGCAGCTTGTTGGGTTCTGGTTGGATGGTTCCATCTCACATGCGGCAATTAAGTTCGCAGGGGGCTGGCCGGGTGAATCAAGTGGTGGGCTGCTACAGGCGTCCTAGCTGCCACATGGTAACTACGCGGCCAGCTGCTAGGGCGTGGAAACGGGACACATTAACAGGGTTTTCACGGGCTTTCAATGGGGACGTGCATGGGATATATCCAAGGATTCTATGAGCTTACTTAACAGGAAATTATGACTCAAAGTACGGCGCTAGCTTTGTTTTAGCGTGTGTGATCCAGCTAGCTTGTTGGTGTAATTAAGCTTAATTAATCCATGTTGATTACAAACAAACAAACAAAACCTAATGCAGAAAATTAGTCGCCTAGAAAACAGAAAATTAATTAATCGGAGAAATTTGCATGCTAATATTCATGAAACTTATAAAGTGTTTACGTTCATTCTCGTTAATTGTTGAACAAAAAGCTCGCCAAAATAAAAATTGTTCGATGCGCTCCCTTCGAAGTTCCACAACCGATTCTCATTTTTCGTAGTAATAGTAATGCTTAGATGCATGGAGACAAAGGAAACTGACCAGAAACTACAGAAAAAAAAACCAGGCCTTGTTTTGAGTGTAGGAACTTCACATTAATTTTGGCGGGATTGTTCTATTTCCTACAAAATTATAAGCATGTCTTAAAGATCAGCTGAACTGGTGTGATTTTCAAAAGCTCCTGCAGTAGTACCATTTTATCTTGAAGATATATAATGTAACTTCAAATATTGCACAATCAAGAGCAATATGGAATAGGCAATAGGATATGGGTATAAAGGGTGTGTGAGGTTACGACGATAAACATCTTGAGGGGCACCATCTAGCTAGGAATAGTGTAATTAAGCAAGGTTGGTGTTATTACTTATTTGGATGGACACACAGCTTTAATGCAATACCATGTCTCAAAAGAAACCATCTAAACATTACTACGTACAAAACAATGACGCCACAATTTTTTTAAGAAACTTCACAAACTCACTCCTACCATCCAAGTCAGACAATATAAGTACGGAATTACTAGTGCTACCTATTATTTTGTAGATCTGCAATATTTGTTACATTGGTTACGTACTAGGGTCTGTTTAGAATGCACGAATTTCAAAAGAAATTTACAAAATCTTCATAAGACATGGTTCAATTCCCGCAGGATTCGGACGAAGAAACTCATGTTCTAGACAAAAGGTCGGTTTTTTAGGGGAAGGGCCGAAGGGTATTGATCATGCATGAGGAGGTTGGACCACTGGTTCCAATTACGAGGTGATAAAAGTCCCTCCGGATCCCTCTCGCATTAACGATCGGAAGCAAGCCCTCCCCCCTGTACCAATCGGGCATGCCCGACCTGGTCTGGGCATTGGCCGGAGGAGTCGCAGTACACACTGTTAGAGGGGGAGAGAGAAATGCGTATAGTACAGTGGAGTAAGTAGCTAGGAAGAGGGGACCAGCATGCCATGTGTCTTACTTGTGAGCACAGCACCGATCGAGGTGTAAAAAATAAACCATACGATCGAGATTTTCTTATCTTTAGACCGTTGTTTGAATTCATTTTAAATTATGACCTGAGTATGCAAAAAAGGTGATTAATTGATTTATTTTACTACGTGCCATTAGATTGAAATGGTCTGATATGGATCTAAAGGAGGTGATTATATCTTGTAGAATTTTGGTGGGCCTCTCACACCCGAATGCAATTGCCACGCGGGGGGCGCCGAGCGAGACTGCTGCTGGCCGGTGCATGTACGCCTTTCTGCGGTCCAATGCTGCGCTGCATGCACTCTGCTCGTCTGCTGCTGAGAGAGAGAGAGAGAGAGAGACTCAGCTGTCCAGCATGCCGCTAACTCTTGCATGCATGCCATTGCGTACCTCTAAGCTGCAGCAAAGCATGCATGCATGTGAGTGGGTGTCTGGGTGGCGTGGTGCACTGGTTAAATTTTGCTGCATCACAGTATGTACGTACCCGATCATTGATACGTAGAGATCGAGCCGAGGGCGTACGTCGTCTCGATCCACAGCATTCGCCTCATTAACAGCACCGCCACCTTTTTTGCTGCCTGGCAGGTTCATTTACTCGCTCTTTACATTTTGTACTAGTAGTGACCGCCGTGCAATAACGTAACCTGAATGGCTACATGTCGCGCGCACGCTGCACAAAACCAAAAGGCACGTTATTACAGGCACAGGCACCTTCAATAGTATATTTATTATCATATCTTATCTATACCATATCAATAAAATCATACATGAGTTTGAGAGGGGGAGGAGAGAGAGCACACGTCGTCTCTTTCTGAAGAAAATGTCTTGTATGTGAGACAGAATAACTAGTTGACATGTAGTTTTAAAGGAAAATTATAAAATATAAATGTTAAAGAGTGTACTAGAGATTATATAATGAAGATGTTATCTCTAAAAATGATGTAGTATATATTAGAGATAATATTATCTCTAACCATTATAGGTACCATAGCTTGTATGTTCGCGCACCTTTCTTTATGAAGAAATAATTACGTTGTTGCCCAAGTCCATGTGCCATTAATTACTGCAATGGTTCGTGCTGGCGATCGATGTGCCATTAATTACTGCATGGATGCAGTACCAGCTAGCGCCCCAATAGATAATTTAGCTGGGCAGGAGCAATGCGGTTTGCAGCATAAGCATTATTAAGCAGTGATGGCCGCAGCCCTTACACGAGTGATGTGATGTGATGTGTGTTAGGGGGATCATGATCTATTCTAAGGAAAGTGGGGAGAGATAAAAAAAAAGGGTAGGACCATGCAGGAAGGTAGGAACTGATGAGCTGATCGAGGGAGGAGATGAGGGGGTCTTTTGTGCTCTGCGTGGAAATGGAAAGCGCCCTGCCTATCTTCTGTCGCTCTGAAAAAGAAGGGGCCTTTTGTTTGCATGTTCTATGATAACAAAAGGCTGCCCTGGCTGGCCTTCCCTTTAGTCTCCATTAGATTTAGCTTTCCTTTTTGCCACTGCCCATACTCCTCTCACAGTCTCACTCTCCTCTCTCTGCAAATTGATTGCTTGCAGTTGCAGGTACCATCTTTAGGCTGATTGGGATAATCTGCATTGAATTGCATGATATTAAAGGCTCTCTTCATCAAAAAATTAAACGTCAAAATTAATTGCTACAATGTCTTGTCACCGTGCTTTCTGCTACAGTAAATTACCATTGCTACAGCATTGCTGTAGGACACTGTTCACCTGTAGCGCAGAGGATCCGGACCTCTCCGGGCCTAGCTAGCTCGCTCTACCGCCCAACAGTACTGCGGAGAGGAAAAGATTAAACATCATGATGCATGTGTCAGGTGTGGAATTAGAAGCCTCTGCCGATCTGAAAGATGTCATGCACCGTGCTGCTGCTTACTATCATATTCATGGCGCCAAGAAGTGCAAACTTCTACATGTACTGACGGTGTACGCAGCACCAGCAGATCGCCAGGTATCCATCGATCGCCGCTACGTACACCGCCAGTACAACTTAATGGCTAAAAATGTATAATACCCGTATCCATAACACTAACTACGACGTACGTGTACGGTGCCAAACTATGCCGACGCGTGTATGCATGCAGGCGAGTAACGTCTGGGTGTTGCATCGATCGAATGTACGTACGACTGTAGTGTCGCGCGCCGTGTTGATTTGGGCTAAAAGTTACCGCTTGATCAGAACGCACGCATTGATCTGTGTGTCGACATGAATGTGAGCAGTGCCATGCCATGCACCCAGCTCACTGTCACTGACACCTCTTTCTTCCTTGGACCACCCGGCCATCTCTCTCCTCTCTCTGGGCGTGAAGCAAGCTAGCTAGCTACATGCGTCAACATGAGACTAGCTAGCTAGGGAGGAGGTGGAGTAGTACTCGCAAAAAGCCCGGCCGGCTACCAAAATTTGGGCCTTTAAAGTCATGTGTTCCCTGCTGCAAAAGACGTGTAAACTTCGGATTTGCCGATGCAAAAAGTTCAAATGATACTAGTCCAAACATGTATGTGCGTGCGCGCGCGCGCGTCTGCCCAAAGGCGAAGAATTTGTACCGTGTGAGAGTGCGTGCTTGCGTGCCTCGCATGCATGCATCCATGCATGCGCACGCGCTCTGTCAAAAAGGAAAGGCACAAAACAAATATTGGCAGAAGACCCACACAGCAGAATGCTGCTGTATGTGCATATATACTGCCAGCACCGGATGGTACTGTTACCAATTCGAAAAACCAGGGAATTTTGCCGTGTTCAGCGGATACTCTGAATAATTACAGAATCAGTGAATAAGGGAAGCTAGCATTACAATGATATGTGGCTATGGGGGAGGGGCCTCACGTGAGGCCCTCCCCCATAGATTTTTTTTCTTCTGTTGTCATACCATAGAATGGGCGGCCGAGATTGATATACTCTCAATTCTCCAAGTAAAGATTGAATCCAAACAATCTCAGCTGTAGCGTTAGCAATGGCCTTATACTCAGATTCTGCATTGGAACATGATAATGTAGCTTGTTTTTTGTGTACTCCATGCTACAAGATTTGTTCCAAGAAAGACGACAAAACCACCTGTTGATTGCCGGTCATCAGAACAACCGGCCCGGTCGGCGTAAGAGAAAGCACTCAAAAGTGTTGACAATAGGCGATCGATTTTCAAACCGTCACCTTGACTAAATTTCAGATATATGAGAATCCTTTTTATGGCATTCCAATGAATATCTGTTGGAGCTTGAAAGTCCGACAAACCTTGTTAACCGCGGAGGAAATATCAGGACGGGTGACAGTTAGATATTGAAGCGCGCCAACAGTGCTTCTATATCTTGTGATGTTTGCGACTGGTAATAGAATTCCGGTGTGGTTTTGGAGAGCGTCTCGGTGCATACCATCGGAGTGGACACCGGTTAGACGTCTCCATAGTTGTGCGACAAAGAAGCTAAGTAGTATAGCACTTCAGTGCTGTGAAAGTAATGAAGAGTACCTAAGTCCTTGATAGCAAACTCTGCATTGAGCTTCTGAAGAAGAGAATCTGTGGCGATGGATGATGCACTGGCAATGATCAAGTTGTCAACATAGACCAATACATACATGGTTAGATCACTTTGACTGAACATGAACAACGAGGTATCTGCGTTGGAAGCTGCAAAACCAAATTCATGAAGTTTGGAGTACCATGCCCGCGATGCTTGTTTGAGGCCATAGGTGGCTTTATCAAGCTTGCATATAAAATGTGGACGATCTGCATCTTCATAGCCTAGAGGCTGAGACATATAGACCTCTTCTTGCAATACGCCGTGGAGAAATGCATTCTTGACATCAGCTTGCCATAGACTCCAGCCACGTGGCACTGTAATGGATAATATAAGACGAATAATGGCTGGCTTGACAACAGCACTGAAAGTATCCTCATAGTCAATGCCATATCGCTGTTGAAAAACTTTTACAACAAGACGAGTTTTGTGACATTCAACTGAGTCGTCGGCCTTCTTCTTGAGTTTGTAAACCCAATTGCAGTCAACCATATTCACACCTTTCCGTGGAGAAACAAGTTGCCAAGTGCGCGCGGTTCTGAATTAGAGCAGCAAACTCCTCATGCATGGCAGCTCGCCATTGTGGGTGTTGCAAGGCTTTTGTTTGTGACTGCGACTCCTCACCACAGGTGATCACGGCAACAGCAAACACCCTTTTGTGAGAATCATACCGTATGGTGCCATCCTTGAACTATTTTGGCTTGGAGATGTTGTTCTGCGCATGTGTACGTGGCCGAGATGGCTCGACAGTCGGCTGCTCAAAGATGCTCATCAAAGATTACAACTGAGTCGTCGGCCTTCTTCTTGAGTTTGTAAACCCAATTGCAGTCAACCATATTCACACCTTTCCGTGGAGAAACAAGCTGCCAAGTGCGCGCGGTTCTGAATTAGAGCAGCAAACTCCTCATGCATGGCAGCTCGCCATTGTGGGTGTTGCAAGGCTTTTGTTTGTGACTGCGACTCCTCACCACAGGTGATCACGGCAACAGCAAACACCCTTTTGTGAGAATCATACCGTATGGTGGGAGTGAAATGGCGCCGATGAGATGGGTGCTGATGTGGATGACATATAGAGCCTGGAAGAAGAGCAATTTTGGAAATTTGCTGTGGATGGCAAGGTGAAGATGAATTGGTTTTGGCAAAAGGAAAAAGATGCTCATCAAAGATTACATCACGGGAAACATAGATACATCCAGTTGGAACATATAAGCATTTGTAACCTTTGTGTAAATGACTATAACCGAGAAAAATACAACAATGAGAGCGAAAGGCTAACTTGTGAGCATTGTATGGTCTCAAATTTGGCCAACATGCACAACTAAAGGTTTTAAGAGAAGGTGTTGAACCCCGGGCTTTAAATACCCGAGGCCATCGTGTGTGTACCGTACTAGTCCCATGATTAGTGGCTAGTACACACATCCAAAACGATGGCATATGCATCCATCCATACATACATACATACAAAATAAAATAAATATGGTACATAACTTAGGCGATTACAAACTTTACATTATAAGGGCTGACAATCAAATAAAAGCTCAAGTATCAGAAGTAGCGAATGAAACAACGGAAGCATAATAAATAAACCAAAAAGGTCTAGCGGTATACCCATCCAAACCCTCAGGCAACTGACCATACACAAGTACAAGAAAGACCCATCACTGAACCCTCCGTAGCAGGTGCAAAGAACGCGTTGTCCAATATAGGCTCGTCCTCTAACTCTGAACAACAATTTAAGCAAGATTGAGTACATTGCGTACTCATCAAGACTTGTAGTGTATCGTAAAGTTTATATATATGCTTGGCTAACAAAGGATGAAGCTCTATGCTATAAGTTATTTTCAACATTAAACAAGTTTTATTTGCAATATCAATAAGTAGTACTTTGCAATGGAAATTTAAAGAGCAGTTAAATTGGTAAAGGACAACAAGTAAATAGTTGATAAAAGTAAATCAAAACCTTCCCCGGCTGCGATCAACATCTTATTCTTAGCCATAGACATGACACTCAACTCAAATATCAACAACCAAAACCATTCCCTCATTTAGCAATAATAACCATTTTTGTAAAAACCAAGACTATACCCAGCAATACTACACTTATCACGCTCATCACCACGAGCATGGATATTTAAATGGATTTATGTGACATCATGTTTTCGAACGACAAATAGTGCCCCGTTTGGTTTTCTGTTTTCATTCGTATTAGGATTTGCCGCTTGAATTCCAAAAACTCCGAGCTTCCTCTAAGCTTGGGTTTGTGTTTCAAACCTCCATTTGGACTCCAAATTCAAAATTTCAAACCTTTTCAGATTTTGGCCCCTCTCCCAAAATCTATCTCTCCTTGTTTTGCTTGGGCCAGCTCTATCCATTGTTGGGCCGACCCATTTTTCCTGGCCCACTCATTTTTTCTCTCTCCCCTGGCCCACCATTCGCCTCAGCCCGACCCGCATTCATCTTTCCACACCTCGGCCGACTTCCCCGTTTCCCCGGCTTTTCCCTCGCCCTGGCCCAGCCCGGCCGTGCTCGCAGCCCGCTTCCCTTTTTCTTTTCGCCTGGCCTCCCCCTCGACCTTATCTCCCTGAGCACTCGCCCCTCTCCTCCCTTTTCTTCTTCCCCCAGATGCTCCGCCTGGCCTCTTCCTTCTCGCCCCCCAGTTAGCCTTCTTCCACCGGCTCGGTTTCTTCCCCCCGGCTTCCTCAGCCCACGTCTCCTCCCCTCAGCCTTTCCACCTGCGTCGCCGGCCCAGTCATCTTCTCCCTCTCCGCAGCGAAATCCGCCCCCACCAGCAGAGCGCCGCCCCACAGAACATCACCTCCACCACCCGCCCCGCCTGCAGCGCCATCCCCTGCAGCTCCGCCCCACCTGCCCAGTCATCTTCTCCCTCTCCGCAGCAATAGTAATCTGGTAGTTAATGAAATCTCTGTATAATCGGGCAAGTTGAAAATCTGTGTTGGAATTGCCGTGTATTATCCGACAACTGAGATTGGTGTTGATATGTCATTTGAGAATACGTGTTGCTCTTGTATCTAGATTTGGTGTAGAACTTGTCTTTAAATTGTTAATCACCTGTAGAAGTATAATCTTGCTATCTTCCAAATCCAAAGTGGAGTATCCCTGCTTAAGCTCCCGCGACCTTACCCTCCTTTGTATCCTCCCTCCTGGCATAATTTCTCTGCCATCCTCCTTTCGCTCAACTGGTCGGTTGACTTTGTCGAACATCCTCGTGTCGCGCAATCCCTTCTCTCAAGCTCGTCCTTTGCAATCTTATTTAAAGTTCTTGTGTTATATTTGGTCTTTTGGAGTTATTTGGATTTATTTGGTTTTTCGATCGTTGTCGCGTAATTAGAAATCGAAGTCCAGAAGAAGCGACGACTCGAGCAGACCAAGATTCAAGCAAAGACGCAGACCAAGACTTCGAAACCCCTGTCTGAGAAGACCTTGAGTAAGATCAAGACCGCGATAAAATAGCCCAGGCGAGTCAACACTTTGATCATGTTGAACCTACATTTTATGCAAATTATATTATTTTAAAATATCAAATTGCATGCTTTAATTTCCTATGCAAATGTATGTCAAACACCCTAAGGTAGTTAAATGCCTATTTGATGATTAAATAATTATTATACCATTTCCTTGATAATTGAACTCCCAAAATCCTTGTCACCCTATTAAATATATGGTAACCTACTAGTTATAGGTTGTACTTAAACACCATGCTAGTCTTGTTTAAGTACCGGGGTACTACTACCCCAAATCATCATTCTTTAAATCATAACAATTGTTTTGGGCAGTCATTGGGGGAGAATGACTGAATTGGTTGAGAAAATTTGGTTTATACTTCTCCAAAACCCTAAAAACTTGCTAATACCCCATCTGGGTGGATGGAAGGATGGTGGGTGCCGTCGAGCACGAGAATGGTTGGTATGTGATATGAACTGCCCAGATAATCTTAAGGATTAATCCTGTGATGACCTCCAATTGTAAAATAGTACAACCACAAGTCTATAATCACTACTACAAAACATGCTATACTAGACACCCCATCACAGACGGTTCCTTCTGTGATAAAATTATCACAGACGGTTCTTCGTTAACCGCTCGTGATATATAGTATCACGAGCGGTTCTTTACACGAACCGCTCGTGATATCTCATCACGCACGTTCGTATTACGAACCGCTTCTATGATATTTATCACGACGGTTCGTATAACGAACCGTCTGTGATAAACCGTCTAGAAACGAACCGATACAAGATTATCATGCACGGTTCTTTTAAAGAACCGCTCGAGATACTGAGGCTATCACGCACGGTTATTTAAAAGAACCGCTCGTGATATATTAGCATTATAAGTAGGCGCCACGACAATCCCCATTTCTATTAATTCCATTTGAACCACCGCCACCCTCCCGCCTGCTGCGTCCTCCCCATTTTGAGTCATTACCCCTACCTCCTCCTCTCCCATTTTGAGTCGTTACCCTGCCTCCTCCTCCCCGCCCATTGCGGCACCTCTGCGCCTCCTCCCACATTGCGCCACTTTGGAGAGAAGGGTAACGATCGACCAGAACCCTTTATTTTTACTCGGACTAATCACTAATGTGTAACGATCAGAACCCTTTATATTTGCTATAGAGTACTCACTAATGTGTTTGGTCATTATGAAGGGTACTTGCGGTTTATTAATATATAATTTAACACTAATTAATTTGTTACGTGCGATATGTGTAGATGGACCAAATCTGGATGTACATTGAGAACCGTGTGAGTGAAGAGTATATTAATGGCGTGTTTGCTTTTAGAAGAGCCGACGAGTAGGATATGTTGAAGAAGGGGATAAAATATATGTACTGTCCATGCATTGATTGCGGTAATATGAAAATGTTTAACAACCCGGCGCAGATCGAAGCTCACTTAATACGAAGAGGTTTCAAAAAAGGATATACATGTTGGAGCAACACGGTGAAGAGCAGATTATACCTAAGTCAAGAATGACGACATCGCCGAGGAAGTCAACGATATGCAGGGTATGGGATGTGCTTTTGATGAGGATAGATCGCATGATGACAATCTGGATCAGATGCTACGCGATGCAGAAGAGAACTACGGTGAGAGAGAGTTTTGTAAATTCGAGGGCTTAATGGAGGACTCGGGGAAACCTTTGTTCCCTGGCTGCAAGCCGGAATACACAAGGTTGTCAACCGTGCTTGAACTGCTGAAATTGAAGGCAAGCAATGGTTGGTCCGACAAGAGTTTTACGGCGTTGTTAGGGTCTCTTAGCTGACATCCTTCCGGAGGGAAACGTGTTGCCCAGCACGACCTACCAAGCTAAGAAGGTTCTTTGTCCATTGGGAATGGAAGTAGAAAGAATACATGCATGTCCGAACGATTGTATCCTCTACCGTAAAGAGTATGCAGACATGCATGCATGTCCCGTGTGCAGAGCATCCCGATACAAGCGGAAGAATATCGCTAAGGCGAAGCAAGGACCTCTCGCTAAGATGTTGTGGTATCTCGCCGTGATCCCACGCTTGAAGCGTTTATTTGCGAACCAAAAGGAGGCAAGATTGATGCGTTGGCACTCGGAGGAGCGTAAGAAAGATGGGAAGCTCAGACACCCTGCTGATTCTGCCTAGTGGAGAAACTTCGATCGGAGCTTCGAAGAGTTCGGTGCGGAACCGAGGAACATAAGGTTAGGGTTGAGTACGGACGGAATGAATCCTTTCGGTAACATGAGCAGCCGACATAGCACCTTGCCCGTGAATCTATGTATGTACAACCTTCCTCCTTGGCCGTATGAAGCGGAAATACATTTTGATGACACTACTTATCCAAGGGCCAAGCAACTCGGGAACGATATTGATGTGTACCTAGCACCATTCTTTGGAAGATCTTGTGACACTTTGGAACGAAGGGGTACAAGTATGGGACGCGTACAAACGAGAGAACTTCACTTTACGCGCCATGTTATTCTGCACCATCAATGATTTTCCTGCCCTTGGTAACCTGTCGGGTTCGAGATAAAAGGAGCCAAAGCCCGTCCGCATTTGCATAGATGGTACCGAGAGTGTATGGTGAACAACTCACGAAATCGTATATATGCCACCGTAGGTTCCTTCCCAATATTCACCCATACCGCAAGATGAAGAAACAATTCGACGGAAATAAGGAGGACGGTTCAGCTCCAAGGGATTCTAGAGGGAAAGAGGTCTATGATATGGTTAAGGATATCGATGTTGTGCTTGGAAAGGGAGGTAAATTAAGGACCCTCGTAAAAATATCCGAAGAAGCGGTCAATTTTTGGGACTTGCCTTATTGGGAGCACTTAGAAGTTCGCCACTGCATCGACGTCATGCACGTGGAGAAGAATGTATGTGATAGCTTGATTGGTCTCTTACTGAACATTACCGGCAAAACAAAAGACGGCGTTAACGCACGGCGTGACTTGGTTGATATGAACATAAGATCCGAGTTAGCACCGAAAGAGACCGATAAAGCACGAACGTACCTTCCCCCAGCTTGCTACACTTTGTCCAAGGCCGAGAGAAATGAATTGTGTCAAAGTTTGCATGGTGTGAAAGTTCCGTCCTAGCATTCGCCAATATTAAGAAACTTGTTTCCATGAAAGATTTGAAATTAATTGGTATGAAGTCTCATGATTGTCATGTGCTGATGACACAGATGCTTCCTGTTGCAATTAGGAGTATCTTGCCAAACAAGGTCCGAGTGGCAATCTTTAGGCTGTGTTATTTCTTTAACTCAATTGCTCATAAGGTCATCGATCCCGAAGGACTCGACGCTCTGCAGGCCGAGGTGGTGACGACTCTATGTCATCTTGAGATGTATTTCCCTCCGTCTTTTTTTGATATCATGGTCCATCTCATTGTTCACCTTGTGAAAGAGATAAAGATATGCGGCCCTGTGTTCCTACGCCATATGTACCCTTCGAGAGATACATGGGAATTCAAGTCCTACGACGGAATCGATCTCACGAGGGCGATAATCGAAGGTTATGCAACCAAGAGGTCATTGAGTTCTACGTGGACTACATGGCTCGTGGAACCGATAGGCGTGCCTCTATCTCGTCACGAGGGGAGACTGGAGGGTATCGGGACCATCGGGAGGAAAGCAATCACTCCCAATCTAGATACATACGCGCAGGCCCATTTCACGGTCTTGCAACACATGACCCAAGTGTCCCCGTACGTCGACGAGCACAGAGACATGTTACGCCAATGTAATCCGCACGGTCGGAGGTTTGGATAACGAGAGCACAACCGCTCGGCTCAACGAATGGTTAAAGATGCGATTCACTAGGAGGGCATCAAGTGATGAAACGCTGCTATGGTTGGCCAAAGGACCAAAATTTACAATTGTGACATGGCAAGGATACGACATAAATGGGTACACGTTTTATACGATACTCGTGATATGAAGAGCATACCCGTAAGCAATGTGTCCGTGATAGATGCATTTCACGAGGGTTCAATATCGCGGGGCACGCGGGTTGAACTCGCACTATGGGTTCGTAGAGGAGATTTGGGAGCTTGACTATGTACTTTTCAAGATCCCCTGCTTCGATGTCATCGGGTTAAACTTCCGTAGGGCGTGAAGGTCGACAAGCACGGTGTCACATCGTGGACCTCAAACGTGTCGGATACAAGGACGAACCATTCGTACTCGCTAAGCAAGTTGTTCAAGTTTTTATGTAACTGACCCAAAGAAATAAGAACCGCCACGTAGTTCTTCATGGGAAAAGAAGGATTGTCGGAGTTGAGAATGTCGTGGATGAGGAAGAGTACAATCAATTTGACGAGTTGCCTCCTTTCGAGACGACATCGATCGTGGAAGAACCCGGTGAGGAAGCTAGCTATATGCGCGTCGATCATCATGAAGGATCGTATTTCAATTAAGCATGTATATATTCCATCGTAATTAATTTGATGTTAACATGGAAACGCGTCACGTGTTATGGGCCAAGCTAAATCGGTCAATTTGCCTCTCGGTCGTGTGAGACCCGGTTTATCGACTTGTAATGCAAAAGATATATATGAGAAAATTAAACACCTCATCCGAGCTATGATACGTTGAATCAAGCACCTCATGAGATGAACAACCCAATTGATTCATCTCATTTCGAGCTATGATGCACTTTGTACAATTTTTAAAGCCTTGAAATGAGCAAAAGTAAAATGCATAAGTAAACTTTTCACATTTAGCTCATTAATTAATAGAGGAATCCAACAAAATTGGATTCACTCAAAAATAGTTTACAAATAAAAGTTATGCATTTTTGAATTTAATTGCATTTTTCGCTAACAAATAATCCTTCTCTGACGGTTCTCAAAAATAGTTTACAATAATCTGGGCCGCCCATCTAAAGAACGACGGTTATACATATGTGTGTGTTCACATCACGCATTTGTTCATTAATGTAACTGTCAGTGATACTTAATATCAAAGATGGTTCATTAACGTAACCGCTCGTGATATGATATCACTGCACGGTTCAAGAATGTAACCGCTCGTGATATTAAAATTAGGGTTTCTGCATTACGTGTTCAAGGACGGTTCTAACGGTTGGATTTAGATCCAACGGTCCATGTGGATGGCAACGCTTGTACAATGTAACTTTTACACGAATCTGGGCCGTTGATCTAAAGTACGACGTTTCTATTCATGCATTCATATCACGCACGGTTCGCTTATGGAACCGTCTGTGATATGAAAACTAGGGCTTCTCTGTTAAGTTATCACAAACGGTTCTATATAGAAATAGATTTATTATCCGTTCTATCATAGAACCGTCTGTGATATCCATGTATATAAGTCTGTTCTATCATTGAGCGGTTGCCAGCACACTCGCTTTTTCACCCTTCTCTGCCGTGAGGGTTTACCAGCGCCGCCTCCCTTCGTCCCCGCCTCCGACCAGCGCCGCCTCCCTTCGTCCCTGCCTCCGACCAGCGCCGCCTCCCCCGCCCCTGCCGAGCACCCGGTGAGTTTCCCAGCGCCGCCTCCCTTCTCTGCCGTGAGGGTTTACCAGGGCCGCCTCCCTTCGTCCCCGCCTCCGACCAGCGCCGCCCCCGCCCCTGCCGCGCGCCGCCTCCCTTCAAAACTGAAGACCACTGATTCTAAAAGGTAGCCTTCATCCATATTTAAAGGTTCATTTCAGCTGCTGGAAACTCACGAACGGAAGAAGCCAGAAATTTTTGGTGCTGCACTGCAGCGCAATATTTTCTTTTTTTTCTATTGTTTTTGCACTGCAGCACGACCCAACCAGATGAGGACTAGTTAGCTAAGAGCACCACATCTGTAATTGTTGAGATGAAAGACCTGGGACGTGTTTGGTTCATATATGCCCAATTTTGCCATTACTAGAGGTTAGATAAAATATGGTTTACCACAAAAAATGTAGCTAACAAAATTGTCACCACAAGTTAGACAAGAAACCGAGTCTACGATACGTGGACCAGAGATCTAAGGAAGTGCTGCAATTCACAATTGCGACAATAAACCAAACACACAGCTAAGAACTGTGAGCTACTAAAGTTGGGTGTGGCACAATTAGACATCAAACCAAACACCCCTTACAATTAATCTGTTTCTATTTACAACTAGCTACAAATATAGTTGCAATTTCTGTTTAGATTTAAGAAAAAAAACTACTTTGTATATTCTTAACGTTGCTAGCTTGTTTGTGTCCATAAATATTTCAAATTGCAAAGATCAGGGTTTCTTTCTTTTATATATATTAGCATCAACATATGATAATGGGGTCGTTGACTAATCTTGAGTGGTCATGCCCATATGTGATGTCGTTCGCTTGCGACTCCTAATTTGTCTACGCACTGATGGATGTAATATTTACCTTCATGGTTGTACAAAGTAGAATGTTGCGCTCCAAAATGGTTTGTTAGGTTGGTGTAACATATATCGCTTTATGGGCAACCTGGATGCGGTACCATATCATAAATTTAACATATAACTCCGCGTATTGTCGTGGGCCCGTTGATTGTACTTGATCTATACTATATTGGTGTTATGCTTGAGTTGGAAGATACTACACAAAGTTGCACATAGTAGATGAAGTCCGATTCTTGGTGTTTTCATTTTTTTTCAGTAGGAGTGCAAGTAGTTGGATACCCCAAGAAGGGAATTAATTTTCGATCTCAAACTTGAGGTATAGTGCGAATGATGAAAACCTATGGAAGTAAGACGGTGCCGATTTACTAGGTTGGCCTAGGTATCATGGGTATCCGGTGTCGACTAACTGGTTAGCCTAGGTGACTTGAAAACCAAGATGCCGGCTAACCTAGGTTGGTGTGGGTAGTCTCGATACTTAGGTGCCGACTAACTGGTAAACCCGGGAACCGTGATGATTCTTATGGTACACTAACGGCAATTTATTTTATTTTACTCTGAGATGGCAAACGTTGATTATATTTGTTTATATTTTTGTGCAATTTCCATATATTATATACTATGTAATAATTGCGCACGTAACTTATATAGATAGCAAGTAAGCGAGATGGCGAGGCACCGCCTTCGCCGCCGTCCGATGTCGCCAATGCGCCTGGATCTCCGATCAAGGTGGTACGCAGCGAGAAGGCGAGGAATCTCCAAATTGCCCTTGGGCCGCATGACGATCACGAGGTCGGTGACGCTGGGATCCCGCCGAGTCCCAAGAAAGCAACGCGAGATTCCTGACCGTCTGCGGGTACTTGCAAGGAACGGGTCCTCATCACCACCCCAACTCGAAGTCTCGACGGATGTACAGAGAGACCGGCCAGGATCGAACTTTCGCCTCGCTCACTTTCCCGAAGCATATCGCACGCAGCGATGGCACGCGCCGCTGGCGATGTCCCACGCGCGGAGGACCTTCAAGAGCTCGCTTGTCACGCAAAGACGTGAACACGGGTCGGACGCCTTCACGACGATCAATTTTTGTCGCGGATACATGGGACGCCTTTGTGCGAGATGAAGACGACGGCCGAATTTCAGAGCAAAGTGCGCGCATGAGCTATCCAGCACAAAACACTCACCCCCATTGCACTGCACCGCTGGTACGCGGTAAAGCCACTTGATGGGCGGAGGACGAGACTGCCGCACGACCATTTGTTGTGATCTCGGACGAGCGCGCCGATCCCGTTAAGAGCGAGGCATCACCACGCCTTGGGCAACATCTCTCGACAAACCCGCAGACGAGGCGGTGTCTCAACGTCTGGTAAATTTCGAACCACTTAATTGCTAATAAGTCCATAACTTCATGGTGTCTACAATAACATGATGTTCTCTTGCAGGAAGCATTGACTTCCGCATGTTCCCAAGGTTCCTTCGAAGTAGACAGGGAGAAGGATGTACTGTCTACGGCCCTGGGAAACAAGGAGCACCCGGGTCGCACGCGAGGCGTTGGGGTTTACGTACCTTGGAGGATGGATTCCACACAACTCCGACACGATAGGAGTAGGAAGAGATCCAAGGACCAGCACGACGCTCGGTTGGAACATGTGATTATTGCACAATTTCAAGAACAAATAACAAACTTGCAGAACCAAGTAAATCAACTCATGCAGGCGCAAGCCGCCCCTGTTAATTTGGGAGCAAGTCCTGCTCGACATCGGAGTAGCGTCGCGTCCACACATAATTCTGGACATGACGACGTGCAATTACCGATCGACGGCATCGAGGTAATGTACATCTCTGGAATGCTCCAAAGATAGACCTATAGGACGCCTTAGCTAATTGTGTACGCTTTTGTAGGAGCCGACGCCCTGCAAGCTCCAAGTGAGGATAGTAGGGTCGATTCCTATTGAGGCTGGGCGGGGTATGGTGTATCCATACCAGGAAGGGGCAGTGCAGCACGGTGCCCAACTGGCGCAGGGTTACGCCAGGGTGCAGGTGGACATGGTCCATGACAATTTCATGGCCATCCTACCGAGATTCCCGAACGAAGAAATCGTAACACTAGGGATGCCACGCACACTTTTATCCAAAGTGGCCCAAGAAGGACATCGACCGACCCTTCAGTGACGCGATATCGAGAGGACCCTGCCTCTCCAATAGGACCCTCGATGAGTCCGCCTCAACCAAAGCTTCAGAAGGCCGCCACATCGCTTCCCGTCGAGAAGACGACAAAGGACAAGAAAAGCGTGTCACCATATCGGTCCCCGAGGCGCCTCACGGAAGACGCCCTCACCACCTCGTTAAGGAGAAATCAAATCGAAGAACATTAAGGTACCTCCCAACCCCGTCAAATACTCACTCTAAGTCCGCTGGTCTCCGTGCGCAGAACTAAAGAGCTCAGAGTAGCTTGTCAAGCTTTGCATGATTGGTACTTGCGCAAGACCGAGCGAAGGGGGTCATCTTTCGAATCACCGTCACATACGGGAGGGAGCATTTTCTCCACGAGCACCGCCACTTCGCCGTGGGCTTCAAGACTTATTTGACTTATACAACCTAATCGCCTCGACGCTCACTTCTACGATTTTGGACATCGTAAGTGTGTGCAATCAATTTCTACACTCACGTGATACCGATAAATATCATAACTCATTGCTTATGTACAGATACATTATGAAACGTGTCCGTCGAATCAAAGAACGGTGGGTTTCTCGACCACACGTGGTCTCCGAGCAAACAATCAACCAAGACGCATCCTACGCCGAGAATTACATAAAATGGGATTGCTTGCTCGTAACGACAGTGGAGTACATAATGGTGCCCTACAACCGTAAGTAAGTGCTTCAATATTTGCTATACAAATTACGCTTCAACATAGGTTTATGACTATAGCGACATACACGAGTAGGTTCCATCGATTCTTCCGATTCTTGTGCCAAAGAGGAACATGGTATTGTACCTTGATTCTCTACTCAACAAAAATCACGACTTCACCATTCTTAAAGGAATACTCGATGTATGTTCATTTCCTCCGCACATAACTCTATTGTAGTCTTCCTTCGCTTTAAATGGACAAGGATAACTTTTTGAATCATGTAGGGCGCTCATCGGCTATGTTGCCGAGGAGGTTTATACAAGGGAACGAGCGCCACACCGACTCACGGGATGCGATTTTGATGACGCGCTACAACACAATAATCATATATCATACTCGTAATATTGCGTCTCGAATCGATTTGTACATATATATGTAATTCTATTTTTGCAAAGGTCGCCAAAGAAAAACGAGATCACCTATGCGCATTCTACGATGCCATCATATGCGACTATTGATTGCTTCTAGGACTAACGATCCCCGTGTTTGTCAATCTCGTAATAATTATCTCATAATTATAAATTTAAATATATATGCTTACTACTTTACTCACGCTAGCGATGTGGCTTGAACATAGAGTTAAATGCACTCGAGATGGACCAGTCACGCACATTCGAGGAGCTCGTGGCTTCATCAAGGCGCATATAGTTAACACCAACGGAGAGTTTCACACCGTCGACACCGATGAACGACCTCGAAACAATTGATTCAATATTGTAATTCACTTTGGTGGTTGTAATTCAATTTGTAACTCTAGCGACAATATATACTTGAAACATTCTTTTGTAATTGATTTTGAGTTAAATGATCACTTTGAGTTGTCGCAATTATCGTGACATGTTTCTACTTGCTAGTTTTCAGAGGGCATGGCTAGCAATTCCCGAGGCTAGTGAAAATACGAAAAAATTTAATTAGGTTTAAGGACTTATCACGCATTTGCTCTAACTACGAACCGCCTATGATATCAATAACCACGCACGGTTTGTAGTTGAAACCGCTCGTGATAATGAATTATCGACGAACCGTCGGATACGGGCGGTTCCAACGACGAACCGTTCCAACAACGAACCGCTTGTGATTATCGGTTCGTGGTTGGAACCGTCGTGATAAAATGAGCGCCAACCGTCTGTGATAAGACGTTATCTTAAAAAAACCGTATGTGATGACTGTTACGAACCGTCTGTGATGACCTTTTCTGTAGTAGTGAATGGTGTCGACCTAGCTAACTAATTAGTGTCCACCGGTATGAGCTGCACCATTGGGGGCTCCTCTTCGCTGTGAGCCCATGGGGCTACGGGTTGGGTATGCGACTTGCGGGACCCTAGGCGTAAGTCGTATGGCGCAAGAGGGGGTCTCGGTAAGTGGTTGTCGGGTCCCACGGGAGTGAAATCCTACTCAGGTGAAACCTTAGCGGATGCCTTGTAAAGGCCTTGTGATGACCTCCCCTTGATTCACATGTCAAAGGTAACATGTGTATATATCAAGACGATTATCTCTGTAACACCCTGGCTATTCGGAAGCCAAGATGTCACGCAAAAATTAATAAATACTAAGAATATACAACAATAGCGGGTTAAACAGGCTTAATTAACAAAATTCCATAAGGAACGACGATAAACGATTAACAGTTTCATGAGAAGGAATGGAAACATTCATAATAACACTTACGGTGGGCGATACCAAAATTGGATTATTACAATTTAGAAATTTATCAAATAGTTGACATGACTGAAAGATAACAATATTGTTTATGGTTTGATAAATGTGATGTGCAGCGTGCTGGACTACCCCTCAAAAGGTCTTGACTTCTTTCTCATTTACCTAAATAAAACATACAAAGCAAGGATGAGCCAAAGACTCAGCAAGTACTTTAACAGATAACAGAAACAGTAAGCGAACAAAGCAAATCACAATCTGCTTATGAAGAATATCTCTAAAGACATATGGGTATGAATGGAATGGAAAAATACAATGAAGAATGGACTGCTCATAACTTATACCGGTATAGTGAGTGACACACCCGTCGCTGTTCACTTAAGCCCGTACTTAACAAAGTACGGGGATCTCAAATACCGTATGAAGAACATTTCATACGGGTGTCCAACATTGCCCACATTGGAGTGGTAGGTCTTACGTGCCCATTATGGAATTGATGGGACTTACAAATTTCCACTTCCGTGGTCCAAATGAATTGATGCATGAACATTATGCATTTTTTATGAAATGAACGACTATTACACATCAATAGGGAATAACACAGTACATAAAAACATATAAAAACAAGTCTAGTGGTACAGCCACAAGCAATATCGTCATTTAATAATATCAGACAAGGTACTTGCCTTCCGCGCTGTGATGTGCTAGGAGGCAACGAAAGTGTTTCTCCGCTCACTACCCACCGCCTACACAAATAATTATTCGAAATAAGAATAACAAGACATGAAGTGACTACAAGTGTCTTACCATAACCCTGTAACCAACCCACATAAACAACGGCTCCAAAAGACGATCTAACTATTCCGCCAGATTTCAGCCCTTCGGATCGACGGTACGAGAAAAATTGTAATTAAATATCTGTAACTCATAACGACTTGAAACTAGTGCTCAATTAATCTTAGCGAACCAAGCTACAAAACTCTAGTTGATGGGGTTCTTTTATTCGGCCAAAACAGTGGCCTAAACAACATTTGAAAGCAACTGACAGATATCTACCTAGATTACAGAACAGCAGTAAAGCAAATAATGTAACTTTCATTCTACTGATCCAATAGAGGTGATCTTTATCAACTTGGAAATATTATTTAAATGGCTACAATAACCTAGTTGGGTGAAAGTTCTGAATCTGACTCTAACTAGATAAAAACCGAGGAACAAACCGATAGTCCCCAGATCCAAGACAGACAGAGAAGTGTGCGGTTAAAAATTCATATCTCCTTAACCGTAAGACAGAATCTCGTGATCTTGGTGCCAAAAGAATTCTAACGACCCGAGGAACAAAACTCTAGGAGACGAAAACCCGAGATTCAGCATTTAAAGGGTCGAAACTGGCCGCGCAAGGTGACAGATGTGTTCTGGAATTTCCAGAACAGGAACCGATTTAAATCTAATCAACCATTATGCAATCAAATCGAACCAAACTACAACTTGGATCATTCGTTACCCTTGAAGACCTGCAGGGAGATGTTGATCCACCTCCCGAAGATCTTCCCCCTTTTCTCCTCCCTTCCTTCTCCAATGGCTGATGTCCGGAGACGCCGGCGGAAGGAGGTGACTTCGGGGATCACCGGGGGCAGCAACCAGGGGAGGAGGAGACGCCGGGGAGGGGAGGAGGCACTAGATTTGGGAGAGGAGAGGATGGGGGGTGGCGGCCACAAAGGGGAAAGAGGAGGGAGTGGGGGGAGGCGGCTAGGGTTGGGGCGCCTCCCCCCTGTGGCCGGCACCCCT
Source organism: Hsuehochloa calcarea (assembly GCA_036346395.1). Classification (NCBI taxonomy): domain Eukaryota; kingdom Viridiplantae; phylum Streptophyta; class Magnoliopsida; order Poales; family Poaceae; genus Hsuehochloa; species Hsuehochloa calcarea. The sequence goes on along the minus strand of CM070610.1, from coordinate 62,493,704 downwards.
TGGGCCGGCCTCCCCCTCTTGGGCCGCAGTCCGCGGCCCAGGTTGTCATATTTTTGCGAAAACCCCCCTTCTCCCACAACAAAAATCTAATTCTTTATATTCTTTTTCGTCCCCGACTTCTTTTAAAATCTCCCGATTCGAATCCGAGTATTATAATCTCTTGCTGGCAAAGATGTACAATCTCTGCAGAGAATAAAAACTGTTCGAACAGCCGTGCCCACGGTCACGTGCGGGCATGCGGAGCTTGCAAGAGTTAGTTCTATTTCAAAAACCTTTGTGGGTGGTTTGAAAAATGTGCGGGGCTCACCTAGCTCTTGATTTGGATTTTCCCTGAGTATTCTTACCCAGTGTTGGTAATAGGTGGGTGTGACCACCATAAAAAATAAGCATAAGGTGGAGGTAGTCTCCGCTGTTATTAGTTATTGCACATTTAATCTCTTTAACAAAATGAAATTTTGTTAAAATGCTAGGTGGTAGGAATTTGTATATTATGATATTTATAAATGTTGCTTTACGCAAATAAAAGAACTCAAGCCATCCTTGTTAAGCCTTGCGTATATATTATTACAACTGTTGTGTTGGCTTGCGAGCACGGTAGTTGTGCTCATCCTCGCTCTTTTCCCCAAACCCTCAGAAACAGGAACCCTAGAGCTTTCGACTATTACGAGGATCCAGAAGCTTGAAGACCCAGGAGTTATTGAAGCGTAGTTTAGTCCTTAGCTATTTTAACCTCACCTTAGTCTAGCCGACTCCGTCGGTTCTTGTGTGCCTCCTATAGTGTCCGAGGTTTTCGGATAATATCGGGTGTACACGGGTTCCCCAGTCACTTGCATGTGGAGAGATGTGCTCTCACCCCCTTTGCTTCTGTTGTTGCTTTCACTATCTTTTGTAATGTATTCATTTGGCCTGATCGGCCCTTATTGTAAAAATTGGCCCGAAGCGGTCTATGTAAACTCTGATGTGTAATGTAAAATAATGAATGGTATGGTTCTACACCATGTATGATTTGATTCAGTAATGTGTCTGTGAAGTGCTATCTGATAAGTCTATGACTCGATCTTCCAAAAGGTATTAATAAGTCGATTGTGGATATCTCGACGTTGATGATCCAAAGGCTCCGACCAAACAGATCGAACCCCTCGCAATCACTACACCACTTCTCCGATGGTTATCAACCGTGCCGAACGCGGTTGACCTCGCTAAGAAGGCTATCTCCTGCATGCGAATCGAGAACACAAGCAAGAAAGTAGAAGATGCAATCTTATATTGTATTACGAATATAGATGAAGCTCACAATGTGGGGTTCCTCAATCGAACGTGTGGCGAGACTGCTAAATAGAATAATCTCAAAGAAAAACCCACCCTAAACTATTACGGTCTACTGTATATATATAGGGGGACGTGAGGAGGTCGACCTAGGGTTGTGCGGCCGTGAGAAGAAGCGTACACAACCTAAGCTCCAACCTCGACGCGCTTACAAGGCCCTATTATGTCCAAAACGGTGACACAACACCTTATTCACTATTCATATCGCGTATCTCTTTTCGAAGACCTGGTCGTAGGACTGGTCCTGGGGTGGTATTGAGTAGCCCATGCTATCCCTGGTCATAGATTGTGTCCAACGAGTACTGTGCTCGCTTCTCTGGTCGCAGATTGCTCCCAACGAGTCCTGGGCTCGCCGAGTACTAGTGAAACTGGTCGTAGGCCTTCTTGAAGTGGTCGTACACCCTGCGGAACTGGTCGTAGTCCTAGATTCCTAAGTACAAGTAAATTATCTCCGTTAGGCAGCATCATAGAGTTCTCAAATAATATACTCAGCCCTAGAAACAAATTTACCTGATGAATAAGTTGAAGAGTACAAGCTCTTGTAATTGGAACAGAAAGCATAGCAAATGTGGTTGTATCCATTGGGGTCATGTCCTCAACATCCTCCCCTTCTTGAAAACAAAGCCGTCCTCGGCTTTTGATAAGCTGAAAATAGGGTAACAAAGAAGCCAATGTGTATGCATGGTATATGTATATGTCATCTGTTTTAACTGTTCTTCGTTGTTGCACAATTAATGTTATAGAACAGCAGCGATCATAAAATCTTATTGTATTATTTGCCCAAGAATAATCATATATGTTAACGAGCAAAGCAAAATTTCTCACACAACAATTATTGCAACTAGTTTTGCAAATGTAAGGGAAGCATTTATACAATTCAAATCTCTGAAGTTGTAAACTTGTAGTGGTAGCACATATGAGCAAATGTACAATCTTTGGAATCAAACAAAGTTCATCCATATAATCATATTTCAATTGAGCATTAGCAAATTCATCTAGCAAGGGTGAAAAGATTTGAAAGTTCTTCCATTCTTCAACATTATTATGCAGATTGTCAATACTAGATGGTGCAATAAGAGATAAACACATAGGCATTGGATGATCACTTAAGTTTATTTTCTTCTCATAATGAACAAGATTCGGTACACAAGAATTTGTGATCACAAGTTATGCATATTCGATACACATGAAATTGATTGTCTACACCATAATCTCCAATCAAATTAAGCTTATATCCAGAGGTGTACGCACTAGACAAGGATCTCAAACATGCGATTTCAGAAACTTTCTCCATAGCATGTGACAATTTCATCGGTGGCTTCAACATAATGTAACATAAAGAATCAGTAGGAGAAATTCTAGTCAAAACTTCTTTATGTCTAACCAATTCCACATGATCATTATATGTGATTGACTCATCATATGAATCGGTCAAAACAGCAGGCAATTCAATTATGTTATCACATGGTGTACTCAAGTCAATAGGTAAATCAACACGTTTATCACATGGTGCACTAAAATCAATGCAGCCTGAATTATCTTCGTGAAACATGTGCCTATCAGAATTTTTTTCCACTAATTTTTGCTCTAAAATAGCATGAACAGTGGACAATTGTAGTTCTTCACAAGCATACTCACCTTGAGTGATGATAGCATCTCGATCTTTACCTTTTTGGCTCTCCTTAGATGAATTAGGTGCATCCATCTCCTCATCTTCCTTCTTAACCAATGGAGTCGATGGTTCAATCAGCTCATTCTCCTCTTCAGCATGGTTCTCTAGCTCTCTTTGAGTGCTCAATACTCGCTGCACAATTATAGTTCTATAATTCTTCGTAGCAGCAGCACCTAAAATTTCCTCACCATCGCTATCTGCCTCACGTTCATCATCATTACCTGCAAGGTTAGCTGCAAGAATGTATTCATCCTCAATATCACTAGCACTTACGTAACCACTGTCTTCTGTCGCAATGTACACTCGCTGACTTGGGCAATCTCTCATGAAGTAGCCCATTCGTTTACAACGGTGGCACACAATTCCTGTTGTACGACCTATGGAAGCAACCGATGAAGAGCTCTGCGTTGGTGCCTGCACACTAGTAGATTTGCTCGTCTCGGGTGCGCACGACGGTGGAGATGGTGCTGCTGAACGCGCCCTACTCAGAGAGGGGGCAGCAGACCGAAAAGCATGAGGTGGGGCTGTCTTGGGTTGTTCCAGCGTTAATCTCGATGTAGACGTACTGCCAAAGTTGCTCCTAGTCCTTTGTTGTCTACTCTGCAATTCCTTTTCTGCCAAACAAGCAAGCTAGAATAACCTATTAGTATTATTATAGTCTTTGTAATCAACTATGTCCTGAATCTCACGCCTTAAACCACCATAAAAATGAGCCATCTTATCCTCCTCATCCTCAACAATATTACAACGCAGCATGCCTATTTGTAGTTCTTGATAATATTCCTCGACAGATTTATTACCTTGGTCTATGCGCTCTAATTTCTTACGCATATCATGTTTAAAAGTAGGAGGAACAAATCTAGCACGCATAACTACCTTCAATCTATCCCATGTATCAGGTTTTAAGCCAGAATTAACCACTTGATTCCACCAAATAATAGCAAAATCTTTAAATTCACTAGTAGCTTGTCTGACTCTATGCACTTCAGGAACTAGATGGGCATTAATTTTTTGTTCAACTGTCATCTCCCAATCTAGATAAATTTTAGCATCATAAACACCCGCAAAGGATGGTATGGTAAATTTAACTTTAGCAAATGGGTCATCATTAGCACGAGCATTGTGGTGCTGAAAATTATTACCTTCCAAACTGTACCGGTTGTGATGTGGGCGGTGTTGTTGACGTGCATCTTGTTCAGCAAACACAGCGCCGGTATCACGTTTTCTCCTCTCTTTATCACCTCCCTCCTCAAGATCTTGGGCTGCATCGTGATCATACTCACGTCCAATGTTTGGTGGTCGGTTCACCATTCTTTCAAGGCGTGTAGTGAGCACTGCAATACTATCGTTGATTGAGCGCTGCAATGTGATCGTGGTAGCTTGAAGCTTCCTGTCGATTTCCTCATTAGTGGTAGTGCGTTGTTCATCCAAGAGCGTCATGATCTCTCCCTTTACAACACACTCTTTCTCATCAGTCATCTCACCTGTCATGGTTAGTAGAAAACAAAAGACAACACAAAGGTATTATCTCTATCAACTACTAGGTGATGGAAGATGGAAACACACACTCTCAAGCGTCTTACCACACTCTTACAAGTGTTCTTACCAACACAGCAGGTGGTACAACCGGTGGCTGGTTCGTGATACCGTGTCGAGAGTGGGTATGATTGCAAGAGGGGACCTGTTCTGATCAAGAGTAGGTAGAGCTCGAAAGGAACAATATGTAGCAAGGATTAGCAAAAACCGTAACCTGATTAGAAAAGTTGAATAAAGGTCCAAAGTACTTGTCACGGTTGCTGGTCTAAATAGTGTCCCTAGCCCTGCACAATACTGATCGATAACAAGGACTAGATACAAAGGATTCAAAGGATGCAAGGCTGGGAGTGGTCATAGACCAACTGGGGGTGGTCAATTTGATTCTTTACTGGGGGTGGTCGATTTGCTTATTCTTCTTCTATCTTTTTTTTGACTGCCGAAACCCAACCTAGGGTTTTTTTTGACTGCCGAAACCCAACCTTGGGTTTCTCTTTTTTTTTACGAATTGTGTGAAAAAGAAATTGTGTTATTGTGTTGGGTGTGCGGTGGTGGAGATTCCGGGTAGGTTCTCCACCTCGAGGGGCATCTAGTTGTACAAGGCTTTGCCCGTGAGGGGCAGTTGACCGAGGCTTTATGATGACTCTGACACAACGTATGGGTTTCTATCCATACGGGCGACTCGCAGTTAATGCATAATATTTGAAATGTCTCGTAGGACTTAGCTGTGCCAGCATACCTAAGGAAGTGTGCTTAATAGCTTGGCAAAAGGCGGTCTGGCGTGTGGGTACATTGGTACACCTCTGCAGGGATAAAACTATTCGAATAGCCTCGTCCTAGGTTATGAACATGCTTGGTTAGGTTTTGCAAGAGTTAGACTACAACCTTTTTATTAAAATTTGACATGGTTGGTATGAATGGGTAATTCATGCTATTGTTGTGGTGACTATGGGTTTAGTCACTTCCAGGATTGTTGTTGTAACACCCTGGCTATTCGGAAGCCAAGATGTCACGCAAAACTATCAAACTACTAAGAATAGCATGAAAGCTGGATTATACAGATTCAATCAACAATAATTTCTAAAGAATGACAATAAACGATCACCAGATTCATGGAAAAGAATGGATAAACAGTTATAATACCACGAGCAGTCAACAAGTACCAAAGTTGGATTATTACAAATCTGAAATTTATTTAACAAGTTGGCTTGGTGAAAGGTAATAATAATTATTCTCGTTGGATAAAAGTGAAGTGCGCAGTCGAACTACCCCACCAAATCATCTTGTCTTCTCCTCAATTACCTAATTAAAACATACAAAGCAAGGGTGAGTCAAGACTCAGCAAGTACATACAAGAATAATCAAACATAGAGTGGACAACACAATCCAGTTGAATTACGAACAAATCTTGGAACACATATATGATTGAATGGAATGAATACATGAATAGATGGAATGAAAGAATGCATTGAAGGAATGGACTTATCGACTGCATATACCGGTATAGCGAGTGATACACCGTCGGTGTTCACTTAAGCCCGTGCCATTGCAAAGCACGGGACCCAATCACCGTATGAAGAACGTTTCACACGGTGTCCAAGTTGCCACATTGGAATGGTGGTCAACACTACCCACATTGGAATGGTGGGTTTTCAAATGCCCATCTTTGGAATTGATGGGTCTTTCAAATGCCCATACCGAATTGATGGGACTTACCAAAAGAATCCACTTCCGTGGTCATAATGAATTTTATGAATGAACATGATGATTTCTCATGGTATGAATGAATATCACACATTAGTGGAAAAGACACATGGCATTCAACAACATATGTAAACAAGTATAAGTATGTATTCACACACAACATAATGTACCAATGCAGTATATCAACATCATGAACAAAGCACAAGAACATTCATGTAAACAACATATCATTATGCATTCTTTTGAATTCAACACCAGTTAACATACAGTACTTGCCTTTCGCGTTGTGACTCGTTAGTAGGCAACGGAGGTGTTCCCACACATGATTCCTCGCCGCCTACACAAGCATGTTTCCAAAATAAGAACAACGATATAACACTGCTACCGGTGTTCTACAATAACCCCTGACTATCCAATATACCGCATAGACCCAAAATGAAAAAAATAAACTATTCAGCCAGAATTCAGCCCTTCTGAGCAGCGGTACGAGAAAATTTACCATTAATTATATGTAACTCTAAAAGGCCTGAAACCAGTGCTCAATGAATCTTAACAGATCAGGCTACAAAACACTAGTTGGCGGAATCCCCTGATTCGGCCAAAACAGAGGGCTAATTATCAGCTAAACACAACCCATCTACGTCTGTCCAGAATACAGTTCAGAGATAAAGAAAACGGAGTAACTTTCAACCTATTGATCCAATGAGAATGATTCTTATCAGCTTGGAAAGATAATTTTAAGGTCTAAAATAACTTAGTTGGGTGAAGGTTCTGATTCGGCCCCTAATTTGAACAAAACCGAGGGACAAACCTACTGACCTCAGTTTTCAGACAGACCGGACAGTTCGTAGACACAAATTCATATCTCACAAACTACAAATCGGATTTTCCTTATCTCCGTGCCAAAAGAAAGCTAACGTTCCCAGGAATAAAACTTTAGAAGGGCAAAACCCCAGATTCGTCCTCTACAGTAGTCTAAATAATAGATGAAAACACTAATATTTATCTATCTAGAATTCAGAACAGTGGTAAAGAAAGTATCATAACTTTCATTATACAGATCCAATGGAGATGATATTTATCAGATTTGAAAGATAATGTAAAGGGCTACAATAACTTATTGGGGTGGAGGTTCTGGAAATGCCTCTAACTAAATCAAAACCTAGGATCAAGCCGACAGATCCTTCTCGTCAGACAGACAGAACAGCGCGCACTAAAAAAATCATATCGCCTAAACCGTAAGGCGGAATCACGTGATCTCGGTGGCTATGGAAAGCTAAGAGTCGTGGATACAATTCTCTAGAAGGAGAGAACCTCCAAATCGGCCTCTAATAGGTCGATAATGGACGCGCAACAATCTGGATAGAAACTGATTATCTACAGCACCAAATCAATCCAATCAAACTAATCGGTTTCGCAACTAATCAACATCAAACATCAGGGAAATCATCTCGTTACCCTTGAAGATTCGCTGAGGGATGAAGATCAAGCTCCCACCAAAATCCCCCTTTCTCCCTCTCCCTTTCTCCCTTGGATCGGCCACCCAAACCGAGGGGAGGAGGAGAGGCCGGTTGGGAGGAACTGCACGGCGCTTGGGAGACGACGACGGCGATCACCGGGGACCAGCACCGAGGGGAGGATGCGGCACCACGGGGCAGTGGGGGCGCCGGGTAGAGGTGAGAAGGGGTGGCGGCTTGAGGAGGGAGGGATGGGGAGTGGAGGCGGCCAAGTGAGGGAGAGAGGAGAAGGGGGGGGCGGCTAGGGTTTGGGGGGGAAGGCACCCCCCTTGGCCGGCCCCCTCTTGGGCCTATTAGGTCGTGGCCCAAAGCCCAGGTTGCCGTGAAATCACAGAAAACCCCACGGTGAAAAGATAATTCTGGTTTTTCGATTAGCTCCCTCTTCCGAAACTTCTTTTAATAAGCCGATTCACCTTCGGGGTATTACAGTTGTTGTCATCTATCTATTGTTATTATTGTTGTCAAATTGTTATTTAAACAATAAAAATAGATTTGCCAACTTGCTTTCAAATGTACTATCTTATTGCAAATAAAGATTGCTTTATGCCGAAAATGAAACATACAGCCTCCACTCAAATAAGCTTGCATGTAGCATATGTATATGTATGTTATTCTACACGTAAGTCTTACGGAGTACAATTTTTGTACTCATTTGCTTTGCTTAACTATTTGTTGCAGAGGAGGAAGGTGAGCCCCAAGGGCCTCACTTTTGTGAGATGTGCTGCGGTTTGATGACTAGCTTGGCGGCCCGGTCGGTTGAAACGAGTAGATGTTCGAACCCGAGTAGGTGGTCGAATCTGACTAGGTGGTCGGACATGAGGAGGTGGTTGAAAGGGGGGTTTGTTCGAATAGGTGGTGGCGCGGCCAGGATGGATGGTGGCACGGCGGGCGTCGGTGTTGACTAGATACCAAGAACACGACTCTAAACCAGCAACACGACTTAGACAAAGGACAACAATTCAACAACGCGAAACAAAGAACGGAAATTACAAAGGCACAATAGGTGATGGGACAGCGGAAGAACGCGGAGAACAAATTTTTTTTGTGGGGCAATTTTCTGGAGCTTTAGGACGATGGACAACAACTAATCTAAAAGGGGGAAAATTATGATTACCTAACGGGCAACTTTTTCTATGATACCAATTGATAAGTCTGTGGCCCAATCTTCCGAAAGGTATTGATAAGTCGATTGTGGAGATCTCGACGTTGATGATCCAAAGGCTCCGACCAAACAGATCGAACCCCTCACATTCACTACACCACTGCTCCGATGGTTATCAATCGCGTCGAACGCGGTTGACCTCGCCAAGAAGGCTATCTCCTACATGCGAATCGAGAACACAAGCAAGAAAGTAGAAGATGCAATCTGATATTGTATTGCGAATATAGATGAAGCTCACAATGTGGGGTTCCTCAACCGAACGTGTGGCGAGACTGCTAAGCAGAATAATCTGATAGAAAAACCCACACTAAACTATTACGGCTACTGTATATATATAGGGGGACGTGAGGAGGTCGACCTAGGGTTGTGTGGCCGTGGGAAGAAGCGTACACAACCTGGGCTCCGACCTCGACGCGCTTACAAGGCCCTATTAGGTCCAAAACAGTGACGCAACACCTTATTCACTATTCATGTTGTGTATCTCTGGTCGAAGTCCTGGTCGTAGGACTGGTCCTGGGGTGGTCTTGAGGAGTCCATGCTATCCCTGGTCATAGATTGTGTCCAACGAGTACTGTGCTCGCTTCTCGATCATGATTGCTCCCAACGAGTCTTTGGGCTCTTGATCTTCGTGAAACGGTCGTAGGCCTTCTTGAAGTGGTCATAGACCTTGCGGAACTGGTCGCAGACCTTATTGAACTGGTCGTAGTCCTAGATTCCTAAGTAAAAGTAAATCATCTCCGTTAGGCAACATCATAGAGTTCTCAAATAATACACTCAGCCCTAGAAACGAATTTACCTGGTGAATAAGTTGAAGCATACGAGCTCTTGTAATTGGAATAGCAAACATAGCAAATGTGGTTGTATCCATAGGGGTCATGTCCTCATCACTATCTGCTGATCCAGAGAATAGCACAGTGGTTTCACAGAGGAATTCGGATTGAGAAATCTGGGTCCTTACAATTTTCATTATGCAAAGATGTATAACTTTACCAATAACACATGAATTCTTTAGTTTGTTCGGCATCCATTGATACCATCGCTTACTATCCTTTGGTAAGAAGTCTAGAGCATGCATCGAAGACTTTACATCACATAGTCCTAATCTTGCACTAGACTGGCAAATGAACACTTCACCTAGGTACAACCCCGTCTCAGTGAGGCATTCGTTGTTGTGTCGGCAAGTTTTGTTTCCAACACCATGGTGAAGGGAGCCCTTAGAGCAATCATACATGCTCGCACTACTATGGCCTATCAACACGCAATGCTAGTTTTTGATGAATTAATTAGCTAAGGCCATTCCATGATGACACATGTGGTTGTACGCTTACGCTTAGGACGGATATACCGTTGTTCGGTTCTTAAGTGACCCGGGTGAGGATCCATCCTATTTACTTGTGAGTTACACCTCTCACACTTCTTATAATATAATATAACTCGCCCACGTCAAAAACTAAGTTTTTTATTTTTATTTTTATACAAATTAATAGAGGTAAACCCCTCTGAACCATCATTTCAAAATCTCCCAAACTTATATTCAACATGTCATCCATTTTTCCAAGTTTAGTAAATACTAAGCTAGTCTAAGCACTTATGCGATTTCACATTCCAAAACCCAATTTTACATTATTCATTGTTTAAACCACACCCTAGTGGCTACAACAATAAGAATATCAATATTTCAAGGAGGATAATGCATCGAATAGGACTATACTACCGTTATGCCCAAATATAGCAATTTCAAGCAAACATACACACATACATAATAGTTTTTTAAAAAGAAGTATAATAATTAAAATAGTAGGATCAACATGGTTAGAGGGGGTGCTTTCCTTGCTCTGGTTGCTCTGAAAAAGACGATGGATGATCGTTGTAAATTTCACGCGAACAATCGATGTTTAATCAAAAGAGCCAACTGCAAATTAAATATAGAAAAATAATTTAAACAACAAAAAACCAAATAATTTTCATATCAAGATAGATGATGATTTTATATGATTTTATAAAAAAAATTCATTCAATTTGGAGTTTGTATGCAAAAGTTATTAACGTTATAATTTGCTCCGGTTTGAAAATTCCAGAAATTATAAAAAGGGTAACGTCAAACACATATTTTCTAAGCTTTATGCTTTCCAAGAGAGAAATCATATTTACCTCTGAGCTTTAGTGAGGTTTACGCTTTCCATTGGAGTAAGCGTATTTTTCGCTGAACTAAAAGCGGATTTTCTCATTTTTCTGATTTTTATTAACTTACATGTGGGGCCTACTTGTTAGTGACTTGTATTTTCGCTTTATTGATTTTATTTATAACCTAAGGGGTCCCACATGTCATAGACTCATTATTATTAACTAAATGACTAAACCTATTTTTTATTTTAATTATCTGACAAGTGGGGTCCACAAGTCAGTCTCTCGGGTTTTAAAACTTGTTTTAAAACCGAGAATAGTGGGTGGTCCCACATGTTAGTGACACAACTACTAAAAATGTTTGAAATTAGATTTTCGGTAACTTTTTCAGTTGGTCCCACCTTTCATACACTTATTACACTTAACCACTCATACTCAGCGCTAATTAATCCTTAATGATGTGGGTCCCACATGGTAGAGAGAGAAAGAGAGGAGCAGCAGAGCTGGACATGGGTGAGTGCTATGGCGAGCTTGCTAGTGGTGAGGCAGGCATGGAGAGGCTCGGGGGATGGACAAATTGGGTTCCCCTCTCAACAGTGATCCCACCGGGTGGTGGCGGGGGTCGTAGAGATGGTCGGAGGTGGCTCTACACCGGCGATGAGCGGCAGAGCTCCTCGGGTCGAAATGATTTTTGCGATTGGGGCCAATCGACTACGAAAGATGGTACACACTGGCTCTAAGGGTTGACTACAAAGCTATGTTCAGTGACTCAGGGACCAATGGTCACCAAAGCAGCGGTGACAACGTTCTCCGTGGCGGCTCCATGATCGGCTGTTATGAACTCTATGCTACGCTAGCTAATTGTAACATCCCAATTATCTGATCTTTAAAAAATATTTTAAATAGTTAGTAGTTGGAAAATTCACCATTTGGATATTATTTGATTTTTAATAAAGCTTAACATGGACTTTCAGTATCAAAATAATTTAATATAATTAATGACAACATCAACAATGGTCAAAACTATTTTATTTGCGTTCTATATGGTTGGATGTATATTCTAAATTTTTCTAGAAATTTTTCGAGTTCATTTGCTATTTGCTATTTGCCTTTTCTATATTTTTAAAAAAGGAAAATCTATCTAGAATCTCATAAACAGTGTCGGGCTGAAACCCAATTCCTATTCCTTTCGGCCCATTTTCGTGTAGTCGCGCCAACCCGCTCCCTTGTTCCTCTGCCAGGTGTGCCCCACCTTTCATCGTCCTCCTCACCTTCGTCTTCATCGCGTCTGAGTCGCCTTTGACCACCATGGCTACCGTGTCCGAGTTCCATCCGACAACGATATATCCAACCGAAGAATTTTTTGGCGATACAATTTTTGAATCCATTGCAATCCCCACAACCGATTCTACTCCTTTTCTCCTTCCAAATCCATTTGAATTTCCTTATCTCGTCTCAGATCCAATTTGGACTCCGCTGCCGATACGCCACCGTGGACTCACCCATGCCATATAAATAGCACCCTAAGGTTCACCTTCTCACCCTGATCTTGAAACCCCAAGCCGCCACACCTATAGACCCTAGCGCCGTCACATTCAGAGAATTAGGGTTTTCAACTGAAACTCATTTTCTTCGAATTGCGCCATCGTCTTCGTCGCCCCGTCGTCTTCTCTGTGGCGAGCTAGCTATCTCGAGACATCAATGGTGTTCCTCACCCTTCACGATCCCACGTTCATAGACTAGTCAATGGTACACAAATACAAAAATGTTATCACAAACATATCCAGAGTGTATATTTAATAATCATAGAGTTTATTACAACTGGGGCCGGAGGCCAAATAAAACATTAAGCGGAAGCAAAATATAATGGTAAGCCACACGATACGCCACAGGCAATCGTCTGGAGGTCGCTGCCTAATCGTCCTGTTCCTCACCTTACGGATAGTGATCTTCTCTGAATAATAATATTCAAACAAGAGTGAGCACTACAACTGTGCTCGCAAATTACACCCAATACAAAATTTAGAATGCATGCATAAGTTATTCAAAGGAAGGTTGTAGGCTTTATTTGCATAAATCAGCCTTTTTGGTTTAAATAGTTATACTAAGTTTCAAGGCACATTTTCATTACATAACTAAAATCAGATTTAAAATTGATCATTTTATAGTGGATAACCTCCATATGAAACATGGTGAAGGATACCCTCCTATCACAAGGCTACCCGCCCAAATTTACCACAAGGATTAACCATCCTCAAATCATGTCCAAAGTTATTTTAAAACCAAAAACAAATCTAACTTAGAGTGGCTTTTTATCAATTTATGAAATTTTGGCTAAATTCTCCCAAAGTCAAATATTTCATGGTCTAAGCATTTGCTATGCATATATTTATTTTTAAATTCATTTGACTAAGGTTACAAGGAATTGATAATACAACAATCAAATTTGGCTATACAAAGGAATTGGAATAATTAAATATGTAAAACAGGAATTTAAAATAATTAAATACAATTATGCATGCAATAATAATTTAAAACAGAAATTAAATAATTTTAAATATTGGGGGCAAAATGGTCAATGGTGTAACTTGCCTTGTTCAAATTCCTGGTATTCTACTTCTTCAATAGGGTCAAGCTCTCCGGAGTCGTCAAAATCTATACGCGAAAATATTCCAAATTCAAATAGAATTCAAATGAACACAAATAAATTCAAATGAAAATTCAAATTAACTCCAAATTAAATAATTTTGGTTTAGTTAGCTAGATCTTGATTTTATACAAATTTAGAAATTTGAATCACCTAAATCGGAGTTTGTATGAAGAAATACGAGCTCTGGAAGTTTAAAACCTAAATTAAATCCTAAAATCAAATTTCGAATTTCCGAATTAAATTTCTAAAAGAAATTCTAATTATTGCGCCAGTGACGTCGTGATCTTGTTCACGAGACCGACATGTGGGCCCAAACAGTATGGATGAGTCCACGGCGTCACCGAATCCACAGTGAACTCGGCGACGCAATTGCAGTGTGAGGCGAGGCGGCCGGGCGTGGCCGCCCACGCTGGCGCCTATGTGGCGCGTCGCACCAAAGTGCCCATGTGGCGCCAGTGGCGGCGACTTGGCCGCCACATCGGCACCGGAGAGGGAGGAGCACGGAGCCGAGGGCACCGCGAACGGCGGTGGCTGGCTCCGGTGAGTGCATAAAGGTTCGGGGATACACCGAGGCGAGGCGCTACTGGCGGCAGAGCGTGGCGGAAGATAGTCGGCGGCAGAGGCGGCGCGAGGTTCGTTCGTTGGCGGGAGGATGCTCGGGATCTCTAGCGAAGACGGCGCGCACGGGATCGCCGGAGGTCACAAGCCGATGGTGCGGTCGCGGTGGTCGGGAGTGCTTCTTTGTCGCGGAATCGAAGAAGATGGAGCCGGCCACGACGGAGAAACTTCAAATGCCGGCGATTGAGAGCGAGCGAAGCCGGAGTAGGTGGAATGGAGTGTGGGAGAGAATGCGCGGCCGGGGTGGCTTTATAGGAGAGGAGGCCGGAGATGGAGATCGTGGGCGGCGATAATGGCGGCGAGAGAGGTGGGGGCGCAGGGGCGAAATGACGGGGTAATGGCGGAATGAACGCGGTGGAAGTGGCGTCGTTAACGCGCATGATGGCGAGAGAAATGGGGAGGAATCGCGGACTTGATGGCGGCAGTGAAGGGCGGTAATGGCGGCGTCGCGCGGGGAAGAAGGAGACGAGGAAGACGACACTGTTGCAGCGGGCCCCACCTGACAGCGAGACAGAGAGAGGGAGAGAGAGCGCGGGCGGATTGATTGTCGGCCGTCCGATTTTGATCGGACGGCCAGTTATCGCGCGGGAGGAGTGGGCGAGAAGCGCTGATCTTTGGGCTTCGCCCCCGATCTTATGTGAAGATTTTTAAACCCTTTTCAATTGATTTAATTCCAGAAATTCAAATAGGCTTTAGAAAATAGTAAATGAAGTCCAAAAATTTTGAGAAAATTCACATAAATTCTATGAGGCATTCTGGACTTAAATAAAATAATTCCAACTTTTAGTTGGTAATAGATTTTGCACATAAATTCTTTTAGCCTTAATATACTTTATTGAAAATCTTTTAAAAATTCCAGAAAATCCACAAAAATTAATAAAGTCTTATTTTTAAATGAAATTGAAATTTTGGGCTGTTACACGCGCCTGCTCCGCCGCTTCGTCTCCAATTCCGACCAACTCTGACGACCTCCCGTGCCAATACCAGTATAGGTATATGCGCAATAACCTGTTCTACCCCGTGCACGCATCCGCCTCCGGCGAAGTGCCGCCGTTCGCCGTTGCAGGATTAACCCGAGCCTTGCCATCGTCTTGTCGACGTGTCATGCCACCTTGTCGTGCCACATCCACTCGAGAGCTCATGTTTTGTGCCACATCTTCTCGGGGGCACAATTTTCAGCCACCTCATCTGTCATGCATACTCAAACCACCGACGTGTCTGCTCGGTCAGCCGTGTCAGCACCTCGCAACCATAAACTAGATCCGATCTAGTGTAAACCCAGTCCACCATGCATCGTGTCTATGCCATGTTGGTCCACCAGCCAGATCACTGTTCGGTGAACCCGTGACCCGTAGAACCGTCTACGACCAGGTAGTCGTAACCTTCTACGACCAGGTAGTCGTAACCTTCCACAACCAGGTAGTCGTAGCCTCCTTCGACCATGCAGTCAAAATCTTTTGACCATGTGGTTGAAACTCCTTCCAAGTACGCGTAATCGAAAGCGATGAACAATACTCGATGTGCAGTGCTCGATGTACAGTGCTCAATGAACAGTACTTGAATTCCTTTTTGAGTATTTTCTTTATATTTCGAACTTCCAGAAGCCATATCTTCTTCATCTAAACTCCGTTTGAGCCCATTCAAATTCCTAAATTCATATAAATCTAAGCTCTATATTTTTGAGATTTTTATTTAATTTTTGGAGTTAGTTTTATTCTCTATTTTTATTTATTTTCTTCGTTGTGAGTAGACGTTGATTCTTCGGGGCTTTTGAAGATGGGGTTCACCAAGACGAAGACCAGTATCAGAATTTATTTTAAGGAAAGTTATACATTTGATCATGTTGAACTCAATTTTCAAAACTACTTTGATTCAAAGTATCACATTCTACTTTAAGTATTTATTTAAATGTTTTTGGGTTAGTTATTAATCCTAATTGTTTATATTCACCATGTCTATTGTAACATCATGATCTTTTGTCACCCTAGGTTGATTCATTATTTAGTTGGTTTATCATAGCACCAACATGGGTTGGTTAGACGAAAAGTATTGCTTAGCGATGCCGCAAGTCACACATATTATTGGAGTTGCAATTATAAATTTGGCTAAGTGACTATAGAACTTTGTGTAAAACTGTGTGCTATGTGTTATTACTTTGTGATAGTATGTGTTGCACCTAATCAATAGGGTAGAAAATGATTTAGAATGAGGCAAGTGGTAGATACTAAGTGTTATGGTGGAACTTTGTGAATATGAATGATAATCATTGTGGCATAGTTAGAAATAGGAAGTCTTGCCTTGGTCAATTAAGGACTTAACTTTGTGTGCCATTGAACTGGGACTTTCGTACAACCACCTGCCTGATGAAATGGGCCTAACTTAGTAAGTTATGGATTCTTGACATTGACAACTCAGATTATAGGGTAGGATCTCAGTGATGGGTGGAGGTGTGGACTACCATATAGAACACATCACGGGATGGTTCGTCGCTTTCCTGTCCAACGGTGTGTGTCGTACCAAAGCACTGTGGATGGGTTGGACGACGGTAAAGCATACCGAGAGAGTCAATGTTTGACATGAAGTTTCGAAAGGTTTTGTTATGACTAGTGCTTAAAACTCTGGTTATATCTTGTGGGTGAAGTGTACAATCTCTGCAGAGTGTTAAACAATCTATTCGAATAGTCATGTCCACGGTCATGGACATGCTCGGGGATTTCACACGAGGGTTAGGTTTTCATAAAAACCTTTGGGAAGGGAGATGTGTGATCTAAGTCATATGGATATGTGAGATAAATTGATTAGACTTAGTGTTCTTTGTGAAAACATCTGTTAAATTATTATTGTTTATTTGTTTTAAACATGTTTTCAATCTATTATTTGTATTTAATTGCAAATGATGCTTTATGTAAAATAACTACAGAAGCCATTTCTTTGGAATAAGCCATCATCTATACATTGCATTCTATTGTATGACTTGCGAGTACAATACTCATGCTTGCTATAATCCATCAACAGAAGTGGAGGAATCTTCGTCTGCCTTTGAGGAAGAGTTCTACGAAGGCACTGATCGTTAGGTCTTGATCCCAGTCGGTTGCCTGTGGTAAATTGATGAGATTCTACTGAAGTTTATTTGTTCCGCTGTTGCTATTTATTAACTCGACCATAAGGTCAGAACCCTTATTTGTTATTCAAATTAATCGTTTATGCTATTATTCATCTTGTGTGGGTCGATATTCATCTATGTTGACACTGTGTGCACTAGCGTGATCCTAGACTAGTACTGAATACACTTAGGGTCCAGAATTGCATTTTTTGGTCCCGACACTAATCGTCCAATGTAACATATGCAATAGCTTTAGGGAACTTCTAGAAGCTCACTAATGGGTTAGATAATGTCGGGGGTTGGCCAGAGAAGCGTGTCGACGTTAAACAACGGTGGTACAAAGGTGGCTCTCGATGCTGGCATGTTACGAAGTTGGAGATGCTTCAAGAAGAAGTGCATTCGATCCCTGGGGTCCTAAAGATAATGTAGGAGCGAGGAATCGAACGATTACTCATCGGAGTGATGGCGAATAGAAAAGGAATCGACTGCAACCGATTTTGGGGAAGGGCTTATTCTCAGTGATTCCCTAAGATTGGGTCCATATTGAGCAAATAAGGAGCATTAGTGGAGTATGGAATGCGATATGATGCGGTTAAATGAGGTTCAAGCTCACTAGAGCATCGGGAACGCAAAGGTCCGAATCAAGGTGTGCCCAGGGGGGAAGAAGATGACAACACGATCAAGCTACGGGGTTGCTGGAGCAACATCAAGCAAAGTTGGAGTATCAGTTAGGCAAAGGCCATGTGATGATGCAGGTGGCGAGGGCAAGGAAGCTCACAAGAGAAAATGGCGGTGTGAAGCTTGCTCACTAGTGTTGCGAACAACGCTCTCGTTCCCGTCATAGCAAAGCACGAAATGATTGAATTCTATGCGAAAGCGAGAATGGCAAGATCAGGAGCTTGTGACGTGGTGAGGGGCTTAAATGTGGCCGAGAATGGCGCGAGAGGAGCGACAAGAAAATGGCACTGTGCACGAATTTCTCGCGCTGAGCTTCGATCTCGACAGAGAAGCTAGCATGGGCGAAGGCTAGCAGATGTGGATGGGGTAGTTGGGGCTTGAAACCATGGGAGGCGATTGCGAACTAGGGGCGGATCAGGTGAGGCGTGCTGGCAAGCGTAGGTGGGTGCGAGGTGGACAAAGGCTTCCGACAGGTGAGGCCGTGCTGTCAGGAAGCGAGGAGAGAGGCACTACATGGGCTGGAGTGGGCGTGTGTGCAACTGGGCCAAGTTGAGTTTCGGCCCAAAGTTCAGGTTTAGGCTTTTGAATTTTTCCAAAACTTGCTCAATAATTCCCGAGTTTTTGTACTTAGCAAACTAAGTCCAAAATTTTAAGATTTTTTTAGGACACCATATGCAGCATGATTTCTTGTGTAAAATTTTAAGGATTTTATATTGCAATAGCCCAAATTTCTTTTTCAAGTTGAAAATAAAATTTAATTATTTTCTGGAATTTTCTAAAATTTCAAAAGCTTTTGGAAAATAAAATTTAATTATTTTCTAGAATTTTCTAAAATTTGAAAGAAAGAATGCTTTGTGTAAGGGGGTTAGTCCTTCACCATTAGTGTATGGAGGTTTATCCTATACTTTTTGTTATACGTTAGAAATTTTCCTTGAACTTAGAAAAAGTATTTAAAATGGAAAATGTGGCTTTATAGAAAATAAACCCTATCAGCTTCTCTTGTTTACACAAACATGCATTATGCTCTGTTATTAGGTGTAACTTGCGAGCACAGAAGTTGTGCTCATTCTTGCTGAATAAAATTTATTTAGGTGAAGTTTATTCTCAAGACGATGAGGTTCTGGACGACTAGGCTACGCCCCCAGACGATTTCCTCTAGCGAGTTACAGAAGAATATTAAGGTTTAGTGCCAAAAAGACGTTCTAAAGGAGTAAAGTTCTGTATGACCTGACTAGGAATTCTATTGATGAGATAACAAGCCGTCAAAAAAGCTTCATCCTAGAATTTATAGGAAGAGATGCATGTGCGAGTATTGCAAGACCTACTTCGACAATGTGTCGGTGTTTTCTTTCAGCAAAGCCATTTTGTTGATGAGTATGAGGGCAAGAAACATGGTGTTGCAAACCTATCTTGTTAAAGAAAGAGTTCAAACGACGATATTCCCCTCCCCAATCACTTTGAACACATAAAATTTTCTTATTAAAGAAACATTCCACATGTTGCTGAAATTGGATAAAAATACTCTCAACATCATATTTGTGTTCCATGAGATAGATCCATGTCAATTTGCTATAAGAATCAATGAAACTCACATAATAGGTCAACCACCAACATATTTAACTGCAGTCCCAGACATCAGAAAACACAACTTATAATGGGGAAGATGCAACATTATTGAAATTTAGAAAAGGGAGTTGATAGCTCTTGGCCATTTGACATGCATCGCGTATAGAGGTAACACCATTATTGGAGGAAAAAACTAATTTATTTTGTTGAAGGACTTGTTGAACGATCAATGAACCAGGATGTCCTAGTCGACAATGCCACATATCAATCGATGGCTTCATTATGATCAGAATTTCCATGGGCCTAGGTGCGCATGCAGGAGGAAAAGAATAAAGACCGCCATCGCATCTACCTTCAAGAAGAATTTTCTTCATTGCCCGGTCCTTATAGAAAAGAAGTTATGGTGATACTCAAAGAAAACATTGTTACCTCGAGTGAAACGATGAACATACAGAAGTTGTTTGGTGGCAGTAGGTGCATGAAGAATATTTCGAATTTGTAGAGTTTTATGTGGTGTATGAAATTGAGAATGACCAACATGAAGGGTGGACAAACCTGTACCACTTGCCGTTTGTATCTGCTCCTTCGCATTGTACCTCCGTGCACAGTCAATCGGTCTAGATCATTAGTGATATGACTCGTCGCTCCCGTGTCACTGTACCAATTTGTGTCGATGGAGTAGGATGGATTCGATGCAAATGCAGCAACACAATTATCTTCCATATGATAAGAGTGATTGAAGCGGTTGTAGCACTTGAGTGTCACGTGCCCCATCTTGCCACAAACTTGACACACATGCCTGTATGTGTTGTTGTTGAAGCCACCATTATATTACCTTGTGATGCAAATCCTCCCTTGCCGCGGCCTCTATTGCCACGTCTGCTACCACCACCGCGACCATTATTATCACAGTTGTTGTTTCATGTGGTGAAGTTTGTTGATGAGCCACCAATATGCAGCTGCACTTGACCATTGCGACCCTTGAGCCACATTTCAAAACTCAAAAAATGAGAATATACAGATACCAACGAATCATAGTCTCTGAGAGACCAATGAATCCTAGTCTCCGTCGAGACTAGTTAGGATGCAGCTGATGACCTCCTCGCCCCTGAGAGGATGGCCCGTAGCAGCAAGGGAATCAGAAAGAGCTTTGACCTTGTTGAAGTACTCTAGTGCTGAGGTGTCTTGTTTCTTGATGTTTGCAAGTTGCATCCAAAATTGCATGACCCTCCCCTAGGATTGCGATGAAAAGAGGCACTCAAAGATGGACCCAAACCTCATGAACGGTGGTGAGCAAGAGGACCAGTCCAAGCATGTTGCTGGTTAGTGACGACAAGATGGCGTTGAGCACGAGTTGGTCTTGTCGAATCCACTAGAGGTACGTCGGGTTTGTGTAATACTCCAATTTATTATAAGAAAGAAAACTCACAAAAGAGAGAATAGACATAAGAAAAAGGAGGTTTCTGCAATCTTTCGGCAACCTGGGCCTCGGGCCTTGGCCCAGGAGGCCCATGAGGGGACGGCCACGTATAAAAGGAGAGGAAAACCTAATATTACTGTAGCTACAGTGCACACCACCACTGTAGCACCCCCCTCCGTATTGCTCTACCAAGATGAGGAGAAGAGGAGAAAGGAAGAAGAGGAGAAAGAAAGGAGAGGAAGGAAGAAGAAGAAAGGAAGAAGGAGAAGAGGGGAGTTCTTCGGGAGATCGATCCACGTCGTTTTTGAGGTTTTACAAGGGTAACAATGGCGTCCCCTCGCTGTTTGATTCATAAGAGATGTGAATTCGATTCGATTAGTTGGATCGTTTTGCCTCTGTTGTTAGATCCAATCTGTACAGTAGGTTGTGTGCCCAGTTTCGGTATCTTAGAAGTAGAATCTGGTATTTTCGTCTCCTAGAGTTTTGTAGCCCTGGTTTTTATCTTTCCATAGCCACCGAGATCATGAGATTCTGCCTTACGGTTTAGGAGATATGAATCTTTCTTTGCGTACTGTTCTGTCTGTCTGACGAGAAGGAACTATATGTTTTTTCCTCAATTTTGACCTTGTTATTATAGGATTCAGAACCTCCACCCAACTAAGTTATTGTATAATTTTTAATAATATTTCCAGATTGATAAATATCACCTCCATTGGATCTGTAGAATGAAAGTTATGCCATTTTCTTCACTGCTGTTATGTAGTCTGGACAGATGTCTGTCAGACATTTTCAACTGCTGGTTAGCCAATTGTCTTGGCCGAATCGATAAACCCCGTCAACTAGAGTTTCGTAGTTCTGTGCGTTAAGTTTCATTGGGCATTGGTTTCATGTCATTTCAAGTTGTAGATAATTAATTATGATTTTTCTCGTACTGCTGTCTAGGAGAGCTGTAAGCTGGCTGATTAGTGTAATTGTCAGTTTGAACCGTGGGTTGTGTTGGATAGATAGAGGGTTATGGTAGGACACTTGTAGCTTTGTCATACCTGGTTATCCATATCCCGATTATATATTTGTGTAGGCGGTGAGGCGGTGAGTGGACGGGCACCTTCGCTGCCTCCTAACACGTCACAGCGCGGGAGGCAAGTACTTTGTCTTGTCGTAATGAATGAATATGATTGTGTGTGGATGTATTGCTAGACTTGCTATTCATGTTCGTATGCCATGTATATTTCTTCATTATTATGTGATAAGAGTTCATGGCATCAGGTTCTGTGGATTTCATGGGGATATGCTCCAGATCTTAGGATGATGTGACAATTGGCAATGGCGTTTACGGTTTGTCGTTTCACGCGTTTTCGACAAAGTTCTGAGCTTCTTGCTCAGGCGGTCCGACCGGTCCTTGCACGGCGGTCCGACCGGTCCCATATCGGTCGGACCGGCCATCTGGGGCGGTCGGACCGGCGATGACCAAAAGTGTTCAAATCGAGCTGGGCCAAAAATAGGTGTTGTAGACAAGTAAGGGGATCCCAATGCACTTGGTCTCATGATTTTTGGAGCCTCCAGTGAAAAGTTCTATTGATTTAAAGTTTCCAGAAGGTTTCGGATTTTGGGAGCTTGAATTTCGGCTAAGTCCTAAGGGGCGGTCTGACCGGCTCACATGGGGCGGTCCGACCGGCTCACCTGGAGCGGTCAGACCGGTAACTACTTGAACGTCGACCAACTTCGTGGTAATATTGTTTTGTTAGGTCAAAGTCATTGGTATTGTGGCATATGATTTGCATGATGCATGTTTTGACTAACATGGGTCAAGTTGTGAAGAACTTGTTCCCGAATTTGTGTTTTCTTGTCTGTGGTTGTGCAGGTAGCTTGGTGGTCAACGACGGTCAACGGCGAGGAGAATCGGGACTAGACTTGAAGAGTTGAGGTCCGAGCGATCGGCGATGCGGGTGAGGTCAACGACTCAAGCGTGACACAAGATAGACAAGGGTGACCTATTGGCGAATCCATAGCACATGGTGAAGCGGTTTAGGTCAAAAGTGAAAGACGGCGCCGCTGGCGTGCGTATGTGACCCGTTTGTTAGTGGGCCTTAACGGGAGCCCAATTAAGTCAAACCCTAAGAGTTTTAGGCCTCCACTATAAATAGGAGGAGATGGTGGCTGCACCTCTCTCTCTCGCTCGCCTGTTTATGTTTCAAAACCCTAATTGTCTTTAGGGGAGTTGAGGTGGTGTCGGGACCCAAATATGCAAATCTGGACCCTCTGTGTATTCTGCACTAGTCCAGATCACGCTAGTGCACACAGTGTCAACATTGATGAAATATCACATCCATACAACGAATATAAGAATAAACGAGTACATTCAAATAACAAATAAGCTGTTGGGACCTTATGGTCGAGTGTTACATTTATTAAGCCATGCAAGGTCGACAATAAAGAAATAAGCTGCGTGAAACGAAATAAACTCGGTGGCTCCCATCAATTTACCACGAGCAACCGATGGGATCAAGACCCTAACGTTCAACCTTCGTAGAACTCCTCTTCAAAAGCAAAGTGACGACTCCTCCACATTGATTTGTTTAGCAAGAGTGAGTACACACCGTGCTACTCGCAAGTCATACCACAGAATGCATTTATACATGATGGCTTATTCCAAAGGAATGGCTTCTGTGGTTATTTTGCAGAAATGCAACATTTGCAATTGAATACAAATAATAGATTGAAAGCGTAATTCAAACAAATAGACAATAATAAGTTAACAATTGATTTCACAAAGGACACACAGTCTAATCAAGTTCTTTCACAATTTGAACAAGTTATCTCACACGGTGACCCTTTTCCCAATTGTTTTATGAAATCTACCCCTCGTGTGAAATTCCCGAGCATGTCCATAACCGAGGACGCGGCTATTCGAATAGGTTGATTAACACTCTGCAGAGTTTGTACACTTTACCCACACGATGAAACCAACCGGATCAGAGTTGATCACAACAAAACCTTTCAGAAACTTCATCTCAAACAATGACACTCCTGGTGTGCTTTATCGCCGTCAATTTGTACACACCCTTGGGCGACACACACCATTGGGCAGGATGCAATGAACCGTCCCGCGATGTGACATATCACACCTCCAACCCATCACACAGCTTAAATACAACCTGAGTTGTCAATGTCAAGACTCCATAACTTACTAAGTCAGGCCCAGCCCATACTAGGCATGTGGTCGTACAGTAAGGCCCAGTTCAATGGCGCACAAAGTTAAGTCCTTAATTGACTAAGGCAAGACTTCCAGTTTTACCCAAATCACAAAGTTTAATAAGCACACAGCTCCACCATTCACACAGAATCCACCACTTGCCTCAGTCTAAATCTTTTCCCACCACGTTGATTAAGTGCAACACATGCCATCAACGAGTAATAGCACACAAAGACACACAGATTCATCACAGTTCCATAATCACTTAGTCAATTTATAATTGCAACTCTCACATGAAATGATGACTCGTGGCATGGCTAAGCAGTCTAATCGTATCTAACCAACCCACGTTGGTGCTACGATAATACCAACTAATGATTAATCAACCTAGGGTGACAAAAGATCATGGCATACAATAGACAAGGTGGCATAACAATTTGGATTTAATAACTACACCCAAAAGCATTTAAATAAATACTTGAAATAGAATGCAATATATTGAAACAAAGTATTTTGAAAACGGGTTCAAAATGATCAAAGGTATAACTTGCCTTGGAATAGATCTAGATATTGGTCTTGGTCTTGAGGTGCTCCTTCTTACGCAAAATTCCCAAGTATCGACGTCTACTCGCAAACGAGACCAAAGAAACAAAACAAATAAATAACAGAGGCAAAACAAACTCCAAAATTAAATAAAATTCATAAATAAATAGATCTGAATTTTATATGAATTTACAAATTTGAATGGGCTCAATTGGACTTGGATGAAAAGATATGGGCTTTGGAAGATTGGAAAATCAATAAAACCCTAAATTGGATTTTCTCGAATTTCCGAATTATTTTTATAAAGGAAAATCGGATTATTGCGCAATGCTTGCGTCGTAGAATTTCGGAAAAGGAATTAAATTAAATGAAAATCTGACAGGTGGGACCCACTGTCAGTGGCACGGCTCACGGTGGACCAAATCCACCGAGCCTCTGGATCTGAGTCGGGGCTGAGGTGGCGCACCCGCGTGCGGGTGGCACTGACGCGGCGCCAACGAGGCTGACACGCACGCATTGTGGGTGAGGTGGGCGCCGACGCAGTCGCCACATCGGTCGGCGGCGGCGATGGCTCGGGAACCAATGGCACGGCGAACAGCGGCTCTTCGCGGCGGTGAGTGGTACCAATGTGTAGAGAGGGTTATTGCGCATCTATGGGCACTGGTTTGAGTACCTGGGGTCAACGGAGATGGCCGGCGGCGAGGAAGAAGCGGCGGCGAAGGCTCGGGTTTGTCGGACGGAAGCTCCGGCGATGCTCCGGCGACGAGAAGGTGC
The DNA here is from genome assembly GCA_036346395.1 of Hsuehochloa calcarea. NCBI lineage: Eukaryota > Viridiplantae > Streptophyta > Magnoliopsida > Poales > Poaceae > Hsuehochloa > Hsuehochloa calcarea. Next base: position 62,468,121 of record CM070610.1, on the reverse strand, counting down.
GCACTAGGTAGCCTGAGGTTTGCTGATCACAACGATGCAGTCGGTGGAGCAAAGGCGATGACGACGGCGGCGCAATCCACCGGAGAAGAAGCTCGGCCGAAAACCCTAAAGTTCGAAATGCGGCGGCGCTAGGGCGATCGGGGCGACGAGAGTGGCGGCTTTGGGTTGCGGAGGCCCGGGCGATGCTAAGGGGGTACTTATAGGCTCGGGGAACGCCGGATTTGGAAATCCCCAATTCGGATCCGAAACAGTCGGGTTTTTGAATTCCTCGATTCTCGGAGATTGAAACCGATTCGATGTTTGATTTGGTTTGGAACGGATAAGGAATAACCGAAGACATGATTTGGTGGGGTCGGCACGAAGAATCAGCAACGAAAACGCAATTGTCGGACGCGGCTTCGAGCTCCAGCAATGGCGGGCGAAGGCGCGGGCGCGAGGAAGAAGAAAGCAGCGCGGAGACGACGACTCGGTCGCGGGCCCACCGTCGGCGAGCGAGGGAAGCGAATATGCGGCGAAGCAAAGAACCGTCGCGATGGCGATCCAACGATCGAAACGAACGCTGGCGGGTGACGCTGGCGATGGAATAGTGTTGGGCTTCGCCCAAGATCATTCAAGGAATTAAAATAGATTTTGCTTTTAAATAAATCCAGAAAATGCAAATAGCAATTAGAAAATAGCAAATGACTTGGGAAAAAAATTCCAGAAAATTCTATAAAATATATCCAAGCATATAGAGTCTAAATAAAATAGTTTTGACAATTGTTGATGTTGGGATTAAGCACATTAAATCAGTTTGTCCTTAAAGTCCATATTAAGCTTTTCAAATTAATATTCAAATAAATCCAAATGATGAATTTTATTGCTACTAATATTTAAAAGATTTTTAAAGCTCTGAAATTTGGGATGTTACAAACCTCCCCCCCTTAAACGAATCTCGCCCCCGAGATTAGGCTAGCTAGAGAAAAGGCTAGGAACTCGATTTCAACTCTTCTTCACGTTCCCACGTTGCTTCTCCTTCCGAGTGGTTACTCCTTTGGACTTTGCGTAAACGAACGGTCTTGCTTCAGTGCGGCGCTCTGCGACATCCAAAATCTGACAGTCGTTCTTTGTACGTGAGATCTTCCTTGATTCAATTGACTCCAACGGGTGCGCTCTTCCGCACACGAAGACACTTCTTGGTGAGAGACATGAAAGACATCATGCACTCTCGCTAACGATCGCGGTAGCTCAAGCTGTACGCAACTTCTCCACGGCGTTCCAAAATCTTGAATGGACCCACATACCTTGGAGCAAGCTTCCCTTTGGTGTGGAATCTCTTAACACCTCCGAGCGGAGTAACTCAAGATACACAAAATCCTCTGGTTCAAAGTCGAGGTCACGACGACGATTATCGGCATAACTCTTTTGCACTCGGTGGGCTATCTTTAACCTCTCTCGATCATAGCAACTTGTTCTTGACTTCTGAATAATATCCGCCCGAACACTACACGTTCAAATTGTCTCGACCAATTTAACGGAGTTCTGCAGCACGACCATACAAAGCTTCAAATGGTGACATCTGCAAACTGGCTTGATAACTGTTGTTGTACGAGAATTCTACATACGGTAAACTTTTATCCCAACTGGTAGCATTAGCTAAGGCACAGGCTCTCAACATATCTTCTAATATCTGGTTGACTCTTTCAGTCTGTCCATCATGCGTGGATGATAAGCGATCTTGAAATTGAGATGAGTTCTGGGGCTTCATGTAGACTCGCGAAGCGAGAGGTGAATTGAGATCCTCGATCGACACTATCTTCTTAGGCACACCGTGCGGTCGACGATTTTGACATATACAATTCCGCCAAGCGGTCTCACGAGTAAGTGGTTTTGGTGGCAAGAAATGGGCAACCTTAGTCAAACGATCCACTATTACCCAAATCGAATCATAACCTGATTGAGTCTTGGGTAATCCGGTAATAAAATCCATACCGATCTCTTCCCACTTCCATTCTGGTATCTTCAGCGGTTGTAGCAAACCTCTTTGGTCTCGATGCTCTGCCTTTACTTTCTGACACACGTCGCATAAAGCAACGAACTCGCAACGTCTCGCTTTAAGTTTGGCCACCAAAATTTATTCTTAACATCTGATACATCTTAGTGCTTCCAGGTGAATTGAATACTTAGAGTCATGGGCTTCCTTCGAATCATTTGTCTTAATCCATCCATATCGGTACACGAATCGTCCATTGATCCACAGATATATCACGATCATCTATGGTAAAGTCTTTAAATTTTCCTTCGACATCTTCTTCTTGAGATCAACAAACTCGAGAATCCTTAGGTTGCGCTTCACGAATCTGTTTCTCGAGTAGATTGCACTTCCAAATCGGCCACAAATCCTTGGAACAACTTCTAGTCAGTAGCTTCCGAATTCCTCCCAAGTTACGAACACAACTCTTTTGCTTCGAGCATTGCAGTAGCTCTTGCGACTCAGTGCATCTGCAACTACATTGGCCTTACCAGGATGGTAATGGATTCCAAGATTATAATCCTTTATTAATTCCAACCATCTTCTCTGTCTCATGTTCAAATCAGACTGAGTGAATATGTACTTCAGGCTCTTATGATCTGTGTAGACTTCACAGCGATTACCGATGAGATAATGTCGCCAAATCTTCAAAGCATGCACTACGCAGACTAGTTCCAAATCATGGGTAGGATAGTTCTCTTCATGAGGTCTTAATTGCCTTGGCGCATAGTTTATGCTCTTCCTTCTTGCATAAGGACACATCCTAATCCTTGACGCGAAGCATCACGGTGAGATATCAAAATCCTTACTAATATCAAGCAAAACTAGCTTGGGTGAAGTCAAACGCGTTTCTTCAATTCTTGAAAACTTTCTTCACAAGTCGGGTCCAAATAAACTTCTTCTCTTTCTTCAACAATTGCGTAAGAGGCTTAGCAATCGTTGAGAACCCTTCAATGAAACGTCGATAGTATCCCGCCATTCCCAAGAAACTACGAATTTGAGTAACCGTCTTGGGTGCTCCCAATTCATTCTGACTTTAACCTTTCCGGTCAATCGATACTCCTTCTTGTCATTACATGACCGAGAAAATCAACTTTCTTCTTCCAAAAGTCACACTTCTTGAACTTGGCATACAACCGATGTCCTCGAGCTTCTCTAGGATTAATCTCAAATGTTAGTATGTTCTTCTTCGACTTTGAGTATACCAAAATATCATCAATGAATACTACCACGAACTTATCCAAATATTCCATGAATACTTTGTTCATCATGTTCATGAAATAGCGGGGCATTAGTCAATCCAAAAGACATGACTAGAAACTCAAAATGTCCATAAGGGTTGAGAAAGCGGTCTTTGGTACATCCTTAGGACAAATCTTCAAGCGATGGTAACTTCGATCGCAGATCGATCTTGGAGAATACTCGGCTCCTTTCATCCGGTCGAACAAATCATCTATTACGGGCAATGGGTACTTGTTCTTGATGGTGACTTCGTTGAGAGAGCGATAATCGATACACATTCTCATACTTCCATCTTTCTTCTTGACGAACAAAGCAGTGCTCCCCATGGCGGCGAACTAGGTCTTACAAAACCTTTTCCGAGAGTTCTTCTATCCGCTTCTTCATTTCCACAAGTTCATCGATTGGCATCCGATAGGGTCTCTTGGAAATTGGTCTTTGTTCTCGGCACTAGATCGATGACAAACTCAATGTCACGGTCGGTGGCATTCTGGTAACTCTTCCGAAATACGTCAGGGTAATCTCGACTCTGTGTACGTCTTCCAAAGCGTCTTGATCGTTGACTACCAAATGTCCATCACGTCTCGAGGTGGCTAGAATTTCTACTTTCTTTCTGTGGTATCCTCAATTGTCACGGCTCTTCGGCCACAATCTAGCACTGCTTTATGTTTGGATAACCAATCCATACCAAGGATGACATCTATGGTCTGAGTGTCTAGAACTATTAGGTTGGCTAGAAACTCAACTCCAGCTATGAGTAGCCTAGCTCCTAAACATCCAACTTTAGAACTTAGCTCTGCTCCAGGCGACTGGACTAACAGAGTATGCTTAAGATGCATAACTTCCAATTTGTTCTTAGTTGCAAAATTCCGAAACAAGCGAATCTAAGCTCCGAATCAAAGTAGGCGATGCAGTCTTGAATTTACTAGGAGCTTACCCGACAACGTCGGTGCTTCTTGGGCTCCCTCTAGAGTGACGTGGTTGACACGGCCTCTGACCACTGATGGCGGTGCTCCTCCGGATTGACCGGTAGCTTGAGAAGTTCCTTGATGGTTGCCTTGTACTGGTGTCTTGGCTGGTGTATTCCCAAGGTTGAAGCGTACTGGAGTGATAGTCCCATTCTGCGGACATCGGTTGGCGAAATGCCCTGGCTGACGACAGGTAAAGCAAACTCTGGTTGTATTCTGTGGGTTGCTTACTGGATTGGGGTTGGAGTGCGCAGGTTGCGAAAATTCGAGCAGCGGGCGAGGTCTTGAAGTTGGTGCGAGTGGTCCGCGACTCGTGGTGGAAAACGGCTAAACTGCGGTGGAATCATTCTTGCCCTTAGCTGGGGTTGGTGATTTCCTTGCTGAGCCATTCTGCGCTTACGATGATCTTCCAATTCCTTACGCTTATCCTCTAGAATCAAAGCCTTGTTGATCAACTCTTGAAAATCAGGAAAGGTGTGGGCGATCAAGTTGACTTGAAGTCCAGTGTTCAATCCTTTCAGAAAACGACTCTGACGAGCCTTGTCAGTGGCGACATCTTCTATGAGATATCGAGCAAGTTGAGAGAACTTGTTGAGGTAATCGATCACTGACATTCCTCCTTGCTTGAGAGCACGGAATTCATCCTTCTTCAGATCCATAATTCCTTCTGGTACATGATACTGGCGAAAAGCAGTTGTGAACTCTTCCCAAGTAATATCTTGTGGCGTTCCATGCGCTGCACAGAAGTTTTCCCACCATTCAGCGGCAATGCCTTCCATCTGGTGAGAGGCGTACAGAACTTTTTCATGATCGCTGCATTGAGTGATCAGCAGCTTTCTCTCAATGACACGAAGCCAATCATCAGCTTCTACTGGTGAGACATGTCCAGAAAAGGTTGGTGGACGGGTTCTCATAAACTCCGCCAACTTGGATGATCCATTGTGACCATGAGCAACTGGGGCTCCATTGTGATACTGATTGTTGTTGTTCTGGTTATTCATAGCTTGCATCTGATTCATCATGGTGTACATCACCGGTGCAGTGTCATGAATGCTCCAAAATTTTGCGAGATCAATGAAGGTGCTTGTGGTGGAATTGCTTCTCAGGGATTTGCTCCGTCCTTACGATCTTTCGAGTATCAGAACCACTTGCGCAGACTTGACGAGTCCGAACCATCTGGTGAATCTCAAGGGTTAGATAAGGTAGCAAGCACGAGATAAGTTGTAGAACTAAGCGGGGTAGGTAAAACCCAACAACATATTTTAAGAAAGCTCAATGAAACTCTTATATTGATTAAGATAATAGTATGGCTTGCAACAAATGCCTAAGGGCCTTTGCACTCATACTTGCACACAAAAATAAGGATGAACTTAAGCACACAAAACTACCGCCTAAAGGCGACTCAAGACACAAAAGCGGCTAAGCTCGAAACAACGCGAGCAGACTACTCAATCAAATAGCCTCCATGACCTTGACGGTGCTCACTTTCTTTGTAGACACGAAAGTGGTGGCATCCTCGCGAACCGATCTTGATGTCCGGGGATGGTGCAATAGGAGCAGTGTCCACAGTGCGAGTCTTCTTTGGTGCTACGGCTCTCTGACCTCTGCTGGCTCTTACAGTTCTGTAGGTCCATCGACTTCTTACAGGTCTTCCTCTTGATGTCTTCTTCGTGTCGTCCATAAAGAGTTTCTTCTAATATGGCGATCCTTTCTTGACTCTCTGAAGAGTCTCATAGAGTACACTCCACTCTGTGGCGGCTAACTCCAATGATTCTTCTGAGCGTGCGAATCGGGCGAGATGCACGACGGTGGCGTTGTCTTCTCCTTCCGTAGAGCGGAAAGCGTGCGGCGAGATCCACGTCGGAAGTGCGGGGATGATAACGGAAAAGCGTGTCACGAAGCTCTCGAGTAGATGTTGCGATCCTCGGGATGGCAAGGCGTGAAGACTCTGGATTGCTTCAATCCAAATACTCCTTCGAGTGAGATGTTCGATGGTTTGCTCGCCTTGGTGTTACGCTGGCGTAGATGGTCAAATGGCGATCACTCCACGATCTCGGCCGTTCACAATCCAAGCAACGCCACGGTACAATGGACGATCGAACCCTCCAAGTACTTGTAGCAACTTCCAAAGCTCGGCGGCAAGTCCTCCCTTGCGCTCTCCATAACTCTGAAGACGAGGCATCTGTCAAGATGGACAAGGATATGAAAACAACTTTAAAACAGCGGGGAGAGAAAGAATTTGACAATAGTTGAGTCAAGAGAGACATGAGATGAGTTAAAGAGTTCAATTAATCTTGCAAGTTAATTTTGCTTTAGAAAATAGTTTGGACTCACTAAGAGCGGCCAATCTAACTAGGGTCAAGACCTACGATCGGATGGCTCGATACCACCTCTGTCGGGACCCAAATATGCAAATCTGGACCCTCTGTGTATTCTGCACTAGTCCAGGATCACGCTAGTGCACACAGTGTCAACATTGATGAAATATCACATCCATACAACGAATATAAGAATAAACGAGTACATTCAAATAACAAATAACTGTTGGGACCTTATGGTCGAGTGTTACATTTATTAAGCCATGCAAGGCTGACAATAAAGAAATAAACTGCAGCGGAAACGAAATAAACTCCGGTGGCTCCCATCAATTTACCACAGGCAACTGACTGGGATCAAGACCCTAACGTTCAACCTTCGTAGAACTCCTCTTCAAAAGCGGTGACGACTCCTCCATACATTGATTTGTTTAGCAAGAGTGAGTACACACCGTACTCGCAAGTCATACCACAGAATGCATTTATACATGATGGCTTATTCCAAAGGAATGGCTTCTGTGGTTATTTTGCAGAAATGCAACATTTGCAATTGAATACAAATAATAGATTGAAAGCGTAATTCAAACAAATAGACAATAATAAGTTAACAATTGATTTCACAAAGGACACAGTCTAATCAAGTTCTTTCACACAATGAACAAGTTATCTCACACAGCTGACCCTTTCCCAATTGTTTTATGAAAAACTACCCCTCGTGTGAAATTCCCGAGCATGTCCATAACCGAGGACGCGGCTATTCGAATAGGTTGATTAACACTCTGCAGAGTTTGTACACTTTACCCACACGATGAAACCAACCGGATCAGAGTTGATCACAACAAAACCTTTCAGAAACTTCATCTCAAACAATGACACTCTGGTGTGCTTTATCTGCCGTCAATTTGTACACTGACCCTTGGGCGACACACACCATTGGGCGAGGATCGTGAACCGTCCCGCGATGTGACATATCACACCTCCGACCCATCACACGGCTTAAATACAACACGAGTTGTCAATGTCAAGACTCCATAACTTACTAAGTCGAGGCCCACCCATACTAGGCATGTGGTCGCGTGCAGTGAAGGCCCAGTTCAATGGCGCACAAAGTTAAGTCCTTAATTGACTAAGGCAAGACTTCGAGTTTTACCCAAATCACAAAGTTTAATAAGCACACAGCTCCACCATTCACACAGAATCCACCACTTGCCTCAGTCTAAATCTTTTCCCACCCTGTTGATTAAGTGCAACACATGCCATCAACGAGTAATAGCACACAAGACACACCAGATTCATCACACGTTCCATAATCACTTAGTCAATTTATAATTGCAACTCTCATGAAATGATGACTCGTGGCATGGCTAAGCGATCTAATCGTATCTAACCAACCCACGTTGGTGCTACGATAATACCAACTAATGATTAATCAACCTAGGGTGACAAAAGATCATGGCATACAATAGACAAGGTGGCATAACAATTTGGATTTAATAACTACACCCAAAAGCATTTAAATAAATACTTGAAATAGAATGCAATATATTGAAACAAAGTATTTTGGCGGGTTCAAAATGATCAAAGGTATAACTTGCCTTGGAATAGATCTAGATATTGGTCTTGGTCTTGAGGTGCTCCTTCTTACGCAAAATTCCCAAGTATCGGCGTCTACTCGCAAGCGAGACCAAAGAAACAAAACAAATAAATAACAGAGGCAAAACAAACTCCAAAATTAAATAAAATTCATAAATAAATAGATCTGAATTTTATATGAATTTACAAATTTGAATGGGCTCAATTGGACTTGGATGAAAAAGATATGGGCTTTGGAAGATTGGAAAATCAATAAAACCCTAAATTGGATTTTCTCGAATTTCCCGAATTATTTTTATAAAGGAAAATCGGATTATTGCGCAATGCTTGCGTCGGTAGAATTTCCGGAAAAGGAATTAAATTAAATGAAAATCGGCAGTGGGACCCATCGATCGCTGGCACTACTCACGGTGGACCAAATCCACCGAGCCTCTGGATCTGAGTCGGTCGAGGTGGCGCACCCGCGTCTGCGGGTGGCACCGACCTTGGCGCCAACGAGGCCGACACGCACGCCATTGTGAAGTGAGGTGGACGCCGACGCAGTCGCCACATCGGATCGGCAATGGCGATGGCTCGGGAACCAATGGCAACGGCGAACGGCGGCTCTTCGGCCGTGGTGAGTGGTACCAATGTGTAGAGAGGGTTATTGCGCATCTATGGGCACTTGGTTTGAGTACACAGGGTCAACGGAGATGGCGGCGAGGAAGAAGCGGCGCGAAGGCTCGGGTTTGTCGGACGGAAGCTCGCGATGCTCGGCGACGAAGGTGCGCACTAGGTAGCTCGAGGTTTCTTCGATCACAGCGATGCGATCGGTGGAGCAAAAGCGATGACGACGGCGCAATCCACCGGAGAAGAAGCTCGGCCGAAAACCTAAAGTTCGAATGCTTGGCGGCGCTAGAGGCGATCGGGCGGCGAGTGGCGGCTTTGGGTTGCGGAGGCGAGGCGATGCTAAGGGGTACTTATAGGCTCGGGAGCGCGGATTTGGAAATCCCCAATTCGGATCCAAAGCGATCGGGTTTTGAATTCCTCGATTCTCGGAGATTGAAACCGATTCGATGTTTGATTTGGTTTGGAGCGGATAAGGAATAACCAAGACATGATTTGGGCGGGGTCGGCGACGAAGAATCGAGAACGAAAGCGCAATTGTCGGACGCGGCTCGAGCTCCGGCAATGGCGAGCGCGGCGCGCGAGCGAAGAAGAAAAGCGGCGCGGAGCGACGACGGTCGCGGGCCCTGTCGTCACGAGCGAGGAGGAGCGCGAGCGAAGCAAACAACCGTCGCGATGGCGATCCAACGGTCAGAAACGAACGGCGAAATTGGGTGACGTCTTGATGGAATAGTGTTGGGCTTCGCCCGAAGATCATTCAAGGAATTAAAATAGATTTTGCTTTTAAATAAATCCAGAAAATGCAAATAGCAATTAGAAAATAGCAAATGACTTGGGAAAAAATTCCAGAAAATTCTATAAAATATATCCAAGCATATAGAGTCTAAATAAAATAGTTTTCACAATTGTTGATGTTGGGATTAAGCACATTAAATCAGTTTGTCCTTAAAGTCCATATTAAGCTTTTCAAATTAATATTCAAATAAATCCAAATGATGAATTTTATTGCTACTAATATTTAAAAGATTTTTAAAGCTCTGAAATTTGGGATGTTACAGGTGGAGGCTAGGGCTTTTCATGGTTTGAGGAGAATTTCGTGATCCTTGATTGTCTACTGATCCATGATGGTGTGGATGTAATCCAGCATCAACCACGAAATCAATCTATGCAAGGTTTGCTTGAGATAAGTCTCTTTTCGTTCTTGCTTTCAATTTCGTGTTTTTAGGGCTTTCTTTGATCCGCGAGTTTGTGATTGATTCTTTCATGTGAATTAGCTTGCTGTGATATGTGTGAATCTATCTAGCATCATCTTGATCATCAATCACTCACGAACAAGCAATAGGATCAAGTTTTCGTTCTTGCCCGGTTTTAGACCTTCTGTTAATCAATTGACAATTGCTCAAGATCGTTCCAAGAATTATCATAATATTCGATTGGAATAGGTCCTCAATAGCATAGAGAAGGTGTGTGCAAAGTTTCGTGAAGTTTGGAGTTGAGAATCAAAAGTTAGACCTAATTGCAACCGTCATCGGGTGATTTCTTTATTTTTGATCGGTTACGTATCGCGGTCCGATCGCCCATCACCACCGGTCCGACCGATTTGGAGCGGTCCGACCGCCTTGAGATAACAGCGTCCGACCGCCGCGCAATCGGTCCAACCGGTTCACTCTGAGGTCGACCGCCAAGATACTTGTGTTGCTTTGATTCTTAGCGATTATTGTCGCATTGCTTAGGGGTTTTATTGGATTCAATACTAGTCTTCCATTTGTCTTGGTATATTGATCTTCATAGCTTTCTAATAGCTCTTTGGAGTGAAATTGTATTGAGTTCATAATTTGTGAAAAAGTGGCGTGCTCCTATTCACCCCCTCTAGTCGCCTTTACGGTCCAACAAGTGGTATCGAGCGGTTAGTTCAATCTTGATCTTAACCGGTCACCGAACTTTGGCGATGGATAAGTTTTCTACTAAACCGCATATCTTCGATGGGCACGACTATGCCTATTGGAAGAATCGTATCGCGTCTTTCTTGAGAGCGAGGACAAGCTATTTGGGATGTTGTTAGAGCCCATTGGTTATTCGAAATTGCTACACGCTTACGCAATTCTTTTGGCTAACAACAATAAGGCTAAGAATCTTTTATATGGTGCACTTGGTAGACAAGAATATGATAGAATTTGCAATCTTTCAAGCTGCGCATGAAATTTGGAACACTCTCGAAACATATCATGAGGGTTCGTCCCAAATCAAAAAGGTGCGTAAACTGTTTACAAGCGTGAGTACAATAAATTCGAGATGCGTCTGGAGAGAGCATCGATGACATTTTCGATCGCTTTAATAAAGTAATTAATCAAATGAAAGTCGTTGATATTGAATATTCTCAATCTGAAAATGCCACCCATCTCTTGGCCGCAATCAACACCAAGGAGTGGGAGATGAAAGCTCTTGCTATAGAAGAAAATGTTGATCTTTCAAGTCTTACTTTAGAATTGCTTTATAGTAAACTCAAGACTCATGAAATTAAAAGAGTTGATCATCCTAAGAAAGATAATTTAGCTTTGGTAGCAGATCCTCTCAAAAGGTTTTTGATGACTCTTGTGAATCTTCTTACGGATTTTCATTTGCTTGTTTATCCGCTATTCATGAAGAGGAGCTTGAAAGTATTCTCAAAGCAGAGTTAGCTCTTCTAGCTAAGAAATTCACGGGCCTACAATAATGTGAGAAACAAAAGAGAGGTGGTCGGTAACATGCTATGAATGTGGTGAGCTCAATCATATCAAGACAAATTGCCCCAAAGTGAAAGGTAAGAGCAATCATAAGGAAGGAAAGCCGACTTGGAAGAAGCCTCCTTTCAACAAATCAAGGTATGAGGCAAATAAGCTTGTGAAGGCGCTCACCGAGTCCTTGCCGCTTTGAGGATCAATCCTTGAGCGATGTGGATACCGGGAGTGAGGAGGACAAGGAGGAGGAGATCCTCAAGGTAAAAAGAAAGGGAAGGCCAAAGACTTCACGGCATGTGCTTCATGGTCGACACGGAGGACATTGATGATAATGAGGTATCTTTTACTTATGATGAGCTTTACGCTAAATATGATTCTATAGTTGAGCAATTGCTTAGTCAAGATGAAGCGCTTGAATTTGTTATGACAAAAATAAGAAATTAGAGTCAAAGATTAGCAAAGCTGAAAGTAGAGCTTAAAGCGCTAAGACTCTTGAACACGATGAATGTTTATCTTGTCATGCTATGCATTCAAATTACCAAGTTACAATCTACTCATAATATTTGTGTACAACAACTTGAGAATGCTAAATCTGAACTAAATGAAATTAAAAGTGCTCCTTGTGAAAATGTTTAGAATCTAGTAAATTGATTGCTTTTGATGTATTTGATTCTAGTCCTTGCACTTCATGCTTAGAAAAGAACGTGAAATCAAAGATATCTTAGAAGCTGCTAGAGTCAAATATGCTAAGCTTAAGGACAATATTGAAAATACTACTTGTGCTTCATGTTCCACTCTTAAGCTTGAAATTGCTTTGTATAAGGAAAAATCTATGGATAAAACTTGTGATGCTTGTGTTAACTTGAGAAAAGAAAATGCTTACCTTCATGATACATTAGAGAAATTTTCTAAAGGTAAGAAACAATTAAACATGATTCTTGACAAATCTAAAACTCCTTATAAGAAGCAAGGTTTAGGATTCAATTCCTTTCAAGACAATTCAAACCCAAAAGTCATTCAAGTCTTGGAAAAGGTTTAATTGAATTCAAAACTCAAACTGCAAAAACATCTTTTAAATCTGCGAGGCTTTGCCCAACCTTGTATTAATTCAAATGGTGCCTCTTCTAGTGGTACCAAGTACCATTGCACTTATTGCAAAAAAGGTGGACATTTGATTGAATACTGTTGGCGTAGGTTGAAAAATGATAGGAAAAATTTTGATAGAATTTCATTCATGCAACCTAGAGCTTCTATGAGACATGGTAACAACGAAAAGAATAAACACGGATTAGGATTTTTCTCTCATGCAGATCATTATGTTTCTAGACATCCTAATTCTAATGTGTATCGATGGCGGTCCGGCCATTGAGTGGTCACCGGTCTGACCGTTTTGGTCACCGGTCTGACCGCCAGCACAAAGCCGGTCAGACCGCCCATGGACAGTCTAAGTCCCATGTTAAGTTAAACATTGCTCGTGTCGAATGTTAAATAAAATCAAGGATAGTACTTGGTTTGTATACTCCTTGCGGGCGTGTGTCTCGATCTTTGGATTCCTAAATCTTGTTTATCTAATCCCGATGATTGAGACACATCGTTCTTTTGCTCCTTGATTTTCGGGATTATCGCGGAAAGGGAAGAACACGTGGTTCGTTGACTCGGATGTTCACGCCACATGACCGGAAACTCAAAATGGTTCACCTCTTTCACGCGAGCAACGGTGATGACTTCATCACCTTTGGAGATGATACACAAAGGCGAATTGAAGGAGCAGGATCAATTAGGGTAAACAACAAATTCATTCTAAAGGATGTCGCTCTTGTGGACAAGCTTAGGAGACTTGTAATGTCACTTTTGATGAGACTAGCCACGGAGCTAGATCAATTACTCTGAGATGATTTGGTGACAGAGAGTATTTTTGTGGAGGAAGATGAGGACGAAGCTAATGTCATTCCCTCATCTGCTGCTGCTGCAAGCGCCCATATTGATACAAGAACACCGCTACGTCTACTTCACCTTGATTGAGGCTCTCTTTGCATCATCATCATCAATGATACTGCGGAGGTCGAAGAAAGCGACATCTCACCCGGCGCTCCACCGCATTCAGAGACAAAGCATCCTCCGAGCGGATAATAGGTAATCTACATGAGCGAGTCACTCGCTCCGGTATAATGATCCAAATCTCTACTCTCATTCGGCTTTTGTTGCTTCTTTTGAACCCGCGATATATCACATGCTTTATCGATTCTAGGTGGGTAAATGCCATGCATGAGGAGTTAGAGAATTTTGAAAGAAACAAAGTTTGGAACCTAGTAGAACCTCCTAGTGGTCATAATGTTATAGGAACCCGTTGGGTGTTTAAGAATAAACAAGGTGAGGATGGTTACGTGGTTAGAAATAAGGCCGATTGGTAGCTCGGGTTTGACCAAGTTGAGGGTTAGATTTTGATGAGACATTTGCTCCTGTTGCTAGACTAGAAGCCATTCGCATTTCGCTTGCATTTCTTTGCATCAAAAGGTTTTAAATTATATCGGATGGATGTTAAAAGTGCCTTTTAAATGGTTTCATAGATGAGGAAGTGTATGTTAAGCAACCCCCGGTTTTGAGGATCCTAAATATCCAAATCGTGTTTTCAAGCTATCTAAAGCATTGTATGGTCTTAAACAAGCCCCTAGAGCACAGTATGATAGACTTAAGACCTTCTTGCTTAAAAATAATTTTGAGATGGATAAAGTGGATAAAACCCTATTCATTCTTAGGCGTGACAATGACTTCTGCTTGCTCAAATTTATGTGGATGATATTATCTTTGGTGGTTCCTCTAATGCTCTTGTTTCGACTTTTACGACACTATGTCTAGGGAATTTGAGATGAGTATGATGGGAGAGCTTAATTACTTTTGGGACTTCAAATCAAGCAATGCAAGGAAGGAACTTTCATCCATCGAGACGAAGTACACTAAAGATCTTCTCAAGCGCTTCAACATGGGTGATTGCAAGCCAATTTCCACTCCCATGGCAACTTCAATTGTTTTGGATCCGGATGAGGAAGGAGAAGTCGTGGATCAACGCGAGTACCGCATGACATGATCGGCTCCTTACGTATTTGTGGCCTCGAGACCGGACATTCACTTCACGGTATGCCTTTGTGCAAGATTTGAGCGTCTCGAGAACTTCCCATCGCCAAGCCGTTAAGCGCATATTCGGTATTTACACTCTACCCTCTTATATGGCATTTGGTATTCTGCTCTTGACTTTGTCCATTAGAGGTTTTGATTCGATTTTGCGGTCATCGGTTAGATAGGAAGAGTACCTCGAGCACTGTCACTTTCTAGGCACGTCTCTTGTATCTTGGTCTTCTAAGCGGTCTTACATTGCACAATCCACTTTGAGGCGAGTATGTTCTTTGCTTTGCTAGTTGTTTGAGCTTGATTTTGTGGATGGCGTCCACTTTGAAAGATTATGGGTTAAACTTTGCTAGTGTTCCTCTTTTACGTGATAACACTTCGCTATTAATATTGCTAAAACCCGATTGCAACATTCTAGGACTAAGCACATAGACATTCGCTTTCACTTCCTTAAAGATCATGTTGAAAAAGGTGATATTGTGATGCACTTCAGAGAGTCAGATGCTCAATTGGCGGATATTCTTACCAAGCCTTTAGATCAAACAGATTTTCCTCCTTAAGAAGTGAGTTAGGGTAATTTATCCTTATGGGTTGGTTTGAGGGGAGTTTGATTTTTCTTATCTTTCCTTGTTCTTTTGATCTTTTATTGTTCTTTTAGAACTTAGTGATCTTTTGAACTTTTTAGATTTTTAGGCCTTTTAATTGCATCTCATTGTGTCATATTGCATTCATATGAAAAATACAACAAGTGGTATGAAAAATTCAAAAAAAAATGCATTGTAATATAAGATTTTACTTATCTTTTAAAATTGATGAAGCTTTGCCTATTACCCTTTAGAGCTTTTGTATTTCAATTCTTGCTCAATGTCATGTCTAGTTCTTTGACTTGCTAGAATTATCATGCTTTTACATGTGTAGCTAAGTCTTTGCTATATGAGCTAGAACCTTTTAAACAACTCAAACTAAGAAATTGCAATTTGTGGATGTTTTAGCGAGTTGCGTAATTAGTGCTCCTCTTGTGACATTGGCCTGTCGTAATTGCTTTGTTAGCTCTTTGATCTAAAATTGACCATTACTTGAGCTTTTGTGTTCTTGAGATTCTAAAACTGCTCTTGTGACAAATGAAAATCAAGATTGTCTTATGCTTAAATTGTGCCAAACTATTCTTACGAGACCGCTTGTCAAATGACATGAACTTGGAGATAGTTTGATGAACAGACGATCTCATGGGGACCGCTTGTCGAAATGACATGAACCTCAAGATTTGTCGCCCGGTAGAAGCTTAGAAAGAGTTTGTGGATGGCTCCTAGTCCAGATCTTCTTTACTAAGATATACCTTTAATCAACTTTTGGTGAAGCTTAGGATGAGTTTGTGGATGGCTCCTAGTCCGGGATCTTGTCACTAAGTTAGATCATTAGTCAACTTCAATATTCAATGCAAATGAGAAAAATGTTGACAAATGGGCGTTTACAAAATATTGAGCAAAATGATTCAATACGGGACTTGATTGACTCTTCTTGTGGTCTTTGTTAGATTTTGATCTCACTTTGACATTTGACATGGCCAATTTCACTTTAGGATCCTGTTGATGAACTTCTTTGAATTTGAGCGTTGCTTAAATTGATCAAATCTCTTGCTTTACTTTTGAGCCTTTGTGCTTAGCTTTGATATATATGTCTTACCATGATCTTGCTAGCGTTTGTCGGGCTTGATATCTTTGTTTGTGCATTATTAGAGATACTAGCTTGTTCTTTTGGGTAATCTCCAAAGCTTCTTGTAATCAAAAATTGAAAATACAAAAATTGAAGCCACTCCATTGCACTTCATGCATATTCCTCTTTATGCTTCTTTTGTTTACGCTTCTTTCTTTATTCTCTATTTGTTATTCTGGATGAGAGGAAGGCGTGATTCCTTGATGAATCCATTGTCAAAGGGGAGAAGATGTGTTAAATGAAAAGATATTTCTTTGGGAGAAGATGTGTAATATTTCTTTGCTACTCTTATTTGGAGAAGATGTGTTAATGAGAAGATTGGGGAGAAGTTTATACAAAGGGGAGGGCGAAAATTTGAAATTTGATGATCATAGTGAGGGGAGTTCTTGAGTTGCATTCTTATTGTCTTATTGAATATTACGAACTTGAATTGCATTCTTTTATACTCACAATGATCATAGGTCAATTGAACAATTGTTCTTTCATATGGACCTCATGTGAGAATTTTGACCCTTTTCGAAATCAAGTTTTTATGCTTTCTTTTGCCTTGTCTCACATGCCTATACTATTACGATGCCGCTTGGTCATGTTCATTGCTTTTTCTTGCTTATGGACCAAGTTGTGCCTTTGTGAAAAACCGCGAGTAAACTCGTTTTCAAACCTCTTACTTACACTTTACGGATAATTGCCAATGTGTTCATCAAGGGGAGATTGTGGATTTCATGGGGATATGCTCCAGATCTTAGGATGATGTGACAATTGGCAATGGCGTTTACGGTTTGTCGTTTCACGCGTTTTCGACAAAGTTCTGAGCTTCTCGCTCAGGCGGTCCGACCGGTCCTTGCAATGGTCCGACCGGTCCCATATCGGTCGGACCGCCATCCGGGCGATCGGACCGGCGATGACCAAAAGTGTTCAAATCAGTGGGCCAAAAATAGGTGTTGTAGACAAGTAAGGGATCCCAATGCACTTGGTCTCATGATTTTTGGAGCCTCGGTGAAAAGTTCTATTGATTTAAAGTTTCCGAAGGTTTGGATTTTGGGAGCTTGAATTTGGCTAAGTCCTAGGCGGTCGGCCGCTCATTGGGAGCGGTCCGACCGCCATGGCGATCCGACCGCTCACTGGAGCGGTCGGGACCAGAACTACTTGAACGTCGACCAACCGTGGTAATGTTGTTTTGTTAGGTCAAAGTCATTGGTATTGTGGCATATGATTTGCATGATGCATGTTTTGACTAACATGGGTCAAGTTGTGAAGAACTTGTTCCCGAATTTGTGTTTTCTTATGCGTGGTTGTGCGGGTAGCTTGGTGGTCAACGACGGTCAACGGCGAGGAGAATCGGGACTAGACTTGAAGAGTTGAGGTCGAGCGATCGACGATGCGGGTGAGTCAACGACTCAAGCGTGACACAAGATGGACAAGGGTGACCTATTGGCGAATCCATAGCACATGGTGAAGCGGTTTAGGTCAAAAGTGAAAGACGGCGCCGCGAAGCGTGCGTATGTGACCCGTTTGTTAGTGGGCCTTAACGGAGCCCAATTAAGTCAAACCCTAAGAGTTTTAGGCCTCCACTATAAATAGGAGGAGATGGTGGTGCACCTCTCTCTCTCGCTTTTTTATGTTTCAAAACCCTAATTGTCTTTAGGGAGTTGAGGTGGAGGCTAGGGCTTTCATGGTTTGAGGAGAATTTCGTGATCCTTGATTGTCTCTCGATCCATGATGGTGTGGATGTAATCCGGCATCAACCACGAAATCAATCTATGCAAGGTTTGCTTGAGATAAGTCTCTTTTCGTTCTTGCTTTCAATTTCGTGTTTTTAGGGCTTTCTTTGATCCGCGAGTTTGTGATTGATTCTTTCATGTGAATTAGCTTGCTGTGATATGTGTGAATCTATCTAGCATCATCTTGATCATCAATCACTCACGAACAAGCAATAGGATCAAGTTTTCGTTCTTGCGGTTTTAGACCTTCGTTAATCAATTGACAATTGCTCAAGATCGTTCCAAGAATTATCATAATATTCGATTGGAATAGGTCCTCAATAGCATAGAGAAGGTGTGTGCAAAGTTTCGTGAAGTTTGGAGTTGAGAATCAAAAGTTAGACCTAATTGCAACCGTCATCGGGTGATTTTCTTTGTTTGAGATCGGTTCAGATCGCCGGTCCGACCGCCCATCACCACCGGTCCGACCGATTTGGAGCGGTCCGACCCTTGAGATAACAGCCGTCCGACCGCCGACAATCGGTCCAACCGGTTCACTCTGAGAGGTCGACCGCCAAGATGCTTGTGTTGCTTTGATTCTTGCCGATTATTGTCGCATTGCTTAGGGTTTTATTGGATTCAATACTAGTCTTCCATTTGTCTTGGTATATTGATCTTCATAGCTTTCTAATAGCTCTGGAGTGAAATTGTATTGAGTTCATAATTTGTGAAAAAGTGAGCGTGCTCCTATTCACCCCCCCCCCTCTAGTCGCCTTTACGGTCCAACAGGTTCATTCCGTTCACGCATTCGTTTCATTTTGACCACGGGAGTGTAAATTGTAAGTCCCATCAATTCCAGTATGGGCACGTAAGTCCCACCACTCCAATGTGGGCAAAGTTGGACAGCCGTATGAAACGTTCTTCATACGGTATTTGGGATCCCCGGACTTTGTTAAGTACGGGTTTAAGTGAACACCGACGGGTGTGTCACTCGCTATACCGGTATAAGCTGATGAGCAGTCCATTCCTTCAATGCATTCTTTCATTCCATCGATTCATGTATGTGTTTCGAGAAGTGTTCATATTTCGGTTGTAGTTGGCTTGTCTTTGATTTATCATGTATGGTACTTGCTGAGTTTCAACTCATTCTTGCTTTGTTGTTTATTTTAGGTGATCATTGATGATGACGCTGGGCAGGAGCAGTCACACCCACACTATTCACTCTTTTCACCTTCCTTCAGTTTTAATAATAAGATTTGATTATATCTTTCATTCGTAGATTGTTGAACTGTAATAAATAATGTTGATGTAGTTGATGATTCCCCCGATGCCATGGTTGCTTAGTACTGTTTGTGGTCCTTGATCACTCCCTTGTTTTAATCGTTTGGATTCAACCTTTATTACTGCTATTACTTTATGAAAGTTTTACTTTTTTATGTCTTCCTATGAGTTATGTTTTGAATTCTTCCGCTTGATGATTACATGTTAGATCCTTTAGGTAGCATCTTGGCTTCCGAATAGCCTGGGTGTTACAGTTTGGCGCCTGAGTTGTGCCCCTTCTGTTGTCATAGTGATCAATTTGTCGGGGCAAACTAGAGTACCATCGAGAAACCCCAGACGTCGCTGACTCCCTATCACTCTGGAGATCGGGTATAAATTGTGCCTTCCACAATAGGTAGTTGTCACCTGTTGCCGAACTCGGATTTTCTAATCCTGAATCCTTTGTGAACTCACTGTGCTATTCCCTGGATCAGTAGATAGCACTCACAGACACATTGCTGAATCAATTCATACAAGGCGTAATTTAATACATTTAATATATTACAACTTTAGAGTGACATAGACCACGTCGGGCCAAGTTTTACAAAAGGGCCGGGCATGCCAAATTGATTAGATTACATAAAATCAATGTAACTACATCGGAAGCAAAAGAGGGTAGAGCTCAAACTCTCCACAGGCAAGCGACTGGAGTAACCTGTGTCCGATGGATATTACCCAATGGGTTGGACAATATTTGTTGTACACAAGTACTGAACGAGTCCTCATTAACCGGGGCGAGATCTAGACTATAGACTAGACCACGCTTCATCGTTTCCTTATCCGTCGACTTCTGGGTCTTCATAGTATGCGTAGTCCCCTTGATCAACATCATTTGGAGGGTTTGGGGGAAGAGCGAGAAGGAGCACAACTTTCGTGCTCGCGAGCCAACACACAAGATGCAATAGTATACATGCATGGCTCAACAAAGGTGGCTCGGGTTCTTTTATTTGCTAAAGCAACGTTTTTCAATTATCGTAATTAAAATTCCTATGACTTAGCATTTTCAACAAATTGTATTTTATTAAACAGAGTACGTGAAATATTAAATAACAGTAGAGGTTCCCTCCATCGGAAACTCTACCCATGCATTATTTGATTGGAGCTACCTCCGCTCCTCCATACCACTGAGCTCGACGGCTCAGGAAAAATCCAACCTCAGGCTAGATGAGCCGACCTGGTTGTCATCCCCCCACAAAGGTTTTTGAAATAAAACTAACTTAAGTTCTCATGTCCGCCTTTAACCGTAGGCACGTCTGTTTAAATAGTTTAGACTCTGCAGAGGTTGTACACTGTACCCACAAGAGATAATGATACTCGTTGAGCAATCGTCACAATAACGTTTCAAACTACCTCGCCCCTTCTGTTATCTCACCCATATGGGCCACGCCCATAAGTTGTGCGGGATGTTCACCACAACGACTAGCGCAGCTGGCAACTTCACCCTACCTCGGTATCCCTTTCAAGCCGGAACACATCCGCCGCTTGCACGCTACCACTCACCGACTAGTGGGATTACATTCAGGGTTTAATAATTTTACTAAGCCATGTTACACTTTGCAGACTTACAGTTGTACTTGTTTTACATGGGAGGTCATGACAAGATTAAGTCTTTGTGGATATCGTGAGGATATGTGCATGATCTTAGGATGATGAGTCAATTGGCAATGGCATTATTGGTTTGCAAAATCTCGTTTCGGTTTTGCTTCAGTCTGTCAGACCACAGGCGGTCTGACCGGTGACATGGGCGGTCTGACCGCCCGTGGAGAGGTCCGACCGGCCGTGGTGGCCGGTCCGACCGGATATGTTTCAAAGTGGATTTTGGAGCTGATCCAAAAATAGGATGTGTAGGCAAATGAGGGGAGTCTCCTGGATGTGGTCACATTATTTTTGGAGCTCCCAGTCGAAAGTTCTATTCATTTGAAAATTCCAGAAGGTTTCGGATTTTCAAGATGAAATTCTGGCTAAGTCATTTCGGGCGGTCCAACCGCCGTTATGGAATCGGTCCGACCGGCCTGAAATCGGTCAAACCGGCCGTGTGGGGCGGTCAGACCGCCGATCACTTGGAGGTTAGCCATTTTGGCATTGTTGTGTTTTGATTGTGTTTAATGTATGGATTTCAATGCTTTATTGTTGCATATTGCATTGTGGAACTAACGTGGGTCAAGTTGTGAAGAACTTGTTCCCGGAGACGATTTGTTTGTCTATTGCTGTGCAGGTGGCTTGCAGGTCAACGATGTCAACGGTAAGGTGGATCGGGACTACGCTTGGAGAGCTAAGGTTGAAGGACCGAAATGGCAACAGAGGGGGGGGGGTGAATGGTGCCTTAAAAATAATACTCCCCTTTACTGTATTTCAAACTAGCCTACAAAGATCTCTGAAGATCTAAAGAAAGTAAATGAAGCAAGATCAAACAATCAAAAACACGTTTCAGTCGTTCTTCCGAAATCGGAAGTTAGGCGTAGATTGCGGAAGTTCCGCGTGCGTAGTTCCATGATGTATAGCGCGGAAGTTCCGCTATGTACTCCATTGCACAAAATCGGAAGTTCCGATTATCCTGACCGAAGAACAGAGCTCTCGGGTTCTTGCCCAAAAATCCAAACTACTTAATCTTGAATGCTCTTCTCAGGTCAAGTTTTACAGGACATCATCCTAAACACCATCTTGACCTTATGGAGAAGAATCGCAACCAAAGATTCAACAAACAAGTCAAAATCGAATTTCTTGAAGAAGGGGCAAGAAAGACCAAAACCAATAATAAGCGAGATTCTCAGATTCTTAGAGCATGAAACTTTGAGGAAGTAATAGCAATACCAAAACGATTCTAGATATAAAGTTTCATGCTATTTCATAAAACGAAACAAAATATATGCCAAAACCCTAGATATTCAACATGAACAGAGAGGGAATAAAGAGAGGCATAAACATGTAATCAAAGACTCAGAGTTTCATTGATAGACATCAAACGTTTACAAGTGGAAACACAGAGGAAAGATTACAAGAGATTTCAGTTCATCCTCTCAAAACCAACAAACTCTCAAAAAGGCAACACACACCCTTTTAGAGCTAACCCTAATTTTCTATCAAAAGGTCTAACCCTAACTCCAGGGTTCTCCCCTATTTATAGCCTTTGCTAATGGGCCTCCAACCCATTAAGCCCGCTACACCCGAACGGAACCGCCTCCACTTTTGCCGCTTTGCGAAAAGACCCTTCGCCCTTGCGCACCTTCCGAAGCCTCCCGTACACCTTGTTGTGCACGACTCGCAACCGCTTCAAGATTCGCGCCGTCTTCGACACATCCCAACCGTTCTGACCTCAACGCCTCCTGCGCCTAGTCCGGTCCACGTGTCTCGCCACGACTCCATCTTGATGCCCTGCAGTCAACACAGACAAAAACACATCACATAGCATTGCACAATATCATAGCATCAATATTTGTATAAGACTCAAACTCATACAAAATCAAAATCACAATTTAACCTTCTACGCGATTCGGACACAATCGGAAGTTCAAGATTTACCACACAATGAAGTTCCGATTTCGAACATCCGCATTTGTCAGAATATCGGAAGTTCGCGCTCAACAACTGCGGTACTTCCGATATCCGAGCAACCGACTTTCGGATATTTAATTCGATTTAAGTTCTCGAGAACACTCAATGTCGAGATATCGGACACTCCGCTACCCCTTGTGCGGAAGTTCCGATTTCCTTCAGCCGAGAGCAAAACCCAGATAAATCGGAAGTTCCTATTTCAACACCGGTAGTTCCGATTAATCGGAACTTCCGCTCCATACACAGCGGTAGTTCCGATTTCCACGACCTGACCGAAATAGTCCAAACAAAAACCTCAACTCTCAATCTAATCAACACACTTGTCAAATACTCATCACTCAGTGGAGGACCTCTCACATGGTCTCTCAAACTCCCCTTGATGAGTATATTGACAATTACCGAAAAAGCATAAGATGAGTTTGAGATTCCAGTCAACCAAGGTCTAAACAAGTGCAATTAAGCTCAAGACCCAAGTTGACAAAAAAGAGAAAGACTTGAGATGAGATGAAAGAGCAATTTTCGCACAAAACTCAAGGCTTTTCTTCAGAAGGCTTTTTCTCACAATCATTCTCCCCCTTTGGCAATAAAATCATCAATATGTAGAAAAGGGAAGAAAAGACTATATGATGTTCATTTTAGGCATTAGGAGCCATGTAGATTATCCAAAATGACTATTAGAGTATTACACCAAGCCATAACACAGAAGAATGCTATCAAGATCATGACAATCGATGTATAGAAGAGTTAAGACAGAAAGTCCATAATCTGAGTAATGATCCAGTTCTTTAGCAGGTCAGATAAGTCAAGATTGAAATCTAGCTAAAAGTATCCAAGGATGATGCAAGCCATGTCAAATAATCTAAGTTGAACCAAGAAGACTCATACTGAACAGTTTAGAGTGCTACCAGTTGAAGAAGGACTCATTTTATCCAGGACTTGGTCTCTTTTAGAGATGAGCAATTTTAGCACATTTTTCTTTTTCTGAAGACTTTTTACGGTTTTATCTCAGTAAAGCAAGCTCTGGACTAGGTGCCATCCACAACTGCCTCCTGAGCTTCAACCATTTTTTTTATTTAGCCATGTGCTAGATCCCAAGCCTTATGCGACCACTCCAAGCAACAGACTTAAGGAGGTGATCTTAGGTCATCCAAGGCTCCCCCTGAGTTCATGCCTAGTGCAATGGCAAGCCGTCTCATGAGAAAGATTTGGTGAGATCAGTTTTTTCGCACAAAAGAGATCATTTTTGCTTTTGAAGTTTTTAGACCAGTGATTAGAGATAAGTCATGTTTCTTAACAAACTGACATAGCTTACTCAAAAGTTCAAAAGAGATTCAGGACTCAACTCAGCCTACTTGACATGGCGAAAATCATAAAAGGATAGTTTTAACGGACTAGTCTCAAGAGCTATCATGACAAGATTTTAATTCAAGTTTAGCATTTTTAAATACCTTAGCATGGCAAAGACTAAACTACACATAAAAAGTCATGATAGATCTAGCGATTTAGCATAAATCATGGCAAGATGTAAGATAGTGAAAACAGATCATAAGGGATAATAAACAAGGCTCCATTTGATTATCATGCAATGCTTGATGAAATACACAAAATCCAGATTCCCTTGAGAATGAGATGCATCTTTTAATTCAAGGTTGAGATATGACACAATTAAGAATATGGAATAACCAAGAATAACTCCCCAACCAAAGGAACAAAAGCGAGAATCGATAAGTAACCCGTAAAAGGCATCCTTTAGAGCATAGAAAAGATATAGAAAACTATCGCTCAGCATGGACTCTTATCTACCCCATATGATTCTAGGACTATTAGTGATCTACACAAACACTAAGGAGCAAACACTGCCCCTGTCTACCCAAAGGTGGCCCGACCCTGCTAGAACCTATAAGAAGTGAGTAAGCTCTACTTAGAGAGGAAGAGACGACTAATAAGCAACATCCTAGAAGCACAAGACAAGAAGTAGCATCAAAGCAATGTGGCAAGAGAAACACTCTAACCTATGTTGGAAGGACTTGACCAAATATTAAAAGAAATGAAACTGTAAAGGAGTAAGCGTATAATATAATATAATATAATATAATACAAAGAGTAGCACAACGCTCCCCACAAAGAAATCCGTAAGGACAAACCACCCCAAGCTCTCCCGCAGAGTGAAAACCGAGAGCCATCCGGAGGCTTAGTGAAGATATCGCTAGCCGGTGCTCACTCTCCACAAACCTGGAGCACAATGTCGCCCTTCTCTACATGGTCTCAAGAAAGTGATATCGATATCAATATGCTTGGTCCGAGAATGTTGCTTTGGGTTCTTGGCAATGCAAATCGCAGACGATTATCACGTAAGAGTGGGGACGCAATGATAGATAGCCCGAAATCCTGCAGGTCGAGACCATCCAAAGCACTTGACTACAAGAATCGGTCGCGAGAACGTACTCGGCCTCTGCAGTGGATGCGAACACCGGATTGCTTCCTCGACGACCGGAGGCGAGAGAAGTGCCAATGAATTGGCAAGTGCTGAAGTGCTCTTCCTATCTATCCTCTGACCAATAAATCGCATCGGAGAAGGCTCTAAGAGATAGACAAGAAGAGGAAGAGTACCGGATACCATAGTCAATAGTAGCTCAAGGTACCGAAGATGCGCTTCACCGCTCGACGGTGAGATACGCGAGGAGAAGCCTGAAACCGAGCACAAAGACACACAGAGAAGTGTATGTCTGGTCTCGAGGCTGTGAGGTACAAGAGAGAGCCAATCATGCTCCTGAAATCCTTTTGGTCAACAGGTTCGCCGTCTTCATCCGGATCCGAGCGGTTGTAGATGCCATTGGAGTTGATAATGGCTTTCCATCATTCATGTCGAAACGCTGGGAGGTCTCGAGTGTATTTGCCTTGATGAAGAAAGGTACCCCCGAGTCTGTTTGATTTGGAAGCCAAGGAAGAAGCTCAACTCGCCCATCATGCTCATTTCAAACTCCGAGCTCATGACATCGGAGGCGGGAAACGAGCACGCGAGGAGCCGCCAAAGATAATGTCATCCACATAGATCTGGACGAGCAGAAGATCAATGCCAAGACGGCGGATGAACAAGGTCTTGTCAATTTTACCCATCTCAAAACCATGGCTCAGCAGATAGGACTTAAGCCTTTCATACTAAGCTCTGGGAGCCTGCTTGAGTCCATACAAAGCTTTGGAAAGCCTGTAGACATGGTTAGGGTATTTGGGATTCTCGAAACCAGGAGGCTGTCTGACATAGACTTCTTCCTCAATAAGGCCATTGAGAAAGGCACTCTTGACATCCATCTGGTAAAGCTTGAAACCCTTAGAAGCTGCAAAGGCAAGCAAGATTCTAATGGCTTCAAGTCTAGCTGAGGGCAAAAGTCTCTTGAAATCTAGACCCTCAACTTGAGAGTACCCCTGAGCTACCAGCCTAGCCTTGTTTCGAATGACTAACCCATCTTCACTTTGCTTGTTCTTGAACACCCATTTGGTCCCAATGATATTGTGACCTTGAGGGGGCTCAACAAGGGACCAGACCTTGTTCCTTTCAAAGTTTTCCAATTCCTCGTGCATGGCGTTAGTCCATGACTCATCAGAAAGAGCATGACAAACGTCTTTGGGCTCAAACGAGGCAACAAAGGCAGAATGGAGCGTAAGAGAGACAAACCCGGCTTTAGAACGTGTGACACGCTCAAAGAGGTCTCCAATGATCCGCTCAAGGATGGTCCTTTGAATGTGTCTTGGAGGTCCAGGTGAGATGAAGAAGTGGCCTCTACCTCATTAGCGAGCGAGATAGGACAGAGCCACTAGCTTCAGAAGAAGCAGAAGGTAAGGGCTGATCTCCTCGAGGTGCAGTGGAAGAAGGAACCTCAAGAGGAGGAGGAAGAACTGGGTCAGGTAGACAACCTTCATCTCCGTCTTCCTCTTCGTCCACAAAGATGGACTCAGACTGCTCTAAAGAACCTGAGATATCAGGCCTAGTCCCTGGTGGCCTCATCGAAGGTCACCTCACTGAGTCTCTAACAACTTGCTAGACTCGCAGCCTGCACTCTATAGGCACGAGAAGAAGTCGAGTAACCCGTAAAGATCCCATCACAAGATCGTGACTCGAACTTATCTAGGTTCCTGCACTTGTAATAAAACACTTGCAACCAAACACACGAAAATGCGAGACGCCGGGTTTTCGCCATATCTCAACTCATAAGAAGTGCGATGCAAGAGTGCCCAAGAAAAACTCATAGAAACATGACAAGCAAAGAGTAGCAATTGCCTCACCCAAAACTTCCTAGGTGTAGAGTACTCATCAAGCATCGTCCCGCCATCTCGACTAAGGTACGGTTCTTCCTCTCCACAACGCCATTTTGTTGAGGGACGATGGAGACGAGAACCGTGCTCTACACTGCCTCACCACAAAACTCTCAAAGTAGGAATTCTTGAACTCGGTGTCATTATCGGTCTAATTGCTCGTAATGCACCCGGGAGCTCAACAGAAAGCCTACTAAAAGACCACGAAAAGAGTAAACGTCTCATCCTTCGAGGCTAAGAAGAACACCCAAGAATACCTCGAGAAGTCATCGACCACGACAAGTACGCACCACTTCCCTCCCATCGATCGCACTCTAGCCGGTCCCATCTGTGTCCATATGGAGCGATTGACACAGGTGCATCCGTCATAGTCATCAGAATCGAGGATGTGAAGCGAAGAACCATTTTGCCGTGCGGCAAGGAGCACAAACAAGATCCTTGACCATTTTGAGTTTGGCAAACCACGAATGAGATCGTGGCGCTAACTCGGTCGATGATCAAATCCTATATGACCAAGTCTCCTATGCCGTAAAGTCAAATCACGGATTCGAAGCAATTAAACATCGGAGAGGATCACGGAAGATCCGAAAAATCAGCACGAAAGATCCTCCCATAACGAGAAATCCATAAACTAGACTACCCAAGAATCAAGAATTTTGCAATTGTTTTTCTTAAAGCTCACTCAAACCGTCATCGGTAAGTGAGAGATCAAAGCGATTATATCGCAGCTTACTTACTAAGGCAACATCTTTTAAAATGAAGGAATCATTAATGCTCACAGTACCTTTAGCGATGACGCGCCCAAATGAAGCATCTCCGAAGGTGATCGCCTCATCACCGGAGCACGGGCTAGGAAGAAAACCAACGAGAATCTCCGGTCATATGACGTGAACAACCGAGTCTACAATCCGCACCTTTCCTTCCCAAACCGCGACCACGAGTCAAACAGAGTAAAGTCTCAAGATCGGGTGAATCAACGATGATTTTGGCACCCAATCTTTGAGTAACACGGCGAACAGATGAAGTAGTCAAGCAAGATCGACCTCTATCTACCCTACGCTCTCGTCACTCAACAAGTCAAAGATCTCACTGTTCTTTGGATCCGATCGCTATGGAAGAGCGAGTCGAAGTGCCGTACATCTTCGATCTCACTGAGTAGCTATCTCGAAGGAAAACGAGATCTACCCTCGTGACGGCGGAGTTACGACCAAAGGGAGCATGAGGACGAAAAACGTAAAACTCGGAAAAACCAAGTCCTCTCTTGCCCAAAATCATCGATGGCACAAACCTAGACCTCGTGTTGATCTTAGGTGCACTCAAGATCGGGGTGACTCAATGTTCCTAAGAGACTCAACACGGTCTCTTCGCGATCTTGGCGCGCTCAAGCAATGATCAACTAAATGTCCATCTTTACGATGAAGGTGCAATGATACTTCCTATACGAGAGGCCAAGCTGCAGTGGAATCACCTTGTTGTCGAAATCCTTTGAACAAAACCCACGACTTAAAATTTACTTTCTCGATCCCGGGCTTAGTTTTGATCACACCGGTGCTATGGTTTTGAGCACGACGGTGGATGCTTCCTCATATCCTCTCGGATATCATATCCTAGACCACGATTAAATCTGCAAATTTTAGATTTGTCTAGAATGAGATTGAGCTTCTTCTTGCCTCCTACAAACCTCTCGAGAGTGTTCATAAGATACTGACACTCCCGAAAGAGAGAGGTGCAAGAAGAGTAGGGGGAAGAAGGAACAGCAGAAGGTAAGGGAGCAGAAGAAGAACCAACAAAGAGAGGAAAGATTTGCTTGTGCACGACAAACCGACTTTGGGGGCATATCCTCATGCTAGCAGATTGGTTCACGTTACTAGGCGTCTCTACCAAACCCTTAGGCTTCTTCCCAGCACACACAATACAAGCAGATGATTGTGTCTCTAGAATGTCCTTAGTTAGTTTCACATATTTTTTATCCAATGCAACCAAATCACATTTTAGTTTATTACAATGACTGCAAGGCGAGCTAACAAGGTCCTTAGAAGCATCTTGAGCCAATTTGTTCTTGTGATCAATCATTTCTTGAAACCGCTAGATCTGAATCTAATTCAGTGATTAACTTGGGACAGCTTTAAACAAGAAACAATAGGCTCTAGTAGCGCCGCTTGAATTCAACAATTTTGTGTTACGCCTGCTTTAGGTTCATCTTGAGATTATTACAATTTTCACAAGTTTGAGCAGATCAAGCAACATGGTATAAAGACCTCTAAACGAATTGTCCTTAACCTCACATGAGGTGCAAGTAGTAGCCTCAATAGTAGTGGATGCAGGAGGTGCTACCCTACTCATCTCTAATTCAAAGAAGAAGGCTAATGTTTTCTACCTTAATCATGTCAAGTTCGGAGGACACACTATCATGCAAGGTCCTTAGTTTTTCCATGTCATCAAGCAAAGCACGACAAGTGTCACAATCATCATGGGAGGGAGCGGATGTAAGTAAAGTAAGCTCCGTGATAGTCTAGCTACTTCCTTCTCCAACACGTAACACTTAGCCCTAGACTTAGCATGAAATCTACCTAGCTTAAGAAAAGCATCATTAATTTGGTCATAAGTGGGACTAACCTCATCGAGTCGGAGTACAGCTCATTGTCGCTCGATTCGCCCGAGGCCATGAAGCACATGCCGAGAAGTTGCCGTCGTCCTTGGGATCATGATCGTCCTTCCCATCATCGTCGCTCCACCCCTCCACCTCATTTGGTGTCCAGTTAAATCGAGGCGGTGAGGACGCGATGGAACAACTTCTTTGCCTTCCCAAAGTTGCGGAACTTCTTCTTGCCTTGATCAGGTGCTGAGGGCTTCGTGTTGCGGTTCTTGTCGATGTAGTCGTTCTTGCTTGGACCGCCATAGTCACCTTTGCCCTTCCCAAGCTTGGGACGGTTTGCTCGGATGTGGTTGGGGCCACCACACTCAAACAAATCACAGGACCTCCTCTTTTACCATCCCTCCTCCTCTTGTAAGCATGAGAAAACTTCCGAGCTAGGAGGGCTAGCTGTTCATCCTCAAGTCGCTCTAAGCGATCATCGTTATGTCACAGAGAGACTAGGAGAACCCACGATTGACTCGTAAGAAGATCCAGTAGGATCAGTGACTAAAGCCATCGACTGTGACTTCGACCTTCGAGAGACAATGTCAATCTCGTGAGTCTTGAGACGCGAGTAAAGCGCATCAAGAGTCAGGGTCGAGAGGTCCGTGCTATCTTTGATGGTAGTCACTTTCATCTCCCAAACACGAAGATCAAGTGCGAAAGCATCATCGGCGTTTTCGAGTCGGGGTATGTAAGACCGACCGCTCGGAGGTTGCTCAAAATCTTGTGAAAACGCGAAAAGCACTCGTCAAGAGATTCACCAAACAAGCATCTCAAATTTTCTTGTATTCACGCTTGGCGGTCTTGTCGAACCGTCTTAACTCGAGTGGTGCCTTCATGGTATGCATCGAGGGTCACCCGGATGTCATAAGCGTAAATCAAATGAGAAATACGATCAAACTCATACGCTTAAACCACGAATGATTATGTTCCTTGCCTTAGCATTTGCCTCAACATCGCCATGTTTCCAAAGCATTGATGTTCTCATCGGCAGAACAAACAAATCTAACCTTCACCTTTCTCCAGATGGCATACCCCTGAGCCTGGATGTAAGTTTCCATTCGGCTCTTCCAGAAGGGGTAATCCAGACCATCAAAGACTGGAGGCTTGGTGGAATACTTGTCTGTTGCCATGGCTCAACCGACCGGTTAAGATCTATCAAGAAGAGCTAACCGGCTCTGATACCAAATGAAGGACCGAAATGGCAACAGAGGGGGGGGGGGTGAATGGTGCCTTAAAAATAATACTCCCCTTTACTGTATTTCAAACTAGCCTACAAAGATCTCTGAAGATCTAAAGAAAGTAAATGAAGCAAGATCAAACAATCAAAAACACGTTTCAGGCTGTTCTTCTGGAAATCGGAAGTTCCGGGCAGTAGATTGCGGAAGTTCCGCTATGTAGTTCCATGTATAGCGCGAAGTTCCGCTATGTACTTCCACGCACAAAATCGGAAGTTCCGATTATCCTGACCAAGAACAGAGCTCTCGGGTTCTTGCCCAAAAATCCAAACTACTTAATCTTGAATGCTCTTCTCAGGTCAAGTTTTACAGGACATCATCCTAAACACCATCTTGACCTTATGGAGAAGAATCGCAACCAAAGATTCAACAAACAAGCCAAAATCGAATTTCTTGAAGAAGGGGCAAGAAAGACCAAAACCAATAATAAGCGAGATTCTCAGATTCTTAGAGCATGAAACTTTGAGGAAGTAATAGCAATACCAAAACGATTCTAGATATAAAGTTTCATGCTATTTCATAAAACGAAACAAAATATATGCCAAAACCCTAGATATTCAACATGAACAGAGAGGGAATAAAGAGAGGCATAAACATGTAATCAAAGACTCAGAGTTTCATTGATAGACATCAAACGTTTACAAGTGGAAACACAGAGGAAAGATTACAAGAGATTTCAGTTCATCCTCTCAAAACCAACAAACTCTCAAAAAGGCAACACACACCCTTTTTAGAGCTAACCCTAATTTTCTATCAAAAGGTCTAACCCTAACTCCAGGGTTCTCCCCTATTTATAGCCTTTGCTAATGGGCCTCCAACCCATTAAGCCCGCTACACCCGAACGGAACCGCCTCCACTTTTGCCGCTTTGCGAAAAGACCCTTTCGCCCCTTGCGCACCTTCTGGAAGCCTCCCGTACACCTTGTTGTGCACGACTCGCAACCGCTTCAAGATTCGCGCCATCTTCGACACATCCCAACCGTTCTGACCTCAACGCCTCCTGCGCCTAGTCCGGTCCACGTGTCTCGCCACGACTCCATCTTGATGCCCTGCAGTCAACACAGACAAAAACACATCACATAGCATTGCACAATATCATAGCATCAATATTTGTATAAGACTCAAACTCATACAAAATCAAAATCACAATTTAACCTTCTCTCGCACAGATTCGACACAATCGGAAGTTCGATTTACCACAATGAAGTTCCGATTTCTAACATCCGATTTGTCGGGAATATCGGAAGTTCGCGCTCAACATCTGCGGTACTTCCGATATCCGAGCAACCGACTTTCCGGATATTTAATTCGATTTAAGTTCTCGAGAGAACACTCAATGTCGAGATATCGGACACTCGCTACCTTGTGCGGAAGTTCCGATTTCCTTCACCGAGAGCAAAACCGGATAAATCGAAGTTCCTATTTCAACACCTAGTAGTTCGATTAATCGAACTTCCGCTCCATACACAATGTAGTTCCGATTTCCCGACACGGCCGTAAATAGTCCAAACCAAAAACCTCAACTCTCAATCTAATCAACACACTTGTCAAATACTCATCACTCAGAGTGGAGGACCTCTCACATGGTCTCTCAAAGGTCCAGAACGATCATGGATGCCGGGTGAGGCCGTGTGACTCAAGCATGGTGCAGAATGGGCAAGATGGATCGAACGGGTAGTTCGGTGCAGCTGGTTGGATCAGGTGGTGCATAAGTCGGTGCAAGTCTCTGGGAGGTTTCGATGGGATTCGGACGGGAGAGACTGGCCGACGTGATGAGAGCCGCTGATCAACCTACACGTGGTGAAGCAGGCGAGTGCTTCAACAGTTATGTGTGAGTGGGTCCCATGTGTGTGTGGACCTTCATGGGAGCCCATTTGTGGAAACTCCAGGCCTCTCCTATAAATAGAAAGGGGGGAGAGGAAAAACTCCCCAAGCATTCATTTTGTCTCTCCAAGTCTTTTTCTAGGGTTTGGAGAAGAGAGGAGAGGAGAGGAAGGTTGTGTGTGTGCTCTTTGTTGAGCTCTTGTCCTCCTTGAGGGAGTGGCTTTGTAAGCAACATCTTGAATCAATCAATCCATTGATGTTTGCTCAAGTGTGAAGTCTCTCCTTTGTGTTCTCCTCTCTTTTGTTGATTGTGGTGCTTCCTTGATTCAAGTGTTTATGCTTGGTCTCTTGACCGATTTTATCTTGCTTTGATGTGTGGGAATACTCCTAGAATCATCTAGATCATCAACCCCCACAAGCAAGTCTTGAATCAAGATTTTCATATTTCTAGGGTTTGAGCACTTCTTTGGTAAAACCTAAATAAATCATTTATTTGAAGTGGATCTGAACAATCATTACTAGAAATAGGACACAAATATCCTCAGGGAGGTTTGCTCCAATTTTGGTCAAGTTTCATTGGTTGAATCAAAAGTTGGACCAATTTTCGTTTTGGATTTAGACTTTGTGTTTTGGTACTGGACTAAATCGGTCTGACCGATTTAGCAACGGCGGTCCGACCGCCCGGTAGCGGCCGGTCGAACCGATTCCCAACGGTCCGACCGTCAGTTAGCCACCGGTCCGACCGCTAGTCAACCGTCGGTCCGGCCGCCTGTCAACCGCCGGTCTGACCGCCAGTACTCAGACCGATCTTCTGAGATCACATCTCGGTTTGGGTCTTGTGGTTAAGGGGGTTATCGAGTTCAGCACAAGGCTTCCTCTGTGCGTTTACTGATCTTCTTAGCTTTCATAGTTAAAGGAGAAAAGTTCGTGTTGAATTTGATTAAGGCGAGAAATTTGAGAAATTGCCTATTCACCCCCTCTAGTCGCCTTTGCGGTCCTACAGTCTTTAATTCATTTGGGCGGTTCCTACCACCTACCAACCACTCTCGTGCACGACGGCACCCACCACTCTTTCCATCCGCCTAGATGTGGTACTAGCAAGTTGTTTAGGGTTTCGGGGAGGAAAAGCCAATTATCACAACACGCCAGTCATTTACCCACAATGACTGCCCAAAACCACTTTCATGATTAAAAGATGATCATGACATTTATTATCTCGGTACTTAAGCAAGACTAGCATGTCGCTTAAGTACAATCTATGCTAGTATTTACTGTATATTTACTAGGGTGACATGGAATAATGGATTCAATTATCAATGGATGGATAATAATTAACTAATCATCAAATGAGTGTTTAACTACCTTAAGCTTTAACATACATCTGATTACATAATTAATGCATGCAATTTTGATATTTTAAATAAGTATAATTTGCATAAAATGTAGGCTCAAAATGATCAAGGTATTGACTCGCCTTAGTTAAAGGCAGTAGTGTCATGGTATTCTTAAGCTTGATCGAAGTGGAGGTCTCCCGCATCTTCGAACCTTAATCGGGCAAATGTACCGGAAAAGGCACAATAGCAGAGAGAGTAAATAAATACAAAACCATAACAAATGAACTCCAAATTAAACAAAACTAGTGCCATTAGCAAGATCTTGAATTTAGAAAATTTTAGGAACAAGTTTCATAATTTTTGGAGTAATAACGAAAGAGATATGAATTTTTGATGCTATTCAAATGAATTTTTAATTGAAAAAAGAAAACCCAAAAAACCTTGTGCTGACATGTGGCATGTGAACAGTGCTTAGTCCACCGCACAGTGCGTGGACCTAGTCCACACGCACGGGTTCACAAACAGTGCTTAGTGGGGTCCACCTGTCAGTCACACGGGGGTGGGGGGGACTGTAGCTGGGTCCACCTGTCAGCGACGGCGCTGGGGGGTGTTAAGAGGACAGCGCGTGTGGGCGACGGCGTCGCCTCGTGTTCTCCATCGCGGAGAAAGCGAGGGGGAGGGAGAGGTAGAGGGAGAGAGAAGGGGAGGCGATAGGGCGCACTGGCGGCGTCGGCAAGGCGGCGGCGCGGGAAGGAGGGAGGGTGCTGGTGGCGCCAAGAGGAAGCCGAAGGCGGAGGCAACGACGCTCGGGAGCGGCGGATTCGGCAAGGGCGTCAGCGATCGAGGCGGCTCGAAGGAAGACGAGGGGAGGAGGTGGGGTTGGGAGGGGGAAGAAGAGGTGGGGCGCGGCCGGCTTAAATAGCCGGGGTGAGTCGGGTCTGCGGGAGGAGGCGAGAGGGGGTCCGGGCGGCCAAAGCCGGGCGCGGCGCGCTGGGAAGGAGGATAGGGGTCCGGGTGGCATGCGGCGCGGCACGCACGGGCGGGCGGCGACCGAGGCGGTGCGACCGAGCGGCGTGGCGCAGGAGGTGGGAGCTGTCGGCCGGGCGAGGTGGGCGCGCCGGGGAGGAGGGGAAAGGGGAGGGGGGGGGGCGGAGTGGGCCGGGCCGGGGGGAGCTGGGTCAAATCGGGCCCAAAACAAGGTATGGATGAAATTTTGATTTGAAAATTTTAAAACCAAAATCCAATTGTTTGTTTGAAATTCTGAGAATGTTACACCTGCCAGCTTGTTGATGAAATGCCAAAAATTCGGTGTAGGAAGATGTCCTGATGCGGTGCTGGAAGAAGCAGCGATCATAGAGTTCATAGAGGTGGAAGAAAGAGTTTCGGAAGTCATGGTTGATCAGATAGGCTCTGATATCATGTCAAAAGGAAAGCCAGAAAGCAAATATTGGCAGAAGACCCACACAGCGTTACTGCTGTATGTGCATATATATTACCGGCACCGGATGGTACTGTCACCAATTCGAAAAACCAGGGAATCAGGCTATTGCCGTGTTCAGCAGATACTCTGAATAATTACAGAATCAGTGAATAAGGGAAGCTAGGATTACAATGATTACATGCCATCTATACACGTATCTAGTATTGTAACACGCTGGATTGCTTTCTTGACGATAAGAAGTACTACTCCTAGCATGCATGCTTCGGGAAGCTTTTAACTACGTTCGAATGTTCTCTGATGTGATACGTGACCGTCTTCTGTTATATATGCAGGGCTTTGAAGTTTCCATGTTAATTTCTTCTCTCTGATGTTTTTTTGGAATGAATGACATGAGAGCTGCCATTATTGATCATTTTATTAAGATTAGGGGTAAAAACTGTACAAACAAAGAAGAAAAGAGGAAAAACTGTACATGGGTGCAGCCCACCTTAGAAATTAAAGGACAACAACAACACACCACACACGGGTAGAACCCTAGAACACGTAGCTAAGCATTACTAACACCGAATCCAGAGGTAAGACATCACCTATTACAACACTACGTACCGCAGCGAACTGGTCACTCGCACTCGAGCTCAACAACAACAACGCCGCAAGCAGAAGACGCCACAGACGTCCCCAACACAACACACCAACTCGTGGAGTGCGTAGAGCTCACCGTCACCAGACTTTCAACACCTTCACCTGCACGGTGCACACTGTACCATCTTGATGGGCCGCCGGCTCATCACACCGCTCTGGTGTTGACTGTTGAGTATACTGTTCATGATGCTGAATTAGACTCTGTTTGTCTCCATCGCTTGACCTGTTAGACTCAACTGGACTATGTTCTTGTGATCGTTACTTGGATGGTGGAATCCAATAGTTTTAGAACCTTGAAGCTAGGTACAGTTCAACCATTAATTATGCAGTGTCCAGAGGCCTAACCCTATGACCTGAGTTTCTCATTTTTGCCTTTTACTATTCAACGATTACCAGATCATGCCAGCAAATATTTGAATTTTCTCCACTGTTTCCTTTTGGTCTGATCGATCGTGCCTGGTAGCCACTGTCATGTGTGTTATCAGTTCTGCTTTTACTAGCATAACCGTGCATCTCCGTAGTGGTCCTGAACTTCACTTTCCAACGATGCATATGGCAATTTTTGAGCATTGGTGTCGTTTCCTTAGACAGCTTGGAGTTTTTATTACCGGGGAAGTACAGACTAAAAGAATCCTAGCTTGTACTACAATATTTGCAGGGGATAGTTGAGCATACAGAGAAGAATCTCTGCAAGTGGTTTAGTGCGCAACAAGCGGCCTATCGACATATCCTTTGGCTTAGCTATGTCCCGGCCCTATGGATGACTCCATTTAACATCATCAGGATGTGGTTGATCTTATAGTTGTGCGCCGATAAAGTGATTCATTTTATCGACCAATAATTGCAAGTATCCATCCAGTCAAGTTCACTCTGGTAGGAGTGCAGTCAACTTCGACTGCTAATATATGAAACAAAAAAATACTAGCTGGTTGTATACCCATAGACTCGTCCTCAAACGTATGCTCGCTTAGTATCGTAATTTTATAATTTTTTCACACACACGTTATTGTAAAATTTAACTAGCAGAGTGGCCCGCGTATTTGCGCAGCTAGCTGAATTTATTACATTTTTTAATATGAAAGATGCAACTTAGGTGGTTTAGATTTTGTTGATATATAATTCGAATTCTAAAGAGGTCAAGATCCGGAGACGTGGAGCGTCAACAGACCTAGCCCATATGGAGGGCCACGACGTAGTCCAGGGGTGCGGAACCCCCCCTTTGTACGGGTTCTTCTTCTTTTGCGGATTTGTTTCCGTCTTCGACTCGAGCTAGTTTTATACCACCATATATGCTCACTTGTAAGCCGCACAGAAGAGTTGACGGCTCAAAAAATCCCAGCGTTTTGTAAACACTTTTTTTGATATAGTGAAGATCGTTGTCGTGTGCCTGTGATTTTTTTTCCCCGAAAGGGTTTTCAACGTAAAAATCGGTGTCTCCTTGTTCTTGATCTACTTTGTTATTTGCCTGTCGATTTCTAACAAGTGGTATCAGAGTCACGTTCATTGCCCATTTCAATCGAGGGTTTGTTCGACATGGCGTCATTGAAGTATGATCTTCCGTTGCTGGATCGGGACATGCGATTCTCTCTGTGGCAAGTTAAGATGTGGGCGTTATTGGCGGAATCCAATCTAGATGAGGCGCTGGATGGTTTCGAGAAGAAGGCAACCAATACTTGGTCCGATGAAGAGAAGAGAAAGGACCGTAAAGCACTGTTCCAACTTCAACTTCACTTGCATAATAATATTCTATAAGAGGTACTGAAAATCACGTCAGCCAATGTTCTATGGTTAAAGCTGGAAGAGATATGCATGACAAAGGGTCTCACCAGCAAGATGCATCCCAAGAAAAAATATTCTTACACAAGTTGCAAGAGGTAGGTAATGTGTTGAATCATCTTTTGGAATTTAAAGAGATCATCTCTGACCTAGAGTTAATAGAGGTAAAATATGATAAGGAAGATTTGAGTTTAATTCTTTTGTGTTCTCTGCCTAGTTCATACTTAAATTTCAGAGATATCATATTGTATAGTCGTGATACATTAACCCTTAATGAGGTTTATGAAGTCTTGCATGCCAAGAAAAAGATGAAATATATGGTGTCTTCTGAAGGTTCTGGTTCACAAACAGAAGGCTTGTTTGTTCGTGGCAGGCAAAAGGAGAACTCAAACAATAGATCTCAAAGCAAAAGTTCAAATAGCTACAAGGACCGGTCAAAATCTAGAGGTAAGTACAAGTCGTGCAAATATTGCAAGAAAAGTGGGCACGATATATATATTTGAATTCTCCAAGTTGCAGAACCAAGAAAAGAGGAACAACACATATAAACCGAAAGGTATAACAAAAGATGAAGGTACTGCAAATATAGCTCGTGATTGTAGTTCTGATGGTGAGATGCTTGTTATTTCTGTTTTTACTGGATGTGTTGAAACTAATGATGAATGGATTCTTGATACAACCTACACTTTTTATATGTGCCCAAATAGAGATTGGTTTACCTTTTATGAGCCCGTCAATGGTTCTGGTTCTGTTTTGATGGGTGATGATTCAACATGTAAGGTAGCAGGCATTGGCTCTATTTGGATCAAGATATTTGATTACATCATCAAAACCTTATTGAATGTTCGATACAGTCTGAACATAAAGAGAAATCTTATTTCGCACAGTGCTCTTGATGATAAAGGTTACAAGTATTTAGGTAGAGGTGGAGTCCCTAAGGTCACCAAAGGTTCTCTTGTTGTAATGAAAGGTGACAAAAGGCTTCCAATGGCCTATATTATCTCCGAGGTACGGCAGTTACAGGTAATGCTACTGCTGTTTAAAAAAGGTTATCAGATTATGATACTACTAATCTTTGGCATATGCGTTTTAGGTATATGAGTGAACTTGACTTGGCAGAATTAAGCAAGAGATGACTTTTGGAAGGATATAGCATCGACGACTTGAAATTTTGTGAGCATTGCATCTTCCACAAGCACAAGAGGGTGAAGTTCAATACTTCGGTTCATATTACAGAAGGTATTTTGTACTATATGCATTCTAATTTATAGGACCTTCACGCAAGCCATCGCTAGGAGGTGCTCGTTATATGTTAACAATTATTGATGATTACTCTAGAAGAGTGTGTTCTTATTTTTTGAAGCATAAATCAAAAGCATTTTCATCATTTGAGCAATGGAGGACCATGGTTGAAAGGTAAACTGAAAAGAAGGTAAAGAAGTTTCACACTGATAATGGGATGTAATTCTGTTATAATGAATTTGAATCATATTGCAAGACTGAAGACATTGTTAGGCACTATACCGTTCCCCACACTCCTCAACAAAATGGTGTAGCTGAGCGTATGAACGGGACCATCATTTCCAAGGTCCGTTGTATATTGTCAAATGCAAGTTTACATAGGCGTTTTTGGGCTGAAGCGGCTTCCACTGCTTGCTATCTTATTATTCGGTCACCCTCTATTGCAATTGAAAAGAAGACTCCAATTGAGGTATGGTTTGATTCCCTAGTAAATTATTCATAATTGATAGTCTTTGGTTGTACTGCTTATGCTCATATTGATAATGAAAAATTAGAGCCTAGAGCTGTTAAGTGCATCTTTCTTAGTTATAAATCTGGTGTTAAAGGATATAAGTTGTGGAGTCCTGAAACAAATAATGTTATGATTAGCAGAAATGTTGTCTTTTAATGAATCTGGTATACTTCATGATAAACTTCCTATTAATGTTTCTATTGAGAGTGAGCAGAATTCAAGTGTTCAGGTGGATCACTTTGTTGGTTCAGGTGACACATCAGATAATGAAAATTTCATTGTTCATGATGCACCTATTGTTAAGCAACTATCACAACGGTTCATCGCAGTGAATAGGCCTAGGAGGGAGATTAATCCACCCAAGAGGTTGATTGAAGAAGCTAATATTGTTGCTTATGCTTTGAGTGTGGCAGAAGAAATTGAAGGTAATACATAACCTTCATCATACTCTAAGGCTATTAACTCCACTGATTACAATTAGTGGATAACTGCTATGAATGATGAGATGGGGTCACTTTAAAAGAATGACATTTGGGAATTAGTAAAGTTACCAAAAGAGAAGAAGCACATCTGTTGCAAGTGGGTTTTCAAGAAAAAGAAGGTATTTCTCCAAATGATGAGACATGGTATAAAGTAAGGTTAGTTGCCAAAGGTTATAACTAGATTCCAAGTATTTACTTTAATGAGGTCTTTTCTCCTGTTGTTAAACATAGCTTAATTCATACTTTGCTCAGTATAGTTGGTATGCATAATTATGAGCTGTAACATCCCAAGGTTATGTTACCAAAAATAAAATTAATAAAATTATTATTTTATTAGATTTTCTAAAATTCAAAAGAGTTTTATTGCTTTTCTTGAATTTTCAAGATTTTAAAAGTCAAAAATAAAATTTATTGAGCTTTCTATGTTTTTATTGCATTTAAAGTTGAAAAACAAAATTTAAATATTTTTTGGCATTTTCTGGAATTTTAAAATATTTTCCCTAATTATTTCAAAGCCAAAATAATTTCTGTGCAAAACTAAAATCCAAATTTTAGTCAGAAATATTTTATTCAAGTCCAAAATGACTGAGGCAATTTCTGTGAATTTTTTCATAATTTTTGAACTTTATTTCCTATTTTCTAAAGCCTAAATAAATGTAACACCCTGGCTATTCGGAAGTCAAAATGTTACCTAAAGAATCTACATACAACCACAATGCGGAAGAATTTAATCTGAACTTCTATAATCAATCGAAGAGTTCAATGGTAATACTAGCATAACAGGAATAAAGAACGAATCCATCAGCATATAAACAGTAAGAACTTTAGAGAAGCCACTAACAGCAATTACCAGAACTAAATAACAGGTAGTCTTAACCTTATTTATTACAGTTCCTCATTTGACAACTGAAAGACATAATCGAACTTAACAAGGAAGATGAATAATGGTGAACTGAGTGAAATATGCTTGACTAATCCCTTCCCACAAGGCCATCATCAACGTTCACCTAAATGAATACAGAAAGTAAGAATGAGTCGAAACTCAGCAAGTACCATACAAGATAAATCAAGCATAGAGTGGACAAGCCAACTCAATTGAAGTATGAACAATTCTTGGAACACATACATGTAACATCCCAATTTTCAGAGCTTTAAAAATCTTTTAAATATTAGTAGCAAGAAAATTCATCATTTGGATTTATTTGAATATTAGTTTAAAAAGCTTAATATGGACTTTAAGGACAAATTGATTTAATGTGCTTAATCCCAACATCA
Source organism: Hsuehochloa calcarea (assembly GCA_036346395.1). Classification (NCBI taxonomy): domain Eukaryota; kingdom Viridiplantae; phylum Streptophyta; class Magnoliopsida; order Poales; family Poaceae; genus Hsuehochloa; species Hsuehochloa calcarea. The sequence goes on along the minus strand of CM070610.1, from coordinate 62,426,551 downwards.
ACAATTGTCAAAACTATTTTATTTAGATTCTATATGCTTGGATATATTTTATAGAATTTTCTGGAATTTTTCCCAAGTCATTTGCTATTTTCTAATTGCTATTTGCATTTTCTGGATTTATTTAAAAGAAAAACCTATTTTAAATCCTTCGAAACGATCGGGCGAAGCCAAAGACTATTCCGGCCGCCACCATCTCGCCCGGCCGCGCTCGTCCGTTGGATGCTCGACGCGTGCCCTCATCTCCGATCGAACGCACGCGCTCAACCCCGCCTTGACCCGTTGGATTGTCGCCGCGTGGCTTCGCCCGCTGATCTCGCTCGCTCGCTCGCCCGCGTTCGCTTCTAGCCGTTGGATTTCCATCGCGCGCCGCACTCCACTCGCCTCGCTCTCTCGCCAGTGGGACCGCTACATGGTCGCTGCGTCTCGCGCTGGCTTTCTTTCCTCGCGCCGCGCGCTCGCCCGCCATTGCTGGAGCTTCAAGTTTATCCGACAAAACGGATTCAGTTGCTTATTCTTCGCGCCGACCCCGCCAAATCATATCTCTGGTTATTCCATATCCGTTTCAAACCAAATCAAACCCCGAACCGGTTTCAATCTCCGAAAATCTTGGAATTCAAAAACCCGGTTGTTTCGGATCCGATTTGGGGGTTTCCAAATCTCGGCATCTCCAGGTCTATAAATACTCCCTTAGCTCCGCCCGGGCCTCCGTAACCCTAAACCGCCACTCCCATCGCCCCGATCGCCCTAACGCCGCCGCATTCCAAGCTTTAGGGTTTTCGGCCGAACTTCTTCTCCGGTGGATTGCGCCTTGCCGCCGCCGCTCTTGCTCCACCGACAAGACCATTGTGATCGCAAGTCACAGCTACCTCGCGGCGCACCCTCTCGTCGCCGAGCATCGCCGAGCGCCCGTCCGACAAAACCCGAGCTCTCTCCGCCGCTTCTTCCCGCCACGGCCATCTCCGTCAACCCTGTGTGCTCAAACCGGTGCCCATGTGTGCGATTAGCCTCCTCTACACGATGGTATCACTCATCGCCGGCGAAGTCGCCGTTCACGGTGACCATCGGTCCCGAGCGCCACCACCGCCGTTGTCGCCACTCGGCGCCCGTCGGCTTTGGTCTTTGGTGTGGCGGCCAGCGTGGCGCCAGATCGCGCCAAGACACGCAGCGCGTGGCTCGTCCATCGCGCCAGTCTCCTCGGTTCGATGCACACTCGGTCCATCGTGAACCCGAGACCGACATGGGTCCCACTTGTCGCTTTTCTTTTAATTTTAATTTTTTCCGAAATTCTCGACGCAAGCATTGCGCAATAATCCGATTTTCCTTTATAAAATAATTCGGAAATTCGAGAAAATCCAAATTAGGGTTTTATTGATTTTCCAATCTTCCAAAGCCCATATCTTTTGCATCCAAGTCCAATTGAGCCCATTCAAATTTGTAAATTCATATAAAATTAAGATCTATTTAATGGTGAATTTTATTTGATTTTTGGAGTTTGTTTTGCCTCTGTTATTTATTTGTTTTGTTTCTTTTGTCTCGTTATGAGTAGACGTCGATACTTGGGAATTTTGCGTAAGAAGGAGCACCTCAAGACCAAGACCAATATCTAGATCTATTCCAAGGCAAGTTATACCTTTGATCATTTTGAACCCGTTTTCAAAATACTTTGTTTCAATGTATTGCATTCTATTTCAAGTATTTATTTAAATGCTTTTGGGTGTAGTTATTAATCCAAATTGTTATGCCACCTTGTCTATTGTATGCCATGATCTTTTGTCACCCTAGGTTGATTAATTATTAGTTGGTATTATTGTAGCACCAACGTGGGTTGGTTAGATACGATTAGACTGCTTAGCCATGCCACGAGTCATCATTTCATGTGAGAGTTGCAATTATAAACTTGACTAAGTGATTATGGAACCGTGTGATGAATCTGTGTGTCTTGGTGCTATTACTCGTTGATGGCATGTGTTGCACTTAATCAACAGGTGGGAAAAGATTTAGACTGAGGCAAGTGGTGGATTCTGTGTGAATGGTGGAGCTGTGTGCTTATTAAACTTTGTGATTTGGGTTAAACTGGAAGTCTTGCCTTAGTCAATTAAGGACTTAACTTTGTGCGCCATTGAACTGGGCCTTACTGTACGATCACATGCCTAGTATGGGCTGGGCCTAACTTAGTAAGTTATGGAGTCTTGACATTGACAACTCAGGTTGTATTTAAGCTATGTGATGGGTCGGAGGTGTGATATGTCACATCGCGGGACGGTTCATTGCATCCCCGCCCAATGGTGTGTGTCGTTCCAAGGCCGTGTGTACAAATTGACTGGCAGAAAGCACACCAGAGTGTCATTGTTTGAGATGAAGTCTCGAAAGGTTTTGTTGGGATCAACTCGATCCGGTTGGTTTCATCGTGTGGGTAAAGTGTACAACCTCCGCAGAGTGTTTAAACCAATCTATTCGAATAGCCGCGTCCTCTGCTATGGACATGCTCGGAATTTCACACGAGGGGTAGATTTTCATAAAACAAATGGGAAGGGTCATTTGTGTGAGATAACTTGTTCATTGTGTGAAAGAACTTGATTAGACTGTGTGTCCTTTGTGAAATCAATTGTTAACTTATTATTGTCTATTTGTTTTGAATTATGCTTTCAATCTATTATTTGTATTCAATTGCAAATGTTGCATTTCGCAAAATAACCACGTAAGCCATTCCTTTGGAATAAGCCATCATGTATAAATGCATTCGTGGTATGACTTATGAGTACGGTGTGTACTCACTCTTGCTAAACAAATCAATGTAGTGGAGGAGTCGTCACCGCTTTTGAAGAAGAGTTCTACGAAGGTTGAACGTTAGGGTCTTGATCCCATCGGTTGCTGTGGTAAATTGATGGGAGCCACCGAGTTTATTTCGCTTCACGCAGCTTTATTTCTTTATTGTCACCTTGCATGGCTTAATAAATGTAAAACTCGACCATAAGGTCCCAACAGCTATTTGTTATTCAAATGTACTCGTTTATTCTTATATTCGTTGTATGGATGTGATATTTCATCAATGTTGATACTGTGTGCACTAGCGTGATCCTGGACTAGTGCAGAATACACAGAGGGTCCAGATTTGCATATTTGGGTCCCGACAGAGGTGGTATCGAGCCATACCGATCAGAGGTCTTGACCCTAGTTAGATTGGCCGTTCTTAGTGAGTCCAAACTATTTTCTAAAGCAAAATTAACTTGCAAGATTAATTGAACTCCTTAACTCATCTCATGTCTCTCTTGACTCAACTATTGCTGAAATTCTTTCTCTCCCCGTTGTTTTAAAGTTGTTTTCATATCCTTGTCCATCTTGACAGATGCCTCGTCTTCAGAGTTATGGAGAGCGCAAGGGAGGACTTGCCGCCGAGCTTTGGAAGTTGCTACAAGTACTTGGAGGGTTCGATCGTCCATTGTACCGTGGCAATGCTTGGATCGTGAACGGCCGAGATCGTGGAGTGATCTGCCATTTGACCATCTACGCCAGGCAGCACACCAAGGCAAGCAAACCACTGCACATCTCAGCTAGAAGGAGTATTTGGATTGAAGCAATCCAGGAGTCTTCACGCCTTGACATCCTGAGGATCTGCAACATCTACTCTCGAGAGCTTCGTGACACAGTTTTTCGTTATCATCCCCGCACTTCCGACGTGGATCTTGCTGCACGTTTTCCGTCTACAAAAGGAGAAGACAATGCCACCGTCGTGCATCTTGCCCAGTTCGCCGCTGCTCAGGAGGAATCGTTGGAGTTAGCCGCACAGAGCCGAGGTACCTATGAGACTCTTCAGAGAGTCAAGAAAGGATCGCCATATTAGAAGAAACTCTTTATGGACGACACGAAGAAGACATCAAGAGGAAGACCTGAAGAAGTCGATGGACCGGTGAACTGTAAGAGCAGCAGAGGCGCAGAGCTGAAGCACCAAGAAGACTGCACTGTGGACACTCGCCCTATTGCACCATCCCGGACATCGGGATCGGGCCGCGAGGATGCCACCACTTTCGTGTCTACAAAGAAAGGGAGCACCGCCAAGGCTGCGGAGGCTATTTGATTGAGTAGTCTGCTCGCGTTGTTTGAGCTTAGCCGCTTTATGTCTTGAGTCGCCCTTTAGGCGGTAGTTTTGTGTGCTTAAGTTCGCCCTTATTTTTGTGTGCAAGTATGAGCCGCAAAGGCCCTTAGGCATTTGTTGCAAGCCATACTATTATCTTAATCAATATAAGAGTTTGATTGAGCTTTCTTAAAATATGTTGTTGGGTTTTACCTACCCCGCTTAGTTCTACAACTTATCTCGTGCTTGCTACCTTATCTAACCCTTGAGATTCACCAGATGGTTCAGACTCGTCAAGTCGCCGCAAGTGGTTCCGATACTCAAAGGTCGAAGGACGGAGCAAATCCCTGAGGAGCAATTCCACCACAAGCACCTTCATCGATCTGCGAATTTTGGAGCATTCATGATACTGCACTCAAATTGATGTACACCATGATGAATCGATGCAAGCCATGAATAACCGAACAACAACAATCAAGATCACAATGGAGCCCCGCTTGCTCATGGTCACAATGGATCATCCAAGTTGGCGGAGTTTATGAGAACCCGCCCACCAACCTTTTTCGACATGTCTCACCAAGAGAAGTCGATGATTGGCTTCGTGTCATTGAGAGGAAGCTGCGATCACCAATGCGGCGATCATGAAAAAGTTTCAGACGCCTCTCACCGATGGAAGGCATTGCCACGAATGGTGGGAAAACTTTGTGCAAGCGCATGGAACGCCACAAGATATTACTTGGGAAGAGTTCACAATCGCCGCCAGTTATCATGTACCGAAGGAATTATGGATCCAAGAAGGATGAATTCCGTGCTCTCAAGCAAGGAGGAATGTCAAGAATCGACACCTCAACAAGTTCTCTCAACTTGCTCGATATGTCGCAGAAGATGTCGCCACCGACAAGGCTCGTCAGTCGTTTTCAAAGGATTGAACATTGGACTTCAAGTCAACTTGATCGCCCACACCTTTCCCGATTTTCAAGAGTTGATCAACAAGGCTTTGATTCTAGAGGATAAGCGCAAGGAATTGGAAGATCATCGTAGCGCAGAATGGCTCAAAGAAGGAAGTCACCAACCCCACCGAGGGCAAGAATGATTCCACCGCAGTTTAGCCGCTTTCCACCACGCACTCGCTGACCACCCGCACTAACTTCAAGACTCGCCCAGCTTGCTCGTAACTTTCGCAACCCCGCACTACCAACCCCAATCCAAGAAGCAACCCACAAAATACAACCGAGTTTGCTTTACTCGCCGCCCCAGGCATTTCGCCAACCGATGTCCGCAGAATGGGACTATCACCCAAAGACGCTTCAACCTTGGGAACACACCACCAAAACACCAAGACAAGGCAACCATCAAGGAACTTCTCAAGCTACCGGTCAATCCGAGGAGCACCGCCATCGGTGGTCGAGGCCGTGTCAACCACGCCACTCTAGAGGAGCCCAAGAAGCACCCGACGTTGTAATCGGGTAAGTTCCTAGTAAATTCAAGACCGTGATCGCCTGTTTGATTCGAGCTTCGATTCGCTTGTTTCGGAATTTTGCAACTAAGAACAAATTGGAAGTTATGCATCTTAAGCATACTCTGTTAGTCCAATACCGAGCAGAGCTAAGTTCTAAAGTTGGATGTTTAGGAGCTAGGCTACTCATAGTGGAGTTGAGTTTCTAGCCAACCTAATAGTTCTAGACACTCGCACCATAGATGTCATCCTTGGTATGGATTGGTTATCCAAACATAAAGCGATGCTAGATTGTGGTCAAGAGCCGTGACAATTGAGGATACCACAGAAAGAAAGTAGAATTTCTAGCCACCTCAAGACGTGATGGACATTTGGTAGTCAACACCAAGACGGTTTCTTTGGAAGACGACTGTAGTCGAGATTACCGGATGTATTTCCGTAAGAGTTACCAGAATGCCACCGACCGTGACATTGAGTTTGTCATCGATCTAGTGCCGTGAAACAGCACCAATTTCAAGAGACCCTATCGGATGCGGTCGATGAACTTGTGGAAATGAAGAAAGATAGAAGAACTCATGGAGAAAGGTTTTGTAAGACCTAGTTCGCCGCCATGGGGAGCGCCAGCTTTGTTTGTCAAGAAGAAAGATGGAAGTATGAGAATGTGTATCGATTATCGTTCTCTCAACGGTCACCATCAAGAACAAGTACCCATTGCCCGTAATAGATGATTTGTTCGACTGGATGAAAGGAGCGGAGTATTCTCCAAGATCGATCTACGATCAAAGTTACCATCGCTAAAGATTTGTCCTAAGGATGTACCAAAGACCGCTTTCTCAACCCGTATGGACATTTTGAGTTTTTAGTCATGTCTTTGGATTGACTAATGCCCCGCCTATTTCATGAACATGATGAACAAAGTATTCATGGAATATTTGGATAAGTTCGTGGTAGTATTCATTGATGATATTTTGGTATACTCAAAGTCGGAAGAAGAACATACAGACATTTGAGATTAATCCTAGAGAAGCTCAGAGGACATCGGTTGTATGCCAAGTTTAGCAAGTGTGACTTTTGGAAGAAGAAAGTTGATTTTCGGCCATGTAATGACAAACCAAGGAGTAGCATTGACCCGGAAGGTTAAAGTCAGAATGAATTGGGAGCAACCAAGACGGTTACTCAAATTCGTAGTTTCTTGGGAATGGCAGATACTATCGTCGTTTCATTGAAGGGTTCTCAACGATTGCTAAACCTCTTACGCAATTGTTGAAGAAAGAGAAGAAGTTTATTTGGACTGACTTGTGAAGAAAGTTTTCAAGAATTGAAGAAACGCTTGACTTGACCCAGTGCTAGTTTTGCGGATATTAGTAAGGATTTTGATATCACCGTGATGCTTCGCGCAAGGATTAGGATGTGTTCTTATGCAAGAAGGAAGAGCTCGCCGCTTATGCGCCAAGGCAATTAAGGCCTCATGAAGAGAATTATCCTACCCATGATTTGGAATTAGTCGAGTGCATGCCTTGAAGATTTGGCGCCATTATCTCATCCAGAATCATTGTGAAGTCTACATGCATCATAAGAGCTCAAGTACATTTTCACTCACCGATTTGAACATGAGACAGAGAAGATGGTTGGAATTAATAAAGGATTATAATCTTGGAATCCATTACCATCCCGGTAAGGCCAATGTAGTTGCAGATGCACCGAGTCGTAAGAGCTACCGCAATGCTCGAAGTAAAAGAGTTGTGTTCGAACTTCAGAGGAATTCCGAAGCTACACTAGAAGTTGTTCCTAAGGATTTGTGGCCAATTTGGAAGTACAACTACTCGGAGAAACAGATTCGTGAAGCTCAACCTAAGGATTACGAGTTTGTCGATCTCAAGAAGAAGATGTCGAAGGAAAATTTAAAGACTTCACCATAGATGATCGGATATACTGTGGATCAATGGACGATTCGTACAGGATATTGATGGATTAAGACGGTGATTCAAGGAAGCCCATGACTCAAAGTATTCAATTCACCCCGAAGCACTAAGATGTATCAGATGTTAAGAATAAGTTTTGGTGGCCAAACTTAAAGCGAGACGTCGCAGAGTTCGTTGCCTTATGCGACGCGGTGTCGAAAGTAAAGGCCGAACATCGAGACCGCAGGATTGCTACAACCGCTAAAGATACCGTAATGGAAGTGGGAAGAGATCGGTATGGATTTTATTACCGGATTACCCAAGACTCAATCAAAGTTATGATTCGATTTGGGTAATAGTGGATCGCTTGACTAAGGTTGCCCATTTCTTGCGGTCAAAACCACTTATTCAGAGACCGCTTGGCGAGTTGTATATGTCAAAATCGCTACCGCACGTGTGCCTAAGAAGATAGTGTCGATCGAGGATCTCAATTCACCTCTCGCTTTTGGCGTAGTCTACATGAAGCCCCGAACTCATCCAATTTCAAGATCGCTTATCATCCATGCATGGATGGATGATCAAAGAGTCAACCAGATATTAGAAGATATGTTGAGAGCCCGTGCCTTAGCAAATGCTACCGGTTGGGATAAAAGTTTACCGTATGCGAATTCTCGACAACAACAGCTTATCAAGCCGTTTGTAGATGTCACCATTTGAAGCTCAGACGGTCGTGCTCGCAGAACTCCGCTGAATTGGTCGAGACAAATGAACGTGTAGTGTTCGGGCCGATATTATCCAGAGGCCAAGAACAAGTTGCTATGATCGAGAGAGGTTAAAGATAGCCCACCTGAGCAAAAGAGTTATGCCGATAATCGCTGCCGTGACCTCGACTTTGAACCAGAGGATTTTGTGTATCTTCGAGTTACTCCGCCAGAGGTGTTAAGAGATTCCACACCAAAGGGAAGCTTGCTCCAAGGTATGTGGGTCCATTCAAGGTTTTGGAACGCCGTGGAGAAGTTGCGCATCAGCTTGGAGCTACCACAACAAGCAGGAGTGCATGATGTCTTTCATGTCTCTCACCAAGAAGTGTCTTCGTGTGCGGAAGAGCGCACTCGCTGAGTCAATTGAATCAAGGAGGATCTCACGTACAAAGAGCACTGTCAAGATTTTGATGTCGCAGAGCGCCGCACTGAAGCAAGACTGTTCGTTTACGCAAAGTCCGGTGGAGTAACCACTGAAGGAGAAGCAACGTGGGAACGTGAAGAAGAGTTAAAAGCCGAGTTCCTAGCCTTTTCTCTAGCTAGCCGTAATCTCGGGACGAGATTCGCTTAAGGGGGAGGTTTGTAACATCCCAATTTTTGAGCTTTAAAAATCTTTTAAATATTAGTAGCAAGAAAATTCATCATTTGGATTTATTTGAATATTAATTTAAAAGCTTAATATGGACTTTAAGGACAAATTGATTTAATGTGCTTAATCCCAACATCAACAATTGTCAAAACTATTTTATTTAGATTCTATATGCTTGGATATATTTTATAGAATTTTCTCGAATTTTTCCCAAGTCATTTGCTATTTTCTAATTGCTATTTGCATTTTCTCGGATTTATTTAAAAGAAAAACCTATTTTAAATCCTCGAATAAGATCGGGCGAAGCCCAAGACTATTCCACCAAGGCCATTTATCTCGCCGCCGCCTCGTCCGCTGGATGCTCGACGCGTGCCCTCATCTCCGATCGAACGCGACGCGCCAACCCGCCTTGACCGTTGGATTGTCGCCGCTGGCTTCGCCACGATCTCGCTCGCCGCCGCTGCTTCGCTTCTAGCCGTTGGATTTCCATCGCGGCGCCGCACCCACTCGCCGCTCTCTCGCCAGTGGGACCGCCATGTGGTCGCTGCCTCGCGGCTTTCTTCTCCTCGCGCGCGCGCCTCGCCCGCCATTTTGGAGCTTCAAGTTTATCCGACAAAACGGATTCAGCTTGCTTATTCTTCGCGCACGACCCGCCAAATCATATCTCGGTTATTCCATATCCGCTTCAAACCAAATCAAACCCGAACGGTTTCAATCTCCAAAATCTTGGAATTCAAAACCCGGTTGTTTTGGATCCGATTTGGGGTTTCCAAATCTCGGATCTCCGTGTCTATAAATACTCCCTTAGCTCCGCCCGCCTCCGTAACCCTAAACCGCCACTCCCATCGCCCGACGCTCTAACGCCGCCGCATTCCAAGCTTTAGGGTTTTCGCCGAACTTCTTCTCCGGTGGATTGCGCCGCCGCCGCCGCTCTTGCTCCACCGACAAGACCATTGTGATCGCAAGTCACAGCTACCTCGCGGCGCACCTCTCGTCCGCCGAGCATCACGAGCGCCCGTCCGACAAAACCCGAGCCTCTCGCCGCTTCTTCCTCGCCACGCCATCTCCATCAACCCTGTGTGCTCAAACGGTGCCCATGTGTGCGCATTAGCCTCTCTACACGATGGTATCACCATCGCCGGCGAAGTCGCCGCTGTCGCCGGTGACTATCGGTCCCGAGCGCCACCACCGCCGTTGTCGTCACCGGCGCCCGGTGTCGCTTTTGGTGCCGGTGTGGTAGCGGCGTGGCGGCGCCAGACGCCAAGACACGCGCGCGGGTCTTGGCCCATCCGCGCCAGTCTCCCTGGTTCGGCACTCTGGTCGCGTGAACCCGAGATCGACAAAGGTCCCACTTGTCGCTTTTCTTTTAATTTTAATTTTTTCCGAAATTTCTACGACGCAAGCATTGCGCAATAATCCGATTTTCCTTTATAAAAATAATTCGGGAAATTCGAGAAAATCCAAATTAGGGTTTTATTGATTTTCCAATCTTCCAAAGCCCATATCTTTTGCATCCAAGTCCAATTGAGCCCATTCAAATTTGTAAATTCATATAAAATTAAGATCTATTTAATGGTGAATTTTATTTGATTTTTGGAGTTTGTTTTGCCTCTGTTATTTATTTGTTTTGTTTCTTTTGTCTCGTTATGAGTAGACGTCGATACTTGGGAATTTTGCGTAAGAAGGAGCACCTCAAGACCAAGACCAATATCTAGATCTATTCCAAGGCAAGTTATACCTTTGATCATTTTGAACCAGCCAAAATACTTTGTTTCAATGTATTGCATTCTATTTCAAGTATTTATTTAAATGCTTTTGGGTGTAGTTATTAATCCAAATTGTTATGCCACCTTGTCTATTGTATGCCATGATCTTTTGTCACCCTAGGTTGATTAATTATTAGTTTGTATTATTGTAGCACCAACGTGGGTTGGTTAGATACGATTAGACCGCTTAGCCATGCCACGAGTCATCATTTCATGTGAGAGTTGCAATTATAAACTTGACTAAGTGATTATGGAACCGTGTGATGAATCTGTGTGTGTGTGCTATTACTCGTTGATGGCATGTGTTGCACTTAATCAATGTGGTGGGAAAAGATTTAGACCGAGGCAAGTGGTGGATTCTGTGTGAATGGTGGAGTGTGTGCTTATTAAACTTTGTGATTTGGGTTAAAATCGAAGTCTTGCCTTAGTCAATTAAGGACTTAACTTTGTGCGCCATTGAACTGGCCTCTTCTGCACGACCACATGCCTAGTATGGGTCGGGCCTCGACTTAGTAAGTTATGGAGTCTTGACATTGACAACTCAGTTGTATTTAAGCTATGTGATGGGTCGGAGGTGTGATATGTCACATCGCGGACGGTTCACGCATCCCCGCCCAATGGTGTGTGTCGCTCCAAGGGTGTGTGTACAAATTGACGGCATAAAGCACACCAGAGTGTCATTGTTTGAGATGAAGTCTCTCGAAAGGTTTTGTTGGGATCAACTCGATCCGGTTGGTTTCATCGTGTGGGTAAAGTGTACAACCTCTCGCAGAGTGTTTAAACCAATCTATTCGAATAGCGCGTCCCCTGCTATGGACATGCTCTGAATTTCACACGAGGGGTAGATTTTCATCAAACAAATGGGAAGGGTCACCGTGTGTGAGATAACTTGTTCATTGTGTGAAAGAACTTGATTAGACTGTGTGTCCTTTGTGAAATCAATTGTTAACTTATTATTGTCTATTTGTTTTGAATTATGCTTTCAATCTATTATTTGTATTCAATTGCAAATGTTGCATTTCGCAAAATAACCACGTAAGCCATTCCTTTGGAATAAGCCATCATGTATAAATGCATTCGTGGTATGACTTGCGAGTACGGTGTGTACTCACTCTTGCTAAATAAATCAATGTATGGAGGAGTCGTCACCGCTTTTGAAGAAGAGTTCTACGAAGGTTGAACGTTAGGGTCTTGATCCCATCGGTTGCTCGTGGTAAATTGATGGGAGCCACCGAGTTTATTTCGCTTCACGCAGCTTTATTTCTTTATTGTCACCTTGGCATGGCTTAAAAATGTAAAACTCGACCATAAGGTCCCAACAGGTTATTTGTTATTCAAATGTACTCGTTTATTCTTATATTCGTTGTATGGATGTGATATTTCATCAATGTTGATACTGTGTGCACTAGCGTGATCCTGGACTAGTGCAGAATACACAGAGGGTCCAGATTTGCATATTTGGGTCCCGACATACATGAATGAATGGAATGAATACATGAATGAATGGAATGAAAGGATGCATTGAAGGAATGGACTGCTCAACAGCTTATACCGGTATAGCGAGTGACACACCCATCGGTGCTCACTTAAGCCCGTACTTAACAAAGTCCGGGGATCCAATCACCGTATGAAGAACGTTTAATACGGGTGTCCGAAATTGCCCACATTGGAGTGGTGGGTCTTATGTGCCCATATTGGAATTGATGGGACTTAAAATTTTTCACTTCCGTGGTCAACATGAAACAAATGCGTGAACGGAATGAACTTCATACAATGAACTCTTATCACATCATAATGAAGAAATATAAATGGCATACGAACATGAATAGCAAGACTAACAATTCATCCACACACAATCTTCACCATTCATTATGATAAGATAAGGTACTTGCCTTCCGCGCTGTGACGTGTTAGGAGGCAACAAAGGTGCCCCTCCACTCACCGCTTCACCGCCTACACAAATATTTATTCGAAATAAGGATAACAAGGTAAGACAAACTACAAGTTTCCTACCATAACCCTCTAACTATCCAACACAATCAACGGGTTCAAACTGACAATCTAACTAATCAGCCAGATTACACCTACAAGCATGCAGTACAATAAAAACTATAATTAAATATATGTAACTCGGAATGACTTGAAACTAGTGCTCAATGAATCATAACGAACCAGGCTATGAAACTCTAGTTGACGGGGTTCTCTGATTATGCAAAAACAGTTGGCTAAACAGCCGTTGAAAACAACTGACAGACATCTATCCAGATTACAGAACAGCAATAGATAAAATGGCATAACTTTCATTCTACTGATCCAATGGAGGTGATCGTTATTAACCTGAAATCATGGTGAAATTATCTTCAAAAACCGTTTTGGGTGGCCGTCTTGGATCTGACTCTAACTAGATCAAAACCGAGGAACAAGCCGACAGTCCCCAATTCTCAGACAGACAGAACAGCGCGCGGTTAAAATTTCATAACTTTTGATTTCCAACTCTAAAAATTATTTTCTTTGTCAACTTGGAAAGCTTACTGAATTATTTACAACATTCATTTTGGGTAGCCTTTCTGATTCGGCATCTAAATAATTCATAATGGTCAGACAAGAAAACTGCTAAATCCCGTCAGCTCTCTTGAATAGTCGCACTAAAATGATCATATCTCCTTAACCATAACTCCAAATCAGATGATATTGGTGCCTAAATAAAGCTAAGACCAAGGGATACAACTTTCTAAGAGGTGGACATATCAGAAAAAGTACGGAATATACCCAAATCTGACGAACAAATCTGGCGTAGGGGGAAGGAGAAAGTGGCGCACGACAGGGAGGAGGGTGGCGGCTCCAAGTGGGGGAAAGGGGGAAGGGGGTTTTGCGTTTTTGGGGGAAGGTCATCCCCCCTTTGGTCAGCCCCCTCTTGGGCCACATGGGCCGTGGCCCAATGCCTAGGTTGTCGGGAATTCGAGGAAACCCACTTAGATCACTGAAAATTGTAATCCCTGTTTAACTCTTTCTCCCGAATACTCTCCTATTCGTCCGAATAAATTTTGGGGTATTACAATGAATTACCTGAATTATTTAAATCGCTAAATCATTTTAAAATCCAGGAACAGTACTTGTGTCGAATCTCCTCCCTAAGAGCCCACCTCACCTTCCCTCCCTCCCTCTCACTTCCACGCGGGCCGACGTCGTTAGTCTCCCCTCTCTAACTCTCATCCAGCCCACTTGTCATCCCCGTCCTCGCCTTCGTCTTCCTCTCACGAGCTAGAACGCCTCCATTCTCGGTTGTTTAAGCGCAATAATGTGTCTGTTCCTAGTCAAGATCATGCACAATTATTGCTATGATCACCTTCCACTCACTTCCACACTCAATCGATAGTTTCTTTACCATTTAATCACATTTCTCTTTACCGCCACATTGGTCGAAAACGCTCATGCATGTTCTTGTCGTTTCGGCTACGCTCTTGCCCTATAAAAGGCGGCATGGCCTTCGCATTTCTCCCCTCATCCCACTCCCAACAACCACAACCCCTCTACTTATCTCTAGTTGCCAGAATCGAAGCTTGAAGCTCCTCCGCCGCCAACCCTAGAAATGTCGAATTCACCGCTGACGTTGATGCACCGTCGCGATTTTTTGCACCAAAGAATTCGTCGTCCCATGTTCTATCTGGTGCGTGCACCATTTTTGTAAGAGAACCCTGGAACCCCATCGCCACCATAACCCGTACCTCCCCGCTGTATTTCTTCCTCGCCGAATTACAATTTCTCTCACTCTCTCACCGCGAAAGTGTACACCAGGTTCACCGCGTCACCCTCTTCATTTTGGTACCACCCATTCGCATCGCCGTGGCGCGTAGCGCCAGTGACCATGGGGACCCGTGCCCCTCCGGTAGTCGAAACCTTCCGACTAGTCGAGCCTCCTTCCGACCAAGAGTCAAAACCTCCTTTCGACAAGGTAGTTGAAACTCCTTCCGACCAGGAAGTCGAAGCCCCTTCTGACCAGGCAGTCAAAATCCCTTCCGACCTAGTAGTCGAAACCTCCTTCCAACCACCCTGAGCCCTTTCTCATCCACCCGATTCTATTTCATCATTTCATGTGATTTCAAAACTTTCGGATGTTCGTTCTCCTTCATACGAACTCCGATTCTGTCGATTCAAATTCGTCTAAATTCCATATCTACCTCCCAGAACCAAAAGTTAATTTATTTAGAGTTTATTTGAATTTTCTTTGAATTTGGCTTGTTTTCATGTATAGATTTTAACGACTTCAGAGAACCGGATTTCGACGCCGTTTAAGAACAACAACTAATTGAGCAAGGCAACTTACATCTTGGATCATATTTGATCTTATTATTTCAAATTATGTAAATTCTTTTTTAAATTATTATTGCATGCTATTTCTATTCAATGTAATTTAAATACCTGCTTTGAAATTTTAGTTATTCCCATTACCATTGTATAGTCCACTTTGTTATTGAATCAAACTTACCTTGATACCTTAGATTAAAATCTAATTTATGCAATAGTATGAAAAAAAATATTTTGGGAAAAATTATGCTTTACCATGCTTAGACCTGAAATATTTGCTTTGGGAATTTACAACAAAAAATCAAATGTTCTTTAAATGTTATGCATGGTATTGGTGTGTCATGGAAGTTTATAAATGTAACACCCCAGCCCAACACTGAGCCTAGAATGCCACCACATTACACTTTAAACTAATAATTCATGACACACTATAAAATTACATCACGAAAACATCAATAATCATATCGATGGATCACAAACGAACATGTAAATATGGATCAAGCGACAATAAATAAGCAATGGGAATTATAACCAGGCAAATAATCCAAAGCAGCATCAACCAATGAATCCAAATTAATAAAGCAAATAGTCTAGTCCAAATGATATCCTAAACATTATTCAATAACTAACATGTCCAAGTGTAAACCAATACTGAATGAAAAGATTATTATGGCGAATGATCATGTGTTGTCCATGTGCTCTACTCGCTCTCAATTACGGCATCCTCGAAGATCACCTAAAAACAACAGTAGAGCAAGGGTGAGTCCACGACTCAGCAAACACATCATATACAACGAACAATAATAAATCAACAAAGATTCAATAACTTCATTATCATCACGCACTTCCATTCACATTCTCATTTATCAATCTCAAATATCAATGCAACTCTATTCTATATGTCCACATGCACTTCTTTTCACAGATATAATGGATAGCGTGAGTGAATGCTCATGACAACATTCACTCTCAAGCCCGTTCCTCCTCAAGGATCGGGGACCTCCTCCACTCCCGTGGAGTTGTGATCAATCAAGATCACCTTCTCATATGCAAAGATGCTTATGAATGCAAACATGCAAACTCCATCATAAACATCATATCCAACTTTTCATCATGCTCATCATCAAAGATATAAACATACCAATTCATTGTTTGCAATTAAACCAAATAAAAGCACAACAATAATGGTAATAGAAGATAAAGAAAACAAAGGATCGATCATTGATCGCCGCTCACCATGCACTTGCCTTTACTAGCAGCGACGCACGATTTGGCTAGAAGACGGCAACAAACACGACGCCTCTCCTACATTAAATACACCAATTCTCAATACAAACTATAGCAACAAGAATCACAATCAATATACATCGCTCTTACACGTCCCCAAATATACCACGTTACGCCGGTATCGAAAAGCTACCCATTGCTGTCCGGTTACTAAAAAGAGCGTAACTTTTGACTCGAAAGTCCGATCACCACAAACCACCCCATTATGGATTCTTTATAAAATTATCCACCTTTTCTTAGATTACGAAGACTTCTAATTAAATCATCTAACCCTCCGTATTTAGCTCCGAAAGCCGATCTGTCCGCTTCGGAACAGCAGACTTGCTAAATTCATAACTTTTGTTTTATCCAACCAAAATGCGCGTTCTCAGATTCTACAGAACCATTGGACAATTATCTACAACTTTCATGTAGATCAAAAACTCTAATTAAGCCATTTACTATTTTTAATCTACAGTCTACCAAAACAGCGCCGAAAGACGTTAACCCTAAAAACAGCGGCCTTTCGAAAAACATAACTCTAATTATACTCGTCCGATTGACGAGATAAAATATGCTAAAGAAAGCTATCGACAATATCTACAATTAACTAGTAGATGATATATTCAACAATCGCCATTACGATACCCGAATAAATCGTACAACAAAACAGCGTAATAAATAGATCTATTAATCGACCTCTCTATTTAAATATACAAAATCGAGAAAAATACTAGATCGTTACCCACTCAATGGCGTACTGCAAAGGAATTGCTGGCTTCGCTCGGCGACGCCGCAATGGCAGCAAAGATTTGGCAAGCAAGATCGCAGAGAACCGCAGAAGAAGAAATAAGAAACAAAGAAGAAGAAACTTTGCCTGGTCACAAGAAACAGAAACTAAGAATCGGCAAGCAAGATCGGCAAGACTTGGCTCGGCTTCTCGCGCAGCGCAGTTGGCGGCGCAGGGAAAACCGCAGCAGCAAAGAAATTCCACACGCAAGAAGCAGGCAAGCGGCAGGCGCCAAGCAGGCACGTGGAAAAGCTCTCAAGATGATTCCACGCAGCAAAGCAAAGCAAAGCCGGCAAGCCGCAGCAAGTCTGTGCAAGTAAGAAAAAGAAAACAAGTCAAGTGCGGGCCGAAAACAAAAGGTCGCTAGGGTTTTTAGAAAAACTCCACAAATCTATTTATAGCTCATAAAAATTCCGAAAATACTATTTTTCATAAATCCCTTTTATTTAATTACGCAAAAACCCTAAATGCTTTAATTACTTAACTTATTATTTTTATTGCTATTAATATAATTTTCAGAATATTACATTCTACCCTCTTAACGGAATTCGACCCTAATTCTACTCGCGCTCTACTCAAATAAAAACTACATCACTGAAATTAAACAATCAAATAACACGCACTGACGTGAACAACTCCGGTATTGCTCGCGCATGCGAGACTCCAACTCCCAAGTCGCCTCTCTCTGATCAAAAGGCCCACAAAGACCTTGACGATACCAACGCCTTGTGCCTCAAAGACTCGCTCCGACCTCTCCGTATCGCGCTACGGACGCGACTCAACCGTGAGGTCTTGCTCAATAGTCGCCGCTCTAATGAAACCTTATGCTCGATCTCTCAAAACTTCTCAACATCGAGACGTGAAACACATTGTGAACTCCACGCATGGATTCGTGAAGGTCCAAACGGTAGGCTAACTTCCCAATTCTTGCAATAATCGAGAACGGTCCAACGCACTCGGGCTAAGCTTCCTTTGGTACCGAATCGGACAATGCCTTTAGTGGGAGACACTCTCAAGAGCACCGTCACCCACCGCAAACTCCAAGTCACGCCTCCTCAAATCAAGATAACTTTTCTCGTCTACTCGAGTCGCTAATGATTCGCCTCACCATGGCCACACGCTCAACGGTCTTCTCAATCCAATCCGACCTAAAATTGCCTTCTCTCCAATCGCATCCCAACAAAGTGGCGATCCGCACTTCCGCCATAGAGAACCTCAAATGGCGCGGCTCTAATATCGAATGGTAACTATTATTATAAGCAAATTCGCAAGTGGCAATCGTCCTCCCAACTACCCTTCCAAGATAGAACACAAGATCGCAACATGTCCTCCAAAGTCCGAATAGTACGCTCGACCGCCCATCCATGCTGTGGGTGAAATGTCAGACTCAAAGTGAGCTGGTGCCCAATGCACTCGCAGACTCTCCTGTAACTTGAGACAAACTTGGCCCTCGCTGTAAATGATGGTCTTTGGCACACCATGCGCCTTACTATTTCACGCACATAAATAGGAGCTAGATCACTCCGAATTTGTCGTATGGATAGGGATGAAGTGCGCAGACTTGTCAATCGATCCACCACTACCCAAATCGCATCCTTCCTCCGCGTAACGAGGCAACGCCACCACAAAATCCATAGAGATATCATCCCAAGGCCACTGGGGAACCTCCAAAGGCTGCAATAACCCTGCAGGACGCTTGTGCTCAGCTTTCACTTGCTGACAAACACCGCAAGAAGCCACATAATTAGCAATGTCCACCTTCATTCTTTTCCACCAAAAATTCTGTTTCAGATCTCGATACATCTTAGTCTCACCAGGATGAACTGTGTATGGAGTGCGATGTGCCTCCCTCAAAATATCATCCTTGACCTCCGCCTTTTGTGGCACACAAAGACGGCCTTTAAACCTCAAAGTACCAGAATCATCCATGCTAAAATCACACTCTTTACCTCCATCCAGACGCTTCCTAACCTCCTGTAATAACCGATCACTCTGTTGTGCTTCCCGCACACGGTCTGGAATAGCTGACTCAAGAATCAACTGAGTCTCAACATGTGATGTGCCCGCATAACAATAGGATGTACCCATGCGATCAAAATCAGCAATGAGGCAATCTAGAGTAGCGGGAGTCGCCTTACGACTAAGAGCATCTGCAACAACATTGGCCTTGCCTGGATGATACTGAATAGAAAGATCATAGTCCTTGATCAACTCCAACCACCTCCTTTGCCTCAAATTCAGATCCTTCTGAGTGAAGATATACTTGAGACTCTTGTGATCTGTGAAAATATCACAAGGCTCACCGATAGATAATGCCTCCAAATCTTGAGAGCAAAACAACCGCAGCCAACTCCAAATCATGAGTGGGATAATTTCGCTCGTGCTTCTTTAACTGCCTCGACGCATAAGCAATCACCTTACCGCCTTGCATGAGAACACACCAAGACCCACTCGAGACGATCCAAAAGATCAGAACCGCTTTCCGGCTCGGAAGAGTGAGAATAGGAGAGGTCACCAACCTGTCCTTCAAAATGCGTAAATCGCGCCACACTCATCACCCACTGAATCTCACACCTTTTCGAGTAGCCGAGACATCGGCTTGGCAATGATAGAGAAATCCTGCACAAAACGCCGATAATATCCAGCTAAACCCAAGAAACTCCTCACCTCCTTCACACTAGTCGGCCTCTTCCAATCCACTACTGTGGAGACCTTACTAGGATCAACAGCAATGCCCTGAGGGTTAATCACATGACCCAGAAAACCCACTTCAAATCCGTAACTCATACTTCTTCAACTTAGCATAGAACTTGTGCTCTCTCAAAGTATCTAAGACCAGCCTCAAATGTCGCTCATGATCCTCATTGGTCTTGGAATAGATAAGAATATCATCAATGAACACCACCACGAAATCATCTAGATACTCGTGTAACATATTGTTCATGGTCTCCATAAAAATGGCAGGTGCATTAGTCAATCCAAAAGACATAACTTTATACTCATAATGCCCATACCGTGGAGAAAGCATCTTTCTACATCTCGCTCACGCACACGGATTTGATTATACCCCGATCGAGGTCGATCTTGGAGAATACTTGAGCTCCATTCAACCGATCAAACAAGTCCTCAATGCGGGCAATGGATATTTGTTCTTGATTGTGACCGCATTAAGCGCACGATAATCAATACACATACGCCAACTCCCATCCTTCTTCTCTCGGAATGTAACAGAGCTCCCCATGGCGATACGCTACGCTGATCAAACCTTTAGCCAACAAATCATCCAATCGCTGCTTCAACTCGTCCCGAAACGGACGTGCTAATCGATATGGAGACATCGAGATGGGACGAGTATTAAACAAGATCAATGCGAAACTCCACGCCTCGCACAGTGGCAAACCCTAAGCTCACCGGGAACACATCCGGTAATCACCGACCACCGGAATCTCCTCAATCTGCGGCCACACTCGCTTTCAAAGAAGAGCTAAAAGAAGCCGATTTTCCATCGCACGACGACCCGAACAATCCAACCTAATACAGAAGAGAGCGCGAGGCGCACTTCCCGAAGGTCAAAGTCTCCCAGACGAGGTCGACAGAGACCGTTTCTACGTAAACAAGATATCACGGCTCGATAAGAGTGCAACCAATCCATACCCAAGATAACATCGAACGGCTCCATTTGAATAACTATCAAATTCGCCGTGAACTCCTCTCCATCAATAATAATAGAACACCCTGACAAACAAGAGAACTAGCAATAATACCCCGTGAGAACTAACTAACACCGACCGAGAAATCCATCAGATACTCAAGTTCGCTCTCCTAGCAAACGCCGACGAGACAAACGAAAAGGTAGCCCCGAATCAAAAGGACTAAAGCATCAAACGAATCCACAAGCAAAGTACTGCCACCACGTCAGACGACTCGCGGACTCACTGTGGGCATGGCGACACTCTGTGGCGCCATGGCGAAGAAGACGATGTCGGGCGGCGAGAGCCCCAACAATCTGTTTGTGGCGGTGCGGTAAAGCCGGTCAGATACCGATGCGGTGTCAAGGTGGCGGCCGCCAGAGTACCTCGCCGAGGCGCCTAAGCCAAGGAAATGGCATCGCCGAGGAGCAAGCCATCATCCGGATAGATCCTCGAGCAGACCCATCAAGAAGAAGAAGATGGCACAGCTCCCACTTGATCACGCTTAGCGGGTTCGCGACACACCCGCTCCTTGTGACCGTCGGCCACACCGACGGCAATCACCCGCCAAGTGCATTCAGCAGTCACGGTGTCCATCACCGCACTTAAAACAAAGCATGCCCCGCCGGGACAGACGAAGAGCCGAGTACCGCAAAAGGATGAGGCGCCAAGAAGGAACGGCCTCGATCGCTAGACTGAAAGATCGCGGTCCTCCTTGAATTTCTTGAAAGCCGGCATTGAATGCACCCACTTCCATCAAGAGCTCCTCCTCCGTCACCACCGAAGTTTACCACCCACAGAGGCTTTGCCGCCTTTGTGAGTCGTGATCTCCAACTCCATGCCTCTAGCTTGCTCCACAACAGAGTCAGAGTCACAGAGTGGAGTAGCTCCCAACACATGTCTGCACTGCACTGAGACCCGACGGAACCTCTTGGCTTTCGAAGATCATCGCTCACATCAAGGGACAAAGCGAACCAAGTTGTTGAACTCACTCATACTCAAGAATAGACCTCTTCCCCGAGCAAAGGTCGCCAAGGCAACCTCCATCTTCTCAACAAAAGAATAGGGGTAGAATTTCCCTTGAACCGATCAACAAAATCCTCCCAAGTGATCTGGTCCTCAAGACAACACGCCTCCCACCAAATATCCGCTGCCCTTTCAAATTAAAGGCTACAAACGGACCCTCCGAGGTGAAGACATCTCTAAAGCTCCAAACCGCTCTCCATGTAGCGCAACCACCACCGCTCGACCGGTGTGCCCGACCACAAACGAATCAAACCTCAACCCCATCCACTCGGTGACATCCGCGTCAGAACCGGTGGATGTGCGACAGAGCAACAACCGATGCCGCAAAGAATGTGGATCGCCGGCTACCGCTGACGAAGAGCACGGATCTCTCCCACCAACTCTCTCAAAGAAAGCGGGGTCTCATCTTGGACCACAACCGAGGCGGGTCAACAAAGAACCCCTCGCCATCGACTAATTGCTACAGGAGGTGGCTCCACGGAACCTCGCCGCGACCACGACCTCCACGCATCGCGCCACCACGACCACGCCCTCTACCCCCGGCATAGCTATCAACCACAATCAACGATACACAATGAGTTCAAAGCTCAAAATAAACTCATCCATCAATAACATCATAACTAAGCGTAAAACTATATTCGCACTCTCTCTAACCCATCATGCACTAGTGTGTCAAATTTTAGGTTAGTTAACCATTAGCAAATTTTAGTTGTTTTACTAAACTAAAACAAATTTTAACAATTTTAGTTTGCCTATGTTGTTAATCTATTCACCACGGACCTAAAGCCCGCCTCGATACCAATCAGTAACCTCAAATTTCAACACCGAGCCTAGAATGCCACCACATTACACTTTAAACTAATAATTCATGACACACTATAAAATTACATCACGAAAACATCAATAATCATATCGATGGATCACAAACGAACATGTAAATATGGATCAAGCGACAATAAATAAGCAATGGGAATTATAACCGTGCAAATAATCCAAAGCAAAGATCAACCAATGAATCCAAATTAATAAAGCAAATAGTCTAGTCCAAATGATATCCTAAACATTATTCAATAACTAACATGTCCAAGTGTAAACCAATATTGAATGAAAAGATTATTATGGCGAATGATCATGTGTTGTCCATGTGCTCTACTCGCTCTCAATTACTAGATCCTCAAGATCACCTAAAAACAACAAGAGAGCAAGGGTGAGTCCACGACTCAAAGAAACACATCATATACAACTAACAATAATAAATCAACAAAGATTCAATAACTTCATTATCATCACGCACTTCCATTCACATTCTCATTTATCAATCTCAAATATCAATGCAACTCTATTCTATATGTCCACATGCACTTCTTTTCACAGATATCAGATAGCGTGAGTGAATGCTCGCGACAACATTCACTCTCAAGCCCGCTCCTCCTCAAGGATCGGGACCTCCTCCACTCCCGTGGAGTTGTGATCAATCAAGATCACCTTCTCATATGCAAAGATGCTTATGAATGCAAACATGCAAACTCCATCATAAACATCATATCCAACTTTTCATCATGCTCATCATCAAAGATATAAACATACCAATTCATTGTTTGCAATTAAACCAAATAAAAGCACAACAATAATGGTAATAGAAGATAAAGAAAAAAAGGATCGATCATTGATCGCCGCCTACCATGCACTTGCCTTTACTAGCAATGCGACGACGATTTGGCTAGAAGACGGCAACAAACACGACGCCTCCTACATTAAATACACCAATTCTCAATACAAACTACAGCAACAAGAATCACAATCAATATACATCGCCTTACACGCCCCCAAATATACCACGTTACGCGGTATCGAAAAGCTACCCATTGCTGTCCGGTTACTAAAAAGAGCGTAACTTTTGACTCGAAAGTCCGATCACCACAAACCACCCCATTATGGATTCTTTATAAAATTATCCACCTTTTCTTAGATTACGAAGACTTCTAATTAAATCATCTAACCCTCCGTATTTAGCTCCGAAAGCCGATCTGTCCGCTTCGGAACAGCAGACTTGCTAAATTCATAACTTTTGTTTTATCCAACCAAAATGCGCGTTCTCAGATTCTACAGAACCATTGGACAATTATCTACAACTTTCATGTAGATCAAAAACTCTAATTAAGCCATTTACTATTTTTAATCTACAGTCTACCAAAACAGCGCCGAAAGACGTTAACCCTAAAAACAGCGGCCTTTCGAAAAACATAACTCTAATTATACTCGTCCGATTGACGAGATAAAATATGCTAAAGAAAGCTATCGACAATATCTACAATTAACTAGTAGATGATATATTCAACAATCGCCATTACGATACCCGAATAAATCGTACAACAAAACAGCGTAATAAATAGATCTATTAATCGACCTCTCTATTTAAATATACAAAATCGAGAAAAATACTAGATCGTTACCCACTCAATGGCGTACTGCAAAGGAATTGCTGGCTTCGCGCGCGACGCCGCAATGTGCAAAGATTTACAATGGCAAGATCGCAGAGAACCGGCAAGAAGAAAAAAGAAACAAAGAAGAAGAAAATTTGCTCGGCCGAGCAAGCAACAGACCGGCAAGAATCTTGGCAGCAGAGATCGCAAGACTTGGTTTCTCGCACGCAAGCAATTATGGCGCAGGAAAACCGCAGTGAAAGCGGCCTCCACGCAGCAGAAGGCAAGCGGCAAGCAGGCGGACCCGCAGGCATGTGGAAAAGCTCGGCACAGATTCCACGCAGCAAAGCAAAGTGACTTTGAAAAAAATCAAATCAAATCAAAAACTAGTTTGGACTTGGGCGAATTGGATAGTTGTTGGGTGCAGGTTTATGCGTGGGCTCAATTCGGGAATGGTTGTGGCCTAGGGGTTATTTTAGAAGTCACCCAAGTCAGTTAAGTACCGGTCTTTGAGCCGCATATTGCTAAGCCCCATCGTACTACCACAAGTCCAGAGTTAGGAGGACTAGGCTAAATAATTTGCAATATTCCAATGTTAGCTGTGCCATATTGATGTGTGGGTGTCGGTTAGACAGTATTCCCACATGGCGCAAGAGGGGGATTCATTCCGGCAGATGGTTCAATCCAAAGGAAGCGAAACCTTAGCGAGACATAACTACTTTGGAATGGTGCATTGTAAAGGCCTCGTAATAATCACTCAGTTGCACACCATCGGAAGTGTGTGAAGCGGGCATTAAATATTGATTATTTCTTGTGGGTAAAGTTGTACCTACGCAGAGTGTAAACTTTTGAATAGGCATGTCTACGGTCATCGAAATGCTAGCAAAACCACTCAAAGTTAGACTTTCATTTTGATTTCAAAAGATTTTCATAAATGATCTTGGATAGTTTATCCAATTGGAAAATTGGGCGGTTTGCCATGCGATAGTAAGATATCCATCACCATATTTCATGTGGAGGTTATGCTACAATAAAACTTGAGAATTTATAAAATGAATTTTAGTTATAAAATAACTACTTTGGAACTTAGTATAAATATATAAAGAAAACATTGCTTGATGCAAATTCAACCAATAAACATTCCTTTGATATATCCATGCATGTATTATAATATGTTATTGGGTGTAACTTGCAGGAGCACAACTGTCTGTGCTCACCCTTGCTTAATGCAAATAAATTTCAAAGGAGAATGACTTCGCTACCGGTGTGGATAGCGATAATTAGGCCGCTACCCCAGTCGATTGCCTGTGGCAGATTAGCTGGGCTCTACTACTTCTTCATCGTCTTTCGTTGTGTTCTTTATTGTTAGCTTGTAAGTCTTTCTTGTAATCAACTCTGATATTTTTTAATAAAGTTATGTGAATTATGGATGTTACCATATTTGTTTACTATGTGAACTAGCTACTGGTCATGAGACTAGTTCATAAATATACAAAGGATTTTGGGGTGTTACTCCTGGGTCCTACAGAGCTTCAACAGTTAGATGTTAAAACTATATTTTTACATAGGGAGTTAGAAGAATGTATCTATATGGATCAACCTGAAGGTTTCATTGTTCCTAGAAAAGTGAACCATGTTTGTAAGTTAAAGAAGTCTCTTTATGGATTGAAACAATCTTCTAGGCAATGGTATAAGAGATTTGACATCTTCATGCTTTCTCAAGGTTTTAAGAGGTCTGATTACGATACTTGTGTTTATTTGAAAATTATCAATGGTTCAGCTATATATTTGCTCCTATATGCTAATGACATGCTGATTGCGGCAAAAAAATAAAATAGAGATAGCAAAGTTAAATGCACAATTGAGTGGTGAATTTGAGATGAAGGATTTAGGTGCACTAAAGAAAAATTTTGGCATAGAGATATCTAGAGACAAGCACTCTGGAAAATTATACCTAAGTCATGTAGGGTATACTAATAAGGTTCTTCGTCGCTTTAATAAGCATGAGGTTAAACCAGTGAGTACTCCATTAGCTGCACATTTCAGATTGTCTTTAGCTTTATGTCCACAGTCAGATGATGATGTTGAGTACATGTCTGGAGTTCCATATTCTAGTGTAGTTGATTCTCTTATGTATGCCATGGTTTGTTCTTGTCCTGATTTATCACATGCACTAAGTGTTGTTAGTAGATTGATGGCTAATCCTGGTAAAGAGCATTGGAAAATAGTTCAGTGGATTTTCAGATACTTGCGTGGTACATCTAATGCTTGCTTACAGTTTGAAAAATATAGATATTGATTTATTGGTTTGTTGATTCTTATGATGCTTGTGATTTGGACAAGAGAAGGTCGCTTACAGGTTATGTGTTCTCCATTGGTGGTTGTGCTATGAGTGGGAAAACAAGTTTGTAGGCCACTGTAGCTTTATCTACAACTGAAGCAGAGTATATAGCTATTTCTGAAGCATGCAAAGAAGCTACATGGTTGAGAAGTTTATGCACTAAGCTTTGTGGAGATACTTCTTGCATTACTATGTTTTGTGATAGTTAAAGTGTTATATACCTTATAAAGGATCAGATGTTTCATAAAAGAACAAAGCATATTGATGTTAGATATCATTATATTCGAGGTGTCATTGCTCAAGGTAGTGTTAAGGTATGCAAGGTAAGTACTCATGATAATCCTGCTGATATGATGATAAATCTAGTTCAAGTTACTAAATTTGAACTTTGCTCAAGATTGGTTGGTGTTAAAGTTTAGTCCAAGTGACTTTCAGCGCACGGTGGTTATTTATTGTTGGAGAAGTTTTTTTATGCTACAAAGAGGGAATTCGTCTCAAGGTAGAGATTGTTGATATGTGATCTGAATTCTAAAGAGGTCAAGGTTTGGAGATGCGGATCACATCGACAGACCTAGCCCATACAGAGTGCCATGACGTAGCCCCCGCGGTACGGATTCTTCTTCTTTTGCGGATTTGTTTCCGCCTTTGACTCGAGTCAGTTTTATGCCACCATATAGCCCTTTGTAAGCCGCACGAGAAGAGTTGACAACTAATAGAAATCCCTTCATTTTGTAAACACTTTTTCTGATATTGTGAAAATCGTCGTCGTGCACCCGTGTTTGTTTTCCTGAAAGGGTTTTCCACGTAAAAATCAGTGTCTCACTGTTCTTGATCTACTTTGTAATTTCTCAGTCGATTTCTAATGATCTTTTATACAACATTAAAGATATATTGGCCTTTTGAAGTGATAATAAAATTTTGAATCTAAAACACAACTCAAGGAAACATAATTGAAAGATAATGCGACTACTACAGAAAAGCTCATCACAGACGGTTCGTAACAGTCATCACAGACGGTTTTTGAACCGTCTGAAATCTTATGTCTGTGATAACAGGCGGTTATCACATACGGTTGAAAAATAATGTACGATAGCATTTGTTTTTATGATGTGCGTGTATATCATGTTTCTGCACATTGTTTTTCTATTCTTCGTTTTTTTCTCATCCAAACCATAGCGGATCATGTTTACAGCTTCAACCCAGTTTACATGCTTACGGCTGTACTTATCCTAGAGTCCACATGAATACATGTGTACCTTTAATTTGCACGCGTGAGGTCCGCATGCATGATGTTGCCTTGCCTCGAATCCTCATAATTTTTTTATGCGCAATTTATTATGGACTTAGACTTAAGCAAATTTCAGCCGACTTAGAAACAACATATTCGATTTATTACTTTTGCAAGCTACTACCATGGTACACTACACTATTTCCTCTGCTAACTTTTCGGAATTCCATATGAATTTTGTTATAGTTCCAAATTCAAAGCAAATGTTGGCTGCTATAACATGAACCCACTACAATTGACGGTGTAGATTTTATCCTTTTTACTCCAAATAATGTAGTGATTTCCATCCCTTAGCAGAACTCCTTCAAGATGGCCGTGGGAAGGCCCTTGGTGAAAACGTCGGCGTACTGCGAGGTGGTCGGTACGTGAAGAACGCGGACCTCACCGAGAGTGACGCGGCCCCGAACAAAGTGAAGGTCAATCTCGATATGTTTCGTCCGTTGGTGCTGGACATGATTAGTTAAGAGGTAGACCGCACTGAAGTTGTCTCACAAACAACTGTGGCTTGTTGAAGAAGGCGATGCAGTTTGGCGAGGAGTTGACGAAGCCAACAGGACTCGACGACGGCGTTGGCAACGACGTGGTACTCAACCTCGGTACTGGAACGGGAGACTGTCTACTGTCGCTTGGAAGGCCACGAAATGAGGTTATGCTAAGAAAGATATCGTAACCCGATGTGGACTTACGGGTGTCGGGGCAGCCAGCCCAGTCGACGTCGGTGTAGGCAGTAAGAGAGGTCGGTGAAGTCCGATGGAGTTGTAAGCCATAGTCGATGGTGCTCTTGAGGTAGCGAAGAATGCGCTTGAGGAGATTGGCGTGAGGCTCGCGTGGATCATGCATGTGAAGACAAGCATATTGCACGGCGTAGGCGATGTCCGAATATGTGAACGTCAGGTACTGAAGGGTGCCAGTGATGCCCCTGTAATTGGTGGCATTGGCCACCGGTTTGCTGGCAGAGGGGAGCTTGGAGCTGGTGTCGACTAGTGTGCTACAAGGGATGTAGTTTGTCATGCCTGTGCGGGCAAGTATGTCCTTAGTGTATTAACGCTGAGAGAGGAAGAAGTCGAAGCCGGTGTGATGTACGGAGACACCGAGGAAGAAGTGCAAATCGCCGAGGTCCTTGAGGGAGAATTCGCTGTGAAGTGAATTGATCACTTGGCGAAGTAGTGTCGGTGAGGAGGCAGTGAGGACAATGTTGTCAATGTACAATAGGAGGTAGACAATGTCCGCGCCATACCGATAGATTAACAGTGAGCGGTCTGCCTTGGAAGTAGAGAACCCAAAGACACAAGGTAGGTCGCAAAGCGACTGAACCATGCCTGTGGGGCCTGCTTGAGCTGTATAGGGACCTGTTGAGGCGGCAGACATGTGAGCTCTGTGCGGTGTCGACGAAGCCAGCGGGCTGTTGACAGTAGATGGTCTCGGCGAGTATGCCACTGAGGAAGGCATTGTTGACATCGAGCTGATGCACGACCACTCGTTGGCGAGCACAATGGTGAGGATGGTGCGCACGGTGGCCAGTTTAACAATCGGAATTAATGTTTCATCGAAGTCAACGCCAGGTCGCTGGTTGAAACTGCGGAGGACTTAACGAGACTTGTATCGATTCAAAGAGCCATCGAGCTTCAACTTGTGTCGAAAGATCCATTTTCCTGTCACAACATTAGCACCAGTGGGATGTGGAACGAGCTCCCACATGTTGTTTGCGCGTAAGGGGTCGAACTCATGCAGCATGATGAGATGCTAGTTCTCATCATTGAGCATCGTGCGGTAGGTCCGCGGGATCGGCGAGGGAACAACCACATGTAGGTTGAGCCGGTCGACGGGAAGCTAGAAGCCATGTTTGCCGCGGGTTGTCATGGAGTCTTCGTTGACAATTGGGGCAATGGGCACAACCAAAGGCTGCGGGGGCGCAGCAGTGGCGTCGGGCACATGCGGGGGCTGTGTGGGCGCAGGTGCGGTATCATGTAGGGATGCGGGAGCGTGCGCGGGGGGGGGGTGCGTGGGACCAAGCGCAGGTGCTGGGGCGAGGGGAGTCATAGGTCGTGCGATAGGAAAGGGAACAGGCGCGGGTGTGTGAGCGACGACTGAAAGGAAGGCAAAGTCAGAGGGCACCAACGGGTTAGGTTGCTCGGATAAAGGAAAGGAAGATTCATTAAAGATCACGTGACGAGAGATGATGATTCGATTTGTGGAGAGGTCGAGGCAGTAGTACCCCCTATGGTGTATAGGATAGCCGAGAAAGATACAAGGCATGGTGCGTGGCGCAAGTTTGTGCATGGCGGTGGCTGAGAGATTAGGGTAACACCTACAATCGAAAACACAAAGATGAGAGTAGTCGGGAGGTGAATTGAAAAGAGCTTGGCAGGAGATGCCGAAATTGAGTATTTTAGTGGGGTGGAGGTTGAGAAGATATGTGGCGGTGTGGAGAGGTTTGACCCAATATTAAGGTGGCATGCTTGCTTGAAATAGAAGAGAGCGGAGAATGTCGTTGGTAGACTGGATGATGTGTTCTTCCTTACTGTTTTGTTGGGAGGTCTGTGGGCATGACATGCGGAGGGCAAGCCATGGGTGAGGAGGTGATGGCGCATGGAAGAGTTGCCAAATTCGCTGCAATTGTTGCACTGAATGGCACGAATGAACGAGGAGAATTGAGTGCCGACATAGGCAAAGAAATTGTAAAGAGTGGTAAAAACATCAGATTTAAGACGAAGGGGAAACATCCATAAGTAGTGTCTAAAATCATTTAGGATAACGAGATAATACTTGTAGCCGGAAACACTGAGAATGGGCGAGGTCCAAAGATCACAATGTATTAAATTAAAATCTTTATTAGTGCGAGTGGATGAAGGAATAAACGGGAGATGCACATGTCGGTCTAATTGGCACGCATGGCACAAGATATCTATGAAAATTTTATTACATGAAATATAGGAAGCACTAGCAAGATGTGATAAAGCTTGGTTGCCGAGATATCCAAGACGATGATGCCACACTGTAGAGGATGGAGTTGTAATGGAGAAGGCGCAAGGAGCAGGAGGCGGCCAGTGAAGGGGATAGAGGTCGCCACGACAATTGCACCTTATGATTATGTTCTTGGTGTGAAGATCCTTTACAGAAAAACCATAAGTGTCAAAGTTAACAGAACAGTGGTTACCTAAAGTGAATTGACGAACAGAAATAAGATTTTTTATTAGAGACAGTGTCACAATAACATTATTTAACCAAAAAAAATGATGAGGAAATTTGAGAGAGGTCTTACGGTATGGGTGATTGGGAGATGAGACCCATTGCCGACCATAGCGTATGGAGATGCAGCGGAAGGGACACGGGAGAAAGAAGAGAGATTACCATATTCCGAGGTCATGTGTGTGGGCGCCCTGGAGTCCATGTACCACTCAGAAGATGGTGGTGCCAGCGTCATGGTGTTGAACGCATGCATTAGTTGGTTCTGGTCCCAAGACGCGGGCGGAGCGAAGGAGGGAGGTGCAACCGCGTATGCTTGAGCGCCGGTTTGTGCAGGTGGCGGGATGGTGGCGGTGAAGGCGCCAGGCAGACGTGGGCCAAGGAGGCCATTGTTGGTGGGTCAGGGTGCTTGTCTAGGACACATCTGGATGTACCCGGCCCATGGGTTCTGGAGCAACGGATAGGGGACGGAACCCTTGCCGCTATTGTTATTGGAGTTCCTGATACCGCCACTGATGTTGAAGGAGATATCGCTTCCAAGGTTGTTGGTGTGATAGCGGTTGTAGGTGGAGTATTTGCCGCCGCCGCTGTTGTTGTGGTTGGAGTTGGTGCATCTCGATTGTCCGCTGCCGGCGGCATTGGATGAAGAGCCACCAGAGGTGCTCTTGAAATTGTTGACGATGAAGGCCTGGGGTGGGGAAGACTCAAGCCCTATCGTGAGTTCTTTGAGCATGAGGGTGGAACACGTCTCAAGAAAGGACGGCACAGGGCGCTGCCTGGACAACAACGTGTGCATGTAGGAGAGGCGCAGGCTCAACCCGCGCATGGTGTTGAGGACGAGACTCTTATCGACGATTGGTGTGCCCATGGTGGTGAGTTCGTCGGTGAGAGCCTTTTGTTTGCGATAGTAGTCGGCCACGGACACGGAGCCCTGCATGAGCCCGTATAATTCTTGCTCGAGGTAGATAGCGCGCGTCTCAGCGTTATCACAGTAGAGACCTTCGATGCGCATCCAAAGGGTGTACACGGAAGACGAGGAGTCTATTACCTTGGCGAGGAGCTCATGTGAGATGATGACGTAAAACCAAGAGCGTACGAGGGTGTCGAGTCGAGTCCACTGCCCGTCCGGAGTCGAAGAGGAAGACTCGCAGATGTGGTCATCGAGGGTGTACTTCTGGAGGGAGTCCTCGAACACCACACCATTGGGCATAATTGCCCACCTGGAGGTTGAGGGTGATGGGGATGAGGAGCTTGATGTTGGAAACATTGACCGCTTGTGCCCACAACGCAGTCTTGCTTGCGGCGTCTTCTTGGGCTGCGGCGGCTAGGGCGGCAGCGTCAAGTGTACCCGTCATGACGGGAGGAGAAGAGAAGGTGGGAGGAGGAGATCAAGATCATAACCTATCTGATACTTTGAAGGCTTATAGTAATGTTGCACTTGATGGATTCATTGGTGTACAGGGATATATATACAATGGTGATGCTAATATGAATACATGCATCAACTGCTAATATGAATACATGTAGTAACTCATATTAATCTCCTGGTTGAACCGAAACGTCGCATGCACATGCATGGTAGGCTAACATATGATGTCATCGTTTTCTATTGTTTTTTGCGAGTGTAATTGTGCGGAGCTAGTAACTTTATCTCTTAAGTCCAAACCAAATCCTTTCCATGACCACATCTTGTCGGGAAAAAATGTCAATAAATCGAAACATGCCATGAAAATAAGAGGAAGCAAAAGGCTTAGTTTACTTTTTATCTTTCCTCGTTCCTCAACTAATAGATAGTTATGGCTCTTTTCGTGGCCTCAATCTTTTAGCATGCATATAATAAATTTTCACCTT
Organism: Hsuehochloa calcarea; assembly: GCA_036346395.1. Taxonomy (NCBI): domain Eukaryota; kingdom Viridiplantae; phylum Streptophyta; class Magnoliopsida; order Poales; family Poaceae; genus Hsuehochloa; species Hsuehochloa calcarea. Next base: position 62,393,841 of record CM070610.1, on the reverse strand, counting down.
GCTCCTCTCGCTTAGACGCCATCATGTTATATCGTAAGCAATTCGATCCCGTATTGTTCAATCACACTACCGTGTATCTTGCGAACGTGAACTCCCTGTTGCTAAATATTCTAATTCAAGTTCAACGTTATGATTCCTGACAAAGGATGGTTTTTAGGCGCGGGGGGGAGTTAATTCCAAGTGATAGCCAATTAATTTCTACTGCTGAAAATCAAATCCTAGCCTACAATATGTTTGGATATGTGTGCGCTTTAGTTGTTCCACGGTGATACGATGGATGAAAACTTGACTTGTCCCTAAAAGTGCACCTAATGTATAAACACCCTCAAATGTCAATATATAAGAACATGATCCTGGTGTCCTGGCGACATGTGAGTACCTCTTAACTTTGTGTGCCTTGTGTTGTAGTCGGACTCGGGATAGATAAGAGACAAAGCAGGAATGTAAAATAGACTAAAAGTACACTACTACAAAAAAAGGTTATCACAGACGGTTCAGAACCGTCATCATAGACGATTTTTGAACCGTCTGAATTTGTACGTCTGTGATGACAGACGGTTTTTTCAACCGTCTGTGGTAAAGATCATCACAGACGGTTTTTTTATCACATACGGTTTTTTAAAAAAATCGTCTGTGAAGAGTCACTATCACAGACGGTTGCAACCAAGAACACCCAAGAACCGTTTGTGATAGTGGTATATCACAGACGGTTCTTGGTTACAACCGTCTGTGATATACCACTATCACAGACGGTTAAAAAACCGTCTGTGATATAAATATATCACAGGCGGTTGCAACCAAGAACCGTATGTGATATACCACTATCACAGACGGTTCTTGGTTGCAACCGTCTGTGATAGTTCTTTGTACCTAACTAATATTTGTCGTATTTTTAGTTAGCCTCAGGAATTGCTAGCCATGCCCTCTAAAAACAAAAAAGTAGAAACAGGTAGATCACAGGTGAATCTGACAACTGAAAGTGATCATTTAACTGAAAATCAACTGCAAAAGAATATTTCAAGTATTGTCAGTAGAGTTACAAATTGAACTACAACTACTCAAATTGAATTACAATATTGAATCAATTGTTCGAAGGTCGTTCATCGGTGTCAACGGCGTGAAAATCTCCGTCGGGGTTAACGATGTCCGCCTTGATGAAGCTGCAGAGCGCCCCTCGAACATACGTGACCTCATTCATGTCGAGTACATTTAACTCTATATAGAAGAGCTGTCGACAGCAGGAGTAAAGTAGTAAGCATATATATTTAAATTTATAATTAGAAAATAATTATTACGAGATTGACAAACCTAGGGATCGTGCCTCCTAGAACCAATCAATAGCCGCATATGATGGCATAGTAGAATGCCCATAGGTGATCTCGTTTTTTGCTGGCGACACTGTAAAAATAGAATTACATATATAGGTACAGTCAGTTCGAGATGCAATATTACAAAGTATGATATAGTATTATTGTGTTGTAGCGCGTACCGGAAACCGTATCCTATGAGTCAGTGTGGCGCTCGATCCCTTGTATGCCCCTCCCTCGGCAACATAGCCGATGAACGACCTACATGATTCCAAAAAGTTATCCGCATCCATTTCAAACGAAGGAAGACTACAATAGAGTTATAATGTGCGGAGGAAATGAACATACCTGTCGAGTATTCCTTTAAGAAGGGTGAAGCCGTGGTTTTTGTTCAGTAGGGAATCAAGATACAATACCGTGTTCCTCTTTGGTACAATGATTAGAAGAATCCAGTGGAACCTACTCATGTATGTCGCTATAGTCATAAACCTATGTTCAAACAAAATTAGTATAACAAGTAGTGAAGCACTTACTTCTGGTTGTAGGGCACCATTATGTACTCCTTGTCGTCCAGAGCAAGCAATCCCATTTTTATGTAATTCTCGACGTATGATGCGTCTTGGTTGATTGTTTGCTCAGAGATCACGTGTGGGTCGAGGAAACCCACCGGCCCTTTGAGTCGACGGGCACATTTCATAATGTATCTGTAGATAAGCAATGAGTTGTGATATTTATCGGTATCACGTGAGTGTAGAACTTGATTGTACACACTTACAGTATCCAGGATCGTAGAAGTGATGCGTTGAGGGCATTGAGGTTGTATAGGTTGAATAAGATGTCGAAGCCCACGACGAAGTGGCCCGGCTCGTGGAGAAAATGCTCCTCTTGTATCTGATGATGATTATAGTATGGTCCCCCTCCTCTCGAGTCTTGCGCATGTACCATTCCTGCAAAGATTGACAAGCTAGTCCTGAGCCGTGTAGTTCTGTGTTGGAGACCAACGGACTTTCGAGAGAGTATTTCCCGAGCTTGGCAGGTGCCTGAATGTTCTTTGATATCGATTTCGCGTGAGACGACTCAGTGACCGATTTTGCCTTAACGAGTTGCCTACGTCCTGCGTATTCTCTACTGGAACCGATGAGGCGGCCTTCAGAAGCGAAGGTTGAGGCGGACTCATCGAGGGTCCTATTGCAGAGGTAGGGTCGTGTTGATATGGCGTGAGTGTAGGGTTCAGGGCGATGTCTTTTGGGCCACTGGATAAAAGTGTAAATGGCATCCCCTAGTGCTCTGATTTCTTCATATGGGTGAATCTCCAGTGGGATGACCATAAAATTGTCATGTATCATGTCCACGTGGACCCTAGCGTAACCCTACGCCAGCTGGGCACCGTGCTGCACTACCCTTTCCTAGTATGGATAAACCATACCCCACCCAGCCACAATAGGAATGGACCCGACCATCGTCACTTGGAGCTTGCAAGGCGTCGGCTCCTACAAAATGATACACAATTAGCTAGGGCGTCCTATAGGTCTATCTTTGGAGCATTCCAGAGATGTACATTACCTCGATGTCGTCGATCGGTAATTGAATGTCGTCATGTCCAGAATTATGTGTGGACGCGACGCTACTCTCGATGTTGAGGAGGACTTGCTCACAAATTAACAGGCGGCTTGCGCCTGGAAGAGTTGATTTACTTGGTTTTGTAAGATTGTTATTTATGCTTGAAATTTTTTAGTAAGCACATGTTCCAATCGGGCGTCGTGCTGGTCCTTGGATCTCTTCCAACTCCTATATGTGTTGGAGTCGTATCGGAATCCATCCCTCCAAGGTACGTAAACCCCAACGCCTCGTGTGCGACCTGGGTGCTCCTTGTTTCCCAGGGCCGTAGATAGTACATCCTTCTCCCTGTTTACTTGGAAGGAACCTTGGGAACATGCAGAAGTCAATGCTTCCTACAAAAGGGCAATCATGTTATTATAGACACCGTAAAGTTATGGACTTATTAACAACTAAGTGGTTCGACATATTTACTAGGCATTGGGACACTGCCTCGTCTGCCGGGTTTGTGAAAGAGATGTCGCCCAAAGACATGGCTGATTCCCTCGCTCTTAACCAGGCTCGAGCGCGCTCGTCTGAAATCTCAGCAAACGGTCTGGTAGCGATCTCGTCCTCCGCCGCCCACTGTGTGGCTTTACCCGCGTACCCAGCGGTGCCGAGTTTGTTGGGGTGAGTGTTTTGTGCCTAAAGAGCTCTGTGCGCCGCACTTTGCTCCTGAAATTCGATCGTCATCTTCGTCTACACGAAGGTGTCCCATGTATCTCGCGATAAGAAATGATACTTCGTGAAGGGCATCGACCCGTGTTCGTGTACTTTGTGACAAGCGTGCTCTTGAAGGTCCTCCACGCGTGGCACATCTCGTGGAACGCCTGCCGTCGCACGCGTGCCTGGTCAGCTTATGGGAAAGTGAATGAGACAGAGATTTCATTCCACAGCTGGGCTATCTCTACATCCGTCAGATACTTCCAGCTTGGGTTGGTGATGGGGACCCGTTCCCTTGCAAGTACCACGCAGACGGTCCGGAATCTCGCAGTTGCATTCTTTGGACTCAGAGGGATCCAAACGTCACTGACCTCCGTGATAGTCATGCGGCCCGAGGGCAATTTGGAGATTCCTCGGCCATATCGCTTGCGTACCACCTTGATCGGAGATCCAGACGCATTCGTCGACGTCGCTGACGGCGGCGAAGACGGTACCTCTGCCATCTCTCTTACTTGTTATCTATATAAGTTACGTACACAATGATTACATAAACAAATAGAAGTTACCCATTGAACCTAAATATAGGATACGTAGTAAACAAAATAGATGAAATTGCACAAAAAAACTGCAAAATACATTAATAAAGCATAGTTGAATATGACTATGAAAGATTAGGATTGTTGGTTTGGTCCTGATTTTTTCGGTCGGACTGCCCAACATATACCACATGTATATGAAAGAAATCAACATATAGCTGAAATATTGGATGATTTTGAGTGCTCTCAGAAGGCGAGTTGCAAAAGAATCAATGTTTGCCATCTCAGCCCTTTAGTCTATACTCTTCACAAATTGGATAAGAAAACTATAATTTAGATTTTTAGCTCTAATCAATGCTTAGCTAGACTGACTGAACAATCACATGCAATTCACTGAAACAAAATATGACAAGAATATTTGATAGTAGCAAGCAAACTATTAGAATATTACAAGAATCACTAAATTCATTATTTCAAATAAAAAGCCAACAAACCTTGAATGATTACTTTGATTGCAGCAAGCAAACTATTAGAGCTCAAAACTAAACTAGAAATCCTACCAATTTCAGTATTAGACCATCTAAATCATAGAGCAAAATTAAGCCCACATAATGCACTGTTGCCAAACACAACCAAGCCATCACCACCATAACCCACAAGCACAACCAAGCCATCACCACCAGCATTTCAATGACCAAATCAATGTATAAAAATGTAAATTATCCATGTCATTTAAACCGAATGAAATGCTAGACATATACCACACGAATGTGGAAGAAATCAGCATAAAGCTCATATATTTAAACACTTGATGATTGGTAAATGGTAATACTAATACCTTTCATACAAGGGCCGAATTGGATGGCCCATCGTGTTATACAAATGTCTTTTGGTAGTTGTATCTCTTTTGTCCATAGGCTTGTAAGGAGTGGCCTAGTATTTAGGACGGTAGTCCATTGTTGGGAACTGAACTGGTTAGGTGATTGCTGATGATCAACTTCATTGTGTTTTGTTTTGTTTGATTTTGGTCTATACATGACGAGTTTACAAACAAGGGGGTAACGCATGATGCAACAAGCATCTAGAAGAGCTAGATAACAACCAGTAATAAACTATAATTTTGATTTTGAGCACTAATCAATGCTTAGCTAGACTGACAGAACAATCACATGCAATTCACTGAAACAAAATTTATAGTGATGAGATCGAAACAAAAACAACAGGGTGATGAGAACAAGTCAAACTACAGTTTTGCAAATTCCTTCAAAGGTAGTAGGTCGATTGCTATTTATAGTGAAGCAGAGACATGAGAGTACCTTTCTAATAATTTCATTTGAATAATGATCTGGGGTCAGAACAACACGTAGGAAGTAACAAAAGAGTTAGGAGTACCAAAAGAGTTAAGAGACTTTCATGACACATAAGTACTAGATTACCAGTCTGATCCCCACTTTGCAATGTCATCCAGGCCCAGCCTTTTCTACACATGTCTTTCCATGAAAAACTGCTCAATTCAAGAGAAATGTTATAGCATCACGTTCACTACCTACCCTTGTAACAAATTACATGCTACATAAATACTACGGTAGCATCAAGCACCAAGACGGTAATCTAGTTAACGCAAACCATCTGAAACGCTATGTCTGCATACCCAATACTCCAGTAATTTGATACGATCAATCATTTCATAGAGCCCAAGGCAGTCTTTGCAAAAGATCACGGGATCACAAGCATCTAAGACGGTTTTCTAGACTACCAATAATCTGCACCCACATAATCCGCATGGATCCAAACATCTCGCTCCAGCTCACTAGTACTCTAGTACACATCACCACCCATCCCATCATACCGGTGCTACCCCTAGCTTCTTGAGCTCTTCGCGCAAACAATTCACACATCGCAGCGAAGGAATCGCGCGAAACAACAAAGATTAAGCACGAATCAAACTGAACAACACATAAAGCTACTACCTTTCGCATAGATCACACGAGCAACCAAGCTAAGTGCGCCGAAAGGAGCGAGATTTTGGGGTTTACTCACGAAGGAGGCGTGCCGCGTGAGCATCGGCTTCCTCGCCGCCGCCGAGGTTTACTCACGAAGAAGGTTTGCTCTAATCGAGGGAGGCGGCGTTGGGTGGCGCCGGAACGCGGGAGGCGGCATTGGGTGGCGCCGGAACGGGGGAGGCGGTGTTCGTGGCGCCGGATCGGGGGAGGGGGCGATTATAGGGAAGAACTAGGGCAAGTGCAGCGGGCCACTTATATAGATAACATCACAGAGTTATCACAGACGGTTCTTTAATGGAACCATCTGTGATGTAGTTACCACAGACGGTTCTATTAACGAACCGTCTGTGATAACTGAAACATCACAGACGGTTACTTAATGGAATCGTTTGTGATGTTAGAGTTATCACAAACAATTCGATTAAAGAACTATCTATGATATCTCACATCACAGACGATTCTATAATTGAACTGTCTGTGATGTGCACAGACGCACACAAATGGACAGCCAACTAATGGCCGGTCTGACCGCCGCCAAATCGGTAATACCGCCAAGTGTGGCCGGTCCGACCGCCCGAGGCAAGTTGACCCACACCAAAAATGTGCTTCTCTGGAATAAACGTTCCGCGAGAACTACGGAACTTCCGCACACCGGTAGTTCTATTTATCAACGGCGGAACTACCGCACAGAAAATCATTTCAAAGGGAAATCGGTCGGACCGCCCAACACATGGCAGTCTGACCGATTTGGCACCGGTCAGACCGCCAGGCCACAGAAGCAATGCACCTTTTACTTTGCTCAAATGACAAAACACATTTGCCCATTTGTGTGCATTTCCAACAAGGTTTCAAAGAAGATATTCTCAACAAGTTGATAACTCTAACAAGTCCGCATTAACATCAACATTAGAGATGACAAGTCCATAACACATGACAATTCCACGTTGACATCACATTACAATGGAAGAACAAGTCCATAACACGTGACGCGTTTCCATGTTAACATCAAATTACAATGGAATACATGCTTAATTGAAATACAGTCCTTCATGATGATCGATGCGCATATAGCTAGCTTCCTCACTGGGTTCTTCCTCCAGTCTGATGCCATCTCCGAAAGGAGGCAACTCGTCAAATTGATTGTACTCTTCCTCATCCACGACATTCTCAACTCGACAATACTTCTTTTCTCATGAAGAACTACGTGGCGGTTCTTATTTGCTGGGTTCGTTACATAAAAAACTTGAACAACTTGCTTAGCGAGTACGAATGGTTCATCCTTGTATCCGACACGTTTGAGTTCCACAATAGTGACGCCGTAATTGTCGACCTTCACGCCTGCGAAAGTTTAACCAAATGACATCGAAACAGGGGGGATCTTGAAAAGTACATAGTCGAGCTCCCAAATCTCCTCTATGAACCCATAGTAAGAAATCAACCCGTGTGCCCCGCGGTATTGAACCCCTTGTGAAATGCATCTATGCGGACACCGCTGTTCTGGACTGTGTTCTTCCTATCCTGAGCTGCCGTATAAAACGTGTACCCATTTATGTCGTATTCTTGATATGTCACAATTGTAAATTTTGGCCCTTTTGCCAACCATAGCAGCGTTTCAACACTTGATGAACTCCCAGTGAATTGCACCTTTAACCATTCATTGAACTGACGGTAGTGCTCTCTCGTTATCCAAACCTCCGACTGGTCTGGATTCTGTTGGTGTACCATGTCTTTGTGCTCGTCGATGTATGGGGACACTTAGGTCACGTGTTGCAAGACCGTGAAATACACGTGCGCGTACGTATCTAGATCGGGAGTGATTGCTTTCCTTCCGATGGTCCCGATACCCTCCAGTCTCCCCTCATGACGAGATAGGTGCACACCTATCGGTTCCACCTGAGCCATGTAGTCGACGCAGAACTCAATGACCTCTTCGGTTGCATAACCTTCGATGATACTACCCTCCGGCTGAGATCGATTCCGTACGTAGGACTTCAGAATTCCCATGTATATCTTGAAAGGGTACATATGACGTAGGAACACAGGGCCGCATATCTTTATCTCTTTCACAAGGTGAACAATGAGATGGACCATGATATCGAAAAATGACGGAGGGAAATACGTCTCAAGATGACATAGAGTCGTGACCACCTCGGCCTGCAGAGCGTCGAGTCCTTTCGGATCGATGACCTTTTGAGCAATTGAGTTAAAGAAATAACGCAACCTAAAGATTACCACTCGGACCTTGTTCGGCAAGATACTCCTAATTGCAACAGGAAGCAATTGTGTCATCAGCACATGACAATCATGAGACTTCATACCAATTGATTTCAAATCTTTCATGGAAACAAGTTTATCAATATTGGCGGAGTAATCGGACAGAACTTTCACACCATGCAACCTTTGACACAGTCCATTTCTCTCGACCTTGGACAAAGTGTAGCAAGCTAGGGGAAGGTATGTTCGTCCTTTATCGGTCTCTTTCAGTGCTAACTCGGTTCTTATATTCAAATCAACCAAGTCACGCCGTGCGTTAACACCATCTTTTGTTTTGCCACTAATGTTCAGTAAGAGACCAATCAAGCTATCACATACAATCTTCTCCACGTGCATGACCTCGATGTAGTGGCGAACTTCTAAGTGCTCCCAATAAGGTAAGTCCCAAAAAATTGACTGCTTCTTCCAGTTGTTTTTCTGGGGGCTCCTTAATTTACGTCCCTTCCCAAGTACAACATCGATATCCTTAACCATATCATATACCTATTTCCCTCTAAAAGCCTTTGGAGCAGAACCGTCCTCCTTATTTCCGTCGAATTGTTTCTTCATCTTGCGGTATGGGTGAATCCCGGGAAGGAACCTACGATGATGCATATACACAGTTTTGCGCGATTTGTTCAGCCATACACTCTCGGTACCATCTAAGCAGTGCGAACAGGCCTTGGCTCCTTTTGTACTGAACCCCGACAGGTTACCAAGGGCAGGAAAATTATTGATGGTGCAGAATAACATGGTGTGTAAAGTGAAGTTCTCTCGTTTGTACGCATCCCATACTTGTACCCCTTCATTCCAAAGTGTCACAAGATCTTCCAACAATGGTGCTAGCTACACATCAATATCGTTCCCAGGTTGCTTCGGCCCTGGATAAGTAGTGACATCAAAATGTATTTTCTCTTCATACACAGCCAAGGAGGAAGGTTGTACATACATAGATTCACAGGTCAGGTGCTATGTCGGCTGCTCATGTTACCACAAGGATTCATTCAGTATGTACTCAACCCTAACCTTATGTTCCTTGGTTCCGCACCGAACTCTTTGAAGCTCCGATCGAAGTTTCTCCACTGGGCAGAATCAGCGGGGTGTCTGAGCTTTCCATCTTTCTTACACTCCTCCGGTGCCAACGCATCAATCTTGCCTCCTTTCGGTTCGCAAATAAACGCTTCAAACGTGGGATCACAGGCATATACCACAACATCTTAGCAGGAGGTCATTGCTTCGACTTGGCAGTATTCTTACGCTTGTATTGGGATGCTTTGCAAACGGGACATACATGCATATCTTTATACTCTTTACGGTAGAGGATACAATCGTTCGGACATGCATGTATTCTTTCCACTTCCATTCCCAATGGACAAAGATCCTTCTTGGCTTGGTAGGTCGTGGTGGGCAACACGTTGCCCTCCGGAAGGATGTCAGCTAAGAGACCTAACAACGCCGTGAAACTCTTATCGGACCAACCATTGCTTGCCATCAATTTTAGCAGTTCAATCACGGTGGACAACCTTGTGTACTCCGGCTTGTAGCTAGGGAACAAAGGTTTTCCCGAGTCCTCCATTAAGCCCTCGAATTTACAAAACTCTCTCTCACCGTAGTTCCCTTCTGCATCGCGTAGCATCTGATCCAGATTGTCATCATGCGACCTATCCTCATCAAAAGCACATTCCACATCCTGCATATCGTTGACTTCCTCGGCGATGTCGTCATTACTGGCTTCCGGTATAATCTGCTCTTCACCGTGACTGGTCCAACATGTATATCCTTTTTTGAAACCCCTTCGTATTAAGTGAGCTTCGATCTGCGCTAAGTTGTTAAATATTTCATATCTTCTGGACAGTCGCAAAAAAACTATCATAACTTCTAAACCATAAATCCAAATTGAGTGATATTTGCTCCTAAAGAAAGATATGAATGAGAACTACAACTTTCTAAGAGACGAGTTTCCCAATTCGGCCTGTAACTACACGAAAACAGACACACAAAAACACCTATAGATTCTGAATTCTTGTGTAGCAGCTCGACGAAACTAAACCATCACTCCAATGGGACTCGGGGACTTACTTTTGGAGATGAACTTACCCGGCGTGTCCCCGGCGAGGTGCTGGACCAGGGAGGGGTGGTGGAGGCGCTGGCTAAGATGGGGAAGGGGAGGTGGCGGCTATGGGGGGAGAGGGAGAAGTGGGGCTAGGGTTTAGGGGGAAAACCCCCCTCCCTTGGCCGACCACCCCCTAGGCCCCTCCTGGGCCGCAGCCCAAGCCCAGGTTGGCGATAAATTATGTAAAACCCCTTATTTTTTTAGGAAATTCTAGTTCTTTAATTGTCTTTTCCCTCCCCGGCTTCTTTTCTATTTACCCAATTCATTTCCGGAGTATTACACCTAGATTATGATGCTGGCGAGTTATAATATGAATTAATGAATGTGAGAGGGTTTCTCGCATGTAAATAGGGGGAGATCCTCGCTCGGGTTAATTATGGACCGACCACTGGTGAATCCAATTTAAGCCTAAGTTAACAACCACATGTGCCAGTATTAGATAGACTTAGCTAATTAAGTCATTGAAGATTAGCCTTGCATGTTAGTAAACCGCAGTAGTACGAGCATGACCGAGTAGGCTTGCTCGAAAAGGCTCCCTTCACCGAAGTGTTGGGACCAAAGCCTTCCAATACAATGGTGAATGCCTCACTGAGACGGGAGGTACCCAAGATCGAAGTGGGGTTGTCATTCGCTGGGCTAGTGCAGGGTTGAGAATAGGTGATGTAAAGGCTTCGTTATGGACTCTAGACTGCATACTATATTGTTGTGTGAGGTAGTATCGACGGATGCTAGACAAACTAGAGAACTCATATACTGTGGGTAAAGTTGTACACCTCTGCAAAATATAAATCTATTTAAATATCCGTACTCACGGTCATGAGCATGATTAGTGCTGCCTCATCAAGTATAGTTTCTATTTTTGCAAAAATATTTTTTGAGGAGAGAATGGGATGGTTTGATGTTGTTTAACTTGAGTGCCATGTCCATGGCTGAGAAATAAATGTTGATAATAGCTAAGAGGGTTGTGATTTATTATTTATTAAGTTGCATACTTGTCGTTGCTTCATCAGTTAACTGCCCTTTAAACTTCTGTTGCAAAACACTACATATTGATATTGTAAATAAAATTTTAATGCTGAAAATAACATGTAGCATAAAGTCTCATCTCTTGTTAGCCATGCATTTATATTATTATTTTTATGATACACTACAAGTCTTTCTAAGTACGCAACGTACTCATTCTTGCTTAAATTATTGTTTAGAGGATGAGCGGATTCCAGACGACGCCTTCCTCGCTCCCGGTACCGGGGGTACGGCGATGGGTCTTTCTTGGTCTTGTCCTTGTCGGCTGCCTGAGGGTTTGGGTGGGCACACTGTTGGACTTTTGCATTTAAATTACTATGTTTCCACTACTACTTCTGATTTTTGATCTTTTATTTGGCCGGTCGACGGTGTATTGTAAAGTATGTAAACGTTTAAGCTAAGTTTCATATTTGTTTCATGTTATATGTAATTGTGTATGGATGTGTATGTCAATGTTGTGGATGTGTGTACTAGACACTAATGATGGGACTAGTACAGTACACAGATGAGGGTTTAGGTAATCAACGCCAAGTCCAAAAGTCACTAATCATTCAATCTAATATGCGCAATAGCTCTAAGTGACTACTAGAAGCTCACCAAGGGTGTTGATGGCGTCGGGGGATGGACGGAGAGCATGGAACAGCTATGGGCAGCGGTGGCGACGAAAACTTCATGGTGGCACGCTTCTCAGTGACGGATTGCTAAAATGGAGCCGCACATAAGTTCATGGGTGTGCTAAGGATGGTGAAGGTGGAAGGAATTAGCTAGGGACTCACCGAGGTGGCAGCAAACTACAAAGATGGTTGCGGCTACTGGATTTGGGAAAGAAGCTCGATCCCAGTGACTCACTGTGCGTGGGTCAACATCAAGATAGGAAAATACATTAGTAGAATATAGAACGCGCTATGACGCGTTGGGTGAGGTTTAAGCTCACTACAATGTCGGGAACATGCAAGCTCGGATCGAGGTGTGCGTCGGAGGTGAAGATGACGACGATATGATCATACTAGAGGGCTCCAGGGGCTACATCAAGTAGAAGAATAGAGTGAGTGAGGTACGAGCCGCATGGTGATGCATTCGTTGAGGGAAAGGAAGCTCACTAGAGGCGGCAACAGTGTAAAGCTTGCTCACCGGCGTCGAGAACGACGTTCTTATTCACGTCCAACTGAGGAGTGGGAAACTCTGGTTCTTCGTGGGAGGCGAGAATGACGAGCTGAGGAGATTGTGACGTGGTTAGATGCTTAGTATGGTTGAGTTTAGAGCGAGATTGGCGGCAAGAAAATGGCAGGCGCAACGAGAACTCGAGGCGCGCTCTGACGTCCACCCGTTCAGGGTTAGGCGGCGACAAGGGAGTCGCTAGCATGGGCGTGGTGATGTATGATGTAGGCGGAGGCGACGAAAGCAGGTGAGCTAAAAACGGTGGGCTGCGTCGCAACATGTGGGCGAGAGAGGGAGATGGCGCTGGCGCGACGCGTGGAGGCGAGGGCGAGGTGGACGAGGGGTTCTGACGAGTGGGCTGTGGCGTGAGCGAGAGAGGGGAGCGGGGCTGCGAGGTGGGCTGGTGCGCGCGAAGGACTGGGACGCGCTGGACTTTCGGCCCAATTGGGGTATCGGGAAAATCAATTAGATTTGAAATTTTCCTGTAAAGGCTGAGAGTTTGAAATTTTTTGAAACATAGCAAATAAGCTCCAAAAATTACGAAATATTTTGTGGAGGCTCCTGACACAGTGTAGTTCCTTGTGTAATGTTTTCAGAATTTTATTTGTTTTGTATTTTTCTCAAAAATTCCTTCAAGCTACTGTTTTTATGCAAATGCAATAATTGATTTGAGGAAAAATTATATTTTTTATATTTATTCTTAGTATAATTATTCTAAATTTACATTTTTGGGCTGTAAAAAAAAAACCGAAAATAATATGGTCCAAACCGCCCAATTCTCCACTCAACTTATCTTCAACCTTAGTCTCTCCTCTGCTTCTCACCTTCTTGCGCCACCCACCAACCGGTGCTCTGCCATGAACGCCTCCAAAACAGGGCAGAGGTACTAGAGGGACGTACCAGGGGTCCGACGACTAGAGCTGGTGCGGCAGCCCCTCGCCTTCCTCTGGTGCGGCAGCCCCTCGCCTTCCTCTGGTGCGTCCGCCACTGGGAAAAGATGCGATGATAAAAGCAATGTTTGTGAGTTACCAGCGGCGGTTAGGATGTGAAACGGAACGATTGACAGAAATCGATCGCCTATTTGCAAGCTACGGCCGAAAGGTGAGCTGCATGCAGCATCAAACGAAGCTACATGCTTACACGGCCGTTTATGCCATCCGAAGGCGTGGCCGCGTGGACTGCCAGCAGCAATACTTGCTCAAGTTGATTGCTGCCTTGGCTGTCAATACCTCTCGACGCGGCCTGCCGAAGTGGTGTCCTGGCTTTGAGCCTCAACGGAATCGCGGTCCCATCAAGCAAACCAATGCAATTGATCGGAATACTTGTAGGATTTGTGCACACAACTATCAAACGTGGCTATTATGTACGCACATAATGGCCTTCTAAGGCCTATTAGATATCCGTCGGATGGGTGTGATTTATACTTTTTCTCACGTACATCTAATAGATTCACACCGTTGTAATCTAGACATATCAGTCGACGGTGTGGATATTCATCTTTTCCCCTGATTAAGGTGGTAATTTCTAACCCCTAAAAGCGAACACGGTGGTTTTTTTCCTTTGCTTTAATAAGAACAAAAATCTAAATTTGTTAACATAACAAAATCATGTTAAGACTAACCACAAAATTACGTGACGACTAGGGGCTATAAACTATATATATCTTGGGTTGAGAGTTGAGACAATATATAGTAATTGGTCTGAAAATGTTAGCATCAGCTCGTCTTTTAATGACCCATTGAGAGTTAGCCCCTTGTTATTGCGCACTTGCACACAATAATAGAGTAACAACATCAAATTAAATAGGGATATTAAATAGAGATGGAAGGAACTTGCGTAGTTAGATATAGGGGTGAAAACGGTACCGATTGTTTCCAACCGATCCAAAACATTTTCGAATACGTATGATATCGTCTTGGATATTTATCGAATAATGCTGGATCTGAAACGAATAAAGATTCGATAGAGCACTTTTTGTCAAATACGAATACTACTTCGAATATCTGGAGATACTGTTTGAGGCTGCATGTGCATTGTCTTTCGAAAACTATAACTTTCTCGTTCAAAATCCAAATTAGGCAAATGCGTAAGCTAAATTATAGCTCTCGGTGAGATCTATAACTTTGTATTTGTGAATATTTTCATTTGAGTCCATTTTATGTCCCAAATATATATCCAAATATCTTAATAATATTTTCAACACCCGAGATTCCTCTGATTTTGCCCAAACATGACTCCATTCATCATTCTTCTTTCATGGGAGTCCCAAAACACAAGCATTATGCACAAAAATAAATATTAATAATTCATTATTTTATAATGAAATATGTAATGTTTATGAGGTAACCAATAGATATCGAGTAAGTAAAAGTGGTAAATAAAGCATATAAGGGAGAACATATTGAGTTATTTTACATTAAAAACATGTTAGGGAATGGATGTAAACATGTACATATATACTGAATTAATGAATATTTTGATCGTATGAACTAACATGTACACAAATAAAGAGTTATTTTACATTCAAAACATGTTAGGGAGTGGGTACTGCAATGCGAACAATTAAAGAGGTTTTCATGTTCTACGAAATATCCGTGACCGTTAGTGGTGGCCAAATGGGCTGCTCAGCCCAGCACGGCATAGGCTCGTTTAGGCACGGCCCATCCTGGCCAGTGAGTTAAACGGGTCGTGTTGTAGTCGCCCACGTGCCGGCGAGGCAACCCAGGCACGATCCATCACATGTTCGTGACGTGCCAATGGCTAGCTCACTTAGCCCGTTAGGCCCGAAAAATTCAAAACAATCAGAAAAAATCCCAAAAAAAATAAGAAACATTGTAGAATTCAGAAATACATATGAAAATAGTAAAAAAATGAGACAAGCATGTTGAAAATATAATAAATATATTTATTAATGTTCAAATGACTACCTCATTAAAATCTTTGTCAAGTAAAAACTTAACACGAGAAAACATTTTCAAAGGAATAAGAGTACAACATATAGCTCTACTACATCCTTTTTCTAACTATTGTTGCCTAAGTACAGATTTTTGAAAACATCTGACAACTCTAGATTTTTCACATAGTGTTCATTTCATGAATCAACTTATTCCCAGTCCTTCACAGTTAGAAGTATCTCCACCATCTTACTCGTGAGATGTGTTCTTATCTCCTCCAATATTCTTCAAAAAAACTAAAAGCAGACTTGGAGGATACCATCGAGATATGAATAGTCAACACATCACATTTAAGTATGGATAGCACGATACATGTTAACTTATGGGCATACCACAATTACAAAATTTCAAAGCCATCAACATTGAAATCCAGCGTATCGCTGTGTAGATAGGCAGATAGTTCCCCACTCCTTGGGTGAGAGGTTGATCTTGGTTGAGAAGGTACCACTGTAGAAGAAGAAGAAGACCTGGACCTGGAGGAAGAGCCTGCTGCCCAGATCTTGCCCTACAAATTTATCTTATTACTTGAGGTAGGTGCTAGTGGAGGTCATTGCAAGTGGACTCCATGTAACTTATTTTCATACCTTTCAAAAACCTCATGTAATCGAGAATGAACATCTGTAAAATAGTTAGAATAGCCTAGCCCTGTAGCATCACTAAGAAGATCAAGAACATCAACAAGTCCTTGAATTTTAGCTCTAGGATCTAAAATAAATGCAAATGCATATAGGATAGGGATTTCTATCCAATATTTAAGGTATTTAGTTTTCATGGCAGCAATAGTATTTTGTAAAACTATGTTATTTTCATGCATTTTGAATTGAATAGCAATCTGCAAATACCATCCACAATAATAGGTGTTGGATAATAGATAGTGAATAAAGCAAGAGTGGTCTCATAAAAAATTTCTAAATATTGAAGCATCTTTTAGTAACGAACCAATGTTGCTTAGTCAATAGTACACTACCGTCAGGGCTTTAATAATGTATTTGAATAAAACAGATAAATTGCTCATATATGGTAAAAGGTTCTTAAACATCAAGTATGTAGAGTTTCATCTTACTAGCATGTCCAAACCAAACTTTCATGAATGTACACCTATTACCATGCATAAGTTCTTATATGATGATGTTCTTACGTTAGAATTATTCAAGTAAGATATCGTATCATGAAAAGCTTTAATATACGAAATCAACATCTTCAAACCGCATTTGACTATAAGGTTAATAATATAGTAAGTGCATCGCTGATGTAATAAGAAGGAATCAGCGTATGTGCTTAACATTAGAGTAAGAATATCCATGACACTAGAGTTTGAATTGATATTGTCTAAAGTAATTGAGAATATTTTGTTTGTAAAGCCAAAGTCCTCCACGACTTTAATAATATAATTTGAAACCTATAAGTCTTTCTCCATTACTTAGTCATGATTAACATAATGAGAAACTACTAAGATAATACTCTCTAACCAAACCACTCCATATGTTCAAGGTCAGCGTCACCGAAAATGTGCACGTACTAGATAGTTCCTTTTAATTTATCACAACGATTCATTGTAGTATTTTGCTAGATCCCAAGTTGTTGCATGTCTAGAAATAGTAGAAAATCTAAGATTATATGTAGTCCTAATGTAAGTTTGGAAAGAAAGAGACTCCCAAAGCCTAACGGTAAATCCTCATAAGCAATTACACAATAGAGAGATTGACGGGCTACATCAGGATCGTAGTCCTAGCTACGTACCGTACTATCGGGGTTGTACTGCAGCCGCGTCTGCCTCATCACCAATCCTAGCTTTTCCTTACATCTAATAGCATGTCTAAGCAAGTGCCCTGTTCCACCTGAAGACTTTGTAGATAATTCATTGCGACAAATTTTGCAAATAGCATATGGTAGCTCATTTTCATGTTCGTCTCTCTTGGTTGTCCTGTCGAAATTATCCTAGACTCCCGATGTAGACAGACTCGACCTCTTTGCTCCGGTGGTCGCCGACAAAGATGCTGCTGTGGAGCCTGATGACGGAACTCCGCCTTACCCTTCTATTTCCGTTAACAACTTTGGTTGGTTTAAGGCAACTGCAACCTCCATAGATGCAACTTCCTTCGATGAAAGTCAGTAATCACCAATAGCAAAGCCATCGTAATTTTCTATAATGAAAACTGCAAAATTGAAATTAAAACCATTATTATTTTCATATTGGCTTAACAAATAATAACAATAAAATAATGCAAAAAAAAATATTGTACCTCTTTTGCTGACTTGCTGTCAAAATTTTTTTTTTCAAAATTTGGCACAATTTTATTGAATTATGCCAAATCATCTCATAACAAATTTGAATTTGCACAATAGAATTTAAAAGAGATATTAAGAAATGGAAAGGTGTTGAATGAGGGGGAGGGTATGATGGCTATTTATAGAAAAATATTCTAATTTTTTTGCTATTTTTATAGCCCCAAATGGTTAAAAACGGTTGGATTTTTGAAAATCCGAACGATACCTCTCCAAAAAAAACCACCCCAACGGGCAGATTTTTCCGGGCCGTGCCGTACTAGGCATGACCCACCAGCCTCCCCCTCCCCTTTTCTCTCTCCCTATCCCTACCCCGAGCTCCACGCCCCCACGCCAGTGCGCCCCTGCCGCCTGCCGCACCTCCGCCGCGTCCTCACTTCATGTCGGTCGCCGTCCCACCGCCTCCTCCCTCTACACCGGCCCCCACCCCACCGCCTCCCCGTGGCTGTTTGCCTCCGCGTCGGCCGTCGCCTCCCCCACCCTTCCTCTTCTCCCTCCGCGCTAGTCCCAGCCCCGCCGCCACCCTCTTGCACCGGACACTGCCTCCTCCACCCTCCCATTTCTCCCTCCTCCCTCTTCTATTCTCCCTCCGGCTCCATGCCCCGCCGCCTTCGCGCTGGCCCCCCCATAGGCCCCGCGCCCACTACCTTCCCTCCCCGTCCTCCTCCTCGATGTCGGGCCGCCGACAACCACCTCCTTGCCGCGTCGTCATCGCCCTCTGCCTGTCCTCCCCCTCCTGACCTCCCCTCTGCGCCGGCCACATGGGCTATGCATGGCACGATCCGACACTGTGCGTATCGTGCAGGACTTGCCCACCATACCGGGGTGGAGCCCAAGCACGGCTCGGCCTATGTACAGTGTGGGTTGTGTCATTCTGGGCCGGGCCAACACGGCCCATTTGGCTACCTCTAGTGACGACCGTATTAGTTTCAATTCGTATTCGCTCTATATTTGTATTCGATATTATTCGTATTCGAGATGTTCGTATTTGTATTCGCAACTGGAAAAAAATAAAAACAAATATGATAGAGCCATTACCCGTCTGTATTTGATCCATTTTCACTCCTACCTAGATGGGGTTTGCGTAGCTGATCAAAACATAGTAATCCAAGATGCACAATTAACCAAGGAAAAAAGCAGAGTTTGATTGCTAGCTCAATGCATGTTCCGTCTAGACCTCGGGTTGCTGCCTCTGTTCGGCGAACTAGCTCCCAGTCGACGCTCAACTTCACAAATTTGATAGTCGCTTGCCTATCTGAATTTATTGAATTTTGACTGTTGTGTCCGACGAGAACATAGAATTGCAATGTAGGAGGGTACATCCATCATCTTCAATTTTGAGAGTTCTGTTCACTTCTTTATCTCTATCTCCTTTTTCCTTCTTCGATCGTGCACAGAAGCGGGAGGGCACGGCGGCTGTGGCGAAGTGGCAACGAACGACGACGGCGTTCCAAAGCTGCCCATTTGTTATTGAGCATGCAGTCACCAGGGACGTGTAGATTTCCGGCTGTCCTGTGAGGAATTCTCCTGTTGCCATTCAAAAGGTGAAATATATGAATCTAAAAGAAAGATAAGCACGTGCAACAACTCCATGTAAACTTGATTCGGCACTTTTGCGTGGAGATTTTTGCGAAGCTGCCATGCCGGTCCCCTCGATCGACCTGTTGCCCTAATGCTCTCGCAATTAATTATCCCGTATATATCTCGCTCCTTGCTGCTTACGGAGACAGGAGACACAAGTTTGAATCAATATAGTCATCGAATATGCAGACGGTGGAGTTTTTAGTCCTTTTTAAAACTAAGGGTAGAGTTTGAGTCCTAGTGTGCATCTTCGATGATAGATAAATCTACACCGTTATAATCTGAATTCACCATAATTGAGGGTGTGGATTTTTATTTTTTTTCACCAATTAACATGATAATTTCTATTGTTTAAGTGCAAATGGGATGAGTTTTTTTCTTTGTTTTAATATAATATAAAATATATAATAATAGATTTACTATCAACGCTATATGTATTAGATACTAATCTTGACAACGTTTGTATCTGCGTATTTACTTTGGTCTTTTGCATGTAGTGATCATGTTGTATAGGTCTTTGCATGGTAGTAGTGTCTTTCACGGCAATACGTGTGATACGTCAAGTATAGAGGCTTGAGCCGGAGTGCATGCTGAGCCGTGAGAAGTGGTCAGACGGATGCGCCAATATCTGCAACGTGCAAAGGGCCGCAACATAAGTGATCGTGGTCATAGAAGCTGTAGTAGCCGTGGTTGTAGAAGCTACCATGGTCGTAGAAGCTGTAGTGGTCGTGGTCGCAGAAGCTACAATGGTCGTAGAAGCTGCAGTGGCCGTGGTCGAAGAATCTACAGTGGTCGTAGCAGCTACAGTGATCGTGGTTGTAGATGCTACAGTGGTTGTAGCAGCTACATTGGTCGTGGTCGTAGAGTTACAGTGTCATGGTCGAAGCATTGAGTCGAGAAGCCGTGGTCAAAGATCGGGTAAAGAATACGTGGTCGAAGAAAGAGTCGAGAAGACGTGGTCGAAGATCTAATTGAGAAGACGTGGTCGGAGATCTAGTCGAGAAGTGACGAGTCGAAGTGCCATGGTCAAAACAGCAGTGTACTCGTAAGAATATTGTAGCAGTCGGAATGCCCAAATGAAGTGTACTCGTAAGAGTACTGTAGTAGTCGGGAATGCCCGAATGAAGCCGTAGTTTGAGTCGATATGTTGGCCGAGTCTTTTGGATCGTGGAGAGATTCCAGGAGGTCATGGCATGTGTTGGGACCCAAATATGTAAATATGGACCCTCTGTATATTCTGCATTAGTCCAGGATCACGCTAGTGTATACAGTGTCAACATTGATGAAATATCAACTCCATAAAACGAAATATTAAATAAACGAGTAATTTGAATAACAAATAACTATTGTGACCTTAAGGTCAAGTTTTACAATTATTAAGCCATGCAAGGCTGACAATAATAAAATAAACTGCAGCGGAAACAAAGTAAACTCCAACGGACTCCCATCAATACACCACAGGCAACTGACTGTGGATCAAGACCCTAACGATCAACCTTCGTAGAATTCCTCTTCAAAAGCTAGCGATGACTCCTCCACTTCTGTAGATTTGTTTAGCAAGAGTGAGTACACACCGTACTCGCAAGTCATACCACAGAATGCAATTATACATGATGGCTTATTCCAAAAGAATGGCTTCTGTGGTTAATTTGCAGAAATACAATATTTGCAATTGAATATGAATAATAGATTGAAAACGTAATTCAAAACAAATAAACAATAATAATTTATCATTTGATTTCACAAAGACACACAGTCTAAACAAGTAATTCACACAGCTGCACAACTTATCTCACACAGCTGACCCTTCCCAATTGTTTTATGAAAATCTACCTCTTGTATGAAATTTTCGAGCATGTCAATATCCGCGGACGCGGCTATTCGAATAGATTGGTTTAACACTCTGCAGAGGTTGTACACTTTACCCACACGATGAAATCAACCGGATCAGAGTTGATCACAACAAAACCTTTCAGAGACTTCATCTCAAACAATGACACTCCCGATGTGCTTTCCTGCCGGCCAACCGATACACACAGCGTTTGGTTACGACACACATCGTTGGACAGGGATGCAGCAAACCGTCTCGCGATGTGACATATCACACCTCCAGCCCATCACACAACTTAAATACAACCTGAGTTGCCAATGTCAAGATTCTATAACTTACTAAGTTAGGCCCAGCCCATACTAGGCATGTGGTCGTACAGTAAGTCCCAGTTCAATGGCGCACAAAGTTAAGTCCTTAATTGACCAAGGCAAGACTTCCAATTTTTCCCCAAATCACAAAGTTTAATAAGCACACAGCTCCACCATTCATACAGATCCACCACTTGCCTCAGTCTAAATCTTTTCCCACCCTGTTGATTTAGTGCAACACATGCCATCAACGAGTAATAGCACACAGCACATAGTTTTATCAAACAGTTCCATATTCCATTAGTCAAATTCATAATTGCGATTCTCATGAAATGATGACTCGTGGCATGGCTAACCAGTCTACTCGTATCTAACCAATCCACGTTGGTGCTACGATAATACCAACTAATAATGAACCAACCTAGGGTGACAAAAGATCATGTCATACAATAAACAAGGTGGATATAACAAATTGGATTAATAACTATCCCAAAAGCATTTAAATAAATACTTGAATTAGAATGCAATACATTGAAACAAAGTATTTTGAAAACTGGGTGCAAGATGATCAAAGGTATAACTTGCCTTGGAATAGGTCTAGGTACTGGTCTTGATCTTGAGGTGCTCCTTCTTCTTCAAAAATTTTCGAAGTATCGACGTCTACTCGCAAACGAGACAAAAGAAACAAAAACAAATAAATAACAGAGGCAAAAAAACTCCAAAAATCAAATAAAATTCACCGTTAAATAGATCTTGATTTTATATGAATTTACAAATTTGAATGGGCTCAATCGGAGGTCGGATGCAAAAGTTATGGGCTTTTGAAGATTGGAAAATAATTAAAACCCTAATTTAGATTTTAATTTGATTTCCCGAATTAATTTTATAAAGGAAAATCGGATTATTGCGCAATGCTTGCGTGTCAGCCGAGAATTTCCAGAAAAAGAATTAGATTTAAAAGAAATCTGACATGTGGGCCCCCACATGTTAGTCTCTGGCTCACGGTGGACTGAGTGCACCGAGCCTCGGGAGAGTTGACGCGGTGGACTGGGCCACGTATGCGTGTGCTGGCGTTGATTTGGCACCACCCGGCTGCCACACCAGCACTGAGGCTGATGCTGGCGCTGAGCTGGACAACGACGGCGGCGGCGGCGCTTGGGACCCGATGGTCACCAGCGTTTGGCGGCGAGTCACCGGCGGCGAAGGGTACCGGATTGTTCCCCGTGTTATTGCGCACTCAGGGGTGCCCTTACAAGCAGCTGGCAACGACGGTGGCGACCGGCGGCGAGGAAGAAGCGGCGGTGGAGCTTCGGATTTTGTCGGAAGTGCGCTCCAGCGATGCTCCGGCGACGAGGAGGGGCGCACGAGGTAGCTGGGACCTTGCTGATCATGGTGGTGCGGTCGGTGGGGCAAGGGCGACAACGACGGCGACGCAATTCGCTGGAGAAGAAGCTTGACCGAAAACCCTAAATCTTGGATTGCGGCGGCGCTAGAACGATCGGGGAGACGAGGGTGGCGGCTCTGGGTTGCGGCGGTGTGGGCAATCCTAAGGGGGTATTTATAGGCCCGGGGGATGTCGGAATTGGAAACCCCCAATTCGAGTCCGAAACGGCCGGGATTTTGGAATCCTTGATTCTCGGAGATTGAGAGAGATTCGGAGTTTGATTCGGTTGAGAATAGATAAGGTAGAGAGAAGGCCGGGATTTGGTGGGGTCGACGCGAATAATCAGCAACAGAATCGCGTTTGTCGGACGAAGCTTCCGCGAGCGATAATGGCGGGCGAGGGCGCGGGCGCGAGGAAGAAGAAGACTCCGCGGAGACAACGATTCGGTGGCGGTCCCACGTGGCAGTGGCAGCGAGCGAGCGAGCGAGATCAGCGGGCGAGGCCACGTGGCGAACATCCAACGGAGGAAGGCGGGGTTGAGCGCGAGCGTCCGATTGAAACGAGGGCACGCGTCGCACATCCAAGGGACGAGGGCGGCGAGCGGGGAGATGGGCTGGCGGGCGGGAATAGTGTTGGGCTTCGGCCCAACACTGTTCCGAAGAATTAAATTTGATTTTTCTTTTTAGAAACTCCAGAAAATGCAAATAGCAAATGATCTTGGAAAAAATCTAGAAAATTCTATAAAATATATCCAAGCATATAGAATCTGAATAAAATAGTTTTGACAATTGTTGATGTTGGGATTAATTATATTAAATCATTTTGTCCTTAAAGTCCATATTAAGCTTTTAATATAAATTCAAATAAAATGCAGATGATGAGATTTTCAACTAGCAAATAAATAAAAGATTTTCAAAGACTCAAAAGTTGGGATGTTACAGCATGAGAATAGATCCTAGTGGAGTTAGTGGGTTTGTGGAGTACTGATCGTATGTATGCATGAGGCTTATTTAAGTCGAGTTTTACTGTTAAAATAACAGCAGGAGCAATAGAGATTGAACGATTCAATCCCAAGGAGTCTCATCTCTAGGTGTGTTTATCTAGAGATACGGGAGAGACTAGTGAGTGATTTCCAAGAGAGAGGATTGAGTGATTCAATCCCAACAATATGTTGGAGATTGTGCCAACGTGAATACAGGGTGTATCTTTTGCTTGCTATACTTTGTTAGGGTTCCTAGAGTAGCTTATGGTGGGGCTTACATCAAGTTGGTACCATTTCGCACGCCCACCTCCTAATTCTGATTTAAAAAAATAGCGGTAGGACTTCTTTGAACGAGGCAAATCTTTTGTTTAGAAATTATGGAACCGCTTAATACTGGAATATATATAATTAATAATGTACGTGAAGGATTGAACTCTACTTGATGAACTTGCCTCCATTAACTTCATGGGATTCGAATCCCGGTCTGTTATCCCCACTCTAGCTAGCTACTAGTACTAGTGAAAAATTTTGTACCGTTTTTCCAGCTTTTTCTTTCTTCTGTACCACAAAATTTATATGCTCTCAATGCACCATATATATGTAAATCGAGATGTGTGTCGTTAATACATACCAACAAATGAATTGCATGTACCACTGAAACAGAGAAGCTAGATTTTTTTTTTTGGACGTCAGGATGTTTCCCATCCGGCCTATATTAAAAAATAAGTACCCTATCTTGTGAGGCACACACAAAAGCTAGCGTTCGAATCATGGTGGGCTGAGAGTCTGAAGCTCTTCTGCGCCACCTGAACCCTAACTCAGTCCTTAAAATCCCTCGAGCGAGATGCGCGCTCTAGCCCCTAGGATCGAACGCGGACGGGTGGCCTGTATGGCGTCGGCACGCACAACTAAGCTAGAGAATTGAAGCTAACACGTTTACCGGCAGGCCAATGCATGAAACTGCATCCATGAATGATGCAAAAACGAAATGCATGCACAGAAGTACCTGTTAAAGTGCTAATGCGCTTTATCGTGTGCAAAAGCTGAGTACATGATCACCATTTAAGAATCATCTGCTGTAGTTGTAAAAGAGACACATGTATCTTTAAATCTCATCATCTAATTACCTGCAGACCGGCCGTGCATCAGTCAGAGTTGCCACCGTTTTTGGTACGTACAAGCTCAGCTCGCAGCTGGGACCATTCACATGGCCAGTCCGCCACCAATTTTGAGATGGGATCAGTTCGACCATAAGATGAGAAGTTATTCTAGCTGTTTAATTTGAGGGTGCAAATGGCGACATACTAGTTTGTACAGGAGTAATTAGGTCGAAGCATTAGTACTACTAGTAGTTAGCGACTCTAACTGAACCCCATGACACTATGATACGCAAGTCTGCCCCTGTCTGCATGAATGGGCAGTATATGCTACGCATCTCAAATTCTCAATTTGGAGTATATACAGGACACTCCCAATGCATAGTTTCTATAAGTTGTTTCTAAATATCCCACATCATATAGAAATTGTTCTAGATACAACATTCACAATGTATGTTATCTAGCAACTACACACAATTAATTTATTACCTTCTACCCCCACCCTCTCTCTCTCTCCTCCCAATCAATTAAACTTCCTTGGTTTTCTCAAATGGGTTGCATCTTGCATGAGATACAACTCCACTATCTTTCTTCCTTAACTCTCCTTCCACATCAGACTTGTGCTTAGCTGACACTCCAAAGAAACTGCTGACATTATTGCATTTGATGTGGAAGGGTAATTAAGCAGTTTCCATAGGATGCCAACTAAGAAAAAAATTGATGTGGAAGTTCAATTAAGAAAGAGATATAAGCTATATCTCATGCAGGACACCTATTTAATACATTCGCTCTCCTAGAAACAAGACACAACCCACTGGGAATGCCCGTAACGGTAACAAGCACAATCTCGCCGATCGGATTCTGGTGTTAGAATCCAGGACAGGTACCAACTGCTACTTTGCTCTTTACTGAGTTTTTGGCTAAATTGATACGTTTTTTATTTACAATAGTAAAAATAGCATTCGTTTGTACGAAATTACAAAAATATCACCGCCGCAGGTACCTACCGCGCGCTCCAACCTGCCACAGCCTGAGAGTGGGGTAGGTGGCTTCCACGGACTGATAGCGTGGTAAGAATACCAATTTTGTCATTCCGAACAAAAAGAATCTACATTTGCTATTTTATTTCAAACGAGGCTAAATGAGCCAAATGCAAGCCGCTACATTTGCTATTTCATTTCAAACGTGGCTAAAGGAGCCAAATGCAAGCCTTCTGCCGTGGAGCAGGACTGCAGGAGGCGAACTGGCGAAGGTTAGATCAGATTAATTATTCGGATCGCCGCGTGAGCAGCGACCTTCCACTCTCTACCAAGCTCCAGCCACAATTAAATAAGAGTTTGATCATGCCACCCAAACTATTTCTGTGATTCCTCTGAAAAGATAATCTCTAGAAAAACTAATCTTCGTTGTAGTTTTCCAAAAAGGTGATGTCACGGTTAAAATTGGATGGTGACATCAGATTGGGGTTAGAGCACAACAGTACAAATCTCTTATGGTGGAAAATAGAGTACATGCTTGAGTTTTTAGCTCATTTTGTTTCTTTTTGAAACGTAATAACTGTCGGACTCCGAGCTTTGATTATCCGAATGCCTATATGCGTACCGTACTAGTTTCATGATCAGTGACTAGTACACACATTCACAACATTGATATTCATATCCAGGGGCGGATCCAGGACAAAATATTAGGTAGGGCGAGTCGCGGTCTCACCGGTTGCGACGTGGTCGCACCCCCCGCTCTCCGGCGAGGCCGTACGTATCACGGACATCCTCCTTGTGTTTCTTATATAAATCCACAATATATTGTATGTAATCTATTGGAGGCCATATTCTAGAGACGGCGTCCCTGGACCTGCACTTGAGGCTGTTTGTTTCATTTTGGACAGGTCACTGGTGTCTGGTGGTGAGGTTCTCCTACATGAGATCTACAATACTACAACCAGTAAATCACATTACTACAATATATTATAGCACCGATTGATCCTAAAAATTACAAATGGGCATGAAGCAATCAATCTCACATTGTCCTCGGCAAGCAGGGGAAGGTGGATGAAGATATATCCATTAAAGAATTTTTCACATATGTAAGAATGTGGTTCATTGAGGCATTGTATCAAACAGGTGGTGCGCAAACTCACTTTAATAGCAACGAGGGCGCATGATTGTCGGAGCCACCGAGTGGGAGAGCTAGAGGCCGGAGGCCAGAGCAGAGAGGGAGATCGAGAGTGGGAGAGCCGGAGGTGGGAGGTCGAAGCGCGGAAGCAAAGAGGGAGGCTTTGCCGGGCTGTCACGGGTCATGCCGTCTATCAGGAAGAAGCGGAGGGGGGGGGCGTCACCGGCGCCGGCTACCTGGGGCGCCCGCCCAGCCTTGCCCTATTGCTGGGGCCGCCCCTGTTCATATACATACATTCATACATACTAAATAAAATAAGTTATGGCATAAACTTAAGCGATTACATTATTTACAATACATGGGCCGACTGGCCAAATAAAATTTTAAGTATTAGATAATCAAAAGTAACAAAGTATTGCGGAAAGTATGGTAAATAAACCAAAATAGTACAGCGGTATTCCCCATCCAATCCTACAGGCAACCGACAAGGATTAAGCTCTAGAAAGACCCATCGTCGTCCGGAGCTGGCTCATCATCAAATTCTGAACAACAAATTAATCAATATTGAGTACATCGTGTACTCAGCAAGACTTATAGTGTATCCCAAAATTTATATAAATACAAGGTTAATCAAAAGATGAGGCTCTATACTACAAGTTATTCTGCACTAAGCAGATTTTATTTACAATATCAATACGTAGTACTTTGCAACGCAAATTTTAAAGAGTAGTTAAATAGATAAAGACAACAAATATGTAATTGAATAAATAACAACTTGCAACACTCCTCGGCCATGAGCAACATTTTATTTTCAGCCATAGACATGGCATGTACCCAACTCAAATATAAATTAGCAAAACATTTCCCATGTTTTCCAACGAAATTATTTTTATGAAAATCAAGACTATACCCATTAAGTCTGCACTAAGAACGCTCATGACCACGAGTACGGCTATTTAAATAGATTTACACTGTACAGAGGTGTATAACTTTACCCACAGCACACAAATTATCTACTTTATTTGGCATTCGTCGACACCACTGCTTACTACCTTTGGTAAACAATCTAGAACACGGATCGAAGCCTTTACATCATCTAGACCTAACCTTGCACTTAGCCCGGTGAATGAACACCCTCACTTCACCCAGGTACACCCCCGTCTCAGTGGGGCATTCGTCGTTGTGTCGGTAATCACACATGCTCGCACTACTACTGCCTATCAATCACATAAGGCTAGTTTTCCATAACTTAATTAGCTAAGGTCGTCCCATACCAGCACATGTGGTTGCACGCTTATGCTTAGGTTGGAGTTACTGGCATTCGGTCCTTAATTGACCCAGGCGAAAATCTACCCCTATCTACATGTGGGACTCCTCTCTCGGACTTCTCAGATTATAATATAACTCACCCGCGTCGTAACCTAGGATTTTCACTTTTCTTTTTATACAAAATATCAGAGGTACACCCCTCTGCACTTTCTTTTCAAAACTCCCAAATTCATATTTATCATGTCATCCTTTTAACAATTTTATAAAAGACCATGGCCCGGCTAAGAAATTATGCGAGATTCGCATTTAAAAAAATCCAAGTTGACATTATTCCTTTTCTAAATAATAACCTAATGGCTACAATAGTAAGAGTACCAATATTTCAAGGAGGTTCATGCATCAAATAGAATTTACAACTACCGATATCCCAACACATAGTAATTTTATATCAAACAGACGCGTATGCATAATAGATTTTTCAAAAAGAAGTACAATAATTAAAAAGTAGGATCAACATTGTCTAAGGAGGTGCTTTCCTTGCTCTGGTTGCTCTGAAAATGAGGATGGAATATCGTCGCAAAAATCGTTCGAATTATCGGCGTCTAATCAAAAGAGCCGGAAGCAAATTAAATACGATAAAATAATTTTGACACAAAAAAATCCGAATATTTTTGTATATTCAGGTAGAGCATGATTTTATATGAATTTAGAAAAAAAATTCATCTCATTTGGATTTTTTATACAAAAGTTATTATGTTTCAATTTGCTTCAGTTTGAAAATTCGAGAAAAATGAAAAGGGTGACATAGAAGATGTATTTTTTGAAGATTACACTTTTCAGCAAAGAAAACACATTCTTCTCTATGTTCTACCAGAGGTTTACGCTTTTCTATAGAGAAAGCGTATTTTCCTCATAACTAAACACGGCTTTCTCATATATTTTTTTTGATTTTTTTAACTTACATGTAGGGCCTACTTGTCAGTGACTCATTCTTTTATTTTATTACTTTTTATTTATAAAACAGAGGTGGTCCCATATTTCATAGACTCATTATTTATTAACTAATGATTAAACATATTTTCAATATCATTTATCTGCCAGCTCGGTCCCACATGTCAGTCTCTCGAGTTTTTTTTAATGTGTTTTAAAACTGAGAATACTTCATAGTCCCATATGTCAGTGACACATTTACTAAAAACATTTAGAATTAGGTGTTTGATTACTTTTTCAGCCGATCCCACATGTCATTGACTTAGTAATTTTTACTATTGTCATTTAAACACTAATCAACTTTTAACCCCATGGGCCCCACTAGCACACACATAGAGAGAGAGAGAGCGAAGAGGAACAGTGCACACACACGACCGAGGAGGGGAAGCTCGCCAGTGGCGACGCATGCGCGAAAAAGCTCGGGGCAGCTCGGAAATGAAGAGGGGTCCAATGCAACACTTGGGAAGTGAAGGTGGCCAGAGAGGTGGACGAAATCGGCGATGCGGCGGTGAGGTGCCTTGGGTGAATCTGGTACTCACGCTAAGGACTAGCACAAGGTGTCTATGGGCTTATACCAACTCAAGGTGGCACCACAAAGAGTTTACGCGTGGCTCAGAGTCCTAGGGTCACCTGAGGCGAGGAGGCGGCAACTTCCCATAGCAGCGCCATGGGCCTTGCTAACAATTATGGCGCAAATGCTCTACATTACCCAAATTAGATGGGGCTTATGCTCCAGTAGCTCAGCACGATCATGAGGAGGCTGATAATCAGGTCGGAGACGAGCTAGGACGGCTTGACGGCGATGAACAGGGATGGTGGCAGCAAGCTTCACGATGACAGACCATCATGGTGGAAAGAAGTGGGAATGAAGTGCACGTATAGCTTAACGGGGGCTCCTAGATGGAGAAATTAGCTTCGGTGGAGTCAAAGGCTGAACGAATAGGCGTAT
This sequence comes from Hsuehochloa calcarea, assembly GCA_036346395.1. NCBI lineage: Eukaryota > Viridiplantae > Streptophyta > Magnoliopsida > Poales > Poaceae > Hsuehochloa > Hsuehochloa calcarea. The sequence continues at coordinate 62,363,446 of CM070610.1, read as the reverse complement.
TCATCGATTGTGGCGGCAGAGGTAGAGAGGCTCACGATGACAGCTCTATGTGGGCGATGACAATGAAATCGGTGGTGCGAGGAGGTGTAGTGAGACGAGGCGATGCTCAAACTAGGAACGAAGTCCATCGGGACTTACCGAGTTTGAATATCCTTCGTGGCTACCTTGGCGCAGGAGGTGGGGAAGAAGGCCACATTGCAGCGCTTCACTGCAATGGAAGAACAGGGGAGTGAGGGTGTGACTGAGTGAGAAAAAAGGCACAAGCTGATGTGCACGTCGAGGTTTCAGGGCACCGGGACTCAGGACGATGAAGTGTTCCTAGCGTTATAGTGGATGAAACTTACCTAGGAGGGGAGAAATGGAAACGACAATGTAAGTGGGGTGTTACGACACGCTGGAGAGAGCATCAAGTCAGTTTCCCATGGACTTGGAAATAGCAGATAGCTTGCAGTGGTGGGACCTTGAGATAAACATAATCATTTACTTGAAGCTTAGTTCACGGCGGCGATGGTCGGCATAACTGTTTTGACATGACTGCGCTTCCTCCAAGTGCTCTTTTATTGAGTCAACATTCTCTTGTGCTTCCTGGATGATGGTCGGTCCAAAAAATTATCTCTCACTAACCTCGGACCAGAATAGGTGTGTTCTACACTTTCTTACATAAAGTGCTTCGAACGGGGACATCTGAAGGCTTGACTTCAAGCTGTTGTTGTAGGGAAACTCAGCAAATGCCAAGTATTTTCCTAGTTCATGCTATAGTACAACACGCAAGCTCGTAACAAGTCTTCCAAAATTTGATTTATTCTCTCTGTTTGACCTCCTGTTTGTGGGTGAAAGGCTGTGTTAAAGAATAGCTCGGTTCCCAACAGTTTCTGGATGTTATCCCAAAACCGTGAGGTGAACTGGGGACCCGATCAGAAATTATTTTTGGCACACCATGCAAGCAGATGATATTGTTCATATAAAGCTCTGCAAGTTTGGTGCTGCGATATGCGGTGCTAACTAGAATGAAGTGTGTCATCTTGGTTAAACGATCGACAATAACCTATATGGAATCATGTCCATTTCGGGTCTTTGGCAACCCAATTATGAAATATATGCTAATTTCATCCCATTTCCTCCAGGGAACATTTAGAGGCTCAAGTAATCCCGCTGGTCACTGGTGCTCTGCCTTAACACATTAACACACGTCGCACATGGCAACATGCATAGCGATGTCCCTTTCCATACCGGGCCACCAGAACTGCTTATGAAGGTCCCGATACATCTTGGTACTCCTAGGGTGAATGGAGAGTGGTGAATTGTGAGCTTCCCTGAGGATTAGTTCCTTGACATCTTGATTATACGGGATATAGAGTTGTTGTCCATGCATAACCAATCCACTCAGGCTGTTGGTGTATTCTAATTTCTTGTCGTCCTGCAATTCGTGCTGGATTTTGGCAATTAGTGGATCCTTGAGTTGAGCGGCTTGAATTTGAGATTCGAGGGTAGGTTCTAGTACTAGGACAGCAACATAACCCTACTCGACCACTTCTAAATTTAGCTTCTGAAACTCTTCACACAACACTCAAGTTTTCCATGCTTTGGTTCTTGAGGGAGTCGGTGTTCGCAGTACAAGCAGACCAGTCGACCCGCGACATCTTTCGAGGAGGATCGTCAAAATCGAAGTAGCAACATGTCCTGAGTGGCAGTCATCCTTGTGCCTCGTAGCGACCCCAAATAGTAAAAAAAATCTTTTTGCTCAGCTTTGCTAAGCATAAACAAAGAGGTGTACCAAGATTTGCTGCAACTATCAATATTGGCAGGAAAGTCAAAACTAACTTCCTTTGTTGCACGAAGGACTTACTACTTACTGCTACGTACACAAAAAGAATAGTACCAGGAGATTCTCAGTAGCCTCAACTTGGCGATTTTGACTCGCCTCGACTCCGTTCTGTCCTTGACTTCGACTTGGCATCGACCCGTGTTCTACCCCGGCAACTGTTCTTTATGCTGGTTTGTCCCGTCATCAATCATTAGTGATTTCTATGACAATTTATCGTCTTCTACGGGTTACTGCATCAAGATCCGCACATATGAAGTCTAAAGTGGAGTTGCATACTTTACTTATTATCTCCAAATTCCTTGCCAGGTAAGTTTGGGTATAAGCAATTTTCATTGGAGATATTGGGATACATTCAAGATGCTATTGATATTGCTGCTGCGATTGAATTAATATGGGTTGTGTTTGATCGAGGAGATTTTGAGGCAAAAAAGAAGAATAAATCCTTTTCAAACTTTGGAAGTTATGCAATTCATGCATGTTTCGATTCAGTTGAGAGGCAACTAATTTGGTGTTTCATTATGACACCCTGATGGTAGCTAGCATAATACTATATGGAGTTTGTTATTTTGTTATTCATTAGTAAAGTTTATGCTCCAAATTTGAGTTTGAGACGAAGGATTTAAGTGCAAGGAGTTTATTATCTGCATAGATACTACAACGTTTGTTATTGCAGTGCAGTACGTTCTAGTTGTCATAGCTCGATAAGAGGGGTCTATTGTAGGGTTTGCTTATAGTCCATTGATGACACGTTGAGGTTCCTTTCATCCAGATGTTCTTCTACAGGAGCAGTTTTTTTACCACGTCATTGGTTTCAGTTACATTTACAATCGGTAGTTTGATGTACGTGATGACCACACATGTAGTTTCTCTTCTATGAGCATTGTTTGCTGAGTTATGTGTTCCAGGTGGAGCACGTAAAAAGTCCATGAGATGAGTTCTTCAGTATAGTTATCCAGCACCACAAGCGATGTGTTGGCTTATGTCGTTTGATGATTAAGCATATGTTTCAGAAGGTCAGTCGCACATACTCATACTAGGTGTTTGGACCTACTGGCCGTTTGCACAATTTGGCTTCATTGAGATTAGTACTATAGACTTTCGAGGCACAAGGTTTGTTAATGAAGACTTATTCGGAGGAGATTTTTATATTTTAGCTACAGGAGCGAATTCGTTCCAAGGTGGAGATTATTAAAGTATGATCCGAGTTTGCCGACCTCATTTTGATTTTGTATTCTCCTAGAACTCCTGTGACATAGACTATATATGTACCCCTGTAGTTGCACGATTCAGATGCGCTAAAGTTCCCCCGTGTTTGAAATCTCTCCTCATATAGTGATTTTGATTTTTTTTTAATAATATTATTTTAACAACAAATTACAAAATTAAATAGTCAATTTTTTTTGCAAAACTAGGCTACTGCCGCCAGTTGAACTAGCGACTGCATCCCTGACAGGCCCCATTGCCAACAGAACCAGTGACAAGTCCATGTCGTCATTCCAATTGGTGATAGGGCCGTGTCGCCGGTAAAATTGGTGAATGGGTCATGTATTTTTTTTGTTGTACAGAATTTAGCCTTAAAATTTAGTACTTTCAGAGAATTTTTTGGTAATATATTTAAGTGTTCGCATAGTTTGGAATCCGAAATTGGAGAAGATAACAAAATATGAAGTAAAGAATGCGAGATCGACAACGCAATAATACAAATAGGCCCCTTCAGTGTGAAATGAAAAAAATGGCTTTAGGGTTGCCATGCGCGCTGTTGCCCTGATTGTATTGTTCGTAGAACTGATTCCTTTGGGAAAAGATTACGAAATATGTAATAGTAAAAATATTTAGGAAAAGACATTTATGTTTAAAAGACTTCATAATTTAATTACGAGTTACATGGCACACTGGGTTTGGTTATGTGTATTAGAAATGACAACATGCACGAATCAATAAATCGAAATACACCTACGATACATGTTCGCCTTTTTGGAATAGAAAAATGGCTTATTGGAACAAATTTAATTAGCCCGATGGCCCATCTGTCCATTCCCCTTGTCTCTGGACTGCCTACAGTGGCGGACAATCTCGAAGTCAGCCATGTTTTGCGAGACGGGCTGGACGATTGAATGATGTTAGGATAACAAAACATAGGGCCAAGTCAATAATGAGGATGAAAATTGAACTTAACTTACCTCTTCGATATGGAGTGCACCCGAGTGACGCGGAGCGCTAGGACGACTATCGGTCTCATTAGCAGGAGTCTTCCCCTTGTCCATCGGGTGCTCAGCCCGATCGTACTCAGCTTCCTATTCGGGGGTACTCCACCACCACCCAATTTTCTTGGGATCCTCCGGTGCCTTTTCAATAGAGTCGGGTATATAAGGTTTATAGCGATCGAAGGTGTAGACTCACTTTGCGTAGTTGAACATTTACTTCTACTCGATAAATGCCATATCGTACATGTCTGAGTTGTCGATCCATTAGAAGAAGTTGCATTGGATCTCCAGCTTCTATTATGCGCTAATGAAGTTAGGGATATGTGTAATGCAACGTAACTTATGAAAAAATATATAAGATTCGCCTATGAGGATGTTCACCCACATGTAGTACGCCCAGGTAGCGGTCACTGGGTGTGCGACTGAATGATCTTCGGTGGTTCTTCGCACACACATTGCTGGTGTGGGAACTCAGGTGGTACCAATGTATCATTTATAAAACAATTGGGGTAGGGTTTAGCCCCCTCGACAAGCTACTTGCACTTCGGCAGCATCTTTGCGTATAAATTCGACGACGAGTTTGACATCTCCTTCCTCTCTGTTGTGTGAACCAAGTTGGAGTGATGTGTTGGGTATGGTGGTGTTGTTTTGTCCTCCAGCTTTCATCTCCCTCCTTTTATAAGCGGATAGGGTGCAGTGCTGAGGGTCGAAGGAGAAGAAACAAGACATCGATCTGAAAATGTGGCATGACAGAGTGTGGTGATTTCAATATGAAAAGGTAGCGTCGTAGTGCATTGTCTTTTCGGTCTGAAAAGATATCATGGTGGAGTGTGGTCATTTTAATACTAAAAGGTAGTATCGTAGTGTGTTGACTTTTCGGTCTGAAAAGATGTCATGGCAAAATGTGATCATTTCGGTATGAAAATGTAGTGTCACAGTGTGATGTATTTTCGGTCTTCAAAGGTGGCAGTGCGCGGCCTGACAGTGTGCGATCTTTTTGATCTGAAAAAGTGGCATGTCCGAGTGTTGTCTTTTTAGCCTGAAAATGTGTCGTGACAGAGTGTGGTCATTTCAGTATGAAAAGATAGTGTCGTAGTGTGTTCTACTCTCGGTCCGCAAAGGTGGCATTGCATGCCCTAACAGTGTGCGGTCATTTCGGTCAGAAAAGGTAGCATCGTGGTGTGTCGTCTTTTTCGGTCTGACAAGGTAGTGTCGCAGTATGTTGTCTTGTTGGTGTGCAAAAGTGTAATGTCGAAGTTCATAAGTGAATCCCTTGTCATGTGACATTCATACAGATCTAGTTGCCAAAAGTTAAAGACATCTTGCAATTCATAAAAAGCGTACAACATTGTTCATACATGAACCCCTTATGCAGACAACCACCACTACTTAATACATATTGAACACACTACCAGAAGGATACACACACACATAAGTTTCTTGAGCCACTTCAAGTGGTCAAGAATCTTGTCAAATCGTTCATCTGCAGGTGGCATGTTCACCATTGGACCATATGGAACTACATGAGAACGTTCAATTGCTCTTTCAACCATGACACCAATAGAGTCCGCCCATTGAAAGTACTGGCAACCACCGGCTTGAAAACCATACCAAATAGCGAAAAAAGTGACAAACAAACCCTAACTTCAAATACCAGCATTCGCAAAAATAAAACTCACCGAGACATACATACACTTGTAGAACACATGCCGCCTGAGTACAGGACATTTGCCTGGACGCCGCAGTTTGGGCAGTTCACACACCTTGCACTCACCAGCGCCACCGCTCTTCGACTCATTGAACAAGAGAACTGAGACATGACATCGAGTAGAGTTCTGTGACAAGTGTAAGTAGGTTAGAAGAAAGAGGCTGGGAGTTTAGTTGTTTGGATGAGCTTTTGTAGTGGTGGGATTCTAGATGAAGAAAAATAATTTTAATGTTAAAATTTAGGCAAATCGCCACTAAAAATGGCGACAAGGATCCCGGATCCCACAAGTCCCAGTCACCATTCCAAAAGGTGACATAATCTCCCTATAAAAGATGAAAAAATTCGGGGAGAACTCATTTTTTCAAAAAAAAAAGAGAAAGAGGGGTGGGAAGGGAGAGGAGCAGAGAAGAGTAGAGGGGAGGAGAGGAGCGAGCAAATCGTTGCCCGCTCGGTCAGCTGCCTTTGATGTAGTTTTTTTTAACTTAATGGATTATGTAGTTTTAGATCTATGGTTACATAGTGTAGTATGTTGTAGATAATTCTTTTCGGTGAGTAGTTTAGTCTTAGATATGTTGTTAATTGTGAAAATCTTGTTTGTGGTGCAGTACGTCGAATATGTCGGCCGCAATCAATTTCAAAATTTACTACGGTCAGGGGACTATTCTGGAGGGTCCCGAGGGGATTGATTTGTGTTATTTCCAATCAACGACCGTAACCATAACAAGACCAGAGCAGCATACATGGAGCACTACGATGCGATGGTTGTTCCACACATTCGACTTGAACCATGTTGTGTATGATCTGATATTGAGTTGCCTTGCCAACCGAGCACCACAGGGCACATATTAGGAGTTAATGCAGTTTAAGGGAACTAAGTCATGGCAGTCATATGTACACCGGGCAAGGGAGAAAAGGTGGGATTTGGTCCTTCTGGCCTAGGCATATGCCTAGACCATTCCTGCATCGGCGGCTAAATAAGCAGGTGGTGGTGATGCCAAACAAGAAGTTGGGGACTCAAGTGTAGTAGGAGGTCGGGGAGTTGTTGATGTTGTCGATGAAGACCGTTTGAAAGGAGCTCCTTTGGCCAGGTAAGCTAGTGGGATTGCTGACGAAGGTGGGGAGATTGGATTCCTAGTTCAAAGAATGAATCTCGAAGACCAGGACTACCAATCATTGTTGAAAGATGAAGGATCTGATGAGGAGGATGCAGTGGAACAACAGACAGTTCCATCCGAGTGGAACACATACCAGTTCGACAATCTCGTCGTTAATGAAGGCCCCCGTGTATTGTGGGAGTATGACTAGAATGAGGTTAGGCAAGGAGCCATGCACAAAAGTAACGAGGCCATGCAGGAGGCTTTCTGGGCCTTGTCAGTACAACGTACATTCACAGTAGTGAAGTCCAACCCAAGATGCTATGACATGAAGTGTGACAAAGAGGGATGCCCTTGGCGAGTGCATGCATTCCAGCCTAAGTGGGACACCTACTAGAAATCTCTATAGTAGTCCCTCACACATGTGTTGTCCCACAAGAACCTGTCATTAGGCTTCATCGCAAACATCATGTATGATGTGATCGTGGATAATATAGATTTCGAGCCACGATCCATCATTCGGGCAATAGAGGCAAGGTTTTAGTATACAATCAGCTATGCTAAGGTCCGCAAGGCAAAGCAAAAGGCATTGGAATCAAGGTTCGGTACGTTCGAGGACTCCTACCACAACCTCCTCGGCCAACTCTGAGTCATACAAGATAGAAATCCTTACACTCATGTTGACATTCAAGATGGCACACATCTGCAGTGGGAACAAAAGAGGGTACTGAAGCGAGCATTCTTCGCCTTTGGTCCATGCATCAGTGCATTCCAAAACCATCGTCCAATCTTGTGTGTGGATGCATGACACATTTCTGACTGGGAAGTACACGGGGTAGATACTTACTGCAATAGTGACAAACGGGAACAATCCGGTCATTCCCACGGCCTTCGCGTTCGTTGAAAGAAAACATAGACAATTGGTTGTGGTTTATAAGGAATGTGGAGATTTTTGTTGTACAGGGTCGTCCTAATATATGCATCATACATAATTGACATATGGGCCTGTTGAGCGCAATAACCCAGCTACAACAAGGGGACAGCGAGACGCTTCCTTGGGTGGATCTGTAGAGTAGGTGGCCTGCATGAGGCACTTGGATGCAAACTTCTACAAGCAATTCCACAACAAAGACTTGATGAACCTGTTCAAGCGGTTGCGCAACCAGAACCAGAAGAGAAAATTCAATGCACTCTGGAAGATTCTTGATGAGTGGACTGGGCGCACAGAAGGGAAGCAGAAAAAAAGTCCACTGAAAACGCTAACCAGGACCCTGAGACATTGCCACAGTTATCCATAGATGGTCTTGGTGTGACAAGGAAGACAGAGGCGTAGGTGAAATGCTTCTCGGACTGGATTGAGCACGAGCCTAAGGATAAGTGGTCGCTGATACATGACAAGGATGCTGCTCGATATGGTGTAATGACAACCACTCTAGCCGAGGTGTACAATTGGGCCATGCGTGGCACAAGGTGCCTCCCTTTGGTTGCTATTGTCAAGGCAATTCTCCGCAGTACCATAAAGTACTTCGTTGACTGAAGCAACAATGTGTCGCTCTCCATGGCAAATGACAGAGTTCTGTACTCCACCATGGTCACCAAGTACATGGAGGAGAAGAGCAAGAAGGGTGAGATGCACCGGGCATTCAAGTTGGGCACAAGGGAGCTTCGCTTCGAGATCCTGTGCAGGGAGAAAGGACACCGCGTGATGAATCGTGAGAGGATTATAGACGAGTGCACGCTATTCCACGCTAGTTGCGTATGCATCCGCAACAAGTTTCTTCTTCGCATTCCGGATATTTCACCAAGGAAGAGGTGATGCAGACCTGGAATGCAGAGTTGTATGGTTATAGCGTGGTTGACCATTTCATTGGCCACCCTAACTGGGATGAACTCATCTGAGCCATAGACATTGCTAGGCTAAAGGGAAAGGCTGGCCAGTGGCAGGTACGACATATCAGGAACGACATGGAAGGGACAGATGCGGGGTGTCGTACGAGAAGTGCTCAATTTGCAGGTAGTCCAGGCATACCTTCAAGAAATGCCTACGAAAAATGCACGAGATGAAGGAAAGGTCGGCAGTACGGACGGTGCCGAGAGGACCCCATCCGACCAATAGACCCAAGATGGGCACTATGGAGGTCGACATGACGGATGTTGAGATAGCAACCACTAGAATGGTTTGTCATGTCGAAATATGTTGTGCTAAATGTTTTGTAATGTCATTGTGATTTGCCGAAAAACTATGTGATGACATCGTGCTGATATGTGTTGTAACATCATTGTGATTTGTCAAAAAAAAACTATGTGATAACGTCGTTCTGAAATGTTTGGTAACATCAGTGTGATTTGTCGAAAAACTATGTGATGACGTTTTGCTTAAAAATATGTTGTGCTAATATTGTTTCTTATTACTGCCTGATTCTGTTTCTTATTACGTCGTGCATCCAATTGTAATGTGTAACTTATTTTGTTTCGGAAACCACCATCATTTTCTTCGTCGGCAGCACTATTTGTGGTGGTAGTTTAGTTGATTGGTGTTGTGTGGTGGTTCAGACGTTGGAGTGCTGCGGTCGGAAATAACCAGTCCAGAAACAATAGTATAAATTTAAATAAAACAATACTAAATGTTTAGGTTGAATTATGCGCAGATAAATAAAAAATACAGGACCCTGTCGAACTGGTGACAGGGCCATATCGTCGGTTCAATTGGCAACAGGGGCCTATCAAGCATGCATGTTGTCGTCAGTTGGAATGGCAACATGGGTATTTCGTTATTCCAACTGGCGATAGTAGCCTAGTTTTGAAAAAAAACCCGACTATTTAATTTTGTAATTTTTTATTAAAATAATATTATTTTAAAAATTCTAGTGATTTTCACCTTTGTGCATGTGTGGTTTTTCCCAAAATAGTTTTTTTTTCACATAAATTCGTGTCTATTGTTTCTACCTTTAGCTGTGCATTTTATAACAGTACAGTGCTTCATCATATATATGTAAAAAGTACCAAAATATTAATTGTAACCCTGCATGTCCAAATATATTCCTTGTACTTTTGTGTGCTGTTCTTTTAGAAGATTATCTGATAAATACTTGTTCAGAAAATTGGATTTGAGTAATTAAAAATATAGGATGAATTTGGTTGGCTCAAAATCTAGAGCTGCGCAATTAATAGGTATGCATTTCAGGATTGAGAGCAGTGAACTAAGTATCCGATAAATACTGCTTTTTTTTGAACGAGGGCAAAAGCTGCCTGATTTAGCTCCAATTTTTACACTCAACTTCACTCTTGGCTATGAGAAGTTAGAGTAGTCTGGAGGTGTTTGGTTAGAAAGCAGGAATGAGAAAGATCCTGTTTTATTGGATAGGGGTTTTATTATAGGTAATTTTATCTTAATTTTAAGGAGCAAAGAATTTGCCATACCAAACAGGCCCTTAATTATAGGAAAGGAGCAGAATTTGGAATTTTGGATACAGGGGGCTTGCTGTAAGACAGGTAAGAGTGCCGCGCAGCGACTCCGAAAAAAATAATTAATTATAGTATTACAGAATTAAGCGGTAACTCTGCCAGATTCTTGGCTTCCGCGAGGGCCCAAATTCTGGCCTCCCCTTTTACGCGGGCAATCAAGGACTCCGGTGTGGACACTGTTAATCAAAAAATACATGCATTTCGTTCCTTCTAGATTTCCCGTGTGACCGGCATTAGAAGCGTTTGCCACTGCTTTCCGTGGGACTCTAGGCATGTGGATGTGGATAGCCAATTCTGTTGGAATTAATACAGGTTTAACATAATTTTAACTCTAATTAATTTTTAAAAATTTTAAAGGTCTATGTGCACGTGTTAAAACTGTTTAGTTTCATATAGAGTATTAGTGGGGAGTTACACCACTTTATAAGGTGGATCGTGGTAACCCCCTTGTGGAATTGGAGAGAGTCAACACACGCGCGACGCCGCTCGCTTCGCTTCGCGAGCCGCTGCAAAGCGTCCCGGTGCGCGCTGCTTTTTCTTTATCTATTCGGAAATCGAAACGCACCGACTCGCATTAATGGAATTAAGAAACGGACTGGCGACGTTTTAGTCTCTTTGTTTTTTATGGACTATTAAAAAACAGTGAACTGTTCGTGAGACTCTTCCTCGTCATTCTCTTTTCACTCCACGCGACTGAGATAGACTTTTTCTCTCCACGTTTTGCTGCTTTCTCTGGCGATTTCCATCCCGGCGAGGCTCATGTACGGTCGAACCGGGAGAGCAGGCCTCCGGAACCCCGTCCTTGAAGGCTTACACGAGCAAGGACGAATAAGATTTTTGGGGAGCGTTCGCGCGACTGCTCGCTGCTCCGTCATCATCCGATCTTCTGCTTCATCTACATCAACTGCACGACTACGTCCACTACGCCATAGCGAACGACAATCTCGTCAACTCTTCTCCTGCTGCTGCTCCTTCAACTGGTTCTGGGTATATCAATATGATCCTTGTACTATGTTTATCTTTAATTTATGTTATTATTTTGAACACTGTGATAGAAATGCTAGTTTCTGTTCTGTTAGAAATTGGTATGACTATGGTGTTTATGTTTATTTGTCTTATGCAAAAGGCTAGAATATTATTCATGATTCATCTAGTATATTTCTGGATTAAAATAATTTAAAAAATACTTATATATTCAACACATTCCCACCAAAGTTGGGTCGAGAACGAGGGCTGCCACTTTACCGGGTTCAAGGAACCGCAAGTTGTCCATTGCACGATGGTTGTCCAAATTCTTGCATAGTAACAACATTGGCCCAGGTGGTGGATGGCAGTCTCAGGCGCATGTCTGCAGGGTGGTCATGTTTGTTGGTTCGGCCATCCGCGCCTGGATAGGTGTTCCGCTGTCCAAATTCTTTTTTGTATCGCTATCCAGGCAAAGGTTTTACATTTTTTGGGTGCCCAAGTCTTTCAGACGAGGATATTATTTGCCTAAAAATATTTATATTATTATTGTGGCTACAGCTTAATTCGTCTGTTTTCACCGGCAATCTTTAGCATGTACGTGATAAGAGTAAAAAGAAAGATTGTAGTCCATTTTTTTAGAGACAACGATGTAATCATGAACTAGATGCTTTTTTTTTAATGAAAACTAATTAGAAGTTTGTTTATCTTAGTTTGCTGACTTTTTTGCTTTTCCTCTACTTTTGTTTGGACAATAATGTTTCTCCTAACTTGAACAGTGAGCCTACGAGGCACTGAAAACCTTCAAGTTTCTTCATTTTGTACCCAAAAGACGTCCGTCCTTTTTTTGTATGGGAACTTTTATCTTTACGACTTCCGGGTGTCCATGGTGACAGGTAATAAGGTCTGCACATATGTGCAGTGCGGCATCGTATTACAGTAAACCTGACACGTGGGGCCGGCTGAAAAATCCTGAAATGTATAGCATATGATACATGGGCTACAGACTACAGTACATATGCATGCAGTGGTACAGTACATGCACTAGGTCCAGATCCGGAGCCAGAGCATATATATTCCATGGCTTCCCAAATTCTAAGGGGTACCAACGAGCTAAGGGCCGACTACATGTTTCTATATGCTAGAGAGCATGGAAATTTGTCTTACATGTACATCAAGCACACTGTTAATATTTCTGGGTAACTCTAAAACAAGATTATTACATCTTGTCGAGTACAATCCTGTTTCTGTGTCTGAAACAAGATTATTATATCAAACATATGGTTGTTGATTCATGCTACATATAAATTAATCAGTTTGCACGAGATTTTTAAATAAAAAGTTGCAATACGTAATAAATATTTTCTTCGCTTTTACACTAGAAAAGTTACAAAAAATTGATGAACATTAAAATCATTAATCCTAACAAAGATGCCTCGCGACCATCGCTCCGAACTCTAACAAGCATTCTCTGTGTTGTTTCAATATGAACAACACGTGTTTGCTTTGATAAAGGGGCCTATTTTATCTTTCACGAGCTGAAGTGTTTACTAACACAAAAATGATGTAGACTGAAAGCATGTGAAAGATCTTTGCTTCAACCTTAGCCCCAAAGTATTAAATTCCATGTTAGTGAAGTGGGCACCTCGAAGTCACATGCATGCTTCCTTGCCATGCATATCAAAACGGCCATATTGAGAAGCATGTTACCTAGCTATCCACCTGTCTGCTCAAGTCTTAAGAGGCATCTTTTGCTTCGCACAAGTTTTGGGAGAGCTAGCTGCATGGGGTCCAGGAGAACTCCATCTTATCTCTCCCTGTGTTGTTCTCCTGCATCACATTTCTTCCTCTTCTTTTTTCCCCCATCTCCACATGCAAGGGCACGCGCACTAAAATGGAGCCCATTGTTTGAGGGGGAAAGAAAAAAAAAAGATGAAGCACCAGCCTTTCTAGTGTATTATTAGGGTTTGTCTGTTGGGGAGATGCCTACTCAACAAAACTCGGTGGAAAGAAGAATTTTTCTTCTTCTTCATATTCTTCTACGCTGACAGTGGGTTTGAATTCGAACCCAACTACACTACTGATGTAAAACCAGAAGGATAGTTGCACTAACCATCCAACAGAAACAACCCTTGGTCGACATGGTAAGCAGACCACATATTCATGCATTAGACCCCACTAGGAAAAAAATGTCTGTAAGGTCGCCAGTTGTGACCGTGCATCTTGAATCACTGTACTAATTCTAGCAGTAGTTCTATGAAGATAAATATGTTCCTGTTTACATCAGTTGTTCTAATCTAATGCTAGAAGCTCAAAAGGAAAAAAAAAAAGAGATACACTATTAGAAAATCTAGTATGTGGAGTACAAAAAGGAAGGGACACTGGATCGACCAATGAAACGAAACGAGCTAAATATTAGTCCTGCAAGAACTGTTCAGCCAATGGACGCTAGCTAATGTGTGGACTGCCTTTTTTTCCATTTGCTGCAACAACGGCCACGACCAGTACCAATGATCAGAGGTTAAAATACAATAATTCCCCTGACAATTGGACGGCTCTTGATAATGTTTACATACCTGTATAGTTTGTAATAAACGTCCCTCTGGACTCCTATATATAAAAAAAGTTTTTACCCCTGCACGTGTCTTTTCAGAGGAATACTTTTGTTGGTCTCTAGAAGACGAACCCTACTGCCCTTTCTGTCTTAGAGAAAACCTTCGCCAGTCGAATAGCTCATCTAAACCGAGTCCATACACCATAACATACAGTATCTCAGTTACTAAATTCACCAGGTAGTTATAAACATGCATGGACTAATTTATTTAGAAATTAGAGCCATGCATGCTGATCAACTTTTGGAAATCACTTACTTGCATGCATAAGGAGGATATACATGTTCTTTTTTTTTATATGAAAAATTCACAAGTTTTAAACCGTTTGATGGCTTCATTTGAATTCACGGTGCCCTCCCCACTTTTATAGTATTCATTCTTCTCCTCTTACTGTACAAATCCTTCCCTAACCAACAATCCCACCACACTCGCAGACTTCAGCATTGGTGTTGCTTCTTCCTGCTTCGTTGCTACTATCTCGATCCAGAAGCAGCCCACCTCCTCGAGCACCTCCCCACCTTCGATGTTGTCCCTGACCAATATCTTAATTCGCCAATGACGTCAACCTACTCCAACCATTGGTTCTACCACACGATGCGATTGTTCTCGTCATCAACCTCATATATTGTTGGTCTTACAAGCTCAACACCGATAATGCCCTTGCCAAGTTGCCCTAGGAATGTGGTTCGGTGAACTAGGGAGGAAAATTAGAGCACAAATATTTCTTCCAAAGAAATGTATGGCTTTTCGCAAGAAAATAGGTGCGCACTTGTTATATTCAGCTCTTTCACATATTTCCCTACCAAACTTCAATATGCGGTTTAAGCAACTATGTAGACCTAAGGAAGTCGTCACTTCCAATTAATTGATGTTTTTGAGATATATATACCAAACCAACCATATGAGAATGTTCCATGTCATGTAGTTTTTATTATCGTGTGACTACTAGTACTGGATATATCCTGTCACATTAATATTCTTAAGATTTTCAGGTCATTAAACTTCTGGGATATGCTCCATTAATTTGTACTACTAATCTGTCGTTGTTTTGTAGAAGACATACATATATCTCCCAACTGCTACCTATTGGGTCAATAATAAGCCAGAAGCGTTGAGGTTCTTTTAAATCCTTGAGGCAGGCAATCCTTTCATTACACATCGATCATGCAATTATCACAAAATCCTTTGCCTTTAGAAACCCCAAAATCCCCTTGATGGATGGGTACTGAGTGTTGAGATCAGGCCCAACCTAGGAACTAGGTCTACACAAGCTAGCATCCCTCCATTGGCTAGCCAAGCTCTAGGCAGGCGTGTGATATTTGATACCCGTATGGTGACAAGGACGAGCTCACATGAGCCCAACCCGGTAATTCATGGACCCCACCCCTCTCCCTCCCTCTCAGGTCTCAGTCCCTTTATAAAGCTACACACTACGCTGTACAGTACAGCCCACTTTTCCAAGCTCTTTCTCTAACTCTATCTATACTTACAACACTGCTACTTTCACCAAGAGAAAGATAAAGAAAAAACACTAACCTAAATATAAGGCCCGTTTAAAACACATAGAATTTTCCCGATTTCTAAGGAAACTGAACTGTTTCATGTGAAACACTTGTCTAAACTCCGTAAAAGAAAAGGAACATAGAGTACAGTCAGGGATAAAAAGTCGGCCAATTATCAACCAAACTGGATTTATCGGTGGAGGCCAATAGGACTACAAACCGGTCCCCAAAAAATCAGATTTTGTTGAATTTTGTCTGATTTTTTTAATTTACTTGAATTTTATTCAAATATTAAAATCTAAAAATTTCAAAAGAAAATGAAAATTTCAACCCTTATCGGCCACCCCAGTAAAAAAATTCTTACCGGTAATAAATCCCCTGAGTACAGTTACAGTAAAGCTGGAAAGAAGCTCACTTCACTAAGCTACTAACTACTTCCACTAGTCGATCGACTTCCACGAATCTTCTAGGGCTGTGGCCTCCCCTCCTCTTCCCTTGCGGAAGGAACTGCAGCCTCCTCAGAGCCCACAGCGCTAGCCACAAATATTAACCACCACCATCTCCATCTCCATCCATCTGGCCATCTCCGCTCTCTCTCTCTCTCTCTCTCTCTCTCCCCTGTTTCTCGCTTCCTAGTTCCTACCACATCCCAAAGCTACACGCGCACAGGCGTCAATGCAAACGCTGCATGCCTAATTCCCCTCTGCTTCTCCCTCTTAGTTTGCTTGAATGCTTGGTGCAAAACACAGCTCAAGAATAGGAATTCATAGGAACAATAAAACATACACGCGTACATAGGTAGATCCCCTCTCTAGTATCCTGTAGCTAGCTAGCATCTCAGCAACAGTTTGTCTACTCTATTCTCGAACACTCAGCTGCTGCTCATTACAGCAGAAGGTAGCAAGCGAAAAGAAAGAAGAAGAAGAAGCAGGTGGCCGAAAGGAGGAGCAAGAAATACAGCAAAGAAGGAGAAACTGATAGTAGTTGCTATGGAGTTCACTACGAGCAGTAGGTTTTCTAAAGAAGAGGAACAGGAGGAGGCATCCAGGCGCGAGATTCCCTTCATGACGGCCACGGCCGCCGCCGGCACTGCGTCTGCGTCATCTTCTGCGGCTTCCGCATCGGCATCTGCATCCGCATCGGTGGCGTCCGTGTCTGCGTCAGGATGTAGCCCTCCCTTTCGCTCCGGAGATGGCGCCGGAGCGTCGGGGGGCGGTGACGGAGGCGGCGGCGACGTGGAGGTAGTGGAGAAGGAACATATGTTCGACAAGGTGGTGACGCCGAGCGACGTGGGGAAGCTGAACCGGCTGGTGATCCCGAAGCAGTACGCGGAGAAGTACTTCCCACTGGACGCGGCGGCCAACGAGAAGGGCCTCCTACTCAACTTCGAGGACCGCGCGGGGAAGCCATGGCGCTTCCGCTACTCCTATTGGAATAGTAGTCAGAGCTACGTCATGACCAAAGGCTGGAGCCGATTCGTCAAGGAGAAACGTCTCGACGCCGGGGACACCGTCTCGTTCTCCCGTGGCGTCGGCGAGGCCGCGCGCCACCGCCTATTCATCGACTGGAAGCGCCGCGCTGACACCCGCGACCCTCTCCGCTTGCCGCGATTCCCACTCCCGCACTACAGCCCGTGGGGCCTCGGCGTAGGCGGCGGCGGCGGCGGATTCTTCATGCCGCCCTCGCCGCCCGCCACGCTCTACGAGCACCGCCTCCACCAAGGCCTGGACTTCCGCAGCATGAACCCCACGATGGGGAGGCAGCTAGTCTATTTCAGCTCGGCCAGGATGGCTCCGCACGCACCGCTCCTGCCGCGAGCGCCCACGCCGCTGCACTACACAGTGCAGCC
This sequence comes from Hsuehochloa calcarea, assembly GCA_036346395.1. Taxonomy (NCBI): domain Eukaryota; kingdom Viridiplantae; phylum Streptophyta; class Magnoliopsida; order Poales; family Poaceae; genus Hsuehochloa; species Hsuehochloa calcarea. Next base: position 62,346,224 of record CM070610.1, on the reverse strand, counting down.
GAGCGGCGCCGGTGTAACCGCCGGCTCACCGGTTATTCTTGGCTCGGTGCCGGTTACTGAAAGCCCGACGACGGCCACGAAGCGCGTGAGGTTGTTCGGCGTGAACCTCGACAGCCCGCATTCAGGCGATGGCGGCGGCGAGTCGAGCAATCATGGCAATGCCCTGTCATTGCAGATGTCCGCATGGCGACAAAGGGATCCTACACTAAGGCTACTAAAATTGCCTTCTCACGGCGCCGAATCCTCCGCTGCATCGTCTCCGTCGTCGTCGTCTTCCTCCAAGAGGGAGGCGCATTCAGCTTTGGATCTCGATCTGTGACCTAAACGGAAAAACGAAGGAAAGTTCAACGATTCTTTCTTCTGTTTGTTTTGGTTTGTTCTCATCATCTCACTTTGTCTTGTGATTCCATTGTAACCTTTTGATGATAGCAGTTAGGATTTGAAGTTTTCGTGTTGGTTTGAGAAGATATAGAGAAACTAAGATTAGGAAAATGAATGTTTTTCCCAAATCCGTGTCATGTTCTTCATTTTCTTGTGCTGTTACATTCCATTCCCGTGAAGGTCAGTACTAGCTTGTCCATGATTTGATAGGAAAATTCCATGCACATTCCCTACATATGATAACATATGTCTGTAAATTTGTCTATAATCTCCTAACATCTGCCAAGATTTGAACATATCGATCCATGGAAAACGCATCACTAAACTGTCATCTTAATTTGCTTGCATCATATGTGTGATCTGATATTCTTCTAGATTAAATTCGCGTCTCCGGAGACACGGTTGGATAGCGCATTAACCGAGCAGCAACAACAGACAAGTCCTAAGAAGCAACAATTGGAGGTCAGATCTTAAAATCTCTTCCATTCATTATTGCTCTCATCATCTCATATTCACGGAGGGGGGTCTGGACATTCCTTTTAATTTTTCTTTTATGCCTCTTTGTGCCGCCACTTTTTGTACTACACTGTAGTACTCCTGTTGTTCTTATATCTGTAACGTCATGGTATAGACTATAGAGTATTAGTAGGCGCAGCCGAAATAATATCAACTTTCTTCTTTTTTTCAATTGCGATTTACCCAAGGGAACATAGAATTAACTCATGCAGTGGACCAAAATACGTATAGTTTGGATTGTCTGGGCCTTGAGTGCATAGTATACAGTCCAAGAAATCTTTATGGCCGTGGCAGTCCGTAAAGAGGGGGCATTGCCACAATGGCACTGGCCATAACTTCTTTGTACGTCTGCTAGGGCCTAGGAATTTATGACGGGGAGAGGAGGACCTCAGTACTAAGTACCCCTCCTGTTGTTGTAGGAGTAGCAACAGTCAGTCGCTGTACAGTTGTTGGCTGCCGTTGTGTTGCAGCTAGCTGCTGCTGCTCTTCTTTTGTGCTGTTTGTGTCGATCTCAGCTAGCTCGTCTCCCTTTTCCACTGCAGTGCGAGCAGCTAGGACTTCACGGTGTGTTGATGTGCGTGGAGGGCGTGATGGGAGAAAAGGAGGCCGCGTACCGGCCTCAGCTAGCTAGATGTCCATAACTAGCAATCTGTAGGAGCGGGTGCAGCTGAATTATTTTTGCACTGGGAGGGTTGGGAAATTCAGAATAGATGTATCGAAGCTGAACCTTGCAAGAAAGTATCTTTGGTCCATTGTAAGATGGGAAAGTGAAAAGGGAGAGTTATGGGAAGGTGAGGGAAGTCCTCGATCTTCACATAAAAAGGAAAGGAAGTGTCTGATATATGTAAGTGTTTGCTTGTTCTTTCTTCTGCCTTGTTGTAGTTTTCTTTTGCAAACTCAGTCCATACTGTACATACCCTCATCTAGATAGATGGTGGCTGCAACTTGATATGGTTCATAGTTTCTCCTAGGGGTACGGCTAGGTTTACATGCCTTTCAGGGAAACTGCCTTCTTTTAGGTTCTTTTAGCCTCAGAACGTCCATAGGGCATAGGCTGAGACTGATCCTACATCAAGCAGGAAGCTGACAAGTCTGGATTCAGTATGGTTGACTTGGAACAGAAAAATATAGGTACTTAGTTGAAAACTCTACCTCTGTACTCTTTTGAATTTAGCTTTCATCAGAATTCAGCTAATGCTCCTCTTGCTTTAAACTCTTAATTTAATATATTTGGATTTACGTACCGAGATTGTAATAATAATCTACTAATATCCAGAATGGTATAGATCTCTAGTTTCATACTTGATGTATACTTTCATCAAGAAGATTATGTTACATCCCCGCTTGATCCACCATCAAATTGTTATGTGTGTTCTTCCACAGTTTGTACCCCAATATGTATTAGCCTTATTGACTTTCTTTACTTCCTAAAGGGTAAGGGTCCTGCTAGTTTGTGCATCTATATACATGTACAGCTGGCTAGCTATGTTTCATAATTGAAGTACTAGCTACGAGTATTAATTTATTCTCTATCATGTTATTGTCAGTTGTCATGTAATACTACTTGATTTCTTTCCATCAACCTATGTTCTCCACATTAGTTTTTTCTTTCATGTACAGTACATGTAGCTAGGTTGTAAACTGATCAACCCATCATATGAATATATGTGCAATACTTGTTATGTAAACCTGTATATTACAAGTACGTACGAGGTATATATACAATATACAATATTGTACCAAGTTACCAAACAGATCATGGATGCCAAAACTATTTGGAGAAAGTAAATTTCCAAAATGAATGCATGAGTCTCATTGGATCTTCTGAGACAATGGAACATGGCTTTATCCTGAGCCAGACATCGAGATTAATTAGACAGCTAGCTAGCTTAGCTTGTGATGAAAGTGAGACGACAACACATGAGCTTTGTTTTTGTCCATATCTACTTGCTATATATTAAGACATTAAGCTCTCGATTTGTTTGTGATTAACCAAGTAAACAGTAGAATTTCTGCCGAGGCAAAGCCTTCTACTACTGTAAAGGCCAAGTATCTTTGCTAACTGGGAGCCTGGGAGGGATATTTTCTTTGGGTACAGCTGGCGACGGGCTTAAAAATGCTGATCTGATATATATTTGATGGCCACTGTAATGTGAGAACTGTTGAGATGCCTAAGAGGCATCACTCGACGTAATACTAATCATTTGGTTGAGCAAACTAGCGGTCAACAATGGGCAAAAAAGTCACCTAAAAGTTCACTGTAAAACAACTAATGGCGTTGATATTCCTATCTACGTATAGTTTGGAAGAATTTGATCAAATTTGTATATCTTGTGCCTAATTAATTAACATATACCGAGGTACACATTAAAATTGTTGGTAATATAATTTCTTATGCTCTATTTCCATACTAACTCTTAATGTACATTGCAATATTAGGGTGTAAATATATGTACTGTTATTGATAGCTAATTTCATGGATGTTGAGTTCACAGTTTGTTGTTGCAGTTTGATAGATTGTTAAAAGATCCAATGGTTTGTGATAGAAATGATTGAAGTGTTACACATCTTGAATCGTCGATAACATATTTTATTTGACACACTAATTAATATATGAACGGGTAATGATCCATAATTTCAATGGCGGAGTATATATATGTCTGTAATGTGTTTTCTGCATATATGGAAATATAAAGATGAAAATTCAAATGCAACCCTTGCACATTGGAGATTATGGGTGGTAGTAAATCAAGTTGAGAAGGCTTCATTAGTACCATTTTAGCTAGAGAATGATGAAGTCTGCGAAATGAAAGAGTGTGTGTGTGTGTATTTCCAACATGCATGAGCTATATATTCATATAAATTTTCATTAGCATATCACTATACTTCACAATCATGGTACTCTATCCCTCCATTTCGCTATATTTGTCGCCTCAGAAATATTCGTTCCAATATATTTATCCATTGAGAGAATCTAGAGTGTAGTTATTGTAATTTTTTACTCTTTACCCTTACTTAAATGCTTTGGAAGAGGTTAAATGGTTTTGGTATGCCATTTAATATTGATATGTATGGTCATTTCTTATTAAATATTTCTTATATTTAGTGATTCCTTGGTCTATGCATATGGTGGGTTATGGACAAATATAGCTAGCAAAACAGATGGAGTATTTTAAGGTATTCACAAATCATATACAATTAGTTGGAAATTGTTCTTCCCAACTAATTTACAAGTGTAATGCATATAAATAGTGCAACTCTGATAGTATACCATTGGTACCATTAATACTTTTCTTTTGCAAACATATGTGGGTAAATTAAAATCATTTATGCACTTAGTCTGATATATGGTTTTTTTTCCTTCGGTGGGGGCTAAATTGAGGCCCCGCCTGGTTGGAGCAAACAAAACATTCCTACACGAATTGAACTATTTCGTGTGGATTTCACAATGATTACTTATGAAATTCCTGTTTTCCAAATAGGCCCTGAATATATTGCATAGATCGATCTGTTGGTTGTTCGAAAACATTTTGGTTAGTTATAGATAACACATGCATGCACGGAGTTTAATTTATTGTCTGTTGTCCAATAATATATTGTTATAGGTGTGCAAGCAGCATAAAGTTAATATTTATAAGCTTAAAATAAGAATGGTTTTTTGGTGAGCTTACTATTATTTGTCAGGGTCGAGAAGATCATTGGACTCCAAACTCTCTCCAACTGGGAGGCGAGGCGATTGATATTACGTGTTTGCTTCAACGAGACCAGTTTGTTTATATTCAGACCAAGAACAGTAAGAGTTTAATTTGGGATGATGTAAACCACTAGCTCAATCCAGCTACAGATACGCATGCATATTCCATTTGGGTTAGTTATTGAAACGTACTTACGTGTCCACATAACTTGCCGTTGATCAGTAGAACTATATATATGAGTGCATGTGCTTGCAAGTTTCTTTTTGGGCGTGTAGTATGCCTACATCGATATCCTACGGTTGCAGATTATAACTTGCTGTTACTGGGGATCAACATTGGATATACCTGCTGTCATCTATAATCCAGTTTAATCTGAACAGTTTAGCGTTATTATCCATAGCTATCCAAGTTCAGGCTTACGTATATACGTACCCAGATCGAAGCATTTACACATGTTACTGGGCACCTGTGATTGTACTACGTACTTACGGAAGTGTTCAAACTGCACTTTAGAAATTGGGAAAATATTTCTTTCCTTTTGGAAGTTCATTGAGCTAGCATTGATTTCTCGTTGACCTGTGCGTGTCTCAGTTAGACAGCAGAAGAGAGAGTGGGCGCCCTACGTACTAGTACATGCATTGATGCAAACAAGAGTAATACTAATATAAAAATTATTAGAATAATATATTTTAGCATTAAGAGATCGAGCCAGTTCTCTGACTGGCAGTCCATGCATGTGAGGAAGAATGATGAGCTTATGCATGGACCATGGCCTGATGGCCAGATGCTTTCCTCTGTAGCGCCTGCTTCACTGTGCGGTAATAATGCGGGTACGGCATGTATATTCGGTGCTGTGCCTGTGCTGCTGCGCGAGGGCGTGTATACGACCATTTGCGAGTCTGATCAGTCTTTCTGATCGACGGATGCCTTTGAACTGCGACAGCTGTGAGCCGTGTCTCTTGTGTTGTAGCAACAGTAGCATTTTTCGAACTTCGTGGCCTGCGCTGCATCCACCACCACCACCACCACCACCAGCAGCAGCTATCTTTGAGCCAGCCCTGTGTGCTTTCTGTTGTAAATAACGTAAAAAAAGAAGAGAGAAACGGTAGACATAAATTTTATATGAAAAAATATTTCGAAAAAGATTACGAGCGCACGAAGAAAATACCGCTATATAAGAAAATATTTACAAAAAGCTCTTTCTCTTCCACATGAACTATAGACATGTATTTATAGTGGTATATGAAAAATTCTGTGTAGGAGTAGAACTATGAATGGGAGTAGGAAACGAAATTCGTATTACACTCAAACTTAACAATCTCCACCTTGAGACTAATTCGAAACAGATTAGCATGGACACACCGAACATCTATAGGACTACTGAATAATACCAAGTCTGAGCAAACCTTAAACATAGCGGTAGGAACTTACTTTGTTATCATATCAGCTGGTTATCATGAGGAGGTTTTTTATTATTGATTTTTATTTTTTACCAGGGGTCACCGGTAGAACCGACTTTTAGGAAAATATGGCTGAATTTGGACGAAATTTTCAAATCAAAATTTTTTTTATGTTAAAACAAAAAGATACAAAAGAAAATGCAGTTATGAGGGCTCGAACAAAATACATGCCCTTTCTAAGCCTACGAGCCTTACCACCAGAGAACATGCACTTATGTGTTTAGATGTGGTCCTGAATTTCTTTTATATTTGACAAAAAAACGTGTTAATACAATTTTTTTGCTGGTATGAAATTTAACACGGGTGGTCGATAGAACCAAATTTCATCGATTTTTTGGTGAATTTCGTCCAAAATTTTGAACTCTGATCATGAGTACTTGTCTAGATGACTTGAATGTCACCTTGAGCAATGACACCTCGAATATAATGACATATGATGTCAATGTGCTTCATTCTCTCATGAAACATCTGATCATTGATAAGGCAAATAGCGTTTTGACTATCACAGAATATTGCAGTGCAAGACGTACTTCCACAAAGCTCAATAAACAAACATCTTTGCCAAACAACTTCTTTGTAAACTTCAGAAATAACCATATACTCTGCTGCTGTAGTGGACAAGGCAATAATATCTTGTAGACTTGCTTTCCAATTAATGTCACATCCTCTAACAGTGAACACATAACAAGTAAGAGATGGTCCTCTTACCCAAATCTCCAGCAAAATCTGAGTCCACATAACAAACGATTCCATCTTTAGTATTCCCAAACTATAAACAAGCATCAGATGTGTTCCGCGAGTATCTAAAAATCAATTGAATTTCTTTCCAATATTCTTTGCCAGGATTAACCATGTATCTACTAATAACACTCAATGGTTGAGATAAATTAGGGCAAGAACATACCATGACATACATAAGTGAACCAACTGCACTGGCATATGAAACTCTAGATATTAAACACCACATAAGCCAAAGGAGAAAATCACTTGTTCCACTTTTTTTTTTCACATAATCATGGGCAACCAAGATGCTAGCATAAAAATGCAATGCCCAAATTCAGCCTCCAAGACTCATACAATGAACTTCTAGTATAATTGATAGGAAATCCTCATATTCGATTACTAAAATTCTCACAATCCAAACAATACTTTCAATCATTAATATCAACATTCCTCACTAATCAATTAACTACCCAAAAACGATTAACTTCACCAATCTTGAACCCTCATTAAACCATACCATTCAATTTCACCTACACAACCTTGCAAATTATATAATCGCAATACCCTAACTATTTGATAATTCTAATATTCCACCAACATGAACAACTTTTCTTGGATCACCATTCACTATAGGGTCTACTAGTTGTAACAATATAATAAGTTTTGCCCCCAACGACCATCATTCCATTTAGATCCATTCTCTACCAGATTTATATCACGAAATCAATTCATCCTCTGATGCTCCTCAAATAACTTACAATCCAAGGTCTCACAATATCATATACTTGACCACTACTAACCAGTTGCCACTATAGACTTTATAACGTTTTGTAAAGTAAATCAATTATTCCTTTCTCAAAAGAAGATACAAATAAAAATAATTTTCAGCACACAGAAAAATATTTACTACTTGCAATAAACACAAGACCAAGGGACATAGTCAAATAGCAATGATCTCGGAAAAGCAAAAGATGAGACCACTGTTGAGGGCACAAGGCCCACCAAAAGAGAATATCAAACTTCCACCAATAAGAATAAACATTGCTATCGAAACAAATTCTTATGCGACAAAAACAGAAAGGTTAAGTATTCTTCAATAAGTTGCAAGTTACAAAGCTTGACTCCACTCTCAAATACTTCTACTACACACTTTCTATTAACAAAGAAAATAATTTTCTTTGATTACAACATTACTTTGCTAACTCAAACAAAAAGATCTTTCAAGACCAAATCACATGAATCACTTAAGAACCAATGGAACTTTTCAACACGTCACTATGCTCAACCCAATTTCAGCTGCCACAAAAACCATGAACTCCAAAAGATCACAAATGCAAACTCAAATCGTTTTCAAATAAACGATATCATGAAAGGTGATCAATTTTTTTCCTAAAAGAATCAACACCACCCTCATAACCCTTTACCTACAATCTTACTAACATCAATAAAATACACTCGTAGCAATATGCATCATACGTTACTACCCCATTAATAAATTTTACAAAAGAACCACAATAAAATTGCTTCATTTTTTGGTTATCTCACTAAAATTGCAACAATCAACTTGATCTATGGAAAACCTAATGCGCAAGCCATAATGTTGAAACAAAACTATTAAACAAGATCATACTATCATATAACAATTTTGCAAGTCACACTAATAAATATCACTTATTAAATTCATCCATTCAACTATTAGTGATGGTCAACTCCAAACATTCGCGCAAACTAATTGCACTCTAGATGTAAGTGATTATGGTCCTACTTCTATTTGCAATAGCATAAACCATTATAAACATATATTCAACATTCAACCTTATGTTCAAAAATTAGTGCAAAATATTATTAATTATTTAATAATATAATCTTCTATAAAACAAGCTTTCACAAAGCTATACTCCAATGTTCATCTAGTCCTTCATACATGTTTCAACAATTTTAGCTTACAAGAATGAGGTAAATCTAGCATTTATGTATGATCATAAAGTATACAATTAAAAGATAAATTCCAAATTAATATGTCAGACCTCGGACTTTGAATACCCGAAGCCCTTGTGTGTGTACCATACTAGTCCCATGATCGGTGGCTAGTACACACAGCTCCAACATTGATATCACATCCATACATTCCTATGCACAAGTAAAGAAAAAATGGTACATAACTTAAGCAATTACAATAATTACATCACAAGGGCCAACCGGCAAATAAAAGTAAGTATCAACAGAGTGACAAAAGTAGCAGCGGGAGTAGAAGTAATAATAGTAGATAATTTCTAGCAGCATGCCCATCCAAAACCCTCAGGCAATCGACAAGGAACAAAGCCTAGAAGGACTTGTCATCATCCGAAACTAGCTTATGCTCATAAATGAAAAATAATTTAAGCAAGACTGAGTACAATGCGTACTCAGCAAGACTTGTAGTGTATCACAAAATTTATATAAATGCAAAGCTAACAAGAGATGAGGCTTTATGCTACAAGTTATTTTGCATTAGCAAGTTTTATTTGTAATATCAATACATAGTATTTTTACAACGGAAGTCGAAAGAGCAGTTAAATAGATACCAGATAGTAAGTAAGTAAGTAATTGAATGAATAAAATAAACAATTCGCAACCCTCCTCGGTTGCGAGCTGTTGGTGATCATATGCCCTAGAGGCAATCATAGAGATGATTGTATCACATCTATGTTTATGAGTTATTGAATAAATGTTATTTTGTTCCTTGAATGAATCATCAGTTACAAAGATTAACTAGTATGTGACTTGTTGGTGAAACTCTTTTAACTTATGATGATGTCGTTCTAAATGTATCTCTGGTCAAATGTCACTGATCGGAACACTAGTGACTCTATCGACCAACATATGTATTGATTAATATGACCATGTTTCCTCGGTCATGGTGATAACCCTCGTGATGTGACGGTGGCCCGATCTTCCAAAAGGTACTGATAAGTCGATTGTGGAGAACTCGACGTTGATGATCCGAAGGCTCCGACCAGAACTGATCAAACCCCTCGCAATCACTACACCACTGCTCCGGTGGTTATGAACCATGCCGAACTCGGTTGACCTCGCCAAGAAGGCTATCTCCTGCATGTGAATCGAGAACACAAGCAAGAGAGTAGAAGATGCAGTCTGATATTGTATTGTGAATATAGATGAAGCACACAATATAGGGTTCCTCAATCGAACGTGCGGCGAGACTGCTAAGCAGAATAATCTCAAAGAAAAACTTACGTTAAACTATGACGGCTACTGTATATATATAGGGGGGCGTGAGGAGGTCGACCTAGGGTTGTGCGGCCGCGGGAAGAGGCGTACACAACCTGGACTCCGACCTTGACATGCTTACAAGACCATATTAGGCCAAAACGGTGACGCAACACCTTATTCACTATTCAGGTCGCGTATCTCTGGTCGAAGACCTGGTCGTAGGTGGTCGTAGGACTGGTCCTAGGGTGGTTTTGTGGAGTCCATGTTATCTCTGGTCGTAAGTCTTCTTGAAGTGATCGTAGACCCTGCGGAACTGGTCGTAGACCTTCTTGAACTGGTCGTAGTCCTAGATTCCTAAGTACAAGTAAATCATCTCCATTAGGCAGCATCATAGAGTTCTCAAATAATACACTCAGCCCTAGAAATGAATTTCCCTTATAAATAAGTTGACGAGCACGTGCTCAAGTAATTGGACCTTGCACATGAGGAGTGTTCGTATCAGTAGAAGTGATGTCCTTATCATCTCCCCTTCTTGAATTGGAGTCGTCCCCGACTCAAGATCATCCTCCGCGCCCAAGAAAGGTCGCAAATCTGCAATGTTAAAACTGGAGCTAGTCCCGAAATCTACAGGCAAGTCTAACTTATATGCATTATCATTAATACGTTCAAGAACTTTAAAAGGACCATCTGCACGTGGCATGAGTTTAGACTTTCTTAATTCAGGAAATTGTTCTTTATGCAAGTGTAACCACACAAGATCACCAGGTTCAAAAGAAACATGCTTACGTCCCTGACTACCAGCAATTTTATATTTAGCATTCATAATCTCAATATTCTCTTTCGTTGTCTCATGCATCTTTTGTATCAACTCAGCACGTTGTTGAGCATCAAAATTTACTTTCTCCGAAGCTGGAAGAGGTAACAAGTCGATAGGTGGACGAGGGATGAATCCATAAACAATCTCAAAAGGACACTTCTTTGTGGTAGAATGCAGCGAACGATTATAAGCAAATTCCACATGAGGCAAGCAGTCCTCCCACATTTTTAAGTTCTTTTTAAGCACATCCCTAAACATAGTAGACAAGGTTCTATTGACAACATCAGTTTGTCCATCGGTTTGGGGATGACAAGTAGTGGAAAATAACAGCTTAGTCCCCAACTTACCCTACAAGGTTCTCCAAAAATGACTAAGAAATTTAGCATCACGATCTGAAACTATCATATTCGGAATACCATGCAAGCGAACAATTTCCTTAAAGAATAAATCAGCAACATTTGAAGCATCATCACTTTTATGACATGGTATAAAATGAGCCATCTTAGAGAATCTATCCACGACAACAAAAATACGATCCCTCCCCTTCTTTGTTCTAGGAAGCCCTAAAATAAAGTCCATAGAAATATCTTCCCAAGGTATACTTGGAACAGGAAGAGGCATGTATAAACCATGAGGATGAAGTCGTGACTTAGCTTTTTGGCACGTGGCGCAGTGGGTAATGAAGCGTTCGACGTCACGCCTCATCTTTGGCCAATAAAAGTGGTGGGTCAGAATGTCCTCAATCTTCTTCACGCTGAAGTGACCCATCAATCCTCCTCCATGCGCCTCCTGTAACAACAAAAGACGAACGGAGCTAGCTGGAATACATAGCTTGTTAGCACGGTACACGAACCCATTATGCACCACAAATTTATTCCAACTCTTTCCCTCTAGCTCCGTTCTAATTCACATTCTAATTCAAAAGTCATGCTGAAATTGGGAAGTTAAAGCAAAGGGGCGTGTGTTAGCTTATCTTTGAGAGCGTGGAAAGCTTGTCGTTGTATGGTGGCCCAAGTAAAAGGAACTCCATTCTTTGTAAGCTCATTCAGCGGTGCAGCGAGGGTGCTGAAATCCCGAACAAAACGCCAATAGAAACCAGCGAGCCCTAGAAAACTCCGCACTTGTGTGACCGTTTTAGGAGGCGGCCAACTTTGGATAGCGACGATCTTGGCTTGATCAACTTCGATACCCTGTGGAGTAACATAGCCAAGAAAAGAGACTCGATCCGTGCAAAAGGTGCACTTCTCAAGGTTACTAAACAAACGTGTATCTCTCAAAATATTAAAAACAACACGTAAATGATCTATGCGTTCTTCATATGACTTGCTATAGATTAGAATATCATCAAAATAAACCACCACAAATTTTTCAATGAAAACACGCAAAACTTCGTTCATCAAACGCATGAAAGTGCTAGGTGCATTAGTTAAACCAAAAGGTATTACTAACCACTCATATAGTCCGAACTTAATTTTAAATGCAGTTTTCCATTCATCTCTCAATTTCATTCTAATCTGGTGGTACCCGCTACGCAAGTCAATCTTTGTGAAAAGAGTAGAACCACTCAACTCATCAAGCATATCGTCTAACCAGGAATGGGATGACGATACCGTATGGTGATATTATTAATGGCTCTACAGTCAACACACATACGCCAACTACCGTCTTTCTTAGGAACCAAAAGAACAGGAACAACACAAGGACTAAGGCTTTCTCTTACGTACCCATGGTCCAAAAGATCTTGGATTTGTCGCTAAATTTCTTTAGTCTCCTCCGGATTGGTCCTATATGCAGCACGGTTTGGCAAAGTCGCTCCTGGGATCAAATTAATTTGATGCTCAATCCCTCAAATAGGTGGTAATCCCGGTAGTATCTCAGCTGGAAATACATCCACATACTTCTGCAAAAGGTTAGCAATAGCAGGAGGCAAAGTGCTGGATATATCCTCAAGTGAATATAAAGTATTTTTGCATATCAAAGCATAGCATGACAGCTCATTATGAAAAATTTCAGCAAGATCAGATTTTGTTGTAAGCATGACACAACCCTTTAATTTAATTCCCTCGGTCTTAAAACTAGGTGTCAACCGCTCTTTCTTAGGTGGGAAAATATTCTTCACTACTTGCTGATTTTCAGATTCATGTTCAAGTTCTTTCTTCTCATTTTCAGTTAGCTCTTTATCATAATTCACAATTTCAGTAGTCTTCAAAGGTAGCAAAGTTATTTTCTTTCCTTTGTGCATAAAAGAGTATTTATTACTTCTACCATGATGAGTTGCATCGGTATCAAATTCCCATGGACGACCTAATAAAAGAGAACATGCTTGCATATGTACTACGTCGAAATCAGCAACATCAAGATAGCAACCAATGAAAAAATGTACTCTCGCAGATTGTGTTACCTTCACCTTACCACTGTTGTTGAACCACTGAATATGGTATGGGTGAGGATGCGCACGTGTGGTCAAGCTAAGCTTCTTGACCAATCCTGAATTCACCAAGTTATTGCAGCTTTCGCCATCAATTATGACACGAGCAAGGCAATCCTTAACGATGAGGAACATCTGAAACAAATTATGACGTTGAAGTGTCTCCTCTTGCTCTCTTTGAGTGCTCAATACTAGTTGCACAATTATGGTCCTATAATTCGCCGTAGCAGCGGTACCTAAAATTTTCTCACCATCGCTATCTGCCTCATGATCATCATCATTGCCTGCAAGGTTAGCTGCAAGAGCATATTCATCCTCAACATCACTAGCACTTACATAACCACCATCTCCTGTCGCAATGTACGCCCGCTGACTTGGGCAATCTCTCATGAAGTGGCCCATCCCTTTACAACGGTGGCACAGAATGCCTGTCGTACCGCCCGTGGAAGCAATCGATGAAGAGCTCTATGCTGGTGCCTGCACACTAGTAGATTTGCTCGTCTCGGGTGCGCGTGACGGTGGTGGCGGTGCTGCTGAACGCGCCCTACTCGCAGAGGGGGCAGTAGACCGAAAAGCAGGAGGTGGGGCTGTCTTGGTTTGTCCTAGCATTGATCTCGATGTAGACGTACTGCCAAAGTTGCTCCTAGTCTTTTGTTGTCTACCCTGCAATTCCTTTTCTGCCAAACAAGCAAGCTGGAACAACCTATTAATTTCATTATAGTCTTTGTAATAAACTATGTCCTGAATCTCACGCATTAAACCACCATAAAAACAAGCCATCTTATCCTCCTCATCCTCAACAATATTACAACGCAGCATGCCTATTTGTAGTTCTTGATAATATTCATCGACAGATTTATTACCTTGGTCTAAGCGCTGTAATTTCTTACGCATATCACGTTTAAAAGCAGGAGGAACAAATCTAGCACGCATAGCTACTTTCAATCTATCCCATGTATCAGGTGTTAAACCAAAATTAACTACTTGATTCCACCAAATGATAGCAAAATCTTTAAATTCACTAGTAGTTTGTCTGACTCTATGCACTTCAGGAACTAGATGGGCATAATTTTTTTGTTCAACTGTCATATCCCAATCTAGATAAATTTTAGCATCATAAACACCTGCAAAAGATGGTATGGTAAATTTAACTTTAGCAAATGGGTCATCATTAGCACGAGCATTGTGGTACTGAAAATTATTACCTCCCATACCATACCAGTTGTGATGTGGGCGGTGTGGTTGACGTGCATCTTGGTCAGCTAACACAGGGCGGTGTGGTTGACGTGCATCTTGGTCAGCAAACACAGCGTCGGTATCACGGTTTCTCCTCTCATTATCCTCTCCCTCCTCAAGATCTTGGACGGCATCGTGATCATACTCACGTCTAATGTTTGGTAGCCGGTTTACCATTCTTTCAAGGCATGTAGTGAGCGCTGCAATACTATCGTTGATTGAGCGCTGCATTATGATCGTGGTAGCTTGAAGCCTCCCGTCGATATCCTCATGAATGGTAGTGCATTGTTCATCCAAGACAACACAAATGTATTATCCCTATCAACTACTAGGTGCTGGAAGGTGGAAACACACACTCTCAAGCGTCTTACCACACTCTTACAAGTGTTCTTACCAACGAAGCAGGTGGTATGACCGGTGGCTGGTTCGTGATACCTTGTCGAGAGTGGGTGTGATTGCAAGAGGGGACCTATTATGATCAAGAGTAGGTGGAGCTCGGAAGGCACAATATGTAGCAAGGATTAGCAAAAACCGTAATCTGATTAGCAAAGTTGAATAAGGGTCCAAAGAACCTGTCACGGTTGCTGGTCTAAAAAGTGTCTCTAGCCCTAGCACAACACTGATCGATAACAAGGACTTTTTACAAACAATTCAAAGTATGCAAGGCTGGGAGTGGTCGTAGACCAACTGGGGGTGGTCGATTTGCTTCTTCTTCTTCTCTCTTTTTTTTTGATTGCCAAAACCCAACCTAGGGTTCCCTCTCTTCATCTTTTTTTTTGACCGCCGAAAGCCAACCTAGGGTCCTTTTTTGCGAATGTGACCATGACTCAAAACTCTTCAAACCATCTTCTGGGTCTATAGATATATATGGGTCACAAACTTTTTGTAGACGGCATGTGTATACAGGTAATTAAAAGATACTCTCTCTCTCTCTTTTTGAACTTTGGCTATGGAAATTCTTCTCGGACTTTGTGTGGCAGGAATGATATGATGTGTACGTGGGGGTGTCCGAGAGCAACAAGAAACAAATAGGGTGGTCGGGGCGGAAACGAGTAGGTGGTCGACTCCGAGTAGGTGGTCGAACGCGAGTAGGTGATCGAACACGAGGAGGTGGTCGGACTCGAGGAGGTGGTCGAAAGGGGGTTGTTCGAGTAGGCGGTGGCACGACCAGGATGGGTGGTGGCACGACGGGCGATGGTGTTGACTAGAGACCAAGAACACGACTCTAAACCAGCAACATGACTTAGACAAAGGACACTAATTCAACAACGCAAAACAAAGAACGACAATTGCAAAGGCACAATGGGTGATGGGACAGCGGAAGAACACGACGAACAAAAATATTTTGTGGGGTAATTTTCTGGAGCTTTAGGACGATGGAAAACAACTAATCTAACAGGGGGAAAAATTGTGATTACCTAACGGCCAACTTTTGCTCTGATACCAACTAATGTGACGGTGGCCTGATCTTCCGAAAGGTACCGATAAGTCGATTGTGGAGAACTGGACGTTGATGATCCGAAGGCTCTGACCAGAACTGAATCAAACCCCTCACAATCACTTCACCACTGCTCGATGGTTATCAACTGTGCCGAACGTGGTTGACCTCACCAAGGAGGCTATCTCCTACATGTGAATCGAGAACACAAGCAAGAGAGTAGAAGATGCAATCTTATATTGTATTGCGAATATAGATGAAGCACATAATGTGGGGTTCCTCAACTGAATGTGCGGCAAGATTGCTAAGCAGAATAATCTCAAAGAAAAACCCACGTTAAACTATGACGGCTACTGTATATATATAGGGGGATTTGGCCCGATCTTTCGATGAGAAGATAAATTCAGTAGAAGTCGCTCAACTCTCACGATCCTGGTTACTAACTCACAAGGCCTGAAACCATGCAATCGCTGAACTGCTCGAATAGTCGTTATCAAGAGTGCATGAATACCCGGATGACCTGATCACGAAGATCAATTCCTGCATACACCGAAGAAGCACGCAAGAACGAGGTAAAAAGCAATCTGAATTGCAAATATATGATTGAGTTCAAAAGGTGGGATTCTGCAGAGGTCCTTTACGGTTGGTCTAGTCGACACAAGCGAAGAACGAGAGTTTTTCACAATGGAGAAACTAATCAAATGAAATCCAAGGAAACTAGAGGGGTGCGACCTCCTTATATTGGGAAGTGGAAGCTGCACATAGCTAACAAAATAGGGGGGTGGTACTATTCATGGCACTGTTCACAAAGGGGTTACTATTCACATAAACAGTATGTCTTCCTTGGGAGGTTGGCTAGTGTATGGTTCAATTCCGGTATGATTACAAGGCGCAAATTGGCCTAAGTAGGTGATATAACACCTTATTTTGACAATTTTGAAGTCTACAGAAGGAATTTGGAGGTGAGACTGGATCCGTTGGAAATGTCTTGGAATAAGATTTCCAACAAGAGCAAGAACACCTGAATCGGACACTGTTTGCAAAAGTTATGTGCGTTTAAAGTCGGTGCTGTCTCCGGAGGCCGAATTGGATTCCAAAACGTGTCCAACTCGAACTCTCGCTTACCTTGGACAAAAAGTGATGTGATACTGCACAAATATACATTTTCCTCATTAGGTAGCATCATATAGTATAAATACACTCCTAAAAACGAGCTCACCTGATAATTTAAGTGAAGCGTACGAGCTCTTGTAATTGGAATAGCAAGCATAGCAAATATGGTTGTATCCATAGGGGACATGTTCTCATCATCCTCCCCTTCTTGAAAACAGAGCCGTCCTCGGCTTTCTATAAGCTGAAAATAGGGTAACAAAGAAGCCAAGGTGTATGCATGGTATATGTATATGTCATCCGTTTTAACGGTTCTTCGTTGTTGCACAATTAATGTTATAAAACAACAGCGATCATAAAAACTCATTGTATTATTAGCCCAAGAATAATCATATATATTAATAAGAAAAACAAATTTTCTCACACAACAATTATTGCAACTAGTTTTGCAAATGTAAGTGAAGCATTTATACAATTCAAATATCTGAAGTTGTAAACTTGTAGTGGTAGTACATATGGGCAAATCTACAACCTTTAAAATCAAACAAAGTTCATCCATATAATCATATTTCAATTGAGTGTTAGCAAATTCATCTAACAAGGGTGAAAAGATTTGAAAGTTCTTCCATACTTCAATATTATTATGCAGATTGTCAATACTAGATGGTGCAATAAGAGATGAACACATATGCATTGGATGATCACTAAAATTTATTTTCCTCTCATAATGAACAAGATTCGATACACAAGAATTGTTGTTCAAAACAGTAAGCTTCAATTTGTCTATGTGATCACAAGTTATGCATATTCGATACACATGAAATTTATTGTCTACACCATAATCTCCAATCAAATTAAACTTATATCCAGGGGTGTACGCACTAGATAAGGATTTCAAACATGCAATTTCAGAAACTTTCTCCATAGCATGTGACAATTTGATCGGTGGCTTCAACATATTGTAACATAAAGAATCAGTAGGAGAAATTCTGGTCAAAACTTCTTTATGTCTAACCAATTCCACATGATCATTATATGTGATTGACTCATCATATAAATCACTCAAAACAGGAGGCAATTCAGTTATGTTATCACATGGTGTACTCAAGTCAACAGATAAATCAACAAGTTTATCACATGGTGCACTAAAATCAATGTAGTCTGAATTCTCTTCGTGAAACATATGCCTAATAGAATTATTTTCCACTAATTTTTGCTCTAAAATAGCATGAACAGTGGACAATTGTAGTTCTTCACAAGCATACTCACCTTGAGTGATGATAGCACCATGATCTTTACCTTTTTGGCTCTCCTCAGATGATGTAGGTGCATCCATCTCCTCATCTTCCTTATTAACCAATGGAGTTGATGGTTCAATCAGCTCATTATCCTCTTCAGCATAGTTCTCAACTTTCTGCATGTTGTTAGTCACAGAAAAAGATACAAACACAGGTTTGTTATCATATTTTCTAACATCAAGCATTCTCAATTTCTCCTTAATCTGACTTTCAACCTTACAGCTAAGTATAAACAAATGAGAGAGAGAATTATATTCTTTATGAACACGAAGGTCCTAAATTTCTTGATTAAGCCCACTTAAGAATCTATTCTCTATAGCTTCAGCATGTTCTTCTAAGCTACAACGCAACAAACAATTTTTCAATTCATGATAGTATGGCCTTACAGTTCTACTACATTATTTTAAGCATTGCAATTTAGCTTGCAAATGATCAGCGTGATATTTAGGAACAAATTCATCTCTCAAAAGTTTCTTTAATGCTTGCCAAGTTTGAGGCACTCTTCGATGTCTACGTAAATACTTCCACCAAAGCGTTGCATACTTAACAAAAACACTAGTGACAGCTCTAATCTTTTTCCTATCAGACCATTCATAATATTCAAACTCTTTATCTAAAGCAATCTCCCAGTCAACGTAGGCACCAGAATCAAATTTACCAGCAATGGATGACAAAGTGATTTTAGTTTTACTAGACGTACTATCACGATCATATACCTCCCGTGGTGAAGAAGCTTGTCTCAAACGTGCATCTTCCTCGCGAACTTTCTTGCGCTCCCATTCAATGGCTTGAAGAAGACGTGAATCTAATCTAACTCGTAATCATCCCGCGAACCTGCCATGGTTAGTAGAAAACAAGAAAAAAAATCACAAGTATATGCTCCTATCAACTACTAGGTTTTGGCATTTCAACAGTTGCCCTCTCACAACGCCTTACCAAGTTTTTACTAGTTCTTACCAATGCAGCAAGGAAGTGGTACAACCAGTGGCTAGTTCGTGATACTCTCACTTGCGATTAGCCCAACGATTGCAATGAACGGAAGCTGTTGAGTTAGTAGGAAGTGGAGCTTGGAAGGCTTCAATATGGCAGTAAGGATCAGCAATAATAAAATCAGACAATGTAAGTTGAAAAATTGTTCAAGTACTAGTCAATGTTGTTGATCCTAGCCTAATCAAAGCTAATCAAAGCCCCACTAAGAGATGTGTATGTACGCACACGCAAAGATAAATATGACTTGATGTAAGCAATGGAAAACCTCACAACAAGTGCTAGGAGAGATGCTAACCAACTACTCAAACTTCTTTGTAGGGCACAAGATTGTTCACACGATGTGGAGCACAAAAACGAAATAACGTGCAACATAAACAGCCCTTCAGTTCAAGCAGAAAACAATAGTTAGTCTCGAAAGATGAAAGATAAAAGTTTTATATGGCTTATATATACTCGTTTGAAAGGTTTCGATGAGATCTACAACTTTGCAGTTGAGGCGGACCCCAAATTCCGAAGGGAAGACCGAATGAAACGGCAAAATCCAGAACCAAAAAATTGTGACGCGAATTCGGGGCTGAAGATGGCCGATTTTGGGGTCTCTGGAGGGTGACCAAAGTCTTAGGTGGAAAGGATGCGCCTCATCATTAACTTTCCAACGAGTACAAGAATGTCCAAAACGGACACCATATGCCAAAGTTATGCCCGTTTTACGGAAGTTGTCTCGGAAATGGAATCGTACTCGGACTCGAAACCGACTCATGTTCAATCTCGAAACTGCTATATCTTTTGATTCCATGAACCAAACTTGCTGAGTTTTTTTGTGCAAGCTTGTGCCTATATGTAGAAGGACTCCATCAATTTTCACTGGTTTTGGCGTAAGATTGTTTTTCTTCTTTTTTATATACCACGGCTTTTATTATGTGTGGCGGCCTCTTTCTCCTTCTATTATTTACCGGCCCTAGTCTTTTCCACAAGTTGTGAATAACAACAATGTATTCTCTCTTTTTTTGGTGTATATTAGAGGAGTTCTAACCCACAAATTTTCTGTTTTAGATGCAAAAACTAAGAACACTAAAAGAACGATTAAGCGACGCAAAGGAAAAACACGAGAAGCAATCTAGACAACAACCAACTAGACAATAACTAGAACTAAAGATCAGCAACTAGACACGACAATCTAATCAAAGATTTAACAAGCAAACTGAAAAGAAAAAATTGCAAAGGCTCAAAGGGTTCGATATGGATGATAGATGCAATTTTTTCTTTGGGCAATTTTCTGGATTCTAGGTATGAAAAATGAATCTACTACTAGAAAACTGAAAACTCTCACAGATGAACTGTAGCTCTGATACCACTAGATGAACCTCGGAGGTCCTGATTTGGCCTGATCTTTCGATGAGAAGATAAATTCGGTAGAAGTCGCTCAACTCACGATCCTGGCTACGAACTCGCAAGGCCTGAAACCACGCAATCGCTGAACTGCTCGACTAGTCGTTATCAACCGTGCACGAATACCCGAATGACCTGATCACGAAGAAGCACGCAAGAACGAGGTAAAAAGCAATCTGAATTGCAAATATATGATCGAGTTCAAAAGGTGGGATTCTGGAAAGGTCCTTTACGGTTAGTCTAGTCGACACAAGCGAAGAACGAGAGTTTTCACAATAGAGAAGCTAATCAAACGAAATCCAAGAAAACTAGAGGGGTGTGACCTCTTTATATAGGGAAGTGGAAGCCGCACATAGCTAACAAAATAGGGGGTGGTACTATTCATGGCACTATTCATAGAGAGGTTACTATTCATATGAACAGTATGGGCTTCCTTGGGAGGCCGGCTAGCGTATGGTCCAATTCTGGTACGATTACAAGGCCCAAATTGGCCTAAATAGGTCATATAGCATATTATTTTGATGTTTGCAAATTCTACAAAAGGAATTTAGAGGTTGGTTAGATCCGTTGGAAAGGTCTCGGAATAAGCTTTCCAACAAGCCCAAGAACACCTGAATCGGACTCCGTTTGCAAAAGTTATATGCGTTTAAAGTAGATGCTGTCTCCGGAGGCCGAATTGGATTTCAAAACGTGTCCAGCTCGAACTCTTACTTAGTATGGACAAAAAGTGATGTGATGCTGTAAAAATATACATTTTCCTCATTAGGTAGCATCATATAGTTCATATAATATAAATACGCTCCTAAAAACGAGCTCACCTGATAATTTAAGTGAAGCGTACGAGCTCTTGTAATTGGAATAGCAACCATAGCAAATATGGTTGTATCCATAGGGGTCATGTTCTCATCACATGTATATAGGGATATCATATCAATAAAGTGAACACATGTTAGAGAACATTCTTGGATTGACCTACCTTAAGACACTATTGAGATTGTTATAATTTCATGTGTTATCAGTTGGTCTCAAGCAATGATGATGTATAATCCTTAGACCTGAGATCAGCATGGTTTCCTACATGTGTAAGAGTACACTTTGGGGTTGCCAAACGCTACTCCGTAACTTATGAAGGTAGCTTTCAGGTATGCTATAAAACATGCGGAGGCATATGACTGATCATATATGGGATTTGCCCCTCCTAACATAATAGGAGAGATATGTCTGGGCCGCTCGATGTGGTCAGATAAAGAAAGTGCATGGCCATGCCACTTGTGGTCGAAGAGTTTGACTACGTGAAGTTATCCGATACTTGATCAAGAAAGTATTGAACAGTCCATGGATGACATAATATATCACCTGGAGTTGAACCAGATATCGTGAGGCAAAGGGAGAATACATGAGTAGGTCCTTTAGTTCCACTACTGCAAAACAAGCCATAGAAGACGCATCATCACAGACGATTTTAAACCATCTGTGATAAAATAATCACATACGGTTCCAAGATGAACCGTCTGTGATATGAACCTATCACAGATGGTTCTCTTAGAACCGTCTGTGATATGATCATATCACAGACGGTTTGTAAATACAACCATATGTGAAGTATCACAGACGGTTCTGACCACGAACCGTCTGTGATGACTTAGAGTATTACAGACGGTTCTTACACAGAACCGTCTGTGAAGTATCACAGAACCATCTGTGATACTTCACATACGATTATGACCACGAACTGTCTGTGATGACTTAGAGTATCACAGACGGTTCTTGCTCAGAACTAGACGATTCTGAACAAGAACCGTCTGTGATACTTCACAGATGGTTCTTATTACAAACCATCTGTGATAGGTACATATCACAGAGGTTTGTAATAAGAACCGTCTGTGATATGCTTATAATACCTGGTCTCGACAGAACCCTGCCCATTCCCATTTGAGCCGCCACCCTGCTGCCTCCTCCCCCATTGCTCCACCCCTGCTGCCTCCTCCACTGTGCCAACTTGGAGAGGAGAAGGAAGGGAAGAAAGGAGGTAGGGAGGAAAAGGAAGGGAGGAGAGGAGGAAGAAAGGGAGGAGATCTCGCAGAATATTCATCGTGAGCTCTGAGGGTAACGATCTGTACATAACCCTTTATATTTGCTCTAGGTTAATCACTAATAAATTTTAGTATGTTTGGTTAATAGTTAGAGTACTTGCGGTTTATTAATATAATTTAATACTAATTTTTTACGTGCGTAGTGTAGATGGAGCAAAATTGGATGTACGTTGAGAATCGTGTGAGTGAAGAGTATATTAATATCGTGTTTGCTTTTAGAAGAGCCGCCGAGCAGGATATATTGTAGAAGGTGATAAAATTTATGTATTGCCCATGCATTGATTGTGGTAATCTGAAAATGTTTGACAACCCGGCGCAGATCGAAGCTCGCTTGATTCGAAGAGGTTTCAAAAAAGGGTATACATATTGGACCAGTCACGGTGAAGAGCAGATCATACAGGAAGTTAATAATGATGACATCGCCGAGGAAGTCAACGCTATGCTGGATGTGGACTGTGCTTTTGATGAGGATAGGTTGCATGATGACAATCTGGATCAGATGCTACGCGATGCAGAAGGGAACTACAGTGAGATAGAGTTTGTAAATTCGAGGGCTTAATGGAGGACTCGGGACAACCTTTGTTCCCTGGCTGCAAGCTGGAATACACAAGGCTGTCAACCGTGCTTGAACTGCTGAAATTGAAGGCAAACAATGGTTGGTCCGACAAAAGTTTCGAAGCGTTGTTAGGTCTGCTAGCGGACATCCTTCTGGAGGGAAATGTTTTTCCCAGCACCACCTACCAAGTTAAGAAAGTTCTTTGTCCATTGGGAATGGAAGTAGAAAGAATACATGCATGTCCGAACGATTGTATCCTCTACTATAAAGTGTATGCAGACATGCATTATTGTCCCGTGTGCAAAATATCCTGATACAAGTGTAAGAATACTGTTAAGGTGAAGTAAGGACCTCCTGCTAAGATGTTGTGGTATCTGCCTATGATCCCTCGCTTGAAGCGTTTATTTGCAAATCGAAAGGAGGCAAGATTGATGCGTTAACACTCAGAGGAGCGTAAGAAGGATGGAAAGCTAAGACACCCTGCTGATTCTGCCCAGTGGAGAAACTTCGATCGGAGCTCTGAAGAGTTCGGTGCAGAACCGAGGAACATAAGGTTAGGGTTGAGTACAGATGGAATGAATCCTTTCGGTAACATGAGCAGCCAACATAGCACCTGGCATGCAAATCTATGTATTTACAACCTTCCTCCTTGGCTATGTATGAAGCAAAAATACATTTTGATGTCACTACTTATCCAAGGGCCGAAGCAACCTCAGAATGATATTGATGTGTACTTAGCACCATTGCCGGAAGATCTTGTGGCACTATGGAATGAATGGGTACAAGTATGGAATGCGTACAAACGAGAGAACTTCACTTTATGCGCCATGTTGTTCTGCACCATCAATGATTTTCCTGACCTTGGTAACCTGTCGGGGTTCAGTACAAAAGAAGCCAAAGCCTGTCGTACGGCTTAGATGGTACCGAGAGTGTATGGTTGAACAACTCACGTAAAACTATGTATATGTGTCACCGTAGGTTCCTTCCCAGGATTCACCCATACCGCAAGATGAAGAAACAATTCGACGGACATTAAGGACCAGTCAGAAAAACATTTGGAAGAAGCGGTCAATTTTTTGGGACTTGCCTTATTGGGAACACTTAGAAGTTCGCCACTGCATCAATGTCATGCACGTGGAGAAGAATGTATGTGATAGCTTGATTGGTCTCTTACTGAACATTAGTGGCAAAAAAAGGATGGTGTTAACGCATGGCGTGACTTGGTTGATATGAACATAAAGACTGAATTAGAACCAAAAGAGACCGACAAAGGACGAACGTACCTTCCCCCAGCTTGCTACACTTTGTCCAAGGCCGAGAGATATGAACTGTGCGAAAGCTTGCATGGTGTAAAAGTTCCGTCCAGTTACTCCGCCAATATTAGGAAACTTGTTTCCATGGAAGATTTAAAATTATTTGGTATGAAGTCTCAAGATTATCATGTGCTGATGTAACACCCCAGCCCAACATGAGCCTAGTATGCTACTAAAATAACGAGATAATAAATAAAACCCTATGACATTACAATAAATTTTGAATAAATTTCGACAGAACCTCCTTTGTATAATTAAGTATACCAGAGGTTCCAATAGAAGCATAAGATTAACAATATTTCAACAACCAAAGTTCATCGAAGCATTCATAGATAATGTACTCGGTTAAGGCATAATCAAGCATAAATAAAATTTACCACTCTCATTATTACAAATAATTCAATGCATTCAAGCATAGCCAAAACTTAGACCTTAAACAGATGCTTGTTATTAAGGTATGATCTAAATGATAATATTCCTTTAACGAATGAGTGGTAGTGAGTGCAACCAAAGCAATCCTACTCCCTCCCATGCATGCCGTCGGCAAACGAAGTACCTAAAACATAACAACAGCAAGAGTGAGTCCAAGACTCAGTAAAGTATAGTCAGTAAGACTATGGCAATTGCAACTATAACTATTGGCATCCATCCACAACTATCCATAATAAACATAGCTCATGCTTATGCGATGCAACTGTTCAAATGCACTTTTCTTTCTCTCTTTTGCATATACTGGTATTGCGGAGTGTGCATCCGTCGATGCACACCCATGCCTGTGCCTTCTAGCACAGGGACCTTAGCCCATACTCCACAAGTATGGGGACCCAAAAGCCCATCATATTCATGACGGAGACCTCAATTAATGCTTGGTCACCACGTGACCATGCCTCCAATATGATATCATGATGTACATAGTCAATACTTTAAATCATCATGCATAAATGAAACTTACGCATACTTCTAGCATTGGCGAGCATTGATATCCATAACATTCGAGCATCCATGATTAACACAATATACTCATAACATAGTAAACATGAACAAATGATCACGCATAATTTACCTTTCTCAGACTTACTGCTTTCTTTTTTTCCCCTACGGCACACGAAGAAGCAAAATGGGTGCCTTTACTTCGGAACTCCGCCCCTACACAAGCATAGAGGTAACAATAAATACGCTGAAAGATGGACTCCGATTACACCCCTTAATCCAATTCCTCAAGCCCTAAGGTTCGAATAGAAGTTCTAACCAAATCCCCCGGCAGACTTGCAGAAAGCTTCCCGGGACAGCTATACTAAAAATATCATAACTTTCACTAAGAAACTCGGATCAAGGTGATCTTGGTCTCTATGTAATCATGACAAAACTGTCTACAAAAACCTAGTTGGGCTAGTCCCCTGGTTCTGCCTCCTACTAGCCCTAATAGTCAGGTGAATTTCTCTGTCCTAACAATCTGACAGACAGAAAACAGCGACGGTAAAACTTGCGTAACGTTTGATTGGAAACTCTAAAAATTGTGTTCTTTATCAACTTGGAAATCTTATATAATTATATACAACATTAATTTTGGGTGGTATTTCTGATTCAGCCTCTAATAAATTCAAATTGGCCAGACAATACAATCTGCCAATTCACGTCAACCCTCCTGGATAGTCGCGGTAAAACTAGCATAACTGCTAAACCGTGACTCCAAATCAGGTGATCTTGGTGCCAAAAGAAAGCTAAAATCGAGAGATACAACTTTCTAAGAGGTGATCAGATCAGAAAACGTACGTATATTACCCAAAACTGACGAGCAACCACGCTGCATAAATCTGATCTGCTACCTCTCCTTAGTTGGCCCTCCAAAAGTCGCCTCCTCGCCTTCCTTCCAATGGACCACCGCAACGGGCTTCGCCGGGGAGGGAGAAGGGGCTGTGGAGAAGGTGGTGGCTCAGGGGAGAGGTGGGGAGGGGCGGCGCACAGCAGGGGGAAGGTGGAGGCGGTGGCTCACAATGGGGGAGGGGGAAAAGGGGAGGGGGATTACGATTTTTGAGGGGGTGGGCACTCCCCCCTTGGCCGGCCACAAGAAGGCCCCTCCTGGGCCACGGGCCAGGCCCAGGTTGTCGAATAAGATCAAATAACCCCCTGTCGTTTCATGTTTTACTATCCCTCTTATTCCCTTTTCTCCTCCCAACTAATTCTGTAATTTACCGATCCGATTTTCGGGGTATTACAGCTGATGACACAAATACTTCCTATTGCAATTAGGAGTATCTTGCCGAACAAGGTCCGAGTGGCAATCTTTAGGCTGTGTCATTTTTTTTAAACTCAATTGCTTAGAAGGTCATCGATCCTGAAGGACTAGATGTTCTACAGACGAAGGTGGTGACGACTCTTTGTCATCTTGAGATGTATTTTCCTTCGTTATTTTTCGATATCATGGTCCATCTCATTGTTCACCTTGCGAAAGAGATAAAAATATGCGACCCTGTGTTCCTACGTCATATGTACTCGTTCGAGAGATACATGGGAATTCTCAAGTCCTACGTATGGAATCGATCTCAAACGGAGGGCAGCATCATCGAAGGTTATGCAATCGAAGAGGTCATTGAGTTCTACGTTGACTACATGGCTCAAGTGGAACCGATGGTGTGCCTCTATCTCGTCATGATGGGAGACTGGAGGGTATCGGGACCATCGGAAGGAAAGCAATCACTCCCGATCTAGATACATATGCGTAAGCCCATTTGACGATCTTGCAACACATGACCCAAGTGTCCCCGTACATCGACGAGCACAAAGACATGGTACGCGAACAGAATCCAAACCGATCGGAGGTTTGGATCACAAGAGAGCACAACCGTCGGTTCAACTCATTGCTTATGTATAGATACATGATGAAGCATGTCCATCGACGGAACCAACCGGTGGGTTTCCTCGACCCACACGTCATCTTTGAGCAAACCATCAACGAAGACGCATCCTACGTCGTCAAATACATAACGACGGGATTGCTTGCTCAGGACGACAAATACTACATAATGGTGCCATACAACCAGAAGTAAGTGCTTCACTACTTCTATACAAATTTTATTTGTACTTTATACGCATCACGAACTTTGGTTTATGACTATAGCGACACACATGAGTAGGTTCCACTGGATCTTATTAGTCCTTATACCAAAGAGGAACAAGGTAATATACCTTGATTCCCTACTAAACAAAAACCACGACTTCACCCTTCTAAAAGAAATACTCGACAGGTATGCTCATTTCCTCCATAAATAACTCTATTGTAGTCTTCCTTCTTTTAAAATGGATAATTTTTTGGAATCATGCAGGTCGTTCATCAACTATGTTGCTCAGGGAGGGCTATACAAAGGATCTAGCGCCACACAACAACATAGGATGTGATTTCCGGTATGCGCTACAACACAATAATGCTATATCATACTTCATAATAATGCGTCTTGAACTGACTGTACCTACATATGTAATTCTATTTTTGCAGTGCCGCTAGCAAAAACAAGATCACCTTTATGCATTCTACGTTTTTCATCATATGCAGCAAGTGGTTAGTGCTAAGATGAAGGATCCCGAGGTTTGTCAATGTCGCAATAATTATTTCTTAAATATAAATTTAAAAACATATATACTTACTACTTTACTCATGCTAGCGACAGGACATGACCATAGATTTAGATGCACTCGCTATGAAAGAGGTCTCGGAGGTTTGAGGGACGCTCTGCGCCTTCATCAAGATGGAGATCGTTAACACCAACGGAGAGTTTCACTCTGTCAACACCACTGAACGACCTTAAAAATATTGATTCAATTGTAATTGATCATTTTGAGTAGTTGTAATTCAATTGTAAATCTAGCGATAATATATACTTGAACATAATCTTTTGTAATTGATTTTGAGTTTTCAATGATCACTTTGAGTTGTGTCAACAATTGATTCATCTGTGTGATGTATCTGATTTCTACTAGTTTGCTAGTTTTCAAATAGCATGGCTAGTAATTCCTGAGGCTAGCCGAAAATAAAAAAAATTAGGTATAAATGAACTATCACAAACGGTTTTTGGTTGAAACCGTCTGTGAATGGGCACTATCATAGACAGTTTCAACCAACAACCATCTATGATACGCGTATATCACAGTCGATTCTATTTACAAACCGTCTGTGATATCTTACATATCACAGACGGTTCTATTTACAAACCGTCTGTGATATCAGACATATCACAGACGGTTTGTAAATAGAACCGTCTGTGATATACAGGTATCACAGACGATTGTTGGTTGAAACCGTCTGTGATAGTGCCATTTCACAGACGGTTCCAACCAAAAACCGTCTGTGATGAGCCTTATCACAGACGGTTCAAAAACCGTCTGTGATAACCAACTGTTATCACAGACATAAAAATTCAGATGGTTCAAAAACCGTCTGTGATTACGGTTCTGAACCGTCTATGATATACTTTTCTGTAGTAGTGTTCGATCAGATACAGACTAGTCGTATGGAGATACGAGCTGGTCGTAGGCTAGTCGAACATGACCACTAAGTGGTTGAAACCTAGTCGTAAGGAGTTACAAACTGGTCAAGACCAAAGATAAGCTGGTCGTACAGAGATACGAGTTGGTCGTTAGTGATAAGGACCTGGTCGACGTAGATCATATTGCATTAAGGTTCGTCCGATATAATTCGTGTGTATTCGGAAATCGTTGTGTCCTGCTAGGAGCCTCTAATGACTCATGATCGGAAAGGAGTTTCCGAGTTACAACCAATTACGCATGAACCTAATGGTCACACACTTAAAAGGTTAGAACAAATGTGTTCAGATAGGATCTGTCATGGGCATTATATAAGGAGATACTTGTGGCTATTGGGATATACGACACGATACGAGTTGACGTGAGTTGCTACAAACCCTAGCCGCTATCTTCTTGAGAGGGCTTTCTCGTGCGACTTGGTGCTAGTACACCGGCGTATGGTATTCTTTTCCCAAATGTGTGGGTACCGTGGAGGCGCTAGTGCGGTTACTGTTGCGCTTGAGGACGGTCCACGTCAAGGGTTACGGGTAGACTACGATAGCACAAAATAAAAATTTATCGCGCAACCAAGGAACCTCCGCTAGTAATATATCACAAGATTACCACTAGACTCGCTGACTCATAGCGGAAGTAGAGTTGATGTAACGAGTTGATGCCATCGAGTCGTACTCGCCGCGCGTCT
The DNA here is from genome assembly GCA_036346395.1 of Hsuehochloa calcarea. NCBI lineage: Eukaryota > Viridiplantae > Streptophyta > Magnoliopsida > Poales > Poaceae > Hsuehochloa > Hsuehochloa calcarea. The sequence continues at coordinate 62,316,347 of CM070610.1, read as the reverse complement.
TCTTCTCCAAGTCTTGTGATCGTCACAAGTTGGGGATCGTCTGAGTGCTGATGCTTCGCAACAACACCTCCAAGGTATCTATATGTACAGGGCATGGATACCACACGCTGGAGTGCTAGCGCTGACAGCGTGGTATTAGGAACGCGTGGTTGTTAGGGTTTCAGGAGTTCTTCAAAAGATCATCCTCACCCCATGCCACCACCCCTATATATATATAGGCATCCATAATGGGTCTCGTACTTGAGGCCCATTAGGAACTCATGGCCTACAAGAATTCGGATAATCATCCAAATCAAATCTTAGCCCTTTAAGTGTGTGACCCTATTAGTTCATGTGTAATTGGTTGTGACTCGGAAACTCTTTTTTGACCACTAGTCGTTAGCGGTACCTGGCAGTACATAACGATTCCTAAACACACATAGAATATATCGAACGAATCTTAATGCAATATGATCTACGACCAGGTTCATATCACTAACGACCAACTCGTATCTCTATATGACAAGTTTATATTTGTTCTCGACCAATTCGTAACTCCTTACGACCAGGTTTCGACCACTTAGTGACCATGTTTGACCAGCCTACGACACTCGTATCTCCGTACGACTAGCCCGTATCTGATCGAACTGAAAGACCTGCTCGTGTATTCTCCCTTTGCCTCATGTTATCTGGTTGAACTTCAGGTGAGAAGTTGTATCATCCGTGGACTGTTCAATACTTTCTCGATCAAGTGTTGAATAACTTCATGTGGTCGACACTTCAACCACTAGTGGCATGGCCATGCACTTTCTTTATCCGACCACAATGAGGGGCCTAGAGATATCTCTCCTGTTATGTTAGGAGGAGCAAATCCTATATCCGACCAGTCACACCCCTTCGCATATTTCATAGCATACCCGAAAGCTACCTTTATAACTACCTAGTTACGACCATCGTTTGGCAACCCCTAAGAGTGCTATTACACATGTAGGAAACTATGCTGATCTCACGTCTAAGGATTATACATCATCATTGCTTGAGACCAACTAATGATACATATAATCATAACAATCTCAACAGTGTCTCAAGGTGGGTCTTTTCCAACACCATGTTCTCTAACATGTGTCCATATTATTGGTTTGATATCTCCATATCCATGGCCTGTGAAACATAGTCATCAACCAATACATATGCTAGTCTATTCATATGTGTTCTCATATGTTTATGACTAGGGAGCATTTAAGAATAATCATCGCAGAAATATAGAGTTTCACAATCAAGTCACATACTTGATCATAAATATTATTGATATTATTCTAGGAACAAGATAACATACTATCCAATGTTATGAACACAATGAAATATAATCATCTTTATGATTGCCTCTAGAGCATATTTCCAATACCACGACCTTGGCGAGGAACTCGATTGGTTGCTGGAGGAGGCGATCGCCACTGAGGACTATCGACTACATTGAATGATCGACTACGTTGAACGGTCGACTATGTTGTATGATCGACTACGACCAATACATCGATGCGCTCTTCGTTGGACCAGGCTACTCCAACTCTTCTTCTGCTGCATTGCACGTCTGGTGGTAACGATCTGTATTCTCTTGCTTGCATAACGTCCTAGTTTACGTGGTAGAATTTTTGAATTGTCAGCTAGTGTAGCCTACCCATATCGCTTTACTAGTATCATATCCATCCTGAATAGTTTTTGATCTAGATTGGTCGCATATAGTTGATATGTGGTAGTAGTAGATTGGATCTATTGCTAGTCAGGTCTGGTAACCTAGATCGGTTCATATGGATGGAACGATCTAGGCACTGGTTGGTAAGATCGATGGGGTTTTTGGTGGTAGTAGATGGGTTTGTAAAGAGGTACAAGTTAAGAGCACCAGATGATTTACTCGACTTGTTTATGATTGCCTTGCATGATACTCCTACTAGACGGAATTCCACCATCGGAGTATGCCGCAATGCATGGTCGTATCAAGGTAGTGATTAGATTGGCTCGGAATAGGGTTAATATGATTAATTCGATGATCTCTATGACTCGATTACGTGAATAAGATTCATGTCTTGGAAAAAATTTCTGAGGGCGCTGCCCCTTCGAACCCCACCCGCTAACCGGCTAGCGGGACCGGCGTGGTGACACCTGCATTATATGTTATTATGTGTTCGTGTCACCCAATAGAATTGGATTCTATGCATAACTCATTTTTATAGGGATTGATGTGAATAGTATGTTCCATTGTGTATGTGATGCATGTATGGATTTCTCATGGCCTGCATGTTATGCTGTGAGATAGCCATCGAGCTACATATTATTGTGTAACGGTATGCGTATCGACATGTGATGCTTGATATTATCATCTGTAATTCATTACTAGCTCTTAGGAGTAATTGCTCAGTAGATGAATGTGGTCGGAGACTTCAAGCATGATGGTCGGAGGATAGGAAGCATGGTGATGGAGATCGTCATGTTAAGGGCCATACTATTTCACAGTTTAATTTGATTACCTGTGAATGTTTATTCCTATCATGCTATTAATCATTAGATGTTTTAATATGGTAGAATAGTATCCCTAAAGAAAAATTAAGTTAATTTGATATCTTTTCAATTGTTACGCCTGTCACGACTTTGATCATTAATTGGTAGGTCTACCAAAGTAGAGTGCCATTGATTATCTTAATAAGACGGGGTAGGTGTCGACACCCACATACATAGTGTTGGTTTACCTTGACAAGGCTATCAAAACGGTTTTGGGCATTGGGGCATAGTATTGGTCGTCAGGGCATAGAGATGCGTCCAACATACAAGAGTCATATGTGATATGATTGGCAAGAGGTTGCCTACATAAAATCACTAGGTTTCTAGCAGTGATGCCAAAGCTCACTAGGACTTAATGATTTTTGGATCTTGAACTCACAATTTGATGTTAGAGGGAAATATGGTTTAGAACATACAGTGGGAGTATCCTTTATTGACTGTTGATGGTTAAGTTCGATCAGGTATGGACTAGTCATATAGTGATACGACCAGATCCAGACTAGTCGTATGGTGATACGACCAGATCCAGACTAGTCGTATGGAGATATGAGCTGGTCATAGACTGGTAGAACATGACCACCAACATTAGTGTCTAATAGAAGATCTTACATAAACATAGTGCTGAATCTTTGTATATATTTCTATTATAGATCATGACACCTACTACTTCTGCACCTACCTTTAATTTGAAATCTGTTCTTGAGGAAGAAAAGCTGAATGGAACCAACTTTATTGACTGGTTTCGTAATCTAAGAATTATTCTCAAACAAGAAAAAAAGGAATATGTTCTAGAGGGTACCTATCCCGAGGAACCAAATGCTGATGCTACTCGAGCTGAAAAGAATGCTTATGAGAAGCATTGCAATGACGCAGTCGATGTGCACTGCCTAATGCTTGTGACCATGAACTCTGAGCTTCGGAAGCAATATGAGACCACCGACGCTTACAATATGATTGTAGGTCCGAAGGGTATGTTTTAGGATCAAGCAATGGCAGAGAGGTTTAATACCTCCACGACATCGTTTCTTTATAGGCTGTCGGAGGGCAACCCGGTTAGTCCTCATGTGATCAAGATGATTGGACGCACTGAGAGCTTGGAAAAGCTTGGTTTTCCCCTTAGTCAAGAGTTGGCTACTGATGTGATTCTCTAATCGCTCCCTACGAGCTTCGAGCCGGTCATGTTGAATTTTCATATGAATGGCATGGAGAAGTCAATGATCGAGTTGCATAGAATGCTTAAAGGTGCTGAGGAGAGCATCAAGAAAAGTTTCAGTCATATGATGATGGCTTAAAAGACTACTAGCTTCAAGAAGGGTAAGTCAGAAAAAGGACAGTGCAAAGGAAAGACTCAAGATGAGATCGAGAGTCTCAAAGCTAAGCTTAAGAAGCTCAAGCTGGGTCCTATGCCTGAATCAGAATGTTACCATTATCATGAGATTGGGCATTGGAAGAGAAACTGTAAGAAGTACTTAGTAGAAACGAAAATGAACAAAGGAAGTGAGACTTCCAGTTCAGGTATAAATGTTATAGAAATTAATCTTGCAACTTCTCTAGTCAATTCTTGGGTATTTGATACCGGATTGGTTGCTCATATTTACAATTCAATGCAGGGACTGATAAGGAGTAGAAGCTTGGCAAGAGGAGATGTTGATCTTTGTGTGTGCAATGGAGCAAGAGTTGTTGTATCAGCTATTGGCACTTTACCATTAGCTTTACCCTCAGCATTGGTCATGTAATTAATAATTGTTATTATGTTCCAGTCTTAAGCAAAAACATTATTTCTATTTCCTGTTTAGGAGCAGAAGGTTATGAGTTCAGAATAAAGAACAATTCTTGTTCAATTTATTTTAAAGATATGCTTTATGGCCATGCTCCATTGGTGAATGGATTGTATGTTTAAATCTTGAGGATATGCCTATCTATAACATAAATACTAAGAGACTTCGGCCAAATGAAGTTTAGAATCAACTTGGTAAGACAATCAAAAGTCTACGATCTGATCGTGGAGGTGAATATTTGAACCATGAGTTTGGTGATCATCTAAAGAAATGTGAAATTGTTCCACAAGTTACTCCGTCAGGGATGCCTCAATGGAATGGGGTGTCTGAACGACAGAACTGAACATTGTTGGACATGGTTTGGTCAATGATTAGTCAATCTGATCTTCTATTGTAATTCTGGGGATATGCTATAGAAACAATGGCTTTCATTTTAAATAGGGTTCCATCAAAAACTATAGAGAAGATACCATATGAGATATGGATCAGGAAGAGTCCTGGATTGTCTTTTCTTAGGGTATGGGGTTGTGAGGTTTTATGTCAAACATTTGATGTCTAATAAACTCACACTTAAGTCCGATAAGTGCTTCTTTGTGGGGGGTATCCTAGGGAAACTAAAGGATATTATTTTTTATAATCGGGGTTGATAACGAAATGTTTGTTGCCCGTAATGGTGTCTTCTTCGAGAAAGAGTTTCCTTCTAAAGGGGTCAGTGGGAGAAAGGTGCAACTCGAAGAAATTCAGGAACCATCTAAAATTGTTTCAACTCCTACTGATCCTCTACAGGATGAACAAAATGTTGTTGAACCTGCAAATGAGGCATCAGCCCCACGTAGATCAAAAAGGCCAATTTCCTATAAAGTATGGGTATAACATTTTATTATTGAATAATGATGAGCCTAAAATTTATACGAAAGCCATGGTGGACGCAGACTCTGATTCATGGCATGAAGCCATGAGATCCGAAATAAAGTCTATACATGTTGATCAAGTTTGGAACTTGGTTGCTGCACCTCATAGTGTTAAAACCATTGAGTGCAAATTGATTTTTTTAGAAAAAGATAGATATAGATGGAAATGTTCACATTCATAAGGCACGACTGGTTGTGAAAGGTTTCAAACAAATTCAAGGCGTTGATTATGATGAAACCTTCTCACCTATCGCGATGCTTAAGTCTATCCGGATCATTCTAGCTATTATTGTATATTTTAATTATGAGATATGGTAAATAGATGTCAAAACGGCTTTCCTAAATGAAAATCTAAGTGAGGATGTGTACATGATACAGTCTGAGGGTTTTATCGATACAAAGGAATCTAGAAAGGTATGCAAGTTTAAGAAATCCATCTATGGATTGAAGCAAACATCTCGTAGTTGGAACATTCGTTTTGATGAAGTGGTCAAAGGGTTTGACTTCATCAAAAATGAAGAAGAACCTTGTGTTTGCAAGAAGGTTAGTGGGAGCAAGCTTTTGTTTCTGATCTTGTATGTGGATGACAAACTACTGGTCGGAAATGATATTCCAATGCCTGAATCTGTTAAAACTTCATTAAGAAATAGTTTCTCAATGGAAGATTTAGGAGATACAATATATATTCTTGGTATAGGGATATATAGAGATAGATCTAAAAGGCTAATTAGATTAAACCAGGATATGTACTTAGACAAGGTGTTGAAACGGTTGAACACGCAATATTCCAAAAAGAGTTTCTTGCCCATGGCGCATGGCATTAATCTTAGCAAGAGTCAGTGTCCTTCAACCACTGATGACCGAGACAAAATGAGTAGAATTCCATATTATTCGGCTATTGAATATATCATGTACGCTATGCTATGTACATGACCAGATGTGACGTATGCTCTAATTGTTACGAGCAGATTGCAATCAGATCCAGGTGAAGGTCTGTAGGACCGTAAAGGCGACTAGGGGGGTGAATAGGCGCTTTCTCAACTTTCTCGCCTAAATCAAATTCAACACGAACTTTACTCCTTTAGCTATGAAAGCCTTTAGCTATGAAAGCTAAGAAGATCAGTAAGCGCACAGTGAAGTCTTGTGCTGAATTCGATAACCCCGATGACCACACGACACAAAAGTGGAGACTTAATCTCAAAGGGCATATCTGGGCACAGGCGGTCTGACCGGCTACCACGGGCGGTCTGACCGACGGTCAACCAGTGGTCTGACCGGCTACTAACTGGCGGTCGGACCGGTGGATGCGGTTCGACCTTAAGAAGACAAATGTCTCGAAACACGGCGGGCGGATCGGACGCTATACACCCGATCGACCGTTCACCCGAATCGAAAAACCACTCCCAAATCCAAAACGAAATTTGACTTTTGATTCAACCAATGAAACTTGACCAAATTTCGAGCACACCTCCCTAATGATGTTAGAGACCTATTTCTAGCGACGATCCGTCAGATCCACTTCGCAGAATCGATCTCTCGAGATTTTACCAAAGAAGTGCACAAACCCTAGAAATATGAAAATCTTGATTCAAGACTTGCTTGTGGGGGGTTGATGATCTAGATGACTCTAGGAGTATTCCCACACATCAAAGCAAGATAAAGTAGGCCAAAAGACCAAGCATAAACCTTTGAATCAAGGAAGCACCAAAATCATCCAAAAGAGAGAAGAACACAAAGGGAACAATTGATCTTTCAATTAAGCATCACAAGATTGTTTGATCACACTTGATGCTTACAAAGCCTCTCCACAAGGGAGGACAAGAGCTCACACAATGAGCACACTCTCAATCTCTCCAAACCCTAGTTCTCCTCTCCTCTCCTCCAAACCCTAGAAAAAGGAAGAAGGGGCCAAATGAATGCTTAAGGGGGTTTTCCATCTCCCCCCTTTCTATTTATACTAGAGAGCTAGGGTTTCACTTTTGGGACCACTTACACATGGGACCCACACACATAACTCTTGAAGCAATCGCCTGCTTCACCACGTGTAGGTTGATCAGCGGTTCTCATCACGTCGTCAAGCCTCTCGTGTCCGAATCCCATCGGAACCTTCCAGAGACTCGCACTAATATCTGCACCAACTGATCCAACCAGCTGCACCGAACCACCCGTTCGATCCATCTTGCCCATCCTGCACCATGCTTGAGTCACACGACCTCACCCGGTATCCACGATCGTTCTGGACCTCAGCTCTCCAAGCGTAGTCCCGATCCACTCACCGTTGACGTCGTTGACCTGCAAGCCACCTGCACAGCAATAGACAAACAAACCGTTTCCGGGAACAAGTTCTTCACAACTTGACCCACGTTAGTTCCGCAATGCAATATACATCAATAAAGCATTGATAACCAAACATAAACCACACTCAAAACACATCAATACAAACTTGGCTCACCTCCAAGTCAATGCGGCCGGCCCGAGCCCCACAAGGCCGGTCCGACCGATTCAGGCGGTCGGACCGCGCCCCAGCAACGGGCGGTCGACCGGCCAAAAGAAACAGCCAAATTTCAAAATGTGAAAATCAAACCTTCGGAATTTTCAACTCAATAGAACTTTTGATCTGGAATCTCCAAAAATGATGGGACCACATCCAGAGACTCCCTCACTTGCCTACACAACCTATTTTAACATCTCAATTTGTTTGATTACCATCTCCGACTTAATCACCACAAGGCACCCCAAAAGGGTTTGAACACTAATCCTCGTAAAAGAGATGCTTAAACTTCAAGACGGAATGATCCAAAAGAAATACATGGAGCCAATGCTTCCTCGTGTAACTAACACAGTAAATGTAAAACTCTCATTATACAAACTATCAAACGAGTAAGCGAGTCGCTATTTTCCAATGAGAAGAAAGGAACAAACATGGAAATATCAATATTGCCATCTGTCGAAGATCATTTAAAATAAAAAAATTCAACAATGAAAAACAATAATATTTTCGAGAACCTTTAAAGACCTATTGGATCTCATCAACTACCATGAATCATGAACCTAAGAGAAATTCATCAACAACCACCGACAAGAATTTGTCAAAATCGAAAATCAAGGAAGAGAACCCACCGCCTAAAGTATCCCAAAAGAAATATGCAAGATCATTGTTGCACTTGATAAAGAACTTGCAAAAGAAATCGCCAATGCCCGAAACCCCAAGCCAAACACACGGGTTGAATTTCCCAATGAGGGTAAAACAGAACTCCGTGAAAAGGTAAATCTTGCAATTTAACTACGCCACGTGGGGCGTAAATATCACAATAGTAGAAAGAACAATAATTGTTTCAAAGAACGATCGAAATCTACTAGAGATTGCCCACTTCATTATAACCCTCCATTCAAAAGAAATTCACGAACTATCAGAAACTACAACCAGGAAAACAGATACAAACTTGAGAAGGACAACAACTTCATCAATGAGCTCGGGCTCAACACGTAACTATGGAACAGGGTAACAACTTCTCTATTATTACAACACGAACAAAGGGTGTAGCCTAGCAAAACCAGGACAACAACCACGAACTCAATCAGCCAACGCCCGCTACCGCGTCGCGCATAGCTAATGCAATCAATTATGAATATATAGGATCATCTCATGACAATCATAAAATTAATCCATATATATATATATAGGATAACACATCATTTCATAGTTTAACACAACATAGCACAAAACAACTCAACAACGACTCATTAATCGAGTCACAACAATTGGAATGCTACAACAGCTACAGTTTACCAACCCTCCTAATGTGCACAAGTGTGTCAATTTAATATGTTTGAATGAACCACGGACCTAAAGCCCGCCTCGATACCAACCGTAATAACCCTCGACTATAAGGAAGTCAAGATGTCACCTACAATCACTACTCTTCAAATGAATAACATCAACTCGCATGAAAAAGTGGAGCGGCATTCATCCTCAAGTCTTAAGCAACGAAATCATCAATGATATTAAAAGTCCTCAAATTGTTTGATATAATATAGTGAGTGCATCGTGATGAACTACCCTCCACAAGATCATTCTTCCTTGTCATTTACCTAAATAAGACAATAAAGCAAGAATGAGCCAAAGACAACCACATAATATAGCGAGTGAAGCACCCGTCGGTGTTCACTTAAAGTATTCGTATAAAATGATGGGACCACATCCGGAGACCCCTCACTTGCCTACACAACCTATTTTGGCTCGGCTCAAAAACCAATTTTTAAGATGGCGGTCGGACCGGCCACCATGGCGGTCGGACTCCTCCAGAGCGATCGACCGCTGACACAACCGATCGGACCGATCACGTGGTCCGACAAATTTTGAGCAAACCAAAAACGCGAGATTTTACAAACCAATAACGCCATTGCCAATTGACTCATCATCCTGAGATCGTGCACATATCCTCACAATATCCACAATCTCCCCCTTGATGAACACATTGGCAATTATCAAGAAAATATGGTTTTTCAAAATGAAAAGTAAAAACTTCACCGTTTTCGCATAAAGGCACAACTTGGTTCATAAGCAAGAAAAAGCCTAGGAACCGACCAAGCTGGCTTCAGAATAGTATAAGCAAGTGAGATACGGCAATGAAAGCACAAGAGGATTCAAATTCCAGAAAGTAGCCAAAAATCTCACTTAGGTCCAAATGAAAGACAATTGTTCTATTTGACCTTTGATCATTGTGAGTCTTCTTCAATTGCAAATGAAATCAGGAAAGGCAATAGAACCAAAAGACTTAACTCACTATGATCACAAATTTTCAAAAGGTTCAATTTTTTATTTTATGAAGTTCTTTTATATTAAACCTTAAGTATGAAACCAAAAGCTCCAAACAGCATTTTCAAAAGGTTCAATTTTTTATTTTATGAAGTTCTTTTATATTAAACCTTAAGTATGAAACCAAAAGCTCCAAACAGCATTTTCTTCACAATCTTTCTCCCCCTTTGACAATGAATTCATCAAGATGCATGGGAAAAGAAAGAGCATGCAGGAATGACTTTATTTTTGAACTTTAGTAAAAAGGAGCCATAACCAATATACATGTAGACAGTACAAGTATTATACCAAGCCATAAAAAGAGTAGACGCTATATTGAATCATGGCAAATCATGTACTGCAAAGCTAAAACCACGATAGAAGTTGTCTGAGATTAACAGAATTAAAACCATGAAAGGTTGCTCAATATATAGTTTCACAAACAGCAACTACAAATGAGTCAATCCATGTCTATAAGTAAAAAGAGACTCAAAATAAGGATTGAGGCATTTTGAGCATTAAGATTACATTTTTGAAGCAAAACTCAAGCACTTAGCCTTTTTGAGAATTTTCTTAAAAGGATTTTTTTTACTGTGCTAGATCTCAAGCCTTGCCGCGACCATCTCAAGCGATAAGCTTAAAAGAATGATCTAGGTCATCCAAAACTCCCCCTGAGTTCATGCCTAGTGCAATGGCAAGCCGTCTCATGAGAAAGGATTGGTGAGATCGGTTTTTCATACAGAAAATCTCATTTTTCATTTGCTTGACTTAATAAGATAAAAAGCTCATTTTTCATCTCAAAATAAGTTCAAGACTCAATTCAACCTATTTGACATGGCAAGAATCATAAGAGGATCACTAGAGCAAAACTAGTCACAAGATCCAACAAGGCATGATTTGATTCAATTTGCTCACAGATATAAAGCTGGCAAGGCAAAAGCTAAGCTAAACACGAAATGCCATAAAAGAAGTCTAGCAAACTAACACTTGATATGACAAGGTATATAATATGAAATCAAGTCATACAAGGATAAAGATCAAAGCTCCATAACTTTTATCATACAATGCAAGACAAATGAATTGAAACATGCATTATGATACAATGAATGCAAAAAGAACAACTTCCCCCTCAAAACAGCCCAATAGGACTAATAACCCCTAACTCTCCCCGCAAAGCAGCAAAACGAGAAGAATCAAGAGCTTTAGTGAAAATATCGCAAGTCGTTGCTCGAGACTCTACAAAGTGAAGCACAACATCACCTTTCTCAACATGGTCTCTCAGAAAATGAAATCGAATATCAATGTGTTTAGTCCTGGAATGTTGCACTGGGTTTTTGGCAATATTAATTGCAGAAGTGTTGTCACAGAAAAGAGGAACACTCACTACTACAAAAGAGTCTATAGCAGACGGTTCATCACAGACGGTTCCTAAGGAACCGCTGCGTGTTGGGTCCGTCGCCTTGTTTTAGCGTTAGCGGGTTTATCACGAGACGGTTCTATTTCGTAACCGTCGCGATAATCAATATCACTGACGGTTACGATATAGAACCGTGCAGGATGTTACGAGCACGTTCTATTTAAAACCGTCAGGATATCGCTGCACGGTTCTTAAATAGAACCGTCGTAATATCACTGACGGTTCTATATCGTAACCGCTCGTGATATTGATCATCACGAGCATTTCGCTCAAATAGAACCGTGCGTGATTTCTGCGCTTCATATAAATTGAGCCGAGACATCCTCACCGCCAAGGCAGGTGTCTTCCGCTCCAAGCGCCACTTCCTCGCCTCTAGCTCCTCACTGCTGCCAGTGTCTACCGCTCCAGCGCCACTTCCTCGCCTCTAGCTCCTCCAACTGCGCCACTTCCCTACCCTAGCTCCTCACTGCGCTGTGTCTACCGCTCCAGGCGCCACTTCCCTGCCCTAGCTCCTCCAACCTGCGGCTCCTCCTCTAATACTGGTATGAGCACATGATCGATCTTGCACCGTCAATGTTGGAATAAATAATATTAGCCCTGCAAATCTTAGTTTTGAATAATGGTTTCCCTTATAACTAATGAACTAAAATTTGACTTAGGAGTGGTAACTTAATAAAATTGAATTAGGTCTAATAATCACTAAAATTTGAGTTAGGATAATTAATTGGCTTAAAAAAATAAAATTTACACACCGGTTCACAGTACGGTGGGGTTTGGGTCAAGCAATATTGCATTTGCGGTTCCGGTATTTCAGGTTAATAAGTGTTGTATGAGATGATGCCTATATTTGGGTTGCATGATTGTTCAATTGATAATTGTATTGTTCGAAAGGTACGATCATTTCCTCCGCACATAATTGTATTGTAGTCTTCCTTCATTTGAAATGGACGAGGATAACTTTTTGGAATCATGTAGGGCGTTCATCGGCTATGTTGCTGAGGGAGGTTTATACAAGGGAACGAACGCCACACTAACCCACAAGATGCGATTTCCGGTACGTAATAATATATCATACTTCGTAAATATTGCATCTCGAACTGACTGTACCTATATATGTATATCCATTTTTGCAGTGCCGCCAGCAAAAACAAGATCACCTATGCGCATTCTACGTATGCCATCATATGCGGCTATTGATTAATTCCACGACACACAATCCCCAGGTAGGTCAATCTCGCTATAGTTATTTTCTAATTATAAATTTAAATATATATTCTTACTACTTTACTCTTGCTAGCGACAGGACTTAAACCTAGAGTTAAAAGCACTCCAGAAGAACGAGGTCATACATGTTCGAGGGTTGCTCTGCGGCTTCATCAAGTCAGAAATCGTTAACCCCGACGGAGAGTTTCACGTCGTCGACTAGTTGTAATTGATTCAATATTGTAACTCACTTTGACTAGTTGTAATTCAATTTGTAACTCTAGCGACAATACTTCAAACATTCTTTTTTAATTGATTTTGAGTTAAATGAACACTTTGAGTGGTCAACAATAATCTGTGATGTAGCTGTTTCTGCTTGTTTGTTTTCAGAGGGCATGGCTAGCAATTCCTGAGGCTAGCTGAAAATACGATAAAAACTAGTTAGTGGAAGGACATATCACAGACGGTTTAATCCAAGAACCGTCTGTGATATGCAAATCTCATGAGCGGTTCTTAGCTCAAAGCGTCAGTGATACTTCAATATCACGCACGGTTTTTAATAGAATCGCTCGCGATATTGAATTATCGCAGACGGGTTCTATTAAAACCCGTGCGTGATATTGAAGTATCACGCAGACGGTTTGAGTCAAGAACCGCTCGTGATATTTTCCGTATCACAAACGGTTCTATTAAAACCCGTCGTGATATCGAAGTATCACGGCGGTTTAAACCAATAACCGCTCAGGATATCGAAGTATCACGCAGCGTTCTATTAAAAACCGCTCGTGATAAACTTATCACAGACGGTTATAAAACCGTCTGTGATAACCGCCTGTTATCACAGACATAAAATTCAGACGGTTCAAAAACTGTTCGTGATGACGATTCCGAACCGTGCTGTGATAAGGTTTTATGTAGTAGTGACTTCTCAAGGATAACCCATAGTCTCGCGGTGTGGATAAAATCCAGAGAACACGAGAGCGACCATCGGCGGACTACATACTTGGCCTCACCATGATGCAATGTAAGACATTTTCTAGAAGACCAAGAAACAAGAGATGTGCCCAAGAAATGACAAGTGCCGAAGTACTCTTCCTATCCACTCTACACCCGCAAAGTCAAGATCGAAAATGCTCGAATTGAGAGAGCGAAGAAGAAGAATACGAGTCCAAAGTCAAGCGTATCTTGAAGGTACTGAATATGTGACGATCGCTTGACGATGAGAAGCACGAGGAAGCTCGAAGCGAGCGCATGGACATACGGCGAATTGTATGTCCGGCCTCGATTGTAAGATAGAGGAGGAGCCAATCATCTGCGGTACTCTTACGGTCCACGGACTCTCCATCCTCATCGTGGTCGGCCACGGTGGTTGTAGCAATGGGAGTAGACATTGGCCTATCGCTTCCCATATTGAAGCGCCAAGAAGGTCCTTTGTATACTTACTCGTGAACGAAGGTGCCTTCTTTCGCTTGCTTGATTTGTAGGCCAAGGAAGAATGTCGGCTCTCCCATCATGCTCATCTCAAACTCACCGCTCATCGAATCAAAATCTGGACACCAAAGCATGAGAAGAACCACCAAAATAATATCATCCACATAAATCTGAACCAACAAGAAATCACTGCCATGCCTGAGAGTGAACAAGGTTTTATCAACCATTCCCATTTTGAAATCATTTTCAAGCAAGAAACTCTTAAGCTGTCATACCAAGCTCTAGGAGCTTGTTTCAATCCATCAGGCTTTAGAGAGTTTAAAAACATGATTTGGGAATTTTGATTTTCAAAACTAGGAGGTTGCTTGACAAAGACCTCTTCTTCTATGAAGCCATTCAAGAAAGCACTTTTAACATCCATTTGAAAAGCTTGAAACCCTTGGATGTTGCAAATGCTAAAAGAATGCGAATGGCCTCCAATCTAGCTACTAGAGCAAAGGTCTCTTCAAAGTCTAAGCCCTCTACCTGGGAAAAACCTTGAGCTACAAGTCTAGCCTTATTGCGAACAACCAATCCATCCTCACTTTGTTTATTTTTAAAAACCCATTTTGTTCCAATAACATGAGAATCAGAAGGTCGCTCAACTAAAGTCCAGACTTTGTTTCTTTCAAAATTCTCAAGCTCTTCATGCATGGCATTGACCCAAGAGGCATCGGTTAAAGCATGGGTGATATCTCGGGGTTCAAAAGAAGCGACAAAAGCAGAATGTGCATGAGAATCGGGAGAAATAAACACAGAGCGAGTGACTCGCTCTTGAAGATCCCCAATCATCCGCTCGGTGGATGTTGTCATTTGAATGCGAAGAGGTGCTCTGGTGCGTAGTGGCCTCTACCCCATGAGTTGTGGAGGTAGGAACAGAGCCACTCAGATCGTCGGTGGGGATAGGAGAAGCTCGCTCGGTGACATCAAGTAGTAGTAGCAGCTCTCCACCCTCTCAGAGGTAGCTGGAGGATGGTTTGGTTCTTCATCCTCAGAGTCATCATCGACGAAGATGCTTCCTTGAATTTCAGGAACCTGTGTACCTGAAGCATCGGGTCTAGTACCAGGACTAGCCTCATCAAAAGTGACTTCGCAAGTCTCAACAATTTTGTTAGTATCAACATTAAAAACACGATAGCCACGAGAATGAGCAGGATATCCAAGAAATATGCCATCAAAGCATCTAGACTCAAATTTATCAAGGTTGCCATGTTTAAGAATGAAGCACTTGCAACCAAAAATCTTGAAATGAGAGACCTTAGGAGAATGACCAAATCTAAGTTCATAAGAGGTCTTCACAACCACAGATCTCAAGAAAACCCTGTTGGAGATATAACAAGCAGTCGAGATCGCCTCAGCCCAAAATCTCCTAGGAGTAGAATGCTCATCTAGCATGGTCCGAGCCATCTCTATAAGGGTTCTGTTCTTCCTTTCTACCACACCATTCTGCTGGGGAACTCTAGGAGAAGAAAACTGATGCTCAATTCCCCTATCAGTGCAGAAGGTAGAAAAAGAAGAATTCTTGAATTCTGTCCCATTGTCACTCCTAATGGCTCTCAAAGCTCGGTATATCAACAAAGAATTCTAAGGACCAAATCTCTAAAGAATCCAAATGCTTCGTCCTTAGAAGCAAGAAAGTAAACCCATGAATACCTGGAGTAATCATCCACAACCACCAGCACATACCATTTCCCACCAGCTGACTGAACTCTAGAAGGACAAATCAGATCTAAGTGAAGAAGCATCACAGTCCATCGGTCATTACCAAAGTAAGAGGTGGGTGGGAAGCAGACACCATCTTACCATGTCTACTGAGGTGAGCACACAAGATCTCTAATGACCTTCACCTAGGCAAACCTCTAATCAAGTCCTTGCAACCGACTCTAGACAAATGATCAAAACCTATATGCCCAAGTCTACGATGCCACAAAAAAGGTCATGAGAATCAGAGGCTACAAGACACCTAGGACGGAAAGTAAGAGCTCTTGAAATTAGCACAAAAGATCTACTCAAATCTGGAGATCTTAAAAACAAGCTCACCCGAGGAATCTAGAACACTACACTCTCCACTTTTAAACCTCACTTCTAGACACTCATCAAGCAGCTGAGAAACAGATAGAAGATTATACCTCAGCTTACTTACCAAAGCGACGTCTTTAAGCATGAACTTGTCGTTGACGCGCACAGTGCCCTTTGCAGTCACGGTCCAGGTAGAAGCATCCCCAAAGGTAATCAATTCGTTGCCGGATGCACGTGTGAGGGAGGAGAACCATCTAGAATCTCCGGTCATATGTCGAGAACACCCGGAGTCCACAAGCCATATGTCCTCCTTCCTCGCACGACGGACCTAAAAAGCACAATCAGAAAACATCCGTGCCTCCGTACTGGGGTTAGTGATAAATGATCTAGGAATCCAGTACTGCGAAACACGATGTCTGGGAGCAGCAGTAGAAGTAGCAGAAACATGATCAGGAATAAAATCATAAGGATGTACATGAGAACCACCTAGACCTCTCCGAAACGATCTACCAAAAGATCGATACTCCCCCTGTCTAGGTGCTACCCGGTGTCTCTCCTCACGATGTCCTAATCCAACATGCTGCCTAGACCTACCAAAAGAGTCCACAAAGTTCTCTACAAATCTAGGCCTATATGTGTTGCGATAAACAGGCTGCCTAGCTCTAGAGACTACAGCTGGAGAAGGGACTCCTCTAATGGATTTCAGGACGCTCATCCTCTCTTTTCTCTCAAGTTTTGCTCTCCGAAGGTAACTCAACAAGATGGCCTTCTTTCTTGCGAAGGTGCAATGGTATCGACCTTTTGAGAGGTCATGCATGAATGAGTGAAAGCACCTTTCTTGCCGTAAAGAGTTTGAGCAAAACCAATGATTTGAAAACAACCCGGATGGCTTAGGAGGTTCTAGCTCAAATGCACCATTCTTCACAACTCTAACAATCCTAGGTGGGTTTTTCTTGCAATGCTCTAGGGGATTGAAACCTAGACCACTATTTTTCACGCTCACTTTGGATTGATCAAGAATCATGTTGAGTTTCTTTTTCCCACTTGAAAACTTCTCAAGAGTCACCTTGAGGTAATCATTCTCTTTCATTAAACCCTCACATCTAGTGCACTTGCTAGACTTGATTACCTCATTGCGCTTACTCTTAAGAAGGGCCACTTCCACTTTGAAGGCCTCACAAGACACACAATAGGATTCCTTAATCCTATTCAACTACTCCGTAAACTTGACTCTAAATGCCTCTTGAATCTGATTAATCATGGTTTCAACTTCAGCATTCAAAACACAAGAGTTAGAATCAATAACTTTCTTAGAAGCAGTAAAAGACATGGATCTTTCAATTTTAGCCTTTTCTTCAAGAGTCTTGTTTAAGGCTTCAATCTCAATTGTAAACTTGGGACAATTTTCACAAGATGCAACTCTAGAGTAAATCAGCATTTCTGTCATTTCTTGCATCTTAATCCTATTATTCTTACAATGAGAGCATGTGTGACTAGCATCAAACTTTTGCAATTCTTTTAAACAACTATCCAGTTTTAATTCTAGCAAAGCACAATTTGAGCAAGTTAAAGGGATAGCTTCCATGGTAGTCACATCAAGTGAAATGCCATCTAAGCAAGCAGAACTAGACTTGAGAGATTCTAGTTCATCGAGAGCATCTTTTAGTTGATTTGTAACAGAGGAATGAACAGATTTCAAGCTTGTCAAATCTTTAAGCAAGCTAGTGCAGGAATCACAAATATCGTCATGATTAATAGATTTAAGCCTAACAACTTCTAGGTTCAAATTATCAATCATAATGTCCTGCTTCTTAATCATTTTTACTTGCTTATGCAACTTCTGTTCAGCAAGCACCAAAGCCCTTTTCATGTCAGCACTAGAAGGGCATACCTCATCAGGATCACTAAAGGGATCCTCATCGTTGGAGGAGTCGCTGTCGTGGCTGTTCTTGGCCATGAAACACATGCCTGTGAAGTCATGTGCCTTCTTCTTGCCACGAGAGTCATTCTCGTCGTCCTCCGTTTCCGAGTCCACATCGCTCATATTTACATTCTATAGAGCGGCAAGGACCCGGCTGACAAACTTGCGATAGTTTGTCTTCTTGGGTTTAGCATCCCTCTCCTAGGGATGTCTTCGTGTCTCCTTCTCCTCCTTGCCCTTTAGCTTGGGGCACCTGGAGCGAATGTGGTTTGGCTCACCACATTCGAAGCACGTGATAGGTCCACTTCTCCTCCTATTCCTCACCTTGTTGTACGCTCTTGTGAATTTGGTGGATAGGAGGGCTAAGTCATCCTCGGGCAATTTCTCAAGTTGCTCATCGCTTAAAGAATGTAAAGCAGATAATGAAAAACCAGATGAGCTACAATCAAAAGAATCAGAAGAACAACCCTTGGATTTGTCGACCACTAATGCCATCGACTCTGTCTTGGGGAGACGCGAGATAAAATCAATCTCATGCGTCTTTAACCTCGAGTAAAGCTTATCCATGGTAAGCTCACTCATGTGATGTTGTCATTGATGGAAGTGATCTTCATTCCCCAGACCTTCACATCAAGAGCACCCAGAAGCTGGCGTGCATTTTCAGACTCAGAAAATACCAAGTCAACAGCGCGGAGATCATGAAGAATCTTAGAGAATCTTCCCCACAGCTCATCCAAAGACTCACGTGCCTTTGCTCGATCTTAGAGTAAACCTTTTGAGGTGGTTCGTCTCACTTCCTTGATCGCGATGGACCCTTCGTGATAGTCACAAAGTGTCCGCGGATCTCATGAGCGGACCGCAAGTGAGCAACACGCTCAAACTCGGATCGACTAAGGCCTTGGATCAAGTAATTCGAGCCTTCTTTGTTGGCCTCCACATCCAGGTGATCATATCGTCATCGGTGGCACGACATAAGGGTTTTTCACCTTAAGCCAAATAGCGTGCCCTTGAGCCTCGATATATGCTTGCATACGAGCCTTCCAAAGATGCAAAGTCAACTCCTCAAAAATGTGTGGCTTGGTTGAATACTTGTCGATCGCCATGGCTCCAAAGACCGGTTAAGATCTATGAGAAGAGCTAACCGGCTCTGATACCACTTGTAGGACCGTAAAGGCGACTAGGGGGGGTGAATAGGCGCTTTCTCAACTTTCTCGCCTAAATCAAATTCAACACGAACTTTACTCCTTTAGCTATGAAAGCTAAGAAGATCGATGGCGCCGACGATGGAAGCCTTGTCTTGAATTCGATAACCCCGATGACCACACGACACAAAAGTGGAGACTTAATCTCAAAGGGCATATCTGGGCACAGGCGGTCTGACCGGCTACCACGGGCGGTCTGACCAACGGTCAACGATGGTCCGGCCGGCTACTAATGGCGGTCGGACGGTGGATAGCGGTTCGACCGGCGAAAGATGATGGCGAAAACACGGGCGGTCGGACCGCCGTTACAACACCGGTCTGACCGGTTCAGTCCAGAACTGAAAAACCACTCCCAAATCCAAAACGAAATTTGACTTTTGATTCAACCAATGAAACTTGACCAAATTTCGAGCACACCTCCCTAATGATGTTAGAGACCTATTTCTAGCGACGATCCGTCAGATCCACTTGCAGAATCGATCTCTCGAGATTTTACCAAAGAAGTGCACAAACCCTAGAAATATGAAAATCTTGATTCAAGACTTGCTTGTGGGGGGTTGATGATCTAGATGACTCTAGGAGTATTCCCACACATCAAAGCAAGATAAAGTAGGCCAAGAGACCAAGCATAAACCTTTGAATCAAGGAAGCACCAAAATCATCCAAAAGAGAGAAGAACACAAAGGGAACAATTGATCTTTCAATTAAGCATCCCAAGATTGTTTGATCACACTTGATGCTTACAAAGCCTCTCCACAAGGGAGGACAAGAGCTCACACAATGAGCACACTCTCAATCTCTCCAAACCCTAGTTCTCCTCTCCTCTCCTCCAAACCCTATAAAAAGGAAGAAGGGGTCAAATGAATGCTTAAGGGGGTTTTCCATCTCCCCCCTTTCTATTTATACTAGAGAGCTAGGGTTTCACTTTTGGGACCACTTACACATGGGACCCACACACATAACTCTTGAAGCAATCGCCTGCTTCACCACGTGTAGGTTGATCAGCGGTTCTCATCACGTCGCCAAGCCTCTCGTGTCCGAATCCCATCGGAACCTTCGAGACTCGCACTGATATCCTCACCAACTGATCCAACCAGCTGCACCGAACCACCCGTTCGATCCATCTTGCCCATCCTGCACCATGCTTGAGTCACACGACCTCACCCGGTATCCACGATCGTTCTGGACCTCAGCTCTCCAAGCGTAGTCCCGATCCACTCACCGTTGACGTCGTTGACCTGCAAGCCACCTGCACAGCAATAGACAAACAAACCGTTTCCGGGAACAAGTTCTTCACAACTTGACCCACGTTAGTTCCGCAATGCAATATACATCAATAAAGCATTGATAACCAAACATAAACCACACTCAAAACACATCAATGCAAACTTGGCTCACCTCCAAGTCAATGCTGGTCTGACCGCCCCACAAGGCCGGTCCGACCGATTTCAGGCCGGTCGGACCGCTCCCACAACGGCGGTCAGACCGGTCAAAAAGACTTAGCCAAATTTCCAGCGTGAAAATCCGAAACCTTCTGGAATTTTCAACTCAATAGAACTTTTGACTGGAATCTCCAAAAATGATGGGACCACATCCAGGAGACTCCCCTCACTTGCCTACACAACCTATTTTTGGCTCAGCTCCAAAACCAATTTTTAAGATGGCGGTCGGACCGAATACCATGGCCGGTCGGACTCCTCCACGGGCGGTCTGACCGCCCGACACAACCGGTCAGACCGCCTGTGGTCTGACAGCCTTGGAGCAAACCCGAAAACGCGAGATTTTGCAAACCAACAACGCCATTGCCAATTGACTCATCATCCTGAGATCGTGCACATAT
Source organism: Hsuehochloa calcarea (assembly GCA_036346395.1). Classification (NCBI taxonomy): domain Eukaryota; kingdom Viridiplantae; phylum Streptophyta; class Magnoliopsida; order Poales; family Poaceae; genus Hsuehochloa; species Hsuehochloa calcarea. The sequence goes on along the minus strand of CM070610.1, from coordinate 62,295,253 downwards.
CCTCACGATATCCACAAGGTCACTAGATATCAGTCAAGAATATCCTTAAGTACTTGAGAAGGACTAAGGATGCATTCCTTGTGGTGGTGAGGAAGAGCTGGTCCTAAATGCTTACACCGATGCTAGTTTTCAAACCGACAAAGATGATTTCAGATCGTAATCAGGGTTTGTATTTTGTATAAATGAGGTGCACACAAGAGCTATGGGTATTCAATACCTTTTTGATTGACTCTAGTGCAAGTGGGAGACTGTTGGTGATATGCCCTAGAGGTAATCAAAGAGATGATTGTATCACGCCTATGTTTATATGTTACTAAATAAGTATTATTATATTCCTTAAACGAATCATCAGTTATAAAAATTAATGAGTATGTGACTTGTTGGTGAAACTCTTTTAACTTATGATGATATCGTTCTAAATGTATCCCTGGTCGAATGTCACTAGTTGAAACACTAGTGACACTATTGACTAGCACATGTATTGATTGATGACCATGTGTAATACCCCAAAATTTATTCGGGCGAATAGGAGAGTATTCGGGAGAAAGAATTAAACAGGGATTACAATTTTCAGTGATCACAAGGGGGTTTCCGTAAATTCCCGACAACCTGGGCCTTGGGCCATGGCCCATGTGGCCCAAGAGGGGGCTTCTCCACCCCTAAACCCTAGCCCCACTACTCCCTCTCCCTTTTCCCCCACAAGCCGCCACCCCTCCCTGCCCTTTGGCCGCCACCCCCTGCTCCCCTTGCACCTCTCCTGCGCCACCACCTCCCCAGCAGCAGTACCTCCCTCCCCGGCGAAGCTCCTTGCTGCGGTCCATTGGAGGGAAGGCGAGGAGACGACGTTTGGAAGGCTGGCCAAGAGGAGTTAGCAGATCGGTTTTGTCCAGCGCGTTGCTCGTCAGATTTGGGTAAGATTTGTATATTTTCTGATCTGACCACCTCTTAGAAAGTTGTAGATCCCGGTGTTATCTTTCTTTGGGCACTGAGATCACCTGATTTGGACTTACGGTTTAAGAGTTATGGTAGTTTTACCACGACTGTCCAGTAGATCTGACGAGAATTGGCAGTTGTCTTGTCTGGCCATATTGAATTCTTTAGATGCCGAATCATAAAGGCCACCCAAAATGAATGTTGTAGAGGATTCAGTAAGCTTTCCAAGTTGATAAGGAACACAATTTTTAGAGTTGGCAATCAAAAGTTATGAACTTTTAACCGCTCGTTGTTCTGTCTGTCTGGGATCTGGGGACTGTCGGTTTGTTCCTCGGTTTTGATCTAGTTACAGTCAGATTCAGGACGGACACCTCAAATGGTATTTGTAGATAATTTCACTACGATTCCAGATTGGTAAAGATCACCTCCATTGGATCTGTAGAACGAAAGATATGATATTTTCTTTTTTGCTTTGTTGAAGCCTGGACAGATGTCTGTCGGGTAAATTCAGCTGTTGTTTAGCCAATTGTATTGGCCGATTCAAGGAACCTCGCCAACTAGTGTTTCGTAGTTTTGTGCATTAAGGTTCTTTGAGCACTGGTTTCAAGTCATTCGGAGTTACATATATTTAATTGTGATTTTTCTCGTATCGCTGCCAGTAGAGCGGTAATATGGCTGTTTGGGTGAGATTGTCAAATTGAACCCATTGATTGTGTGGGATGGTTAGAGGGTATGGTAGGACACTTGTAGTATTGTCATATCTTGTAGTTATTATTTTGAATAAATGACTGTGTAGGCGGTGGGTGGAGGAACACCTTCGTTGCCTCCTAGCACGTCGCCGCACGCAAGGCAAGTACCATGTCTTATCATAATGAATAGTGATGATTATGTGTGGATGAATTGTTAGACTTGCTATTCATGTTCGTATGCTATGTATATTTCTTCATTATGATGTGATAAGAGTTCATTGCATGAAGTTCATTCCGTTCATGCATTTGTTTCATGTTGTCCACGGAAGTGGAAATTTGTAAGTCTCATCAATTCCAGTATGGGCACGCAAAAGTCCCATAAATTCCAGTATGGGCACGCAAAAGTTCCATCAATTCCAGTATGGACATGTAAGACCCACCACTCCAATGTGGGCAACCTTGGACATCCGTATGAAACGTTCTTCATATGGAATTTGGGTCCCCGGACTTTGATAAGTACGGGTTTAAGTGAACACCGACGGGTGTGTCACTCACTATACCGGTATAAGTTGTGAGCAGTCCATTTCTTCATTGCATTCTCCCATTCCATTCATTCATGTATATGTTCAGAGATGTTTTTTTTTCATAAACTGGTTATGGTTACATTGTCCACATAATGCTTGCGTTATTCGTTAAAGTACTTGCTGAGTCTTTGGCTCATCCTTGCTTTGTGTTTTTATTTAGGTAAATGAGGAGGAAGGCAAATTCTTTGAAAGGGTAGTCCAGCACAATGCACATCACCTTTATTAATCCAGAACTTTATTGTTGGCTTTTGTTATGTCAACCATTTGATAATTTCTAAATTGTAATAATCAAATTTTGGTTAAGACTACCGTATGTCTAAGCTATGAATACTTCCATTCCTTCATTTGAAATTGTTAGTTTATATCGGCCTTTTTCTTATGGATCATTGTTAACTGAGCCTGGTTAATTGTGTAATGTTGTTCATTCTTAGTGTTTGTTAGATTTGCGTGACATCTTGGCTTCCAAATAGCCAGGGTGTTACACCATGTTTCTCTGGTCATGGATATAGCGATATCGAATCAATAATGTCAACACATGTTAGAGAACATGGTGTTGGATTGACCACCTTGAGACACTGTTGAGATTGTTATGATTTCATGTATAATCAGTTAGTCTCAAGCAATGATAATGTGTAATCCTTAGACCTAAGATCAGCATGGTTTCCTAGATGTGTAAGAGTACACTTTGGGGTTGCCAAATGCTACTCCGTAACTGGGAAGCTATATAGGTAGCTTTCAAGTATGCTATGAAATATGCGGAGGAATATGACTAGTTGGATATGAGATTTGCCCCTCCTAACATAACAGAAGAGGTGATGAGTAGACGGTGGCCCAATCTTCCGATAGGTTAGATTTGTTTCGTCGTGAGGACGTTGACGCTTTGAGGCTTCCGACCCGCAGATCTTCACCTCGCAATTCGCTACACCCGCACAACTGTCATTATCAACCACGCTCGCCCGCGATCGACTTTACCACGAGGGTTATGGTTCCTGCAAGCAATCGAAGCAACTCACAAGAACAAGATAGATGCAATCTGAAATATATTGCGGATTTGGATGAAGTTCACAAGTGGGGTTTCTCAAACCGTAAACGGCGAAACTGCAAAGGCAGAATAATCTAAGAAAAAAACCCAACCCTAAACTGTGGCGGCTGCATGCAATATATAGGGGGGAGAACATGAGTAGGTCGACCAAGGGTTGTGCTGCCATGTGGAGAGGCGTACACATCCTGGACTTTGACCTTGCTACGCTTACAAGGCCTTATTAGGCCCAAAACGGTGACGCAACACCTTATTTCAATGTCTCTGACTAACTCCCAATGTGGTCGTCACTGGTCGTGGGCACAGTCGTAGAAATTTGGTCGTAGATCCGTAGCTCGGTCGTAGGATCGGTCGTAGAGCTTTGAGATCACAGAAGGCGGTCGTGAGCGGTTTGGATCCTCTCCATCATTTCTAAGTAACTGTAACACCCTGGCTATTCGGAAGCCAGTTTCATCATACACTTCATTTGCGGAACTATTAATCAATTTTCACCAAAATTAAATAGTCAAGACAAAGTAACGAAGAGTATTTAACCGTTCAACCACAGAATATAACCAAGGAATTAAAATTACAGTTCATCTCTTTAACCAAATAACTTATCAAGACATCTTTATAAATAAGTGAATCTTTGAGGTGTGTGAAACGTGCTTGGACTACGCCCTCCCACTAGCAACTATATCATCATGGATCACCTAAAAAAATAAACACAGGAAAACAAGGGTGAGTCGAAACTCAGCAAGCACAACATCAAACTCGCAGTGTACAAAGAAACAAATCAATAATCAAGACAGTAGAACATATCTTCCACGAATCTGTGAATCTGCATATTATGAATGCATACATGGAATGAAAAATGGACCTCTCAACGGTGTATACCGGTATAACGAGTGATACACCCGTCGGTGTTCACTTAAGCCCGTACTTCACAAAGTACGGTGACCCAATCACCGTATGAAGAACGTTTCATACGGGTGTCCGAGTTGCCACATTGGAATGGTGGTCAACACTGCCCACATTGGAATGGTGGGTCTCGTATGCCCATATTGGATTGATGGGACTTAATCAAATTTCCACTCCCGTGGACGGAAACAAAGCATGCATGAATGAAATGAATCATGTATCACAAGAAACATAAATATTGAAATCTATCCACATCATGAGCACAACGCAAGAACAATCATATTTTTCAACACATCATCATGCATTCCTTTGAAAACAACACAAATTAACAAACAGTACTTGCCTTCCGTGCTGCGACGTACTAGGAAGCAATGAAGGTGTCCTTCCACCCAGCGCCTCACCGCCTACACAAGTATTTACACAGAATAAGGATAACAAGGTATGATGTATCTACATGCGCTCTACCATACCCTCTAACCAACCCACAAAACCGTAGGTTCAATTTGACAACTTCGCCCAAAGGCTGGATTACTACTCTGCTGGCAGTTGTACGAGAAAATTCACAATTAAATATCTGTAACTCCTAAAGACCTGAGACCAGTGCCCATCTATTCCTAACGAACCAGGCTATGAAACTTTAGTTGGTGGGATCCTCTGATTCGGCGAAAACAGAGGACCAAACTGCCCAAGAAGACACCGACAGAAACCTGTCCAGATTTCAGAACAGTCGTAAAGAAAAGCCTGTAACTTTCAGTCTACTGATCCTATGGAGATGATCTTTATCAATCTGGAATCATGGCGAATATATCTTCATAAACCTATTTGGGTGGTCTCCCTGAATCTTGCTCTAATATGAACAAAACTGAAGATCAACAGACAGTCCCCCAAAATTTCTGACAGACAGAGTAGTGTGCGGTTAAAAATTCATAACTTCTAAACCACTGGGTGGAATATCGTGATCTCACTGCCAAAAGAAAGCTAACGAAACCAGGAACAAAACTCTAGGAGACGAAAACCCGAGATTCAGCCTCTAAGTAATTCATAATGGCCTGACAAGAAAATCTGCCAAAACACGTCAGCTGTCCTGGACAGTCGCGGTAAAACTATCATATCTCCTAAACCCTAACTCCAAATCAGATGATCTTGGTGTCTAAAGAAAGATAAGATCAAGCGCTACAACTTTCTAAGAGGTGGGAAGATCAGGAAATGTATGGAACTTACCCAAATCTGACGAACAAATCTGGTGCAAGACAGGGAGGAGGGTGGCGGCCGGTTGGAGAGGGGGAGGAGGGGGTGGCGGCTTGGGAGGGAGGGGAGTGGGGAGAGAGAGGGGATAGGCTAGGGTTTGGGGATGAAAAAAACCCCCTTGGCTGGCCCCTCTCATGGGCCCCTCCTGGGCTGCGGTCCAGGCCCAGGTTGTCGGAAGATCGCTGAAAACCCCCCGCCGATTCAGGAAATTTCAGTTCTTGTTTGCATTTTCCCTCCCCAGCTGCTTTTCTAATTACCCGATCCGAATCCGGGGTATTACAGTAACAGAAGATCACAATTTTTAGGTAGTATACCATTCTGCATAGATAAATTATTAGCACCTAGAAACGAGCTCACCTCATAATTTAAGTGACGTGCACGAGCTCTTGTCATAGGACCTTGTAGTTTAGCAACCGGATCTGGTGGATTTTGTGTAGTGCGTGTATCCGAAGGAGTGATGTCCTCATCATCCTCCCCCTCTTGAATTGGAGTCGTCCTCAACTCAAGGTCATCTTCTTCCCCCACATATGGCTTCAAATCTGAAATGTTAAATGTGGGGCTAACCCCAAAATCTGCAAGTAGTTCCAATTGATAAGCATTGTCATTGATCTTCTTAATTATTTTAAATGGTCCATCAGCTCTAGGCATCAACTTTGATTTTCTTAATTATGGAAATCTATCCTTTCTCAAATGCACCAAAACTAAATCACCTAGTTCAAATTTTATTTCTTTTCTACCTTTACTTCCAGCAACCCTATACTTTTCAGTTATACGCTATATATTCTCTTTAGTTGTTTCATGTAACTTAAGAACAAATTTAGCACGCTTCTTAGCATCTAAATTAATTTTTTCAAAGGTAGGCAAAGGTAGTAAATCAATAGGAGCATGGGGCTTAAAACCATACACTACCTGAAACGGACTTACCTTGGTGGTAGAGTGTACCGACCTGTTGTAAGCAAACTCAATATGTGGTAAACACTCTTCTCACATCTTCAAATTCTTCTTTAAAACAGCCCGCAACATGGTGGATAACGTGCAGTTGACAACCTCCGTTTGTCCATCAGTTTGGGGGTGGCACGTAGTAGAAAATAGCAGCTTTGTTCCCAATTTGTTCCAAAGTGATCTTCAAAAGTGGCTCAAAAACTTCGCATCGCGATCCGAGACAATAGTATTGGGCACTCCATGTAAGCGAACGATTTCCCTGAAAAACAAATCAGCTATGTTTGTAGCATCATCGCTCTTGTGACAAGGTATAAAATGTGCCATTTTAGAAAATCGATCCACTACTACAAATATATTGTCCCTCCCCCTCTTTGTCCTAGGCAATCCTAAAACAAAATCCATAGAAATATCCTTCCAAGGGGCGCTAGGAATAGGAAGAGGTATATAAAGTCCATGTGCATTGAGATGGGACTTAGATTTGTTGCATGTGGTGCAGCGAGCCACGTAGCGCTCGACATCGCGCCTCATCTTTGGCCAAAAGAAGTGGCGGCTGGCACATCTTCAGTCCTCTTTGCTCCAAAATGCGCCATCAAACCTCCTCCATGCGCCTCCTTCAACAACAAAAGATGAATGGAGCTAGCTGGAACGCATAGCTTGTTAGCACGATAGACCAAACCATCAATCAGCACATATTTATTCCATATTTTTCCTTCTTTACAATGTTCAAGCACTTCTTTAAAGTCCAAATCAGTAGCATATAAATCTTTAATGGTCTCCAAACTAAAAATCTTATGATCAAGTTGAGATAACATGGTATAACGGCTAGAAAGCACATCGGCAATCACATTGTCCTTACCTTTCTTATGCTTTATGACATATGGAAATGACTCAATAAATTCTACCCAATTAGCATGTCGTTTATTCAGTTTAGCTTGACTTCTAATATGTTTTAGCGATTTATGATCGGAATGTATAACAAATTCTTTGGGCCATAGATAATGTTGCCAAGTTTGAAGCACACAAACTAAAGCATACAATTCTTTACCATAGGTAGAATAATTCAGACTAGGCCCATTTAATTTCTCAATGAAGTATGCAACCGGGTTACCTTCTTGAATCAATACACCACCTATCCCAATCCCGCTAGCATCACATTCAATCTCAAAAGTCTTACCAAAATCAGGGAGTTGGAATAGTGGTGCTTGGGTGAGCTTGTCTTTCAATAAGTTGAATGCCTTCTCTTGCGCAGGTCCCCATTGGAAGGGCACTCCTTTCTTGGTCAATTAATTCAATAGTGCGGCAATGGCGCTGAAATCCCGCACAAAACGTCGATAGAATCCAGCAAGACCGTGGAAGCTCTGCACCTGTGTCACAGTGGTAGGCGTCAGCCAGCTTTGGATGGCCACAATCTTTGCCTAATCCACCTCAATTCCCTGTGGTGTCACAACATAACCAAGAAACGCAACTCAATTGGTGCAAAAGGTGCACTTCTCGAGGTTACCAAACAAACATGCATCTCTCAAAGCATTAAAAACAGCACGTATATGATTCAAGTGTAGCTCATGAGACTTACTATAAATCAAGATATCATCAAAATAAACCACCACAAATTTTCCTATGAAAGAACATAAAACCTCGTTCATCAATCGCATAAAAGTTATAGGTGCATTAGTTAGACCAAAAGGCATTACTAACCACTCATATAGTCCAAACTAATCTGGTGGTAACCACTCCGCAAGTCAATCTTTATGAAAATAATAGAACCACTCAACTCATCAAGCATGTCATCTAGCCTAGGAATAGGATGACGATACCTTATGGTAATATTATTAATAGCTCTACAATCAACACACATACGCCAACTACCGTCTTTCTTAGGAACCAAAAGAACAGGAACAACACAAGGACTAAGACTTTCTCGTACGTACCCACGGTCCAAAAGATCTTGGACTTGTCACTGAATTTCCTTAGTCTCCTCCGGATTGGTCCTATATGCAGCACGGTTTGTCAAAGTCGCCCCTGGAATCAAATCAATCTGATGCTCTATCCCTTGAATAGGTGGCAATCCTGGGGGTATCCCAGCTAGAAATACATCCACATACTCCTGCAAAAGGTTAGCAACGGCAGAAGGCAAAGAGCTAGACATATCATTAAATGAAAATAACGTATCTTTGCATATCAAAGCATAGCATGGCAACTCATTATCACAAATTTCAGCAAGTTTAGATTTAGTGGCAAGCATAACACATCCCTTCAATTTAATTCCCTCGGACTTAGAACTAGGCGCCACTTTCTCCCGTTTAGGTGGGAAAACACTTTTTGCTACTTGGTGTTCAGATTTAGTGGCAAGCATAACTGTAATATTCTGAAAAATAAATGGTAATTATAAATAAATATTATTAACGTCTTAAGGATCGGTGCGTAATTAAATAAAATAGTACATATAAAAATAGAATTTCAGAATTTTTAAGAGCTATATAAATAGATGGTGGGAATTCTAGAAACCCTAGCCTATTCTTTTTTTTCCACCGCCGCCAGCCAAACCGTTTTTCTGTTTTGCTGCGTGCCGCCGCCAACCAAGTTCTGCCTGCGGCCGCCTCTGCGCGTGGAAGCCGCCCGGTCCTGCTGCTGGCGCGCTGCTGCCGGCTGCTCTGCGTTCTTCTTTGCGCTTTGATTTCAGCCGAAGCGGCGCTAGCCGAGCCGCTTCTGCCGGCGTTGGCGTCAGCCAACCGAGCCTCTGTGGCGATTTTTGTAGGTGCGTAAGACTTTGTTTTTCTTTCTCTTTCTGGTTCCTTGCTCGCCAAGACTAAGAATGGATATTTCAATTGGTGTCTTGCTTTGATTGGTTAACCAGCGGAGGGCCATCGCCATGCAAGTGCATGTGAGTTGGGGAATTAATTAATTACTTTAGGCGAGTTAAGAGTTGTGATTAGAGAAAAATGTATATTGTACAGTGGAAGATGAAGAGATGAAACTAGTTGGTCCGTAGCGATTGCTTGCTTGCAGACTAGAATGCTTGGTCGGAACATTAAGGAAAAATTAATTTGATATTTGTAGTCGGAGATATCGATTAATGAGTCTGTTAACCTGCTGTTCTGTTGAACGATTTATTCGGATATCTTAATGGTGAATTTTGGAAATGTCATCTACTAGTTAGTTGTAGATAATTTCGATATCTTTCTATAGCATATTTAATCATGTCGATCGGACAAGTAGAATTCGAGTTATGATTTTCGGAAGGCTGCTGTCCTTGGGGTTGTCGTCTTTGGCGCTGTTTGATAGACTGCGGATTAAAAATAGTAGATAGACTAATTAGAGTTTTTGATCTACATGAAAGTTGTAGATAATTGTCCAACGGTTCTGTAGAATCTGAGAACACGCATTTTGGTTGGATAAAATAAAAGTTATGAATTTAGTAAGACCGCTGTTCCGAAGCGGACAGATCGGCTTTCTGGGCTAAAAACGGAGGGTTAGATGATTTAATTAGAAGTCTTCGTAATCTAAGAAAATGTGGAGAATTTTATGAAGAATCCAGAATGGGGTGGTTTGTGGTGATCGGACTTTCGAGTCAAAAGTTACGTTCGTTTTAGTACTAAGACGGTAATGGGTAACTATTCGGTACTGGAGTAACGTGGTATATTTGGGGACGTGTAGGAGCGATGTCGATTGATTGTGGTTCTTATGATGTTGTAGCTTGTATTGAGATTTGTGTATTTAATGTAGGAGAGGCGTCGTACTTGTTGCCATCTGCTAGCCAAATTGTGCGTCGCAACTAGCAAAGGCAAGTGCATGGTGAGCGGCGATCAATGATCGATGATTTATTTTCTTTACCTTCTATTACCATTATTGTTGTGCTTTTATTTTGTTTAATTGCAAAAAAATAATTGGTATGATTATATCTTTGTTGACAAGCATGATGAAAAGTTGGACATGATGTTTATGATGGAGTTTGCATGTTTGCATTCATAAGCATCTTTGCATATGAGCGGTGATCATGAATGATCACAACTCCACGGAGTGGAGGAGGTCCCGATCCTTATGGAGGAGCGGGCTTGAGAGTGAATGTTGTCGCGAGTATTCACTCATGCTATACCGTATATCTGTGAAAGAAGTGCATGTGGACATGTAGATTAGAGTTGCATTCATACATGAGATTAATGGATGTGAATCATTGAGAATATAAGCGCATGAGAATATTAATAGAAGTACTGTGATGATAATGAAGTTATTGAATCTTTGTTGATTTATTATTGTTCGTTGTTTATGGATGTGTTTGCTGAGTCGTGGACTCACCCTTGCTCTATTGTTGTCTTTAGGTGATCTTCGAGGATGCCGTAACTGAGAGCGAGTAGAGCACATGGACAACACATGATCATTTGCCATAAGAATCTTTTCATTCACAATTGGATTACTCTTGGACATGTTAGAGGTTGAATAAAGTTAGGACATCGTTTGGACTAGACTATATGCTTTATTAATTTGGATTCATTGGTTGATGCTATTTTGGATTATTTACCTGGTTATAATTCCTATTGCTTATTTATTGTCGCTTGATCCATAATTATGCATGTTCTTTTGTGATCCATGGATTTGTTTAGTGTTGCTTCCTTGCTGTAATTTTATAGTGTGTCGATAATTATTAGCATGAAGAGTAGCGTGGTGGCATTCTAGGCTCAGTGTTGGGCTGGGGTGTTACAGTTGGTATCAGAGCGGGCTTTAGGTCCGTGGTGAATAGATTAACAACTTAGGCAAACTAAAATTGTTAAAAATTTATTTTAGTTTTAGTAAAACAACTAAAATTTGCTAATGGTTAAACAATCTAAAATTTGACACACTAGTGCACAGTAGGTTAGAGAGAGGTACGAATATAGTTTTTACGCTTCCGTTATGTTGTTCATTGATGCATGAGTTTATTTTGATCTTTGAACTCATTGTGTATTGTTGATTGTGGTTGATAGCTATGCCGAGGGGTAGAGGACGTGGTCGTGGTGGCGCGATCGTGGAGGTCGGGGCGCAGGCGAGGTTCCGTGGAGCCACCTCCTGTGCGATTAGTCGATGGTGAGGGGTTCTTTGTTGACCCGCCTCGGTTGGGGTCGAGATGAGACCCTGCTTTGTTGAGAGAGTTGGTGGGAGAGATCCGTGCTCTTCGTCAGCGGTAGCGCGCCCCATTCTTCGCGGCATCTGTTGTTGCTCTGTCGTTCATCCACCGGTTCTGGCGCGGATGTCACTTGAGTGGATGGGATTGAGGTTGGATCCGTTTGATGGGTGGGCACACGGTCGAGCGTGGTGGTTGCGCTACATGGAGAAGCGGTTTGGAGCTTTAGAGATGTCCTCACATCGGAGGGTCCGCTTTGTGGCCTTTCGGTGAAAGGGCAGCAGATATTTGGTGGGGGCGTGTTGTCTTGAGGACCGCCACTCAAGGGCGATCACTTGGGAGGACTTTGTTGATCGATTCAAGGAAAGTTCTACCCTACTCTTTTGTTGAGAAGATGGAGGTTGCCTTGGCGACCTTTGCTCGGGGAAGAGGTCTATTCTTGAGTATGAGGTGAGTTCAACAACTTGGTACGCCGTCCCTTGATGCGACGATGATCTTGAAAGCCAAGAGGTTCCGTCGGGGTCTCAATGCGAGTACCGACATGTGTTGGGAGCTACTCCACTCGTGACTCTGACTCTGTTGTGGAGCAAGCTAGGGGCATGGAGTTGGAGATCGACTCACAAAGGCGACAAACCTCTGGTGGGTGGTAGCTTCGGTGGTGACGGAAGAGGAGCTCTAGTGAGGAAGTGGGTGCATTCGACACCTTTCAAGAAATTCAAGGGAGGACGCGATCCTTCAAGTCTAAGCACTCGAGGCCGTTCCTTCTTGGCGCCTCGTTCGTTTGCAGTACTCGGCTCTTCGTCTGTCCCGCAGGCGGGGCATGCTTTGCTTTAAGTGCGGTGATGGACACCGCTGCTGAAGTGCTCTTGGGCGGGTGATTGCCGTCGGTGTGGCGGCCGGGTCACAAGGAGCGGGGTGTCGCGAGAACCCGCTAAGCGTGATCAAGTGGGAGCTGTGCCATCTTCTTCTTCTTGATGGGTCTGCTCGAGGATCTTTCCGGATGATGGTTGCTCCTCGGTGCGCCATTTCCTTGACTTAGGCGCCTCGGTAGGGTACTCTGGCGGCCGCCACCTTCGGCACCGCCAGTACCACGACCGGCTTTACCGCACCGCCACAATGATTGTTGGGGCTCTCGCCCCGCCGTCGTCTTCTTTCGCCATGGCGCCACGAGTGTCGCCATGCCCACAGTGAGTCCATGAGCGTCGACGTGGTGCAGTACTTTGCTTGTGGATTCGTTTGATGCTTTAGTCCTTTTTGATTCGGGGCTACCTTTTCGTTTGTGTCGACGGAGTTTGCTAGGAGAGCGAACTTGAGTATCGATGGATTTCTCGATCGGTGTTAGTTAGTTCTCACGGGGTATTATTGCGAGTTCTCTTGTTTGTCTGGGTGTTCTATTATTATTGATGGAGAGAAGTTCACGGCGAATTTGATAGTTATTCAAATGGAGCCGTTCGGCGTTATCTTGGGTATGGATTGGTTGGACTCTTATCGGCCGTGATATCTTGTTTACGTAGGGCGGTCTGTGGAGACCCGTCTGGGAGACGTTGACCTTCGAGTGCGCCACCGCGCTCTCTTCGATGTTGGTCGATTTGTTCCCGGTCGTGCGATGGCCGGGCTTCTTTAGCTCTTCTTTGAAACCGGCGTGGCTTCGCAGATTGAGGAGATTCGGTGGTCGGTGATTACCGGATGTGTTCCCGGTGAGCTTAGGGATTGCCACATGCGAGGCGTGGAGTTTCGTATTGATCTTGTTCGAATTTTCGTCCCATCTCGATGTCTCCATATCGATTAGCACGTCCGTTTGGGGCGAGTTGAAGAAGCAGTTGGATGATTTGTTTGCTAAAGGTTTGATCGGGCGTAGTGTATCGCCGCGGGGAGCTCTGTTCTATTCGAGAAGAAGGATGGGAGTTGGCGTATGTGTATTGATTATCGTGCGCTTAATGCGGTCACAATCAAGAACAAATATCCATTGCCCGCATTGAGGACTTGTTTGATCGGTTGAATGGAGCTCAAGTGTTCTCCAAGATTGATCTCGATCGGTATAATCAAATCCGTGTGCGTGAGCGAGGATGTAGAAAGGCGCTTTCTCCACGGTATGGGCATTATGAGTATAAAGTTATGTCTTTTGGATTGACTAATGCACTGCCATTTTATGGAAACCATGAACAACATGTTACACGAGTATCTAGATGACTTCGTGGTGGTGTTCATTGATGATATTCTTATCTATTCCAAGACCAATGAGGATCATGGCGTCATTTGAGGTTGGTTTTAGATACTTTGAGAGAGCACAAGTTCTATGCTAAGTTGAAGAAGTGTGAGTTACGGATTTGAAGTGGGTTTTACGGGTCATGTGATTAACCCTCGGGGTATTCTTTGTTGATCCTAGCAAGGTCTCCACGGTGGTGGATTGGAAGAGGCCGACTAATGTGAAGGAGGTGAGGAGTTTCTTGGGATTGGTTTGGATATTATCGGCGTTTTGTGCAGATTTCTCTATCATCGCCAAACCGATGTCTCGGCTTACTCAAAAGGTGTGAGATTCCGGTGGGTGATGAGTGTGGAGCGGTTTACGCATTTTGAAGGACAGGTTGGTGACCTCTCCTATTCTCACTCTTCCGAGCCGGGAAGGCGGTTCTGATCTTTTCGAGATCGTCTCGAGTGGGTCTTGGTTGTGTGCTTATGCAAGGCGGTAAAGTGATTGCTTATGCGTCGAGGCAGTTAAAGAAGCACGGCGAATTATCCCACTCATGATTTGGAGTTGGCTGCGATTGTTTTTGCTCTCAAGATTTGGAGGCATTATCTATCTGGCGAGCCTTGTGATATTTTCACAGATCATAAGAGTCTCAAGTATATCTTCACTCGAAGGATCGAATTTGAGGCAAAGGAGGTGGTTGGAGTTGATCAAGGATTATGATCTTACTATTGGTATCATCTAGGCAAGGCCAATGTTGTTCTTGATGCTCTTAGTCGCAAGGCGACTCCGCTACTCTAGATTGCCTCATTGCTGATTTTGATCGCATGGGAATATCTTATTGTTATGCGGGCACGACACATGTTGAGACACAGTTGATTCTTGAGTCGGCTATTCGGACCGTGTCGGGAAGCACTGTGAGTGACCGGTTACTACGGGAGGTTAGAAAGCGTGCGGATGAAGGCAAAGAGGGTGATTTTAGCATGGATGATTTTGGTACTTTGAGGTTTAAAGGCGCCTTTGCGTACCACAAAAGGCGGAGGTCAAAGATGATATTTTGAGGGAGGCACATCGCACTCAGTACCTTTATTCATCTGGTGAGACTAAGATGTATCGAGATTTGAAGCGAATTTTTGTGGAAAGAATGAAGGTGGACATTGCTAATTATGTGGCTTCTTGCGGTGTTTGTCGACAAGTGAAAGTGAGCACAAGCGTCTGCGAGGTTGTTGTAGCCTTTGGAGGTACCCAGTGGCCTTGGGATGATATCTCTATGGACTTTGTGGTGGCGTTGCCTCGTTCGCGCGAGGAAGGATGCGATTTGGGTAGTGGTGGATCGATTGACAAGTCTGCGCACTTTATCCCTATTCGCACGACCAATTCAATGAGTGATCTAGCTCCTATTTATGTGCGTGAAATAGTAAGGCGCATGGTGTGCCAAAGACCATTATTTACGGCGAGGCCGAGTTTGTCTCCAAGTTACGGGAGAGTCTGCGAGTGCTTGGGCACACAACTCCGCCTTAGTGCTGCGTTTCACCCACAGCGGATGGGCGGTCAGGCGGACTATTGGACTTTGGAAGACATGTTGCGATCTTGTGTTTTGTCTTGGAAGGGTAGTTGGGAGGACCGATTGCCACTTGCGAGTTTGCTTATAATAACGATTACCATTCGATATTAGAGCGCGCCATTTGAGGTTCTCTATGGGCGGAAGTGCGGATCGCCGCTTTGTTGGGATGCGATTGGAGAGAAGGCGATTTTAGGTCGATTTGGATTGAAGGCCGTTGAGCGTGTGGCCATGGTGAGGCGAGAATTTGTTGGCGGCTCGAGTAAATGAGAAAAGTTATCTTGATTTGAGGCGTGACTTGGAGTTTGCGGTGGGTGACAGTGCTCTTGAGAGTGTCTCCCACTAAAGGTATTGTTGGTTCGGTACCAAAGGAAGCTTAGCGAGGTATGTTGGACCATTCCGATTATTGCAAGAATTGGGAAGTTAGCTTACGCTGGACACACTGAGTCCATGCGTGGAGTTCATAATGTATTTCATGTCTCGATCTTTGAGAAAGTTTTGAGAGATCGAGCATAAAATTTCATTAGAGCGGCTGACTATTGAGCAAGACCTCACGGTTGAGTCGCGTCCGTAGCGCATTCGGAGAGGTCGGAGCGAGTCTTGAGGCACAAGAGCGTTGGTATCGTCAAGGTCTTTGTGGACGCATCGATCACGAGAGAGGCGACTTGGGAGTTGGAGTCTCGCATGCGCGAGCAATACCCGAGTTGTTCACGTCGGTGCGTGTTATTTTGTTGTTTAATTTCAGCGATGTAGTTTTTATTTGAGTAGACAGCGAGTAGAATTAAAGTCGAATTAGTTAAGAGGTAGAATGTAATATTTCGAAAAATAAATGGTAATTATAAATAAATATTATTAACGTCTTAAGGATCGGTGCGTAATTAAATAAAATAGTACATATAAAAATAAATTTGAGAATTTTTAAGAGCTATATAAATAGATGTTGGGAATTCTAGAAACCCTAACCTATTCTTTTTTTCCACATGCTTGACCAAACCGTTTTTTGTTTTCTTTGCGTCTGCGCCGCCAACAAGTTACACTGCGGCCGCCTCTGTAGCGTGGAAGCCGCCGATCTATTCTTCTTGCGCGCTCGCTGCCGGTGCTCTGATTCTTCTTGCGCTGATTTCGGCGAAGCCGGTAGCCTAGCCGGCCGCCGCTTCTGCGGCGTTGGCGTCAACCGAGCCTCTGCCGGCCAGATTTTTGTAGGTGCGTAAGACTTTGTTTTTTTCTTTCTCTTTCCTGGTTCCTTGCTCAGCCAAGACTAAGAATGGATATTTCAATTCGGGTGTACTGCTTTGATTGGTTAACCAACGGGAGGGCCATCTGCCATGCAAGTGCATGTGAGTTGGGGAATTAATTAATTACTTTAGACTGAGTTAAGAGTTGTGATTAGAGAAAATGTATATTATGCGATGGAAGATGAAGAGATGAAACTAGTTGGTCCGTAGCAGTGCTTGCACGCAGACTAGAATGCTTGGTCGGAACATTAAGGAAAAATTAATTTGATGTTTGTAGTCGGAGATATCGATTAATGAGTCTGTTAACCTGCTGTTCTGTTGAACGATTTATTCGGATATCTTAATGGCGAATTTTGGAAATGTCATCTACTAGTTAGTTGTAGATAATTTCGATATCTTTCTATAGCATATTTAATCATGTCGATCGGACAAGTAGAATTCGAGTTATGATTTTCGGAAGGCTGCTGTCCTTGGGGTTGTCGTCTTTCGGCGCTGTTTCGGTAGACTGCGGATTAAAAATAGTAGATAGACTAATTAGAGTTTTTGATCTACATGAAAGTTGTAGATAATTGTCCAACGGTTCTGTAGAATCTGAGAACACGCATTTTGGTTGGATAAAACAAAAGTTATGAATTTAGTAAGACCGCTGTTCCGAAGCGGACAGATCGGCTTTCTGGGCTAAAAACGGAGGGTTAGATGATTTAATTAGAAGTCTTCGTAATCTAAGAAAATGTGGAGAATTTTATGAAGAATCCAGAATGGGGTGGTTTGTGGTGATCGGACTTTCGAGTCAAAAGTTACGTTCGTTTTAGTACTAAGGCGGTAATGGGTAACTATTCGGTTCTTGGAGTAACGTGGTATATTTGGGGCCGTGTAGGGCGATGTCGATTGATTGTGGTTCTTATGATGCTGTAGCTTGTATTGAGATTTGTGTATTTAATGTAGGAGAGGCGTCGTACTTGTTGCCATCTGCTAGCCAAATTGTGCGTCGCAACTAGTAAAGGCAAGTGCATGGTAGACAGCGATCAATGATCGATCACTGTTTTCTTTACCTTCTATTACCATTATTGTTGTGCTTTTATTTTTTTTTAATTGCAAACAAATAATTGGTATGATTATATCTTTGTTGACAAGCATGATGAAAAGTTGGACATGATGTTTATGATGGAGTTTGCATGTTTGCATTCATAAGCATCTTTGCATATGAGCAGGTGATCATGAATGATCACAACTCCACGGGAGTGGAGGAGGTCCCGATCCTTATGGAGGAGCGGGCTTGAGAGTGAATGTTGTGCAAGCATTCACTCATGCTATACCGATATCTGTGAAAGAAGTGCATGTGGACATGTAGATTAGAGTTGCATTCATACATGAGATTAATGGATGTGAATCATTGAGAATATAACTGCATGAGAATATTAATAGAAGTACCTGTGATGATAATGAAGTTATTGAATGCTATTGATTTATTATTGTTCGTTGTTTATGGATGTGTTTGCTGAGTCGTGGACTCACCCTTGCTCTATTGTTGTCTTTAGGTGATCTTGAGGATCGTGAATGGCGAGAGCGAGTAGAGCACATGGACAACACATGATCATTTGCCATAAGAATCTTTTCATTCACAATTGGATTACTCTTGGACATGTTAGAGGTTGAATAAAGTTTAGGACATCGTTTGGACTAGACTATATGCTTTATTAATTTGGATTCATTGGTTGATGCTATTTTGGATTATTTACCTGGTTATAATTCCTATTGCTTATTTATTGTCGCTTGATCCATAATTATGCATGTTCTTTTGTGATCCATGGATTTGTTTAGTGTTGCTTCCTTGCTGTAATTTTATAGTGTGTCGATAATTATTAGCATGAAGAGTAGCGTGGTGGCATTCTAGGCTCAGTGTTGGGCTGGGGTGTTACAATAACTCATTATCATGTTCATTGGTGTTTCTTTCGTTTTTAGCACGTTCTACTTCATCTTTCACAATTTCAGCGGGTGTCAAAGGCAACAACTTAATCTTCCTACCCCTATGTGAGAATGAGTAGGTATTAGCTCTACCATGGTACAAAACATCATTATCATACGTCCAAGGTCTACCGAGCAACAAAGAGCATGCTTACATAGGCACTACATCAAAGTCGGTACTATCCTTGTAATTACCAGCTGAAAAGTGTACTCTCACAACTTTGTTTACCTTTAACTTGCCACACGAATTGAACCATTGGATGTAATAGGGACATGGGTGTGGCTGTGTGGCCAAGCCAAGCTTCTCGACGATCTCGGAACTTGCAAGGTTATTACAGCTCCCTCCATCAATGATTACTCTACAGGCTCTCTCCTTCATGAGAAATCTGGTTTGAAACAAGTTGTGCCGTTGATTTTGCTCCGCTCTCTCCACTTGTGCGCTCAGCACTCGTTGCACAACAAGGCTCATATGATTCTCGGTGTCAATAGTAGCTACTTGTTCCTCTACACCATCAGCATCACTGTCTATCTCGTCTCCTCCACCTGCAATGTTAGCTGTAAGTACATATTCATCCTTAATATCACTAGCATTTACATAACCACCGTCCTTGGTGGTAAGATATGCTCGCTGACTTGGGCAGTCCCTCATAACGTGGCCCATTCCCTTGCAACGGTAGCAAACAATCCCAGTCGTACGGCCCGTGGAAGCAACCGAAGAAGAACTCTTGGCTGGGGCCTGCACACTAGTAGATTTGCTTACCTCGGGTGCATGTAATGGTGTCGGAGATGCTGCTGAACGCGCCCTACTCGTGGAGGGGACAACAGACCGTGTAGCTGAAGGTGGGAATGTTTTAACTTGCCCCGGCGTTGATCTTGGTGTAGACGTGCTTCCAAAATTGTTCCTTAGCCTCTACTGTCGTCCCTGCAATTCCTTTTCTGCCAAACATGCAAGGTGGAACAATCTAGGAATACTATCATATATTTTGTAATCAATTGCAGCCTCTTCATCCTCAATAATATCACAACGCAACATACTAATTTGTAGCTCCTGATAGTATTCTTCTACGGATCTATTGCCTTGGTTTAAGCACTGCAGTTTCTTACGCAAGTCACGTTTAAAAGAAGGTGGAACAAATCTGTTACGCATAGCAACCTTTAAAGCATCCCAAGTAGTAGGCGCTAATCCATCATTCCATACCCTATTCCACCAAATGATGGCAAAGTTTTTAAATTCACTTGTGGCTTGCCTAACTCTATGCACTTCAGGAACTAAGTGAGCATTAAATTTCTGTTCTACCATCATCTCCCAATCTAGGTATATTTCCGCATCATAAGCACCCGCAAAAGATGGTACAGTGAACTTGACTTTAGCATATGGATCATCATTAACACATGTATTATGTTGCTTAAAGTTATTACCTCTCATACCTTGACGGTTGAAGTTCAACCGGTTCCGTTGTTGTGCATCAAAGGCGTCGTGGTTTCGCATCTCATTATCATTGTCAATCTCATGGTTATAGACTACACCTTGAGGATCAACACGCCCATTGTTCTGTGGTGGATTGGCTAAACCATCAATACGTGTATTGATCATTGCAATGCTTTCATTGAGTTGTTGTAGTGTAGCATTTGTTTCCGCAAACTTCCTATCAATGTCGTCATTAATAGCATGGCGGTGCTCATCCAACACCCCCGTGAGCTCTTCCCTCAAAACACACTCTTGCACCTCCAATTCCTCACCTGACATGGTTAGTAGGAGACAAAAGACAACACAAAGATATTATCCCTATCAACTACTAGGTGGTGGAAGGTGGAAACACACACACACTCAAGCGTCTTACCAAGCTCTTATGGATTACTTACCAATTGCGGCAGGTGGTATGATCGGAGAAGGTGGGATGTATGACCGCGGCGGAGTCGAATTGCGAGGATCCAAATCTGAGGGCCGAAAGTAGGTGGAGCTCGGATAGGCAATGTTTAGTAGCAAGGAATAGCAATAATGAAATCAGATTAGCAAAGCTGGATCAAAAGTCCACAGTACTCGTCACAGTTGCTGGCCCAAACGCGTTCCTAGAACTAGCTCAAGCAAGCTGAATAAATTTATATTCCCACGGGCATACATAAGATCATCAAATAGCCAATCAAAGAAAATTCTATTTCATTATCTACTGAGACATCAGTCGAACAAATCCGTATGTTCCTCATTCTACACAGTTAGATTAGCCCATCGAGACCAAATAATCCAACAAGTTTAGCAAACTACACAATTCGAACGATCGACCATCTCATCAGTGTTACACACTTTTAATAACTCTATTGATTCCAACCAAGTATAGTCATACTCATAATCACAGCTCATCAAGAACTACTAGAGGACAACATCGTCTTTTCCGATTTCACTTCCACGGATACTCGTTAGGATTCATTATGCACCACCCTGCAGACCCAGCTTGATAACCCATATCTTATCCATTAATTTCTTTGATTGTAACCTTTCACTTTACCACGAGAAAACATCGCTAAAGGGTTTAACATTTTCTTTTATAAGAGGGAACTATGCAACTTCAATGCTCAGAATACCCAAAAGAGTTACATTGAGTCAAAGCTTCCACATACTAAAAGACTTGCAAAAGCAAACTTTCATTAACCAAACCATCAAGTGAAATAGATGGATCATGATTCCCAATAAGAAAAACAGAACCCCAATACAAAGGTGAAGCCTGACAATTAACCAAGTTCACCAGTCGCAAGAATAACTCAACACTTGGGAAGATGATTATTGCTGTAAGAGACAAGTTAAGCCAACTGAACCACATCAACTTCTCTCCAACCAAAACAATACATCGACCGCAATAAACTAATAACCCAAGAGAAATTCATCAGCCACAACTGGACAAGAGTTGGCCAAAGTTTTCGCATGCTAAAGAACTCACCGAGATAGTTCACATTATCCAAGGTACTAAGCGAAAAAAACGAATCATGTTTTCCCAACAGGAAAAAGCAAACCTTCACCATAAAAGGTCAACCTTGCGAATCAAAAATGTTAACAAGCAGTCCAACTCTCGTTGGTCCAAAGAACAAATAATTTCTTTAAGGAACCAATAAAACCAAGGAAAATATCCAACTGTATTGAAACCATTAACCCAAGGAGATTAAATAACCACCAGCGGTTGGTCAGAAAATCCTAGTACATTTCAAAGGAGTCAATAACCTTCCCAAATGAATTCATGCTCGACACCTGGAAGTAATTTTACCAAGGTAATCACTCCACTATCCCCATACCCTAACTGGCGGTACAACCTGGCCATGCCCATGGCCACAACCACACTCTACCTCTCGACATCGATTATCCCCACACATAATAATCATATAACCAAGTAATAAGCAATCATACTCAATTAATATCAGCAACGATCAATACGATATATCGAAGCGTAAATGCAATGCTTTGCCCATTCCCATCCTCATCGCGCGATGTGTCAATTTAATTTTCTTTTTCTTTTCTAGCTACCACGGACCTGAAGCCCGCTCTGATACCAACTGTAACACCCCAGCCCAACATGAGCCTGGGATGCTACTAAAATAACAATATCACAAATACAAATCTAGGACACTACAAAAAAAAATTCGGCAGAACCTCCTTTGTATAACTAAGTTTACCGGAGATTACAATAGATGCTTATAAAATTATCACTTTTTCAACATCCAAAGTTCATCGAAGCATTCATAAATAATCTACTCAGCTAAAACATAAGCAAGCATAATTAAAATTTACCACTCTCATTATTACAAATAAACCAATGCATTCAAGTATAGCCAAAAGTTAATCCTTAAGCAGTTTGCTTGTTATAAAGGTACGGTCCAAATGATAATTATCTTTTCAAGAATATGTGGTAGTGAGTGCAACCAAAGCAACCCTACTCCCTCCCATGCATGCCGTCATAAGCGAGGTACCTAAAAACACAACATCAGCAAGAGTGAGTCCAAGACTCAGCAAAGTACAAATAGCAAGACAATAGCCAACACAACTGTAATTAACAACATCCATCCACATAACCCAATAAGAAATATGTCTCATGCTTATGCGATGCAAACTGTTCAAATGCACTTTTCTTTCTCTCTTTTGCATATACCGGTATTGCGGAGTGTTCATCCGTCGATGCACACCCATGCCTGTGCCTTCTAGCACAGGGACCTTAGCCCATACTCCACAAGTATGGGGACCCAAAAGCCCATCATATTCATCACGGGGACCTCAATTAATGCTTGGTCACCACGTGACCATGCCTCCAATATGATATCATGATGCACATGGTCAATACTTTAAATCATCATGCATACATGAAACTTACGCATACTTCTAGCATTTACGGGCATTAATATCCATAAAATTTGAGAATCCATGATTAACATAATATACTCATAACATAGTAAACATGAACAAATGATCACACACAATTTACCACTACTGTACTTGCCTTAACCACGAGAGAACGAGGGATGTACAGAATGAGCTGCTTCCTGCACCGGTCCACCACCTGAATAATAGTTATAACACATGCTAAGACACAGCAGCAGATCAAAACAACCTATATAACAACAACCATGGACTTGCAAAACTCCTAACTCAATCCCGACCCCAAACTCCTAAACGTCGATCTATCCCCTCGGTGGACAGTCAAATTCAAAAATCCATATCTATTAGTATAGGGGTCCAAATAAGATGTTCTTAGACTTTCTGGAAAGATAATTAACTTATCCAACTAAGTCTAGTTGGTGAGCCTTGCTGAATCGGCGAAGTAATATCCCTACCAGGCCAATTAAAAAAACATCAACTTCACGTCGGGTTTTCTGGACAGAGTACTCAAACCACCATAACTTTTGCTACGTAACTCGGAATGGGGTGATCTTAGACTCTCTGGAATCATGACAAAACCAGATACAATAGTCTAGTTGGACAAGTCTCCTGATTCGTCATCCTACTAATTCTTATATTCAGGTAAATGTTTTCTAAGTTTTCTGTCTCTGCAATCTGACAGTTAGCAAAACAGCGACGGTAAAAATTTCATAACTTTTGATTGCCAACTCTAAAAATTATGTTCTTTATCATCTTGGAAATATTTATTACTCCTCTACAATATTCATTTTGGGTGGCTTTTCTAATTCGGCCTATAAAAATTCATAATAACCAGACAATGCAATCTGCCACAGCTCGTCAGCTCTCCTGGTCAGTCACGGTAAAACTACCATAAATCCTAAACCGTTGGTCCAAATCAGGTGATCTCGGTGCCCAAAGAAAGATAAAACCGAGATCTACAACTTTCTAAGAGGTGACCAGGTCAGAAAATGAACATAACGTACCCAAATCTGACGAGGAGGTGCACAACAGGGAGAGGTGGGGAGAGGCGGCGGCTCAAAGTGGGGAGGAGGAGGGAGAGTGGGGAGTTTAGGGTTTGGGGGGTGGGAACCCCCTTTTGGCCGGCCACCACATGGGCCCCTCTGGCTGCGCCCCAGCCCAGTTGTCGAGGATTTACGGAAAACCCCTTCTCTTTTCAGGAATTTCTACTCATTTAATTGTCTTTTCTCCTCCCGGCTAATTTCTAATTACCCGATTCAATTCCAGGGTATTACATCGACTATGACAAGAATATACCATTTTCCACCGACTGACCAGACTCTAGCAGGACCAATAGTATCCATATGAAGTAACTGTCCTGGTCCGTCAGTCATAACCATAGTCACAGAAGGGTGTGAGGCGGCAACTTGTTTGCCATGCCCACAGGCGCATATCTGACATCCTTGCGGCTTTGAGTTTGGGCAAACCTCTCATGAGATCAAGGTTGCTAACTCGCGTCAGATGATCAAAACCAATGTGCCCCAAACGTCGGTGCCAAAGCCAGAAATCAGAAGAAGATGTAAGCAAACATTTAAGGGATCCAGCAAGAGATTCTGAAAAATCAGCTCTAAAATTTCTACCAACTCTAGATATTCCAAACACAAGCTCACCAGTAGAATCAAGCACACGACAAGCATTTTTCTTAAATATAGTCTCATAGCCATCATCAAGAAGCTGTGAGACAGAAAGGAGATTATACATAAGCTTGTCCACAAGAGCGACATCCTTTAGAATGAATTTGTTGTTCACCCTAATTGATCATGTTCCTTCAATTCGCCCTTGTTTATCATCTCCAAAAGTGATGAAGTCATCACCTGTTGCCCGCGTGAAAGAGGTGAACCATCTTGAGTTTACGGTTATATGGCGTGAACACCCGGAGTCGACGAACCACGTGTTCTTCCCCTTTCCGCGGTAATCCTGAAAATCAAGGAACAGAAGAACGATGTGTCTCAATACTGGGGTTAGATAAACAAGATTTAGGGACCCAGTACTGAGACACACGTCTACGAAGAGTATGCAAACCAGAAATACTATCCTTGATTTTAACTAAATTTCTGTTATGAGCAATGTTTAAATTAACATGGGAATTAACTTTGTCTAGGACTAGTCGGCCGCGTTGTTACAGCGGTCGGGCCGTGACCAATCGGTCGGGCCGGTGACCACCGGTGATCGGACCATGACTGAAGAACATGAGAATTATGATATTTAGAAACATAATGATTAGCATGTGAGAAAAATCCTAACCCAGGTTTATTCTTTTCAGTGTTACCACGTCTCATAAAAGCTCTAGGTTGAATGAATGAAATTCTATCAAGATTTTTTCTATCATTTTTCAACCTACGCCAACAAAACTCAATCAAATATCCACTTTTCTTGCAACAAGTGCAATGGTACTTGGTACCACTAGAAGAAGCACCCTTTGAATTAACACAAGGTTGGGCAAAACCTGCAGATTTAAAAGATGTTTTTGCAGGTTGGGTTTTGAATTCAATTAAACCTTTTTTCAAGAATTGAATGACTTTTGGTTTTGAATTGTCTTGAAAAGAATTGAATCCTAAACCTTGCTTATTATAAGGAGTTTTAGAC
Organism: Hsuehochloa calcarea; assembly: GCA_036346395.1. NCBI lineage: Eukaryota > Viridiplantae > Streptophyta > Magnoliopsida > Poales > Poaceae > Hsuehochloa > Hsuehochloa calcarea. The sequence goes on along the minus strand of CM070610.1, from coordinate 62,269,892 downwards.
TTGTCAAGAATCATGTTTAACTGTTTCTTACCTTTAGAAAATTTCTCTAATATATCATGAAGGTAAGCATTTTCTTTTCTCAAATTAACACAAGCATCACAAGTTTTATCCATAGATTTCTCCTTATATAAAGCAATTTCAAGCTTAAGAGCGGAACAAGAAGCACAAATAGTAGTTTCAATATTGTCCTTAAGCTTAGCATATTTGACTCTAGCAGCTTCTAAGATATCTTTGATTTCACGTTCTTTTTCTAAGCATGAAGTGCAAGGGCTAGAATCAATCACATCAGAAGTAATCAATTTGCTAGATTCTAAATATTTTTCACAAGGAGTAGTTTTAATTTCATTTAGCTTAGATCTAGCATTCTCAAGTTGTTGCATAGAAATATTATGAGCAGATTGCAATTTGGCAATTTCTGAATGCATAGCATGACAATATAAACATTCATCAGGTTCAAGAGTCTTAGCATTTTTAAGTTCTACTTTCAGTTTGCCAATCTTTGACTCTAATTTCTTTTTTTTTGTCATGACAAATTCTAGCGCTTCATCTTGACTAAGCAATTGCTCAACTATAGAATCATATTTAGCAGAAAGCTCATCATAAGAGGGAGGTACCTCATCATCATCAATGTCGTCAGTGTCAGCCATGAAGCACATGCCGGTGAAGTCTTTGGCCTTCCCTTTCTTCTTGTCTTTGGGAATCTCCTCCTCATTGTCCTCCTCGCTATCGGAGTCCACATCGCTCAAGGATTGTTCCTCAAAAGCGGCAAGAACCCGATGAGCGGCCTTCACCAACTTACCAGCCTCATGCTTTGACTTGATCCATTGAGGCTTTTTCCAAGCTGACTTTCCCTCCTTATGGTTGCTCTTACCTTTCAGCTTGGAACAATTTGCCCGAATATGATTAAGCTCACCACACTCGTAGCAGGTCACAGGGCCGCCTCTCTTTTTGTTTCTTACATTGTTGTAGGCCCTTGTAAATTTTTTAGCTAGGAGAGCTAACTCTGTCTCAGGAATACTTTCAAGCTCCTCCTCATGAATCGCAGATAAACAAGTAAATGAAAAACTAGAAAACGATTCAAGAGTACCATCAGAGAACCTTTTGAGAGGATCAGCTATCAATGCCATGTTGTCTTTCTTGGGATGATCAACTCTTTTAATTTCATGAGTCTTGAGTTTACTATAAAGCAATTCTAAAGTAAGACTCGAAAGATCAATATTTTCCTCTATAGCAGTAGCCTTCATCTCCCACTCCTTGGTGTTGATTGCAGCCAAGAGATGGGTGGCATTTTCAGATTGAGAGTATTCAATATCAACAGCTTTCATCTGATTAATCACTTTATTAAAGCGACTGAAAATGTCATCGATGCTCTCTCCAGGACGCATCTCGAATTTGTTGTATTCACGCTTGTAAACTGTTTGGCGTACTTTCTTGATTTGGGACGAACCCTCATGATATGTTTCGAGGGTGTTCCAAATCTCGTGCGCAGTTGCAAGATTGCAAATGCGATCATATTCTTGTCTACCAAGCGCACCATATAAAAGATTCTTGGCCTTGTTGTTGTTTGCCACAAGAACCATTTGGCCGTGTAGCAATTTCAGGAATAACAAGCGGGGCTCGAACAACATCCCAAATAGCTTGTCCCTCGCTCTCAAGAAAGACTCGCATACGATTCTTCCAATAGGCATAGTCGTGCCCTGTAACACCCCAGCCCAACACTGAGCCTAGAATGCCACCACACTACACTTTAAACTAATAAATCATGACACACTATAAAATTACAGCAAGAAATCATCAATAAACATATCAATGAATCACAAAAAAAACATGCATAATTATGAATCAAACGACAATAAATAATCAAGTGGAAATAACCAGATAAACAGTCCAAAATAGCATCAACCAATGAACCCAAACTAATAAAGCAAATTGTCTAGTCCAAATGATATCCTAGACATTATTCAATAACTAACATGTCCAAGTATAAACCAATGTTGAATGAAAAGATTATTATGGCGAATGATCATGTGTTGTCCATGTGCTCTACTCACTCTCAATTACGGCATCCTCGAAGATCACCTAAAAACAACAGTAGAGCAAGGGTGAGTCCACGACTCAGCAAACACATCATATACAACGAACAATAATAAATCAACAGCATTCAATAACTTCATTATCATCACTTGCACTTCCATTCACATTCTCATTTATCAATCTCAAATATCAATGCAACTCTATTCTATATGTCCACATGCACTTCTTTTCGCGTATACCGGTATAGCGTGAGTGAATGCTCGCGACAACATTCACTCTCAAGCCCGTTCCTCCAAAAGGATCGGGGACCTCCTCCACTCCCGTGGAGTTGTGATCATATTGATCACCTTCTCTTATGCAAAGATGCTTATGAATGCAAACATGCAAACTCCATCATAAACATCATGTCCAACTTTTCATCATGCTTGTCAACAAAGATATAAACATACCAATTCATTGTTTGCAATTAAACCAAATAAAAGCACAGCAATAATGGTAATAGAAGATAAAGAAAACAGTGATCGATCATTGATCGCTGTCTACCATGCACTTGCCTTTACTAGTTGCGACGCACAATTTGGCTAGCAGATGGCAACAAGTACGACGCTTCTCCTACATTAAATACACACATCTCAATACAAGCTACAACATCATAAGAATAACAATCAATATACATCGCTCCTACCGTCCCCAAATATACCACGTTACGCGGTATCGAAAAGCTACCCATAGCTGTCCGGTTACTAAAAGAGCGTAACTTTTGACTCGAAAGTCCGATCACAACAAACCACCCCATTCTGGATTCTTTATAAAATTCTCCACATTTTCTTAGATTACACGGTCTTCTAATTAAACCATCTACCCCTCCGTATTTAGCCCAGAAAGCCGATCTGTCCGCTTCGGAACAGCAGTCTTACTAAATTCATAACTTTTGTTTTACTCAACCAAAATGCGCGTTCTCAGATTCTACAGAACCATTGGATAATTATCTACAACTTTCATGTAGATCAAAAACTCTAGTTAAGCTATTTACTATTTTTAATCTACAGTCTACCAAAACAGCGCCTAAAGACGATAACCCAAAAAAACAGCGGCCTTCCGAAAATCATATCTCTAAATCTACTAGTCCGATTGACATAATAAAAATTCTATAGAAAGATCTCGAAATTATCTACAATTAACTAGTAGATGATATTTTCAAAATTTGCCATTAAGGTACCGAATAAATCGTATACGTAACAGCGAGCTAATGAGACTCATTAATCGCCCTCGACTAAAAATTCTACAATCCTCTCTAATCTCTAATTAAATTAACAAGAAGAGGGAGAAAATCAGATCGTTACCACACGACGGAAACCCGGATCCTGGCGTCTTTCTTCTGCTTCTTCTCTCTTCCTTGAATTAAATCTCCTACTGTACTATCGATTGCCAAAAGCTAGCACAATGCTTGGTCTCACGTGAACTGGAGCTTCTGAGGTCCTCATGTGATTCCAATCCAAATCACTAGGAAGTGAAAGGCGTGCGCCTTTTGGTGTCATTGGCGGATCTTGACCGAGAACATTGGCGTAGAGGCACGCGGCGTTGTCGCTCGGTTGCGTGGGGAAAAACCGATGCCGAACGAGATGACCTTACGGACAAAGCGCGCCCAAGGATGAAGACGACGCGGGACGACGCACCGAGAAGTCTGGCGGAAGCAGCACGCGGCACGCGAGCATCGTCTTCGGCTTGCGCAGACTCCAACGCAACAAAGACACGCGGGGAAAAAGCGGCGATCCACGAGGAGCACGCGGCGGCAGCTTTTAGCGGCGGTGCGGCTTGGATCTGGCGCGACAGGCGGTGGCGAAGAAAAAAAAATCGGCGCAAGGCGGCGGTGACTAGGAAAAGAAAAGAAGAGCTAGGTTTTAAGAAAATCCACACTATTTATCTGACCCACAAAAATTCAAAATCTATTTTCATGAATTCTTTTATTTAATTACTGAAAAAGCCCTTAAGGCGATTTTAATTAATTATTTACTAATACCATTAAATTAATTACTCTCAGAACATTAAGACGCGAATATTAAAATTAATATTATTTTCGGTATCACATTCTACCCCCTTAGCGAATTCGACCCGAATTCTAATCGCCGTTCTACTCAAATAAAAAGCGCATAACCGAAATTAACAACAAAACAACACGTGCATCTGACGTGAACAACTCGGATATTGCTCGCGCATGCGAGACTCCAACTCCCAAGTCGCTTCTCTCTCGGGTGATCGTCCACGACCTTATGCGTATACCAACGTCTTGTGCCTCGGCACTCGCTCCGACCTCTCTCGAATCTTGCCGGACGCGACTCAAGCTGTGAGGTCTTGTTCAATAGTCGTGGCTCTAATGAAATCTTATGCTCTGGATCTCTCAAAAACTTTCGGCATCGAGGCGTGAAACACATTGTGAACTCCACGCATGGACTCAGGCGAGTCCAGCGGTAGGCTAACTTCCCAATTCTTGCAATAATCGAGAGCGGTCCAGCGTACCTCGGGCTAAGCTTTCCTTTGGTACCAAACCGAACAATACCTTTAGTGGGAGACACTCTCAAGAGCACTGGTCACCCACCGCAAACTCCAAGTCACGCCTCCTCAAATCGGCATAACTTTTACGTCTACTCGAAACGCTAATGATTACGCCTCACCATGGCCACACGCTCAACGGTCTTGAATCGGTCCGGACCCAAAATTGCCTTCTCTCCAGCGCATCCCAACAAAGTGGCGATCGCACTTCCGCCCATAGAGAACCTCAAATGGCGCGGCTCTAATACTGGAATGATAACTATTATTATAAGCAAACTCTGCAAGAGGCAACTGGTCCTCCCAACTACCCTTCCAAGACAAGACACAAGATCGCAACATATCCTCCAAAGTCCGAATAATGCGCTCATTGCCCATCATGCAATGGGTGAAGCAGTACTAAAGGCGCAATTGTGTGCCCAATGCACTCTGCAGACTCTCCCAGAACTTGGAGACAAACTTCGCGTCTCTGTCAGAAATGATGGTCTTTGGCACACCATGCGATCTCACTATTTCACGCACATAAATAGGAGCTAGATCACTCATTGAATTTGTCGTGCGAATAGGAATGAAGTCTTGTGATTCTTTGAATCGATCCACCACTACCCAAATCGCATCCTTCCTCGCATGGCGAGCGAGGCAACGCCACCACAAAGTCCATAGAGATATCATCCCAAGGCCACTGGGGTACCTCCAAAGGTGCGGTAACCTGCGGGGCGCTTGTGCTCGGCTTTCACTTGGCGACAAACACCACAAGAAGCCACATAATTAGCAATATCCACCTTCATTCTTTTCCACCAAAAATTGCATTTCAGATCTCGATACATCTTAGTCTCACCGGGATGAGCGATTATGCAGTGCGATGTGCCTCCTTCAAGATATCATCTTTGACCTCCGCCTTTTGTGGCACACAAAGACGGCCTTTAAACCTCAAAGTACCAGAATCGTCCATACTAAAATCACACTCTTTACCCTCATCCAAACGCTTCCTAACCTCCTGTAATAACCGGTCACTCTGTTGTGCCTCCCGCACACGGTCTGGAATAGCTGACTCAAGAATCAACTGTGTCTCAACATGCGATCTGCCCGCATAACAATAGGATATACCCATGCGATCAAAATCAGCAATGAGGTAATCTAGAGTAGCAGGAGTCGCCTTGCGACTAAGAGCATCTGCAACAACATTGGCCTTGCCTGGATGATACTGAATAGTAAGGTCATAGTCCTTTATCAATTCCAACCACCTCCTTTGCCTCAAATTCAGATCTTTCTGAGTGAAGATATACTTGAGACTCTTGTGATCTGTGAAAATATCGCAAGGCTCACCGTATAGATAATGCCTCCAAATCTTGAGAGCAAAACAACCGCGACCAACTCCAAATCATGAGTGGGATAATTTCGCTCGTGCTTCTTTAAGCGCCTCGGCGCATAAGCAATCACCTTACCGTCTTGCATGAGAACACAGCCAAGACCCACTCGAGACGATCTGAAAAGGCGTGAACCGCTTTCCGGCTCGGGAAGAGTGAGAATAGGAGAGGTCACCAACCTGTCCTTCAAAATGCGTAAAGCGCGCTCACACTCATCATCCTTTGGAATCTCACACCTTTTGAGTAGTGAGACATCGGCTTGGCAATGATAGAGAAATCCTGCACAAAACGCCGATAATATCCAGCCAAACCCAAGAAACTCCTCACCTCCTTCACACTAGTCGGCCTCTTCCAATCCACCACTGTAGAGACCTTACTAGGATCAACAGCAATACCCTGAGGGTTAATCACATGACCCAGAAAACCCACTTCTGAAATCCAGAACTCACACTTCTTCAACTTAGCATAGAACTTGTGCTCTCTCAAAGTATCTAAAACCAGCCGCAAATGACGCTCATGATCCTCACTGGTCTTGTAATAGATAAGAATATCATCAATGAACACCACCACGAAGTCATCTAGATACTCATGCAACATGTTGTTCATGGTCTCCATAAAAATGGCAGGTGCATTAGTTAATCCAAAAGACATAACTTTATACTCATAATGCCCATACCTGGTGGAGAAAGCAGTCTTCTCTACATCCTGCTCACGCACACGGATTTGATTATACCCTGACTGGAGATCAATCTTGGAGAACACTTGAGCTCCATTCAACCGATCAAACAAGTCCTCAATGCGGGGCAATGGATATTTGTTCTTGATTGTGACTGCATTAAGCGCACGGTAATCAATACACATCCGCCAACTCCCATCCTTCTTCTCTGTGAACAGAACAGGAGCTCCCCACGGCGATACGCTACGCTGATCAAACCTTTAGCCAACAAATCATCCAAGCGCTTCTTCAACTCATCACAAAGCGGACGTGCTAATCGATATGGAGACATCGAGATGGGACGAGTACCCGGAACAAGATCAATACGAAACTCCACGTCTCGCACAGGTGGCAAACCCGGAAGATCAGCTGGGAACACATCTGGGTAATCACTGACCACCGGAATCTCCTCAATCTGCGAAGCCACGCTCGGTTTCGGCAAGAGCTAAAGAAGCCCATTTTTCATCGCACGCGACCCGGAGCAGATCCGACCAACATCGAAGAGAGCGGCGGGCGCACTCCTGAAAGGTCAACGTCTCCCGGGCGAGGTGCGCATGCAGGCATTCTCTGAAGCAGGATATCACGGCTCGATAAGAGTGCAACCAATCCATACCCAAGATAACATCGAACGGCTCCATTTGAATAACTATCAAATTCGCCGTGAACTTCTCACCATCAATGACAACAGAACACCCAGGACAAACAGTAGAACTAGCAATAATACCCCCAGGAGAACTAACCAACACTGACTGAGAAATCCACTGCATACTCAAGTTCACTCTCCTAGCAAGCGCCGTCGAGACAAGCGAAAGGTAGCCCCGAATCAAAAGGACTAAAGCATCAAACGAATCCACAAGCAAAGTACCTATCACCACGTCGGGACGACCCGCGACTCATTGTGGGCATGGCGTACACCCTGTGGCGCCATGGCGAAAGAAGACGACATGGGGTGGCGAGCCCCAACAATCTCTGCGTGGCGGTGCGGTAAGGCCGATCGTGCAACTGAAGCGGTCTTTGAAGGTGGCGGTACCGATAGTACCCTCTTGAGGCGCCCAAGTGAAGGAAATGGCATCGCTGGAGGAGCGATCATCATCCGGAAAGATCCTCGGCGGGACCCATCAAGAAGAAGAAGATGGCACTGAGCTCCCACTTGATCACGCTTAGCGGGGTTACGGCGACACACCCGCTCCTTGTGACCCGGTCGGCCACACCGATGGCAATCACCCGTCAAGTGCACTCAGTAGCAGTGTCCATCACCGCACTTAAAGCAAAGCATGCCCCGCCTTGGGACAGACGAAGAGTGAGTACGAAAAGGGCGAGGTGTAGAAGAAGGAACGGCCTCGATCGCTAGACACGAAAGATGCGATCCTCCTTGAATTTCTTGAAAGGTGTCACGCAGACCCACTTCCCTCACTAGAGCTCCTCTTGGTCACCACGAAACTACCGATCCACAGAGGCTTGTCGCCTTTGTGGTGCATCTCCAACTCCATGCCCCTAGCTTGCTCCACAACAGAGTCTGTAGTCACGGAGTGGAGTAGCTCCCAACACATGCTTGGTACTCGAGGTGAGACCCAGCGGAACCTCTTGGCTTTACGAAGATCATCGTTCGCTCACAGAAGGGACGGCGAACCAAGTTGTTGAACTCGGCCTCATACTCGGCAATAGACCTCTTCCCCGAGCAAAGGCCGTCAAGGCAACCTCCATCTTCTCTACAAAAGAGTAGGGGTAGAACTTCCCTTGAACCGATCAACAAAGTCCTCCCAAGTGGATGGACCTTGGCGGCGGTCCTCGAAGACAACACGCCCTCCCACCAAATATCGACTTGCCCTTTCAAATTGAAAGGCTACAAACGGACCCTCCGAGGTGAAGACATCTCCAAAGCTCCAAAGCGCCTCTCCATGTAGCGCAACTTGGTCCATTGCTTGGACCGGTGTGCCCGACCGTCAAGCGAATCAAACCTCAACCCCATCCACTCGAAGTGACATCCGCGCCTCAGAACGGTGAATGAGCACAGAGCAACAACAGATGCGCGCAAGAATGAGGGCTGCCGGCGCTGACGACGAGAGCACGGATCTCTCCACCAACTCTCTCAAAGAAAGCGGGGTCTCATCTGGACCACAACCGGGCGGGTCAACAGCAACCCTCGGCCATCGACTCAAGCGCACTTTCAGGAGGTGGCTCCACGGAACCTCTCCCGCGGCCACGACCACCACGACCACGTCCTCTGCCCCTCGGCATAGCTATCAACCACAATCAACAATACATAATGAGTTCAAAGCTCAAAATAAACTCCTTCATCAATAGACAACATAACGGAAGCGTAAAAACTATATTCGTACCTCTCTCTAACCTACTGTGCACTAGTGTGTCAAATTTTAGGTTAGTTAACCATTAGCAAATTTTAGTTGATTTACTAATCTAAAACAAATTTTAACAATTTTAGTTTGCCTAAGTTGTTAATCTATTCACCACGGACCTAAAGCCCGCTCTGATACCAACTGTAACACCCCAGCCCAACACTGAGCCTAGAATGCCACCACACTACACTTTAAACTAATAAATCATGACACACTATAAAATTACAGCAAGAAATCATCAATAAACATATCAATGAATCACAAAAAAACATGCATAATTATGAATCAAACGACAATAAATAATCAAGTGGAAATAACCAGATAAACAGTCCAAAATAGCATCAACCAATGAACCCAAACTAATAAAGCAAATTGTCTAGTCCAAATGATATCCTAGACATTATTCAATAACTAACATGTCCAAGTATAAACCAATGTTGAATGAAAAGATTATTATGGCGAATGATCATGTGTTGTCCATGTGCTCTACTCACTCTCAATTACGGCATCCTCGAAGATCACCTAAAAACAACAGTAGAGCAAGGGTGAGTCCACGACTCAGCAAACACATCATATACAACGAACAATAATAAATCAACAGCATTCAATAACTTCATTATCATCACTTGCACTTCCATTCACATTCTCATTTATCAATCTCAAATATCAATGCAACTCTATTCTATATGTCCACATGCACTTCTTTTCACAGATATCACGGTATAGCGTGAGTGAATGCTCGCGACAACATTCACTCTCAAGCCCGTTCCTCCAAAAGGATCGGGGACCTCCTCCACTCCCGTGGAGTTGTGATCATATTGATCACCTTCTCTTATGCAAAGATGCTTATGAATGCAAACATGCAAACTCCATCATAAACATCATGTCCAACTTTTCATCATGCTTGTCAACAAAGATATAAACATACCAATTCATTGTTTGCAATTAAACCAAATAAAAGCACAGCAATAATGGTAATAGAAGATAAAGAAAACAGTGATCGATCATTGATCATTTGTCTACCATGCACTTGCCTTTACTAGTTGCGACGCACAATTTGGCTAGCAGATGGCAACAAGTACGACGCTTCTCCTACATTAAATACACACATCTCAATACAAGCTACAACATCATAAGAATAACAATCAATATACATCGCTCCTACACGTCCCCAAATATACCACGTTACGCCGGTATCGAAAAGCTACCCATAGCTGTCCGGTTACTAAAAAGAGCGTAACTTTTGACTCGAAAGTCCGATCACAACAAACCACCCCATTCTGGATTCTTTATAAAATTCTCCACATTTTCTTAGATTACACGGTCTTCTAATTAAACCATCTACCCCTCCGTATTTAGCCCAGAAAGCCGATCTGTCCGCTTCGGAACAGCAGTCTTACTAAATTCATAACTTTTGTTTTACTCAACCAAAATGCGCGTTCTCAGATTCTACAGAACCATTGGATAATTATCTACAACTTTCATGTAGATCAAAAACTCTAGTTAAGCTATTTACTATTTTTAATCTACAGTCTACCAAAACAGCGCCTAAAGACGATAACCCAAAAAAACAGCGGCCTTCCGAAAATCATATCTCTAAATCTACTAGTCCGATTGACATAATAAAAATTCTATAGAAAGATCTCGAAATTATCTACAATTAACTAGTAGATGATATTTTCAAAATTTGCCATTAAGGTACCCGAATAAATCGTACACAGAACAGCAGGCTAACAGACTCATTAATCGGCCCCTCGACTAAAAATTCTACAATCCTCTCTAATCTCTAATTAAATTAACAAGAAGAGGGAGAAAATCAGATCGTTACCACACGACGGAAACCCGGATCCTGGCGTCTTTCTTCTGCTTCTTCTCTCTTCCTTGAATTAAATCTCCTACTGTACTATCGATTGCCAAAAGCTAGCACAATGCTTGGTCTCACGTGAACTGGAGCTTCTGAGGTCCTCATGTGATTCCAATCCAAATCACTAGGAAGTGAAAGACGTGCGCCTTTTGTTGTCATTGGCGAATCTTGGGTGAGAACATTGGCGTAGAGGCACGCGCGTTGTCGCTCGGTTGCGTGGGAAAAACCGATGCCGAGCGAGATGGCCTACGGACAAAGCGGGCGCCCAAGGATCAAGACGACGCGGGGACGCGCCCGAGAATTTGGCGGAAGCGCGCCGCGACACGTGAGCATCTTGTCTTCGGCTTGAGACTCCAACGCAATAAAGACACGCTGGGGGAAAAAGGCGATCCACGCGAGGAGCACGGCGGCGGCGACTTTTTAGCGCGGTGCGGCTTGGATCACGCCCACAGAGGCGGTAGCGAAGAAAAAAAAAATCTGGCGGCGCAAGGCGGCGGCTGACTAGGGAAAAAGAAAAGAAGAGCTAGGTTTTTAAGAAAATCCACACTATTTATACAGCCCACAAAAATTCCGAAAATCTATTTTCATGAATTCTTTTTATTTAATTACGAAAAAGCCCTTAAGACGATTTTAATTAATTATTTACTAATACCATTAAATTAATTACTCTCCGAACATTAAGACGCGAATATTAAAATTAATATTATTTTCAGGGTATCACATGCCCATCAAAGATATGCGGTTTAGTAGAAAACTTATCCATCGCCTAAAGTTCAGTGACCGGTTAAGATCAAGAGTGAACTAACCGGGCTCTGATACCACTTGTTGGACCGAAAAGGCGACTAGAGGGGGGGTGAATAGGAGCACGCTCACTTTTTCACAAATTATGAATTCAACACAATCTCACTCCAATAGCTATGAAGAAGCTACGAAGATCAATATACCAGTACAGCGGAAGACTAGTATTGAATTCAATTTAATCCCCTAAGCAATATGACAAAAACATCAAAGATAAAAGCAACACAGTGCACTGGCGGTCTAACCTCTGGACTTGACCGGTCGGACCGATTTCCGGGCGGTCGAACCGCTGTTATACTGGCGGTCGGACCGCTGCCAAATCGGTCGGACCGGTGGTGAGGGGCGGTCGGACCGGCAGACTCCAGAACAGATCTAAAACAGTAAAAACAGCCCGATGACGAAGTTGCAATTAGGTCTAACTTTTGATTCTCAACTCCAAACTTCACGAAACTTTGCACACACCTTCTCTATGCTATTGAGGACTTATTCCAATCGAATATTATGATAATTCTTGTCTTGATCCTGAACAGTTGTCAATTGAGTAAGAGAGGGTCTAAAACCGGGTAAGAACGAAAACTTGATCCTAATGCTTGTTCGTGAGTGATTGATGATCAAGATGATCCTAGATAGGTTCACACATATCACAGCAAGCTAATTCACATGAAGAAATCAATCAAAACTTCACGGATCAAAGAAAGCCCTAAAATCATGAAATTGAAAGCAAGAACGAAAAGAGACTTATCTCAAGCAAACCTTGCATAGATTAAATTTGTGATTGATGCTGGATTACACCCACTCCATCAAGGAACAGTGGTCAATCCAAGATCACGAAAATCACCTCAAACCATCAAGAGCCCTAGCCTCCACCTCAACTCCCCCTAAGCCAATTAGGGTTTTGAAACATAAAAGAGGCGAGTCAGAGAGACGTGGTGCAGCCACCACCTCCTCCTATTTATAGTGGAGGCCTAGAAATTCTAGGGTTTGACTCTATTGGGCTCCGTTAAGGCCCACTAACAAACGGGTCACACACGCACGCTTCGGCAAAGCGCCGTCTTTAACCTTTTGACCTAAACCGCTTCACCATGCGCCATAGATTCGCCAATAGGTCACCCTTGTCCATCTCGTGTCACGCTTAAGTCCATTGACCTTACCCGGCATCATCGATCGTTCTGGACCTCAACTCTCCAAGTCTAGTCCTGATCATCCTCGCCGTTGACTGTCGTTGACCACCAAGCAACCTGCACAACCATAGACAAGCAAACACGAATTCGGGAATAAGTTCTTCACAACTTGACCAATGTTAGTCAAAACATGCATCATGCAATACATATGCCATGAAACCAATGAACTTGACCTAACAAAACAACATCACCACGAAGTTGGCTAACGTTCATAAGTGGAAATCGGTCCGACCGCTCACTGTGAGCCGGTCGGACTGCCCTCTGGCCGGTTGGACCGCTTCCTGTGAGCCGGTCGGACCGCCACAAGGGACTTAGCCGAATTTCAAGCCCTGAAATTCCGAAACCTTCTGGAAATTTAAAACGAATAGAACTTTTGCTTGGAGGCTCCAAAAATTATGAGACCAAGTGCATTGGGATCCCCTCACTTGCCTACATCTTCTATTTTTGGCCCAGCTTGTTCTGACACTCTTTGGTCATAGCCGGTCCAACCGATTTGGGACCGGTCGGACCGCCATGCCATGGCCGGTCGGACCGCCCCTGTTCAGAAAGCCTGAACTTTGTCGAAAACCCTGTGAAACGACAAACCATAAATATCATTGCCAATTGTCACATCATCCTAAGATCTGGAGCATATCCCCACGATATCCACAATAGAGAATTCGTGTGCTGTGGGTAAAGTTGTACACCGCTACAGAGTGTAAATCTATTTAAATAGTCGTGCTCGCGATCATGAGCGTGCTTAGTGCAGTATTAATGGGTCTAGTCTTGGTTTTCATAAAAATAATTTTATTGGAAAATGTAGGAAATAGTTTGTTGATTTATAATTGAGTTGAGTACCTTGTCTATAGCGGAAAATAAAATTTTGGTTGCAGCCGAGGAGATGTTGGAAAATGTCTATGGCGGAAAATGAATGTATGGATGTGATTGCTAATGTTGTGGATGTGTGTACTAGTTACTGATCATGGGACTAGTACGGTACACACACAAGAGCTTCGGGTATTCAAAGCCTAGAGTTCAACAGCGTTGGTATCAGAACCATACTGACTGTAGGGCAAGCCTTAGTTAGAATGACTGTTAGATTAGGAATTGGTATTTAAAAAGCAACCTATTTAATTATAAAAATAGTTATGAAAATTTAAGAGTTTTGCTTTCTCCTCTCATCTAAGTTATTCTTTCGGTATCTCCTCTCATCTTCTTTCAAATGATCCTTGTTTTGGGTGAAGTAAGGCCCTCTAAAAATAAATATTTTTAATCATATTTAAAGAATAAAACCAAGTTGCATGTCTCCCTTTTTCGGATTTCCCCTTATATTAATCTCTTAATTCTTTCTCTAATTCTTTTAGTCCTCCTAATTCAATTCGAGATGTTACATAACATGTTTAAATAACAGTACTGTGATGGGTTGCAACCGAATAAAAATCTGGCCGGCGCCATTCATGTTACGTCGGAGTTTCAAACACCGGTCAAATAGCAAATGGAGCAAGAAATAGGAGTAGGTCAATACTACAACTACATATCGTGTTGCAAAGAAGGATGAGATGGGAGATAGAGAAGAACAAAAGAACGAAAATGAGAAGAATAAATAGACAAACGGGCTTACCTCAGTGCAACTACCACTCAAACACGTACTTGCTTGCAACCGCTGAGTTTGCAGCCACGTTCGTTCCCCAATCTGCTGAGCTTTCAACTGCTGAGTTTGCAGCTGCTCCCCAATCTACGTTTGGTTTACCCCGCGAACGCCAATGACTGAACGGACACGGAGCGATGTAGTGATCGCGGCCGTGCATCCTTTTGTAGGCGGCGGCAGCGCAGGCTCGACACGCTGCCCCCATCACCGGCCGCGCCGCTCCCCGCATATACAGACTGATCTATGCATGGTCCCTCCACATTTGTACGAAAATTGTCCCCCCAGTACATACAAGTTTTTATCCTTCGCTTTCAGTTCAGTTGTGCATATGGCGGTTATGTTAAATTGGGTGCCTGGAGTCCTGAATTCTTGATTGTTCAATTGGAAAAAATTGACAGTTTATATATGGATTTGATTGATAAATTGAAATGTTCAGTTGACGAACTTAAGAATCTGTTTGTTGCCAAATGATCGAAGTAGTATGTAAATTAAGCTGTGATATATATGTGTATCATAAACGAATAAATATCGAGGGCTCCTTTTGGAAGATTAGAACTTACGACATGATCTATCTAGTTCCACAGTGCTTAATTAGATCGAGATGGAAACAACTCGTTAGAGTACTAGCTAGCTAGCTTTATTCTCATGAAGCAAAGCAAAAGCTAGCATATATATGTTACAACTATGCATCCCACCTAGACGCCTCCCTGCAGATCAGTGCTATGTATCCTTTGCCACATTCCTATGTTTTGCCCTTTTCTCGCAAAATTCTCCACTAACAAATATTCTTGCCACGAACAAAGAGCCACCAATTATTGTCTGAATAATTTTTTAAAAAAAAACTAATTAATATCCCCTCCCTTTCTATTCTAAAAACAGAAATCTGGCTTCAAGCCATCTGTATAACTATATAGACTGATCCTTGTATATATTATGCATATAGATAGCTAGCTTCTGAGTCATGGCCACATATATACTGACACTGCAGAAAGAAACAACGAACTATCAGTTCGTGTCAACGACAACTAGTCTTGAGCGCAGGCTTGCGTATGCAGCTTTTCAGCCCTCCTATCACATGTGCAAAAGTGCAGACGGATCGGCATGCCTGCATACCTGATACATGTACATGCTTTTGTTTCCATGCACTCCATTCATCAACGTTAATCAACTTTGCCATCACTGCAGCTGTGCATGCAGATGCAGGTTAGGTTAATAATATTGTACCCTGTTCAGACTTCAGAGAGAGTAACTAGGTACGTATGTTTTGCGTTATTGGGGAGAGCTCAGGAGAACATGAAGGCCCCTCCAGCCTCGGGCTCCGGCCAGCCGGCCGGCAAAAGTCGCTGCCGAGGGTAGGAGGAGACGCGGACGTTGCCGATCCATTTGGATCGCCTTTAATTGGGCCACGCCTAGCACACGTACAAAGGAGAAGAGCTACGATGGCAATGGTTTGATTGACACGCACGATCGAATTGCTCGCATCTAGAACACAAGATGTCCACTCACTCTGTCATGCACGAATTAAGGAATCAATATCTTTTCCCTAGCTAGATATTTCACAACAACTCAAATTACTTAGCTTCAACAATGGAAGGTAACTATTAATAGCTATAAATCTAGCTCGTACCGTGCACTGTATTCGATCGCAGGTTAATTCGATGTACTCACGGCCAGGGTTTTTTTTGGGCTGAAAATCGTCTATACCGGTTTTACCGGTGGGATCCGGTAGGAATAAAGACTGATTCCAAGAAAACCGGTTTATGATGAATTTGTTTAAATTTTGCTCGAATTTTGATTTATTTTTTATTTAAAATCTGATAAATTCAAATTTTGATTTAAAAATTTCGGCTGAAATTTTCCAATTTTCGGTCAAACCAGCACCCGCGCCCCCTCAAAAAAACGGTTTCAAAAACTCTGCTCACGGCTAATTATCATCTCTGCAAATAACACGTACGGCCACCATGATCCCATGCGAATTTACGCATGCAGCAGCATTTGATGTTGATACGAGAGTAGAAGCGCAGTGTGTTACGCATGAGCAGATATGATAGCGCCTCCTCGTCACGCGTTGCGCGGAAAGATGAAAAGCTAAAGAAGACCCCGGCCGGCCGCGGCCGGTACGCAAGCTGCAAAGGGAGCGGCCGGTACGCAAGCTGCAAAGGGAGATAAGATAACTGACTGCCGCGTGAGCCGATGAATTTCCGAAGCCCGGAACGTTTGAATCGCTTTCCTAATCGGAGAACGACGGCTCAGCGGATGGAACGATCGAGTGGAGACAGACACGTACGGCCGCCCCCATCCAATCCAGGGACGCCATGTAACACCCCAGCCCAACACTGAGCCTGGAATGCCACTAAACTACCCTTCCAAACTAATAATCATTGACACACTATAAAATTACATCAAGGAAACAATGATAATCAAATCAATGGACCACAAACGAACATGTATAAATATGGATCAAACGATAATCAATAAGCAAGGGGAATAAAACCAGGCAAATAATCCAAAGCAGCATCAACCAATGAAACCAAATTAATAAAGCAACTAGTCTAGTCCAAATGATATCCTAAACATTATTCAATAACTAACATGTCCAAGTGTAAACCAATATTGAATGAAAAGATTATCATGGCGAATGATCATGTGATGTCCATGTGCTCTACTCGCCTCAATTACGGCGGTCTCAAGATCACCTAAAAACAACAATAGAGCAAGGGTGAGTCCACGACTCGGCAAACACATCGATATACAACGATAATAATAAATCAACAGCAATCAATAGCTTCATTATCATCACAGGCACTTTCATTAACATTCTCAGTCATTAATCTCATTTATGAATGCAACTCTATTCTACATGTCCACATGCACTTCTTTCGCAGATATCTGGGGTATAGCGTGAGTGAATGCTTTCGCGACAACATTCACTCTCAAGCCCGTTCCTCCATAAGGATCGGGACCTCTTCCACTCGGTGGAGTTGTGATCAATCATGATCACCTTCTCTTATGCAAAGATGCTTATGAATGCAAACAGGCAAAATCCATCATAAACATCATATCCAACTTTTCATCATGTCCATTAACAATATAAATCCATACCATTCCATTGCTTGCAATTAAACAAGATAAAAGCACAACAATAATGGTAATAGAAGATAAAGAAAACAGTGATCGATCATTGATCGCTGTCTACCATGCACTTGCCTTTACTAGTTGCGACGCACGATTTGGCTCGAAGATGGCAACAAGTACGACGCCTCTGCTATATTAAATACACAAACTTCAATACAAGCTACAGCATCATAAGAACAACAATCAATCGACATCGCTCCTACACGTCCCCAAATATACCACGTTACTCCGGTACCGAAAAGTTACCCATTGCTGACTTAGTACTAAAACGGACGTAACTATTGACTCGAAAGTCCGATCACCACAAACCACCCCATTCTGGATTCTTTATAAAATTGTCCACATTTTCTTAGATTACGAAGACTTCTAATTAAATCATCTAACCCTCCGTATTTAGCCCCGAAAGCCGATCTGTCCGCTTCGGAACAGCGGTCTTACTAAATTCATAACTTTTGTTTTACTCAACCAAAATGCGCGTTCTCAGATTCTACAGAACCATTGGACAATTATCTACAGCTTTCATGTAGATCAAAAACTCTAATTAAGCTATTTACTATTTTTAATCTACAGTCTACAAAACAGCGCCAAAGGCGACAACCCTAAAAACAGCGGCCTTTGAAAAACATAACTCGGATTATACTTGTCCGATTGACATGATAAAATATGCTAAAGAAAGATATCGAAATTATCTACAATTAACTAGTAGATGATATTTTCAAATTTTGCCATTAAGATGCCCGAATAAATTGTACAACAAAACAGCGGGCTAAACAAATCTATTATTCGCCTCTTCGATTAGAAATTCTCAACCTCTCTAATTAATCTCAGTTAAAAACTCTGATTGCTGCATGTATACTTAGTTACGTGCCAAAAGACTAATCACTAACGCCAACCGACATTAATTACCGCAAGTATTGGTAACCACAATCGAAAGAACTAATTACCTTCTCGTATGCAATCGGCAGAAAACAATGATCGGCAGTACCGCTCAGCAGAGAAAACAATAACCAGCAGAAGAAGAGTGGAGATCACAGCGTATGCGGCGGCGATAACGGCAGAAAAAAATCGGACCATAGCCTCGAAAAACCGGCGAAGCGATCCAAAGATGCAATCACGATCCGCAGTATTTGCGTCAAAGACGCAGTACGTGCGAAGCGCGGTAAATGGCCGGCGCTAATTACACACGCCGTGCACGGGCTGCACACGCGCCTGACAAAGTAATAAGCGCAAGTGCACAGAAGCGGTACTCAATGGCCAGCCAGAAAGTCTTGCATGATGGCGTAGTAGCTGACCTCGGCGTACAGGATCGGCCGATGCAAGGAAAAGCAAGAATTAAGATTGTTGGCGGCAGAGACTTGGAAAGTGCAAAGACAGAAAGAAAAAGCAATCGGCTAGGAAAAACAAGGGAGTAGGCTAGGGTTTCAAGAAAAAAACCACAAATCTATTTATAGCTCATAAAATTCAAAATAATCTATTTTCCCAAAAATTTTATTTAATTACGCCTGGCCCTTAAGACGATTTTAATTAATTATTCACGATACCATTAAATTAATTACTCTCAGAACATTAGGACGCGATTATTAAAATTAATATTATTTTCGTGGTATCACATTCTACCTCTTAACGGAATTCGACCGAATTCTACTCGCCGCTCTACTCCAAGAAAAAGCGCACAACTGAAATTAAACAATAAATAAAGACGTGCAGGCGTGAACAACTCGGTATTGCTCGCGCATGCGAGACTCCAACTCCCAAGTCGCCTCTCTCTTAGACTGATGCGTCCACAGCACCTTGACGTATACCAACGTCTTGTGCCTCAGCACTCGCTCCGACCTCTCCAGAATGCGCGCCGGACGCGACTCGATCGTGAGGTCTTGCTCAATAGTCGGCTCTAATGAAATCTTATGCTCTGGATCTCTCAAAAACTTCTCAAGATCGAGACGTGAAACACATTATGAACTCCACGCATGGACTCAGGAAGATCCAAGCGGTAAGCTAACTTCCCAATTCTTGCAATAATCGAGAACGGTCCAACGTACCTCGGGCTAAGCTTTCCTTTGGTACCGAACCGAACAATACCTTTAGTGGGAGACACTCTCAAGAGCACCTGGTCACCCACCGCAAACTCCAAGTCACGCCTCCTCAAATCAGCATAACTTTTCTGCGCTCGCTCCGAGCGCTAATGATTCTGCCTCACCACGGTCACACGCTCAACGGTCTTCTGAATCCAATCCGGACCCAAAATTGCCTTCTCTCCAACTGCATCCCAACAAAGCGGCGATCTGCACTTCCGCCCATAGAGAACCTCAAATGGCGCGGCTTTAATACTGGAATGGTAACTATTATTATAAGCAAACTCTGCAAGTGGCAACTGGTCCTCCCAACTACCCTTCCAAGACAAAACACAAGATCGCAACATGTCCTCCAAAGTCTGAATAGTACGCTCTGACTGCCCATCTGTCTGTGGGTGAAACGCTGTACTAAGGCGGAGCTGTGTGCCCAATGCACTCTGCAGACTCTCCCAGAACTTGGAGACAAACTTCGCGTCTCTGTCAGAAACGATGGTCTTTGGCACACCATGCAGTCTTACTATCTCACGCACATATATAGGAGCTAGATCACTCGCTGAATTTGTCGTGCGAATAGGAATGAAGTGTGCTGACTTTTTGAATCGATCCACCACTACCCAAATCGCATCCTTCCTCGCGCGAACGAGGCAACGCCACCACAAAGTCCATAGAGATATCATCCCAAGGCCACTGGGGTACCTCCAAAGGTTGCAATAACCCTGCAGGACGCTTGTGCTCAGCTTTCACTTGCTGACAAACACCGCAAGAAGCCACATAGTTAGCAATGTCCACTTTCATTCTTTTCCACCAAAAATTCTGTTTCAGATCTCGATACATCTTAGTCTCACCAGGATGAACAGTGTATGGAGTGCGATGTGCCTCCCTTAAGATATCATCTTTGACCTCCGCCTTTTGTGGCACACAAAGGCGGCCTTTAAACCTCAAAGTACCAGAATCATCCATACTAAAATCACCCTCTTTACCCTCCTCCAGACGCTTCCTAACCTCCTGTAATAACCGGTCACTCTGTTGTGCTTCCCGCACTCTGTCTGGAATAGCTGACTCAAGAATCAACTGAGTCTCAACATGTGTTGTGCCCGCATAACAATAGGATATACCCATGCGATCAAAATCAGCAATGAGGCAATCTAGAGTAGCAGGAGTCGCCTTGCGACTAAGGGCATCAGCAACAACATTGGCCTTGCCTGGATGATACTGAATAGTAAGATCGTAGTCCTTGATCAATTCCAACCACCTCCTTTGCCTCAAATTCAGATCCTTCTGAGTGAAGATATACTTGAGACTCTTGTGATCTGTGAAAATATCACAAGGCTCGCCGTATAGATAATGCCTCCAAATCTTGAGAGCAAAAACAACGCAGACCAACTCCAAATCATGAGTGGGATAATTGCGCTCGTGCTTCTTTAAGCTGTCTCGACGCATAAGCAATCACCTTACCGTCTTGCATGAGAACACGGCCAAGACCCACTCGAGACGCATCTGAAAAGGCGTGAACCGCTTTCCGGCTCGGGAAGAGTGAGAATAGGGAGGTCACCAACTTTGTCCTTCAAAATCAAAGCTGCGCTCACACTCATCATCCTTTGGAATCTCACACCTTTCTCGAGTAAGTGAGACATCGGCTTGGCAATGATAGAGATCTGCACAAAACGCCGATAATAACCACCAAACCCAGAAACTCCTCACCTCCTTCACATTAGTTGGCCTCTTCCAATCCACCATTGTGGATACCTTGCTAGGATCAACAAAGAATACCACGAGGGTTAATCACATGACCTAAAACCCACTTCAAATCCGAACTCACACTTCTTCAACTTAGCATAGAACGGTGCTCTCTCAAAGTCTCTAAAACCGACCTCAAATGACGCTCATGATCCTCATTGGTCTTGGAATAGATAAGAATATCATCAATGAACACCACCACGAAATCATCTAGATACTCATGTAACATGTTGTTCATGGTCTCCATAAAAATGGCAGGTGCATTAGTCAATCCAAAAGACATAACTTTATACTCATAATGCCCATACCTGGTGGAGAAAGCAGTCTTCTCTACATCCTGCTCACGCACACGGATTTGATTGTACCGACCGAGATCGATCTTGGAGAATACTTGAGCTCCATTCAACCGATCAAACAAGTCCTCAATGCGGGGCAATGGATATTTGTTCTTGATTGTGACTGCATTAAGCGCACGATAATCAATACACATGCGCCAACTCCCATCCTTCTTCTCTGTGAATAGAACAGGAGCTCCCCACGGTGATACACTACGCCTGATCAAACCTTTAGCCAACAAATCATCCAACTGCTTCTTCAACTCGTCCTGAAACGGACGTGCTAATCGATATGGAGACATCGAGATGGGACGAGTACCCGGAACAAGATCAATGCGAAACTCCACATCTCGCGCAGGTGGCAATCCCGGAAGCTCAGCTGGGAACACATCTGGGTAATCACTAACCACTGGAATCTCCTCAATCTGCGAAGCCACACTCGGTTTCTCCGCAAGAGCTAAAAGAAGTCCGATTTTCATCGCTACCGACGGAACAAACCCAACCAACATTGAAAGTGAGCGCGGGGGCGCACTCCTGAAAGGTCAACGTCTCTCGGGCACGGGTGCGCACGAGACCGTTTCTACAAAAATAGGATATCACGGCTCGATAAGAGTGCAACCAATCCATACCCAAGATAACGTCGAACGGCTCCATTTGAATAACTATCAAATTCGCCGTGAACTTCTCTCCATCAATGACGATAGAACACCCAGGACAAACAGTAGAACTAGCAATAATACCCCCAGGAGAACTAACCAACACCGACTGAGAAATCCACTGCATACTCAAGTTCGCTCTCCTAGCAAACGCCGACGAAACAAACGAAAAGGTAGCCCCGAATCAAAAGGACTAATGCATCAAACGAATCCACAAGCAAAGTACCATCACCACGTCGGGGCGACCCACGGACTCATTGTGGGCATGGCGTACACTCCAGGTGGCGCCATGGCGAAAGAAGACGACGGCGGGGCGGCGAGAGCCCCAACAATCTGCTGCGGCGGTGCAGGTAACGCCGGTCGTGCAACCTGAAGCGGTGCCGAAGGTGGCGGCTGCCAGTAGTACCCTACTAGAGGCGCCCAAGCTGAAGGAAATGGCGGTGCAGGAGGAGCAGTCATCATCTGGAAAGATCCTCGAGCAGACCCACTGAAGAAGAAGATGGCACAGAGCCCACTTGATCACACTAGCGGGGTTACGCGACACACCGCTCCTTGTGACACAGTCGGCCACACCGACGGCAATCTCCGTCCAAGTGCTTTCGGCGCGGTGTCCATCACCGCACTTAAAGCAAAGCATGCCCTGCCCTGGGACAGGACGAAGAGCTCGAGTACCGCAAAAGGACGAGGCGCCGAAGAAGAGAACGGCCTCGACTGCTTAGACTTGAAAGACTGCGGTCCTCCCTTGAATTTCTTGAAAGCGGGTGTTGAGCACTCCACTTCCTCACTAGAGCTCCTCTTGTGGTCACCACGAAGCAACATCCACAGAGGCTTGTCGCCTTTGTGAGCTGCATCTCCAACTCCATGCCCCTAGCTTGCTCCACAATAGAGCTGTAGTCACGGAGTGGAGTAGCTCCCAACACATGCTCGGACTCGAGGTGAGACCCCGACGGAACCTCTTGGCTTTCGAAGATCATCATTCGCCATCAAGGGACGGTTAACCAAGTTGTTGAACTCACCTCATACTCAGCAATAGACCTCTTCCCCTGAGCGAAGGCCGTTAAGGCAACCTCCATCTTCTCTACAAAAGAGTAGGGGTAGAACTTCCCCTTGAACTGATCAACAAAGTCCTCCCAAGTGACTGGCCCTTGAGTGGCGGTCCTCGAAGACAACACGCCCTCCCACCAAATATCCGCATGTTGACGAAGAGCACGGATCTCCCCCACCAACTCTCTCAACAAAGCAGGGGTTTCATCCTGGACCCCAACCGGAGGCGGGTCAACAGCAACCCCCTCAGCTACTGACTCCTCTGCTACAGGAGGTGGCTCCACGGAACCTCGCCCGCGACCACGACCTCCACGACCGCGGCCACCACGACCACGTCCTCTACCCCTCGGCATAGCTATCAACCACAATCAACAATACACAATGAGCTCAAAGCTCAAAATAAACTCATCCATCAATGAACAACATAACGGAAGCGTAAAACTATATTCGTACCTCTCTCTAACCTACTGTGCACTAGTGTGTCAAATTTTAGGTTAGTTAACCATTAGCAAATTTTTAGTTGATTTACTAAAACTAAAACAAATTTTAACAATTTTAGTTTGCCTAAGTTGTTAATCTATTCACCACGGACCTAAAGCCCGCTCTGATACCAACTGTAACACCCATTAACACCGAGCCGGAATGCCACTAAACTACCCTTCCAAACTAATAATCATTGACACACTATAAAATTACATCAAGGAAACAATGATAATCAAATCAATGGACCACAAACGAACATGTATAAATATGGATCAAACGATAATCAATAAGCAAGGGGAATAAAACCAGGCAAATAATCCAAAGCAGCATCAACCAATGAAACCAAATTAATAAAGCAACTAGTCTAGTCCAAATGATATCCTAAACATTATTCAATAACTAACATGTCCAAGTGTAAACCAATATTGAATGAAAAGATTATCATGGCGAATGATCATGTGATGTCCATGTGCTCTACTCGCTCTCAATTACGGCAGTCTCGAAGATCACCTAAAAACAACAATAGAGCAAGGGTGAGTCCACGACTCGGCAAACACATCGATATACAACGATAATAATAAATCAACAGCAATCAATAGCTTCATTATCATCACAGGCACTTTCATTAACATTCTCAGTCATTAATCTCATTTATGAATGCAACTCTATTCTACATGTCCACATGCACTTCTTTCACATATCACAGTATAGCGTGAGTGAATGCTCGCGACAACATTCACTCTCAAGCCCGTTCCTCCATAAGGATCGGGGACCTCCTCCACTCCCGTGGAGTTGTGATCAATCATGATCACCTTCTCTTATGCAAAGATGCTTATGAATGCAAACAGGCAAAATCCATCATAAACATCATATCCAACTTTTCATCATGTCCATTAACAATATAAATCCATACCATTCCATTGCTTGCAATTAAACAAGATAAAAGCACAACAATAATGGTAATAGAAGATAAAGAAAAGCGTTGATCGATCATTGATCGTTGTCTACCATGCACTTGCCTTTACTAGTTGCGACGCACGATTTGGCTCGAAGATGGCAACAAGTACGACGCCTCTGCTATATTAAATACACAAACTTCAATACAAGCTACAGCATCATAAGAACAACAATCAATCGACATCGCTCCTACACGTCCCCAAATATACCACGTTACTCCGGTACCGAAAAGTTACCCATTGCTGACTTAGTACTAAAACGGACGTAACTATTGACTCGAAAGTCCGATCACCACAAACCACCCCATTCTGGATTCTTTATAAAATTGTCCACATTTTCTTAGATTACGAAGACTTCTAATTAAATCATCTAACCCTCCGTATTTAGCCCCGAAAGCCGATCTGTCCGCTTCGGAACAGCGGTCTTACTAAATTCATAACTTTTGTTTTACTCAACCAAAATGCGCGTTCTCAGATTCTACAGAACCATTGGACAATTATCTACAGCTTTCATGTAGATCAAAAACTCTAATTAAGCTATTTACTATTTTTAATCTACAGTCTACCAAAACAGCGCCGAAAGGCGACAACCCTAAAAACAGCGGCCTTTCGAAAAACATAACTCGGATTATACTTGTCCGATTGACATGATAAAATATGCTAAAGAAAGATATCGAAATTATCTACAATTAACTAGTAGATGATATTTTCAAATTTTGCCATTAAGATGCCCGAATAAATTGTACAACAAAACAGCGGGCTAAACAAATCTATTATTCGCCTCTTCGATTAGAAATTCTCAACCTCTCTAATTAATCTCAGTTAAAAACTCTGATTGCTGCATGTATACTTAGTTACGTGCCAAAAGACTAATCACTAACGCCAACCGACATTAATTACCGCAAGTATTGGTAACCACAATCGAAAGAACTAATTACCTTCTCGTATGCAATCGGCAGAAAACAATGATCGGCGATCTGCTCAGAGAAAACAATAACCAAAGCAGAAGAAAGCGGCTCGGCTCCTGGCCGAGATCACAAAGATAGCGGCGGCGAATAACGGCGAAAAAAATCAAGAAGACAAAGATCGCGTATCGGCGAAACCGGCAGAGACGATCCAAGCGAATGCGATCCACAGCTGTGCGTCGGTTGCTTCAAAGACGCGTGCGGCGGAAGCGGCGGTATGCGGCCGGCCGGCTCAGCTACACACGCTGCCGGCAGACATCGCAAGACAAAGAATAAGAAAGCGCAAGTGCACAGAGCGGTACTCGGCACCGGCTTTGAAAGACGGTCGCGCGCATGGTAGGTAGCGACCTCGGCGTATGCAGGATCGGCCGATGCAAGGAAAAGCAAGAATTAAGATTGTCAAGCGGCCTGACTTGGAAAGTGCAAACAGACAGAAAGAAAAAGCAATCGGCGGCTAGGAAAAAACAAGGGAGTAGGCTAGGGTTTCAAGAAAAAAAACCACAAATCTATTTATAGCTCATAAAATTCCGAAAATAATCTATTTTCCCAAAAAAAATTTATTTAATTACGCCTGGGCCCTTAAGACGATTTTAATTAATTATTCACTGATACCATTAAATTAATTACTCTCCGAACATTAGGACGCGATTATTAAAATTAATATTATTTTCAGGGTATCACACGCCATGCATCGATGCGACAATGAGCATGGCACGGTTAATCGGAGGGCCCCGTCTGCAGTATAGCCGGCCCGGAGGTGGAGCCCACCAACATCAGCTAGTGGACCTGTGCGTGCTCATGGCAAATCATATGCATGCTGCCATCACTGAGACGAAGAAACGCTGGGATGTACATATATCCACGGCCGTGTTAGGTAATGGGTAGCAGGAGCGCAGGAGTGGTGATGCATCGAATCGTGTGGCTGTGGTCTGCGGATGGGCGCAGTGCACAGTGCATTGCAGAGCCAGAGGCCATGCATAGTCGACCATGCGCAGCAGACGACGTTGCCCCATGCCATGCCTGCATTAGTAGCTACAAGCTAGGCTTTTGAACTTTGCATTTGGATGGTTCACGAAGGCCGGGACCCCTGCCAGGGCAGTGCCGCAGGCTTTGCATGCCGCGTCGAAGGCGCAGGCGGGGTCACACGCCGCTGTGGAGTCGTCTAGCGTAGCCCACCGCCACCGCGCGCGCAGCGGTTAATTTCAGCGTTTCCTTCCGTGGTTTACCCCGTTTTACGGCACCTGACCTCCTGGCACGGTTTGGCTACCGAAGATGTCTCCTGCAAAATATATACAACCGGCAATTAAGGTCTGGATTAGTAGTACTTCGGCGAGAAGTTAAGTTCAATTCAAAGATGCTCTATGCTATTTTGATGATTAATTAGAATATCTGATATCCGATTGTGAATTTCTTGGTGCACCAGCTTTTAAAGGTATAATGATAGGCGCATGTTCATGCACATATGCAGAGCAAGAACGCGTGGTGCGCCCATTTGCACTTATCGGAGATAAATCCAGTACTCGTGGAGGGTGGGTACGCACTTCTCGTTCAGATGCACGGGAACCAGGCTGCCAGGTGACCATTGAAAAAACTTAAAACGGAAAAAAGCGATATAGTGGATCAGCGTGGCCCGTTCTATAATTTGAGTAGGCCGCCCTACTGTCCTTAAATTCACATGGCCACATGGGCCACTAGGCCCAACAAACAATTGGGTTCACATCTTGCTGGTGAAAGTGGACCGGCCCTTTCCCAATTAGCAGTATGATAGTATGATACAGATCTAATCATCTAACTAGGGTTCATCCCTCTCGCGGTCTCGCGCGCCGCCCCCAAAGTTAGTATAACCCGCCCTGCCCCCAAAATCTTCGGCGCAGGAGAACGCACTCTAAACACCGATCTCCCGCGAAGACTTGGAAAGTGTCGGACCCGGTCGGATCAAAGTTCTCGTATATATAGTGTACTAGTCACATGATCAATATTTAGTACATATATTCACAAAATTGATAATCACATACGTACCTTCGTACATACATAATAACAAAATATGGTACATAACTTCAGCGATTATATTATTTACAACATAAGGGTCAACCGACCAAATAAAAGATTAAGTATCAGAAGTAACAAATATAACAGTGGAAGCAAAATATGTAATAAATCCAAAGTTCCAGCAACATGTCCATCCAAATCCTAAGGCAACCAACTAGAGACAAGTCCAAGAAAGACCTGTCACCGAACCCACTAGTTCTGAGTGCAAAGATGGCGTCGTCCGACGTATGATCCTCTTCTATTTTTGAACAACAATTTAAACAAGATTAAGTACATTACGTACTCAGCAAGACTTGTAATATATCACAAAGTTTATATAAAGGCAAGACTAACAAGAGAGGGTGCTCTATGCTACAAGTTATTTTCAGCATTAAGCAAGTTTTATTTGCAATATCAACATGTAGTATTTTGCAACGGAAGTTAAAAGAGTAGTTTTTTTTATATAGATGACAACAAGTCAGTAATTGAATAATTAACAACTCACAAACCCTCCTCGGTTGCGAGCAACATCTCGTTTTCAGTGATAGACATGGCACTCAACTCAAAAATAATCCAACAAACCATTTCCCACATGTTTCAAACAAAACTATTTTATGAAAATCAAGACTATACCCGGCAATACTACACTTAGCACGCTCATCACCGTGAGTATGACTATTTAAATCGATTTACACTCTGCAGAGGGGTACAACTTTACCCACAGTACGTGAATTCTCTAGTTTGTTTGGCATCCGTCAATACCACCGCTCGCTACCTTTGGTAAGCAGTCTAGAGCACACATCAAAGCTTTTACATCACCTAGTCCCAACCTTACGCTAGTCCGTCGAATGAAACACCCTCACTTCACCCCAGCAAATCTCTGTCTCTGTGAGGCATTCGCCGTTGTGTCGGCAAGCTTTGTTCCTAACACCTCGGTGAAGGAAGCCCCTTCGAGCAATCACACATGCTCGCACTACTACGGCCTACTAGCATGTAAGGCTATTTTTTAATGACTTAATTAGCTAATGCCATCCCGTATAGGCACATGTGGTTTTACGCTTACACTTAGGTCGGATATACCGGCGTTCGGTCCTTAATCGACCCGGGCGAGAATCTCCCCCCATCTACTTGTGAGATACGCCTCTCACACTTCTCAGATTATAACATAACTCGCCCGCGTCACAAACTAAGTTTTTTATTTTTATTTTTATGCAAAATAACAGAGGTAAACCTCTATGTACCATCATTTCAAAATCTCCCGAACTCATATTCAACATTTTATCCATTTATCCTATTTTAGTAAAGACTAAAGCTAAGCTAAGCATTTATGCGATACTTGCATTCAAAAAACCCTATTTGACATCATTGATTGTCTAATCCATACCCTAATAGCTACAACAACAAGAATATCAATAGTTCAAGGAGGATCATGTATCGAATGGGACTACAACTATCATTATCCCCGAATATATCAATTTTAAGCAAACATACACGCACACATAATAGATTTTGCAAAAATAAATATAATAATTAAAATACTATGATCAACATGACCAAAGGGGGTATTTGCCTTGCTCTGGTTACTCCGAATATGAGGATGAAGGATCGTCGTAAAAGTCATTCGAACAATTGACGTCTAATCAAAAGAGCTAGAAGCAAATTAAATATAGAAGAATAATTCCAACAACAACAAAATCCAAATCTTTTTTCATATTCCGGTATATCATGATTTTAGATGAATTAAAAAAAGATTAATCACATTTGGAGTTTGTGTGCAAAAGTTATAGACATTATCAGACACTAGTAAAATTAGCATATTTTACTTGATTTTAAATTTAGAGTATCGTCTTATGAATTACTCTAAGTGCATACTGATAAGAGTTAATATCTAATCATTTTACCCATTTTGATTAACCTTATCATAACCTATTGACATTATCATAACTATGGCCTAGGGTTTACTGCTATTCATATAACCACATTCCAAATCTTGATTCCTAATTAGTTTTACTCTTTTAGATTAAATGCCAATAGTTAATAAATCATTATATTAGTATTATCTTGATTGCCATTTTCCATGGCTCTGTCTCACTGTCCCATTCCAAATTTCCTACTACTCATCCACCTCATTAAGAATTTGCCTATTTGAAGTATTCTCTTAATTAATTAGTTCACTAACCATTACTTTGTTTATCCAATGGATGGTTCACTATTTATATTGAATAACCATATTTCAATCCTTGTATTCAAACTAGTTTACACTTTCAGCCTAGATGCTATTGGCTAAATAAATCTACATAATTTCAAATTTTTGCCCTTACATTTGAAATGGCATTAGCTCACTGTTATTTCCAATTATCCTCAAATTTCCTAACTGTTCAGACATTCTGAACATTGAGAAGAATTTTCTTATTCGAAGTATTGTTTAACCAAACTTCTTACTAATTGAATTTTCAATTTGGCTAATTAATTTTGTGTGTGTCCCTACTTTCAGTCACTAGGTTTACTAGCTATTGTTGAACTCCTTACAGGCGGGTCACACTGCAATTGATAGAGAGAGACACACATAGAGAGCAATAGGGAAGCAGAACAGAGGAGGTGGGAGGCGGCTCAGGGCTGCACATATCACCGGTGAGGGAACGGTGGTGAGGCAGAGTTAACCCCAAAAATGGGTTCCGGAAGGACAAGGAAGCTAAGGGAGGTGGTGTCGTGACTCGGGCGGCCCTATTGCAGCGCGGTGGTGGCACGTAGCGCCCGGCCGTGAGGGTGAAACGGGGACGGTGGCATAGGATGGGATAGGGGCCAAATTAGACGGAGCATGAGCTTGAGGAACTCACCGGAGTGGTCGAAGAACGCGGGGAGTGACCGAGGTAGGCCGGCGGTGTGAGCCTAAGGCGGGGCGGAGAGGTCATCATGGCGGCGTCACTACGGAGAAATAGAGCAGGAGTGAATGGCGGGAATACCTAAGGATTGGTGTGGAGATGCTCTGGGCACAAGGAATTGACATGAAGCTCACTCGAGAGGAAATGGCGTCAGCGGCGGTAGTTTCGGCCATGCGCAAGGAAGACGACGGTGGCGCGGTGCTCTTGTGGACAAAGGAAAAAATCAAGTGAGGGGAAATATTCCTTAGGGGCTAGAACGTGACATGACACAATCCATTAGGGAAGGGTCTCACCGGGTTGGCAGAAACGGCAAGTGGAGGCGGTGGGTGTGAACCAAACGTCACCGGACACGAAGAAGAAAGCATTCGTTCCTGGATATTCGGCTGCAGAGAGAGAAGAAGAAGGTGTGGGATGGAAAGAGGACATCGAGGAGGTCAAGAGGGGCAAGTAGAAGAAGGTCGAAGTCCGTCGGTGCGGCAGCCATGGCTGGCGCATGGCTCTCGGCTTTGAGCTCAACGAAGGGTGATATGCTCTAGAGGCAATCATAGATATGATTGTATCACGTCTATATTTATGAGTTGTTGAATAAATGTTATTTTGTTCCTTGAATGAATTATCATTAAATGTTATTTTGTTCCTTGAATGAATTATCATTAAATGTTATTTTGTTCCTTGAATGAATTATCATTGATAAATATTAACATGTGACTTGTTGGTGAAGCTCTTTAAATTATATGTTGTCGTTCTAAATGTATCCTTGGTCGGATGTCACTGGTCGGAACACTGGTGACTCTATCGACCAGCACATGTATTGATTGATAATCATATTTCACCGGTCATGGATATAGGGATATCAAATCAATAATGTGAACACATGCTAGAGAACATGGTGTTGGATTGAGACACTGCTGAGATTGTTATGATTTTATGTGCCATCGGTTGGTCTCAAGCAATGATGATATATAATCCTTAGAGCTGAGATGGTATTCTACATATGTAATAGTACACTTTGGGGCTGTCAAACGCTACTCTGTAACTGGGTAGTTATAAAGGTAGCTTTCTGGTATGCTATGAAACATGCAGAGGAATGTGACTGGTCGGATATGGGATTTGCCCCTCCTAACATAATAGTAGGGATATCTCTGGGCCACTCGATTTGGTTGGATAAAGAAAGTGCATGGCTATGCCACTAATGGTTGAAGAGTTCGACCACGTGATGTTATTCGTCACTTGATCGAGAAAGTATTGAACAGTCCATGAATGACATAATATCTCACATGGAGTGCAAACCTGCTATCGTGAGGCAAATGGAGACTACACTAGTAGGTTTTTCGGTTTGAACAGATACGGACTAGTGGTATGGAGATACGAGCTGGTCGTAGTCTGCTTGAACATGATCACTAACTACTTGTAAGGAGTTACGAACTAGTCATGACCAAATATAAACTGGTCGTATAGTGTTGGACCAAAAAGGCGACTAGAGGGGGGGTGAATAGGAGCACGCTCACTTTTTCAACCAAGATTAGATCCAATACAAATTTCACTCCAATAGCTATGGAAGCTATGAAGATCAATATACTAGTACAGCGGAAGACTAATATTGAATACAATCTAAACCCCAAAGCAAAACAACCAAAATCAACTAAAACTTGATTTCCAAGTGAAGGTCGGTCTGACCTCTATGTTAATGGCGGTCTAACCGATCCATGGGCGGTCTGACCTCTATGTTAATGGCGGTCTGACCTCCAGCCTGATGAACAGTGAAATCAGCACAAAAAATAAACTTGCAAATAGATGTAACTTTTGATCTACAACTCTAAACTTGATGAAACTTGGTACACACCTTCTCTAGGATGTCAGGAACCTATTCCAATCGAAGATCGTGAAGATCCTTGGAAAAGTTATGACCTTTTTCAGTTTGAGAGGTGGATGGTTCAAAACCGAGTCAAAACGAAAACTAGATCCAAAAACTTGCTCGTGGGTGATTGATGATCAAGATGATCCTAGATGTGTTCCCACATGTCACAGCAAGCTAGATCATGTAAAGAAATCAATCAAAAATATGCGAATCAAAGAAGGACTCAAAATCACCAAATAGAGAGAAGAAAGGCAAAGAGACACATCTTTGATCAAACTTTCTTTGGATTGATTTGATAAGGTTTGGGTTTACAGCCACTCCATTAATGGAGGACAAAGCTCAATCCAAGAGCACGAAATCAAATCAAAACTCTCTAGAACCATAACCTCCACTAATCCTCTCCCTAAGTCAAACTAGGGTTTCAACAATAATGAAAGGGTTGAAGGGGGTGCAGCCACCTCCCTCCTCTATTTATAGTGGAGACTTAGACCTTCTAGAAGTTTAACTTAAATGGGCTCCCGTTAAGGCCCAACACAAACGGGTCACATACGCATGCATTTTAAAGTGCCGTCTTCAACACCTCTTGACCTAAACCGCTTCTCTTTGCGTCGTCTTGCGCCGCGAGTTGGCAAAAGGTCACCAAGGTGGTATTTGGTAAGATTACCAAAATACCCCTTCTCGGTCCTTCTCCGAAGACCGAGTCCATCTGCGCGAAGCACTTCGCCTGCTCCGCCACGTGTAGGTTGATCAACGGCTCTCTCCATGTCGGCAAGTCTCTCCCATCCGGCTCCCACCGAAACCACCATGGCACTTGCACCGACTCCCACGCCGCTTGATCAAACCAGTCGCACCGAACTGTCCGTTCGGTCATCCTTGTCTATTCTGCACCACACTTGAGTTCATTGACCTCACCCAGCATCGTCGATCGTTCTGGACCTCAGCTCTCCAAGCCTAGTCCCGATCATCCTCGCCGTTGACCGTCGTTAACCACCAAGCAACCTGCACAACAATAGACAAGCAAATCGAATATAGGAACAAGTTCTTCACAACTTGACCCACGTTAGTCAAAACATGCATCATGCAACACATAAGCACTGAAACTCATGACTTTGACCTAACCAACGAACAACGCCACCATGAAGGCCGACGTTCAAGTGACAACCGGTCAGACCGCCCTTAGGGGCGGTCGACCGCCCTCACGGTCGATCGCAGCTTACTCTGGCGGTCGGACGGCCAATGGGACTTAGCCAAATTTTGGCCCTCAAATCCTGACCCTACTGGAATTTTATATCTCGAATAACTTTTTACTGGAGACTCCAAAAATCATGAGACCAAGTGCATTGAGATCCCCTCACATGCCTACACCCTCTATTTTTGACCCAGTCTGTTCTGACCATTTTTTGTCACGGCCGGCCCGACCGCCGCACATGGCCGGTCTGACCGATTTAGGACCGGTCGGACCGCCCCTGTCCAGAAAGCCTGAACTTTGTCGAAAACTCGTGAAACGACAAACCGTTAACGCCATTGCCAATTGTCACATCATCCTAAGATCTGGAGCATATCCCCATGATATCCACAATCTCCCCCCTTGATGAACACATTGGCAATAATCCAGAAAATGTAATTTGGAGTTTTGAAAAGTAAAATATTTTCGTTTTCGCACAAAGGCACAACTTGGTCCATAAGCAAGAGAAAGCAATGGAAATGACCAAGCTGGCATCAGAATAGCATAGGCATGTGAGATAAGGCAAAAGAAAGCATCAAAACTTTGATTTCCAGAAAAAAAAAGTCAAAAATCTCACTTAAGGTCCATAAGAAAGAACAATTGTTCAATTGACCTTTGATCATTGTAGGAGTAATAAATGCAATTCAAGTTCAGAAGAGTCAATAAGACAATAAGAATACAATTCAAAAACTCCCCCTCACTATGATCCTCGGATTTCAGAAAAATTTCAAATTCTCCAACTTTCTCCCCTTTGTATAATCTTCTCCCCAACATTGAAATATCTTCTCCCCCTTTGACAATGGAGTCATCAAGGAATCACGCCTTCCTCTCATCCAGAGATAATAATTGCAGAATGAAGAAAGAAGCAAAAAGAAGAAGTATACATGAAGTGCAATGGAGTGGCTTCATTTTTGTATTTTTTTTTTGATTACAAGAAGCTTTGAAGATTACCCAAAAGAGCTAGCCAGTATTTCTAATATTCGACAAACAACATATCAAGCCTGACAGCGCTAGCAAGATCATGGTAAAACATATATATCAAAGCTAAGCACAAAGGCTCAAAAGTAAAGCAATAGATTTGATCAATTTAAGCAAAGCTTCAAATTCAGTAAGTTCATCAACAGGGATCCTAAAATGAAATTGGCCATGTCAAAATGTCAAAGTGAGATCAAAAATCTAACAAAGACCACATTAAGAGTCAATCAGGTCCTGTATTGAATCATTTTGCTCAGTATTTCTTAAAAGCCCATTTGTCAACAGTTTTCTCATATGCATTGAATATTGAAGTTGACTAATGATCTAACTTAGTGACAAGATCCTAGACTAGGAGCCATCCACAAACTCATCCTAAGCTTCGATCAGAAGTTGATTAAAGGTATATCTTAGTAAAGAAGATCCTGGACTAGGAGCCATCCACAAACTCTTTCTAAGCTTCTATCAGGGCGACAAATCTTGAGGTTCATGTCATTTCTGACAAGCAATCCCCATGAGATCGTCTGGATCATCAAACTATCTCCAAGTTCAAGTCATTGACAAGCAGTCTCGTAAGAGTAGTTTGGCACATTTTAAGCATAAGACAATCTTGATTTTTCATTTTTCACAGGAGCAGTTTTAGAAACTCAAGAACACAAAAAGCTCAAGTAATGGTCAATTTTAGATTCAAGAGCTAACAAAGCAATTCTGACAGGGCCAATGTCACAAAAGGAGCACTAATTGCGTAACTCACTAAAACATCCACAAATTGTAATTTTTAGTTCGAGTTGTTTTAAAGTTCTAGCTCATATAGCAAAGACTTAGCTACACATGTAAAAGCATGATAATTCTAGCAAGTCAAAGAACTAGACATGGCATTGAGCAAGAATTGAAATACTAAAGCTCCAAAGGGTAATAGGCAAAGCTTCATCAATTTTAAAAGATAAGCATAAAATCTTATATTACAATGCATCTTTTTGGATTTTTCATACCACTTGTTGTATTTTTCATATGAATGCAATATGATACAATGAGATGCAATAAAAAGCCTAAAAACCTAAAAAATTCAAAAAGATCAATAAGTTCATAAAAAGAACAATAAAAGATCAAAAGAACAAGGTAAGATCAGAAAAGATCGAACTCCCCCTCAAACCAACCCATAGGGATAAATTACCCCTAACTCGCTTCTCAAGGTGGCAAACCTAGTTGGTTCTAAAGGCTTGGTGAGGATATCAACCAGTTGAGCCTCGGACTCCACGAAGTGCAGCATAATATCACCCTTCTCGACATGGTCTCTAAGGAAGTGATAGCGAATATCTATGTGCTTGGTCCTAGAGTGTTGCACAGGGTTCTTAGCAATGTTAATAGCAGAAGTGTTATCACAGAAAAGAGGAACACTAGCAAAATTTAACCCATAGTCCTTAAGAGTGGATACCATCCACAAAATCTGACTACAGCAACTAGCAGCAGCTACATATTCAGCTTCAGCAGTAGATTGTGCAACAGAGGACTGCTTCCTAGAAGACCAAGAAACAAGAGAAGTGCCTAGGAAGTGACAAGTGCCCGAGGTACTCTTCCTATCAAGCCGACAGCCCGCAAAATAAGAATCAGAAAACCCCCGAATGGACAAAGAAGAAGAGAAGGAGTACCAAATGACAAACTGGAGGGTAGAGTGTAAATACCTGAATATGCGCTTAACAGCTTGGCGATGGGAAGCTCTCGGAGATGCCTGAAACCTCGCGCAGAGGCAGACTGTGAAGTGGATGTCCGGTCTTGAGGCCGTCAGTGCGTGGAGGGAGCCGATCATCTTTGCGGTACTCGCGTTGATCCACGGCTTCTCCTTCCTCATCCGGATCCAGCGATCGAAGTCGCCATGGGAGTGGCGATCGACTGCGATCATCCATGTCGAAGCGTTTGAGCATATCCTTAGTATACTTCGTCTGATGGATGAAGATCCCTTCCTTACATTGCTTGATTTGAAGCCCCAGAAAGTAATTGAGCTCTCCCATCATGCTCATCTCAAATTCCATGGACATAGTCTCAGAAAAGCTGGAAACAAGAACATGAGAAGATCTACCAAAGATAATATCATCAACGTAAATCTGAGCAAGTAAGAAGTCATTGCCACGCCTAAGAATGAACAAGGTCTTGTCTACCTTACCCATCTCAAAATCATTCTTAAGCAAGAAAGTCTTAAGCCTATCATACCAGGCTCTAGGGGCTTGTTTAAGACCATACAAGGCTTTGGACAGCTTGAAGACATGATGTGGGTTCTTGGGATTCTCAAAGCCTAGGGGTTGCCTAACATAAATCTCCTCCTCTATGAAACCATTCAAAAAGGCACTCTTAACATCCATCTGATATAATCTAAAGCCCTTAGAGGCAGCAAATGCAAGAAGAATGCAAATGGCTTCTAGTCTAGCAACAGGAACAAAAGTCTCATCAAAATCTAACCCCTCAACTTGGCTAAACCCTTGAGCTACCAACCTAGCCTTGTTTCTAATCACAGAACCATCCTCATTTTGTTTGTTTTTGAAAACCCAGCGGGTTCCTATAACATTATGACCACTAGGAGGTTCTACTAGGTTCCAGACCTTATTCCTCTCAAAATTCTCTAACTCCTCATGCATGGCATTGACCCAACTAGAATCAGATAAAGCATGTGATATATCGCGGGGTTCAAAAGAAGATACAAAAGCAGAATGAGAATAGAGGTTTGGATCATGATACCTGGAGCGAGTGACTCGCTCATGGAGATTACCTATCATCTGATCCGGCGGATGCTGCTTTTGAATGTGAAGTGGCGCACCCGGAGAGGAAAATACCTCTTCGACCTCCGCAGGTACTGCTGATGATGAAGATGTGGCAGGTGCCTCAACTGAAGGCGAAGTAGTCACAGCAGGTTCTTATGCTAGAAGAGGAGCGTCAACAACAGCAGGTGGAAGAGCATCATCGAGTCCATCATCATCTTCCTCTACAAATATACTCTCTGTCACCTGTGTATCACCTGAAATATCTGATCTAGCTCCAAGGCTAGTCTCATCAAAAGTGACATTGCATGTCTCCTGAACCAGGTTAGTTTCAACATTAAAAACTCGAAAACCCCTTGAATGCGCAGGATAACCCAGAAATAAACTATCAAAAGTTCTTGACTCAAATTTATCTAGGTTTCCTATCTTGAGAATAAAATACTTGGATCCAAAGACTCGAAAGTGCGAGATAGAGGGTTTTCTACTAAACCGAAGCTCATAAGGAGTCTTGCCTAAAGACGGTCTCAAAAAGACACGATTTGCAATATGGCAAGCAGTAGAAATAGCTTCGGCCCAAAACCTCCTCGGAGTGCTATACTCATCCAGCATCGTCCTAGCCATCTCGACTAGGGTCTTGTTCTTCCTTTCCACAACGCCATTTTGTTGAGGGACGTGTGGAGAGGAGAACTGATGCTCAATTCCACGCTTCAGCACAAAAGGAAGCAAAAGAGGCATTCTTGAACTCCGTGCCATTGTCACTGCGGATCGCTCTCAAGGCACTCGGAAGTTCAGAAGCCAAACGAAGAACAAGATCATGATAATGATCAAAAGCTTCATCCTTCGAAGCAAGAAAGAACACCCAAGTGTATCTAGAAAAATCATCGACTATGATAAGAATGTACCATTTTCCACCAACTAACTGAACCCTAGCGGGACCAACAGTATCCATATGAAGCAACTGTCCCGGTCCGTCAGTCATGACCATAGTCACTGATGGGTGTGAGGCGGCAACTTGCTTGCCATGCCTACAGGGCGCACATACAACATCCTTGACGGCTTTGAGTTTGGGCAAACCTCTCATGAGCTCAAGGTTGCTAACTCGCGTCAGATGATCAAAACCAATATGCCCCAAACGACGGTGCCAAAGCCAGAACTCAAAAGAAGAAGATGAAATCAAGCACTTGAGAGAACCAGGAAGAGATTCAGAAAAATCAGCTCCAAAAATCCTAACAACTCTAGTAATCCCAAAAACAAGCTCACCAGTTGAATCAAGCACCCGACAAGTATTTTTCTTAAATATAGTCTCATAGCCATCATCAAGAAGTTGAGAGACAGAAAGCAAATTAAACCTTAGCTTATCCACAAGGGCGACGTCCTTGAGGATGAACTTGTCGTTCACCCTGATTGATCCCGTTCCTTCAATCGCCCTTGCCTATCATCTCCAAAGTTGATGAAGTCATCACCCGACGACCGCGTGAAGGAGGTGAACCATCTTGAGTCTCCGGTCATGTGGCGTGAACAGCTGGAGTCGACGAACCATGTGTCCTTCCTCTTTCCGCGGTAATCCTGAAAATCAAGGCACAGAAGAACGATGTGTCTCGATACTGGGGTTAGTTAAACAAGACTTGGAAACCCAGTACTGAGACACACGTCTGCGAGTAGTATGCAAAGCAGAAGTGCTATTCTTGATTAAGTTTGAAGTTCTGTTATGAGCAATGGTTACTCTAATATGAGAGTTATCCTGTCTAGGAGCATGATTATGAGCATGTGACACAAATCCTAAACATGTTTCTTCTTTTCTACGTTACCATGTCTCGTAAAAGCTCTAGGTTGATTAGATGAAATTCTAGCAAAAGTTTTCTTATCATTTTTCAACCTACGCCAACAGAACTCAACCAAATGCCCATCCTTCTTGCAATAGGTGCAATGGTACTTGATACCACTGGGAGAAGCACCCTTTGACTTAACAGATGGTTGGGCAAAACCCGCAGATTTAAAAATAGTTTTTGCAGATTGGGTTTTAAATTCAACTAACCCATTTTCCAAGACTTGAGTAACTTTTGGCTTAGAATTATCTTGGACAGAGTTGTATCATAATCCTTGCTTCTTATAAGGAGTTTTAGACTTATCCAGAATCATGTTTAATTGTTTCTTACCTTTAGAAAAATTTTCTAAGGTATCCTTAAGATAAGCATTTTCTTTTTCAAGATTAACACATGATTCACACGTTTTGCCCTTAATGGCTCTAGCATATCTCTCCTTATATAGGGTAGCTTCAAGTTTAAGAGTTTCGCAAGAGATACAAGAAGCAGGATCAATTCTATCCTTAAGCTTAGCAAATTTAGCTCTAACTACATTTACTACGTCTTGTACTTCATGTTCTCGTTCAATGCAAAAAGAGCAAAGGCTAGAATCAACCACACCAGAAGCAACCAACTTGCTAGAATCTAAGCATTTTTCACAAGGAGCATATTTAACCTCA
This sequence comes from Hsuehochloa calcarea, assembly GCA_036346395.1. Lineage (NCBI taxonomy): Eukaryota > Viridiplantae > Streptophyta > Magnoliopsida > Poales > Poaceae > Hsuehochloa > Hsuehochloa calcarea. The sequence goes on along the minus strand of CM070610.1, from coordinate 62,229,822 downwards.
ACTAGCTCAGTCCTAGCATTTTCAAGTTGTTGCAAAGCAGTATCATGAGCAGATTGCAGTTTAGCAAATTCTGAATGTAGAGCATGGCAGGAAGAACATTCATCAGATTCAAGAGTCTTAGCATTTGCAAGTTCTAAAGTCAAATTATCTACTTGAGACTCTAAGTTCTTGTTCCTAGCCATGATATACTCTAAAGCCTTATCCTGACTCATGAGTTGCTCAAAGATAGTTTCGCATCTATCAGAAAGGACATCATAGGAGAGAGGTACCTCATCGTCGTCGACGTCATCGGAGTCGGCCATGAAGCAAACGCCGGTGAAGTCCTTGGCCTTCCCCTTCTTCTTATCTTGAGGGATCTCCTCCTCCTTGTCATCCTCGCTCCCGGAGTCCACATCGCTTAAGGATTGTTCCCCAAAAGCGGCAAGAACCCGGTGAGCTGCCTTTGTCAGCTTGGCAGCATCAAATCTTGATTTGTTCCATTGAGGCTTCTTCCAAGCTGGATTTCCCTCCTTATGGTTGCTCTTTCCTTTCAACTTGGGGCAATTTGCCCGGATATGATTGAGCTCACCACACTCATAGCAAGTCACGGGACCTCCTCTCTTTTTGTTTCTCATATTGTTATAGGTCCGTGTGGCTTTTCTAACTATGAGGGCTAACTCGGCCTTAGGGAGACTCTCAAACTCCTCTTCATGGATTGCAGATAAACCAGCAAGCGAAAATCCAGAAGAAGACTTAGAAGACCCATCAGAAGCTCTCTTGAGCGGGTCTGCTACCAAGGCCATGTTTTCCTTTTTGGAATGATCAATCCTCTTGATCTCATGAGTCTTGAGCTTGCTATAGAGCAGCTCCAAAGTTAGATCAGAGAGGTTGACGTTCTCCTCAATGGCGGTAGCCTTTATCTCCTACTCCTTGGTGTTGATTGCAGCCAAGAGGTGGGTGGCATTTTCAGACTGAGAATATTCAATTCCAACAGCTTTCATCCGATTAATCACTTTGTTAAAGCGACTGAAAATGTCATCGATGCTCTCTCCAGGACGCATCTCGAATTTGTTATATTCACGCTTATAGACTGTCTGGCGTACTTTCTTGATTTGGGACGAACCCTAATGGTAGGTTTCGAGGGTGTTCCAAATCTCGTGCGCAGTCTCAAGATTGCAAATTCGATCATACTCCGTCTACCAAGCCCACCATATAAGAGGTTCTTTGCCTTATTGTTGTTAGCCAAGAGGGCTGTTGAAGCCGGCGTAACAACTTCGGGAAGAACGAGCCGGACTCGAACAACCTCCCATATAGCTTGTCCTTCGCTCTCAAGGAAGACTCGCATGCGATTCTTCCAATACATAGTCGTGCCCATCGAAGATATGCGGCTTGGTGGAGTACTTATCCATCGCCAAGTTCAGTGACCAGTTAAGATCAAGATTGAACTAACCGGGCTCTGAAACCACTTGTTGTACCGAAAATGCGACTAGAGGGGGGGTGAATAGGAGCACGCTCACTTTTTCAACCAAGATCAGATCCAATACAAATTTCACTCCAATAGCTATGGAAGCTATGAAGATCAATATACCAGTACAGCGGAAGACTAGTATTGAATCCAATCTAAACCCCGAAGCAAAACAACGAAAATCAACTAAAACTTGATTTTCAAGTGAAGGTCGGTCTGACCTCTATGTTAATTGTGGTCTGACCGGTCCATGGGCGGTCTGAACTCTATGTTAATGGTGGTCCGACCTCCAGCTTGATGAACAGTGAAATCAGCACAAAAAAATAAAATTGCAAATAGATGTAACTTTTGATCTACAACTCCAAACTTGATGAAACTTGGTACACACCTTCTCTAGGATGTCAGGAACCTATTCCAATCGAAGATCATGAAGATCCTTAGAAAAGTTATGACCTTTTTCAGTTTGAGAGGTGGATGGTTCAAAACCGAGTCAAAACGAAAACTAGATCCAAAAACTTGCTTGTGGGTGATTGATGATCAAGATGATCCTAGATGTGTTCCCACATGTCACAGCAAGCTAGATCATGTAAAGAAATCAATCAAAAATATGCGAATCAAAGAATGACTCAAAATAACCAAATAGAGAGAAGAAAGGCAAAGAGACACATCTTTGATCAAACTTTCTTTGGATTGATTTGATAGGATTTGGGTTTACAACCACTCCATCAATAGAGGACAAAGCTCAATCCAAGAGCACGAAATCAAATTAAAACTCTCTAGAACCCTAACCTCCACTAATCCTCTCCCTAAGCCAAACTAGGGTTTCAACAATAATGAAAGGGTTGAAGGGGGTGCAGCCACCTCCCTCCTCTATTTATAGTGGAGACTTAGACCTTCTAGAAGTTTAACTTAAATGGACTCCCGTTAAGGCCCAACACAAACGGGTCACATACGCACGCATTTTAAAGCGCCGTCTTCAACACCTCTTGACCTAAACCGCTTCTCTTTGCGTCGTCTTGCGCTGCGGGTTGGCAAAAGGTCACCAAGGTGGTATTTGATAAGATTACCAAAATACCCCTTCTCGGTCCTTCTCCGAAGACCGAGTCCATCTGCGCGAAGCACTTCGCCTGCTCCGCCACGTGTAGGTTGATCAACAGCTCTCTCCATGTCGGCAAGTCTCTCTCATCCGACTCCCACCGAAACCACCATGGCACTTGCACCGACTCCCGCGTCGCTTGATCAAACCAGTTGCACCGAACTGTCCGTTCGGTCATCCTTGTCTATTCTGCACCACACTTGAGTTCATTGATCTCACCCGGCATCGTCGATCGTTCTGGACCTCAGCTCTCCAAGCTTAGTCCCGATCATCCTCGCCGTTGACCGTCGTTGACCACCAAGTAACCTGCACAACAATAGACAAGCAAATCGAATCCGGGAACAAGTTCTTCACAACTTGACCCACGTTAGTTAAAATATGCATCATGCAACACATAAACACTGAAACTCATGACTTTGACATAACCAACGAACAACGCCGCCACGAAGGCCGACGTTCAAGTGACAACCGGTCGATCAGCCCTGGGCGGTCGACCGCCACTGCCGGATCGGACCGCACTACTACAGGCGGTCGGGCCGCCAATGGGACTTAGCCAAATTTTGGCCCCTCAAATCCCAGACCCTACTGGAATTTTATATCTCAAATAACTTTTTACTGAAGATTCCAAAAATCATGAGACCAAGTGCATTGGGATCCCCTCACTTACCTACACCCTCTATTTTTGGCCCAGCCTGTTTTGACCATTTTTGTCACGGCCGGTCCGACCTCCGCACATGGCCGGTCCGACCGATTTGGGACCGGTCGGACCGCCATGCTATGGCCGGGCGGACCGCCCTTGTCCAGAAAGCCTGAACTTTGTCGAAAACTCGTGAAACGACAAACCGTTAACGTCATTGCCAATTGTCACATCATCCTAAGATCTGGAGCATATCCCCATGATATCCACATATAGAGATACGAGCTAGTTATAAGTGATAAATACCTACTCATAAATTATATTGTATTAAGGTTCGTCTGATATAATTTATGTGTATTCAGGAATCGTTATGTCCTGTTAGAAACCGCTAACAACTCGTGATCGGAAGAGGGTTTCGAGTTACAACCGATTACGCATGAACCTACAGGGTCACACACTTAACGGGTTAGAACAAACGTGTTCCGATAGGATCCATCTTGGGCACTAAATAAGAAGATGCATGAGGCTGTTGGGACACACGAGATATACGTGACGTGAGTTGCTCCATAGAAACCCTAGCTGTCATCTTCTTGAGAGCCCTACCGTGCGAGTTGGTGCTAGCACATTGGTGTACGGTGTTCCATCTCTAGATGTGTGGATACCGTATAGATGCTATTACGGTTGCTGTTGTGCTCGAGGAGACGATTGGCGACAAGGACACTGGACGATCGACTACGATCACTACATCGACACGCTCTACGTTGGACCCGGCTACTCCAACTCCTCTTTTGCTGCACTGCGCGTCTAATGGTAACGATGTATGATCCCTTACTTGCATGGCATCCTGGTTTACATGGTAGAATTTCTGAATTATCAGCTAGCGTAGTTTACCCGTATCCCTTCAGGAGGAAGGGTGCATCGTGGAGCGGCGGAGGGAGAGACGCGGTCGCGACAGTTCGGCAGCGGTGGGAGGTGGCGACGGCGAGCCCAGTTCGACTTCTTTCGCGCGCCCGTCGCTCCAGATTCGTCTTCTTCCTCAGCTCTGTGTGCTGTGCTCATGCCAACACGATCCGATGATGGCCCAACATGCTATGCTGGGCCTAGCCAGCGACAGGACGGGCCGGCACGGCCTAGCCCAGCGTGCTATGCTGCCGCGGCACGCTGCAGCCTGAGGTTCGTCGCGGCATAGCCCAACTCCCAGCACTGTCCCAAACAACCGATGCTCCGTCTACCCATTTGCAGCTGGAAGCTGCTCCGGTGACTGGAACAGCAGCGGGCTCAGGCCGTCAACCGCCAATCATGTGCTCACTTCCATCTCGTCGTCATCACCTACCCCTCGAACGAATGACGTGACCCGCTAGCGCTAGCTCCAGTCAAACAGACTATTCGGTTTCCGAATCCCATGGTTTGGAGTTAGGACTCATTGAAACAGGAGGACTGGGCCGTAGCTCAGTTGGCAAGAATTGCTGTTGTGCGTGCTATTACTACTGTGTTTTTGCTTCGATGCTTTTATAGAATTCTCAGCGTATACACCGCGTGTATATGTGTGTAGTGAGGTGAGTAGAGTGTGAGTTGGGTTGGCGTATATACGGGGATGGACCGATCGAAACAAGGTTTGACCAACCGACGGCTGATTCGTCCGTCCGTCGCGCCCTGCACGGCCGCACCTACCAGCCACAGCCCGCCGCCCGCACCATCGTTCAACCCTCGTGTCAGGCCGCCGTTCACCTGCCCCTTGCACGCACGCACGCGCGCGTTGAACCTTCCACCCCAGTTCCCACACGCTCGGCTCGGCTGCTCCGCTCTTTAACTCCCGGGAAACCCAATCAGGCAATACCCAATCGGCCAATCTAACCGGCCCAAGTCCACCCCCAAATCCACGCGAAACAAAGCAAAGCAAAGATCTTCCATGGACCAGCCGAAGCCGCCGCCATCGACAGCCGCCGAGGCGGCGGCGGGGGCGGACACAGCGCCGAACCCGCACGCCTTCACGTGCGAGCTCCCGCACTCGATCTACGCGCTCGCCTTCTCGCCCTCCGCGCCCGTCCTCGCGGCCGGTAGCTTCCTCGAGGACTACAACAACCGCGTCTCCCTCCTCTCCTTCGACCCCGTCCACCCCTCCGCCGCCTCCTTCCGCGCCCTCCCCGCCCTCTCCTTCGACCACCCCTACCCGCCCACCAAACTCCAGTTCCACCCGCGCGCCGCCTCCCCGCCCCTCCTCGCCTCCTCCTCCGACGCCCTCCGCCTCTATCTCACCCCGCTCGACGACCTCTCCTCCCCCGCCCCCGCCGCTCCCGAGCTACGCTCCATCCTCGACAACCGCAAGGCCTCCGCCTCCGAGTTCTGCGCGCCCCTCACCTCCTTCGACTGGAACGAGGTCGAGCCCCACCGCATCGTGACCGCATCCATCGACACAACCTGCACCGTCTGGGACATCGACCGCGCCGTCGTCGAGACGCAGCTCATCGCGCACGACAAGGCCGTGCACGACATCGCCTGGGGGGAGGCCGGGGTCTTCGCATCCGTCTCCGCCGATGGCTCCGTCCGCGTCTTCGACCTCCGAGACAAGGAGCACTCCACCATCGTCTACGAGAGCCCCCGCCCAGACACGCCGCTCCTTAGGCTGGCCTGGAACCGTTTTGACCTCCGATATATGGCCGCGCTGCTCATGGATAGCAGCGCCGTCGTCGTGCTCGACATACGCGCGCCCGGGGTGCCGGTGGCCGAGCTGCACCGGCACCGGGGGTGCGTCAACGCGGTCGCGTGGGCGCCGCAGGCCACGAGGCACCTCTGCTCGGCTGGGGACGACGGGCAGGCGCTGATTTGGGAGCTGCCCGAGACGGCGGCCGCGGTGCCTGCCGAGGGTATTGATCCTGTTATGGTGTATGACGCGGGTGCAGAGGTAAACCAGCTGCAGTGGGCAGCGGCGCACCCGGACTGGATGGGCATTGCCATTGAGAACAAGGTCCAGCTTCTCAGGGTCTGACAAGGTTGGTTCCGATGTCCTTTATGATTCGACATTTCTGTTGATTCGCAGCAAATGCATTTAAAATTTAACTGAAGGTGATTTTACACATTGGTATGTCGTCTTGGAATTATAGAATCTGATTGGTAAGAAGAATACAAGTTTTCAGATTTGTTACTTTAGATTGTAATTTGGTTGCCTCGACAGCACTATTATCTATAAAGCAACTTCATTTGATCAGTCCTAGAAGCTTAGAATTTGCTGTCAAGTCTAACTTCTGAAGAACTATTGACACGGTGTCTTAGTTTTTCATGTGAAGGATTGAAAAACTCATTATAAGTTCGTCATTCAGTAGAATTACAAAATGTGTGGTGGTGAAAATATCGAAGATGGGAATAAGTTCATTTATTTTTTCCAAACGGGGGGACCTCGATTTTCCATTATGATATGGAAAGCAAAAGATATTACAGCAGGTTACAGAGGGAATTCAGGAGAGAGTTTTTGCAGTATGTTTCAAATAAAATTCATTGGAAGGTCCTTTCTCTGAGTTGTACAAAACAAATAGGTTCATTTTTATGAGATGAATACCTGAAATTTAGAAAAACCACATGGATAGTGGCAAACTGGCAATCTCCATCTATACTTTACAATGGCAAGCCTACCTTTCTTTGTTAGTCCCCAGTTCCACAAATTTGCAGAATGTTTCAGATAAAATTCATTGGAAGGTCCTTTGTCTGAGTTGTACAAAACAAATAGGTTCATTTTTATGAGATGAATACCTGAAATTTAGAAAAACCACATGGATAGTGGCAAACTGGCAATCTCCATCTATACTTTACAATGACAAGCCTACCTTTCTTTGTTAGGCCCCAGTTCCACAAAAGTTAAGATGATTCAGTTTTACACCAAGAGAAGGTCAGGCTAGTCTTGTGTTAACTGAACAAAGATTGTTGGTTCAAACTCCCAAACCGTAACAGTTAACAAAGATTGTTGGTTCAAACTCCTGAACTGTAACATCCGTCAGCACGCAAACCCTTTGTAGGATGCCTACTTTCATTCCCCATTGCATCATGTAATTGTGCCACTGTCCTCTGCCCCATCTTCTGCATCTTACTTAGCACTGTCAGGATGATTAAAGCTTTTATTTTTAGTCTTACCTGTAACTTTCAGATTCGATTTATGATCAGACATCTATCTATATTTATACCAAAAACCAATGATCAGACATCTATAATATAAACTGATGATGCATGATCAAATGCTCACAAAAAGGAGAGAAATATGCTAGAAATTCTTGATTTTGTGGACCCTAATTACGACTAATGCACAACCATTATATGTTATCTGCAATATATTTAAACTCAAGATAAGATTCGTAAACAATATAAAACTACTCTCAGTAAGATATACTCAAATTTGACTCAAAAGATAAGAGAGTTGTTCATATGAGAGTTGCCTATCCTTCCATAATATTGTTTTCCTTCCATGTCTAAACCTTGATTTTTGATAACTACTTCTGCTTAAGTGTCGTTGCAGATGCATTTGCTTTTAAATTTTTAGTTCCAAGAACGGTCACCCTATCCTCTTATGGTATTCAACCATTGAATCATCTAGCCCTTTGCTCAACAAGCTCTTCACAACTGTAATATCACTAATTCCTAGGCCTGCCTACTCATTTCATTTTATAGACAATATTTTTGTGGATACAGTTTACCACCAAAGTGTTCCGTAGCATTGTCAATCTTTACTACTAGGAAGCAGCCCAGGCAATATTGATAGCTGTTTTTACTGGTGAACAATAATCAAACATGACTTGATATTTGACAATGGTATAGTTTTTCATATCATTGAACATTGCCCTTACAGCTACCAAGCATACTCTCAATGTTCTGAAGAATGTTATCCTTTCCCATTGTGTTTTTAGTAATCAGTATCCAATATATTTGATACAAAAACCCCTTTTCTTGCAATGCAGTACTTCTCTGAAGAATGTTCAATTCTAAGGAGCCTTGGGATTTCAAACTATCTGTTTAGATCGTCTTGTTTTGGCTGCCTCTTTTCATATTTGGTACGCCATTAACATCAAAGAAATCATCCTGCTAAGCTGTGGCTGGCATGGAAACCAGTATCTGACTTTGTTCTAGTGTGCGGTTTATTTGGTTACCCAGGTATGATCTTGTCGTCAGCATCAACTTGAGCCTAGCAAAAGATATATGTATTAGTTGATTCATCTCCCTATGGTCATAGAAATATAGATGCTAGTCCAAGTTTAGGGCATATGTTGGTAAATGGATTAGGAGGCTGGCTCGAGTCTTGTAGTCATTGTCTTTGTTTTTCCCTTCTGTTCTTGACTACTCTGTTTCTTTCCGTTTTACATCCTTTCATGTAATTCGTTGGGTCAGGTTGTGTCGTGTGTTTTTCTTTCTGTAGTTGTTCAGGTAGAGGTAAGGGCCTTCCTATCATGTTCGACAAAAAAAAGGGGTTTGTAGCTGAATGGCAAAAACAAGCAATTATTATAAGGACACAACTAACCGTCCGGACGTGTGATAGGAGGCTTCTCATCGTACGCCCCTCTCCACCGTTAGATATGACTTAAAATGGTTTATCTTAGCCATCTAATCAGACACAACAAAAATTGATGAGGTGCAACAATTATTTAGTAAATCTGCAACAAAAATCACATCCGATGCAACAAATTCCCAACTCGAAACGGTTTTCCTAGTTGCAACAAATAGACATCTCTACTGTAACAAAAGTTCGCTCTTGTGCAATAAATTAAAAACATCATTACAACAGAGAAAAAAACTCTTACCGTAACATTTGATGCAACGATATCACAATAATAAAAAAATACTCTATACAACATTTTCTAGCCAACTGTTTTAACAAAGAAGTTGGTGTGATGCTCGGAGATGGTATCCAAGGCCTACATCGACGGCATCAGGGTGCTCGCTGACCGCAACCTCGTGGGGGTCGGCGGACCTCGCCGAGCTCCTCTCTGCCATGGCCATGCGCAGCTTGTCATCAAGGCGCCGTACATTTCAGTTTTCTCCTCCTTGAGCCGCCCTGCGGCTATGAACCTCGCCCTCGCTGCTGCCGCGCGGCACACGGGAGGGCGCTACGTGTGCTTGTTCCCGGACGAGGGCTCTGCAGCGGCCCTATGTTGTTTGCTCCGGGGTAGAATCCGCGATCGTCGTCGGGGAGGCGGACGAGGTGATGTCGGGTGGAGGGCGTGGATCTTCTGGTGGTCGACGCACGGAGGCAAGATGAGGCGGCAGTGCTGGGGCGGCCAGTCCCCGGGAGAGGGGGATGGTGGTGGTGTGCCACATGGGAAGGAGGTGGTGCGACAACGCTGGCGACGTCTATGGGTGGCGGGACAAGGTGATGGTAGGGCTGGAGATGAGAGATGAAAGAGATGGAGAGACGAGAGAGATAGAGAGCTGGATAAGGGTGTCCATTTTTTTTTTCTCTAGTGGGTTATAAGTATACCAGGCGTACGAGAGGGCGAACTAAATAGTCATATTGACAAAAGAATATTCACTTTCGGGTCCGTTTAGATCTACGAATCTAATTGGATTGGGCCTGTGGAAATTGAGTCCCAATTATAATTCATGTAGAATTGAAATTTGGCTACAATTCGAATTTTTCTTGTTTGGTTGCCAAAGAAATTGTTGAGTGGAAATTGAATCACATGCCGATTCCAAATCATGTTTGGCTGCGATAGAAATTTTGGTTTCGAAATTGGCGTTGATAACACACCAGGGTCCGTGGGGGCTTGCCGACATAGAAGGTCCGTCTGTCCGTCCGTTGGAGCTCGCCGGTAGTGTGGCAACCCTAGATCTGGACTAAGCCGCTACCGCCTGAGCCGAATACGAAGGAAGAAAAAGTGCTCGGGGGCAGTGGCGGTCGAGCCACCCCTCCCCCACTTGAGATGGTGCCGCTGGCTGCGATGCGAGGGGCGACCGCCGCCTGAGTCGGAGGAAGAAGCCGCTGCCAGAGGAGAAGACGGAGGGCATGGAACTGCTGGAGGGGCTCGCCGGAGTGTTGCCCCGACCGCCGGAGAGAGGAAAGAAACTTGGTGAAGAAGCTTTACGTCGGGGGAGGGGGGATGCCGCAGAATACAAAGGAAGAAAAAGTGATCGGGTGCAGTGGCGGTCGAGCCACCCCTCCCCCACTTGAGATGGTGCCGCTGGCTGCGATGCGAGGGGCGACCGCCGCCTGAGTCGGAGGAAGAAGAAGCCGCTGCCAGAGGAGAAGACGGAGGGCATGGAACTGTTGGAGGGGCTCGCCGGAGTGTTGCCCCGACCGCCGGAGAGAGGAAAGAAACTTGGTGAAGAAGCTTTACGTCGGGGACGGGGATGCCGCAGGACAAGGGATCACCGAGGAGGGGTCGCCGGAGGAGGAGGTCAGTGACGAGGGCCCGTAGTTCGAGACGAGGGGCTTTCACGAGGTGGGCGCTAGAAGAGCCGCCTCTTACCGATTCAGAAGCACCGATCCATCTAAACCCGACCTGTTTCGGTCTAGTTATTAGACGGTCATGATGGGGTTCGTTGGAGCTTCGTATCCTGTCGAGCCGGCGTAAGCCTGTTTAGCCTTTTAAAAAGTTAAAAAATATATAGAATTCAGATGTAGACATAAAAATTAAAAAAAAAATAAAATAATCATATTGAAAATGTAATAAAAACTTTATTAATATACAACCGACTGCCTTGTTAAAACATTCGTTAAGTAAAAACTCAAATCGAAAAAACCTTAGCAAAAAAAAAGAGTACAACATATAGCTTTACAATTATACATACATGAAACATCCTCGTTCTATGTGTTAGTGTTATTGTCTAAGTATAAATTTTCGAACACCTTCGACAACTCTGGATTTTTCACATAGTATTGTGTTCGCGAATCAGTTTATTTCCAGTCCTTCACAGATAGAAGCATCACCATCATCTCACTTGTGAGACTTGTTCTTCTACTTCAATATTCTTCTAGAGAGACTGAAAGCAGACTCGGATGAAATCATCGAGATAGGAACAGATAACATATCACGTGCAAGTATGGATAGCATGGGATATGTTAACTTATGTGTTTGTCACCATTGCAAGATTTCGAAGCCTTTTTAGTTGAAATCTACCGTATCGCTGTCCAGATAGATGGGTAGTTCCCCGCTCCTTGTGGGTCTTGGTTGAGCAGGCTACGGTGTTGAAGTACTAGAAGAAGAAGATCTGGACCTGGAGGAAGAGACATCGAAGATCGATCTGGACCTGGAGGAAGAGACATCGAAGATCTGAGCCGCCTTTCCTTGCCTCCTCGTCCGAAACACCGACGGCCCAATGTCGAGCCGCCTCCTCGATCCTTGTCTCGTCCGCACTGCCGCACCACCGGCACTGAGCCGTCTCCTCGTCCGCACCACCTCCTTGCCTCCTCGTCCACAACGCTGACGTCGAGCCGCCTCCTCGTCTTGTCCGCACCGCCGCATCGCCGGCACCGAGCCGCCTCCTCGCCTCCCCGGCCCTCTCTCTTCTCTCTCCGCTCCAGCCTCCTCCCGCGCCCGTCGGCCGTTCTTCCTCTCCTCCTCGTCCCGGACCTCCAGGCTCCCTCCCGGCTCCCGCGCTACACCCGCCCTTCTTCCTCTGCGCCGGTGTGGCGTCGCTGACGTTGGCTCTCCGGGCCACTCGGGCTGTGCCGTGCCTGCCTAGGATCGTGCTGTGCTGGGTCGGCCCACCGTGCCGAGGTGGCGACCCAGGCACGGCCCGAGCTCTCGTGCCTTGCCGGCCCTTCCCATGAATAGTATGGGCCGTGCCGTACCTGGGCTGGGTCTATAGTGTCGTGCCTCGAGCCGGCCCGGTAGGCCCAGCCAATTTGGTCAGCACTATTCAGAAGGTTTGGACAAGGTATTAAGAAGCTCACACTTTATGAATTTGGTCTTGTTTGTTTAGGCTTAAATTTTTTGGCTTATAGTTTAAAGCCAACTTTTTGGCTTAATCAGCTTATAAGCTTCTTACCTTTAAGCCAAGCTTTGTTGTTTGGTAAACTGGTTTTTTATAGGATGTTGGCTTTGTTGAGTTGTGTGTGAATGATAAAAAATCTGAATTGCTTTTTAGGGTTTAAAGGAATTTTTTAAGCATGTATTTAAACTTATTTGTTGCATGGGATTTGTAAATATGACGATCCGTGCAAGTATACACATGACACAAAATATATTTTTCTCGTACAAGCATACGTGTGTGTACCATGGTCTATACAAATAAATTGCAAATCTCGACGTCTATCGGACATGTATGTCTAAAAAGACCGGAGTATAACAAACAATCTATTCATAGCAAGATATCGCTCATTCGTGCATGCATATATTCAGTATTTGAAAACATATTAGAAAGGAAGCATAATCTTGGAAAATAAACCCCACGACAAAATACAATATGATGAACCACATATGTCCTGATTTGGCTCGATTTTTCGATCAGACAATAAATTCGATAGAAATTGCTCAACTCTCACGATCTTAGCTACGAACTCACAAGGCTCGAAACCACGCAGTTGCTGAACTGCTCGATAAGTCGTTATCTACCGTGCACGAATACCTGGATGACCTGATCACGAAGATCAATTCCTGCATATACCGAAGAAGCACGCAAGAACAAGGTAAAACGTAATATGAAATTGCAAATAGGATTGAAATACTTGATAAATTGAGATTCTGAATCGGTATTATAGTTGGTCTAATCGACACAAGCCAATACACAAAGTTGCATTGTAGCTAACTTTTAACTCAATAAAATCCAACAAAACTAGAGGGGTGTAGCCTCCTTAAATAGGGGGCGCACATAGCTAAGAAAATAAGGGGTGAAACGATTCATGACACTGTTCATGCGTGAATATTGCCTCATGAACAGTACAGGCTGCCTAGAGTGGCGTTTCCCCTTGGGCCTAAGCATTACAAGGTCTAATTTGGACCAAAGAGGTAACACAGCAGGTAACACAGCACCTTCTTTTGGTGATTACGATGTGCACAAAAGGAATTTGGAGGTGAGGCTAGATCTGTTGGAAAGAGGACGATATAAGCTTTCCATCAAGTACTCGTAAAACTCCAACGGAGTCCGTATGTGAAAGTTATGCAGGTTTGAAGTCATTGCTGTCTCCGGTGGCCGAATTGGATTCCAAAACATGTTCAGCTCGAACTCTTTCTTGGCTTGGATAAAAAGTGATGTGGTGCTGCACAAATACATATTTTCATCATTAGGTAGTATCGTATAATTCATATAATATAAATGCGCTTATAAAAATAAGCTCACCTGATAATTTAAATGAAGCGTATAAGCTCTTGTAATTGGAACAACAAACATAACAAATATGGTTATATTTTTTAGGGGTTATGTCCTCATTATTCTCCCCTTCTTGAAAATAAAGCCATCCTTGGCTTTTGATAAGTTGAAAATAGGGTAACAAAGAAGCCAAACTGTATGCATAGTATATGTATATGTCATCTGTTTTAACAGTTTTTCGTTGTTGCACAATTAATGTTATAAAACAACAGCGATCATACAAGCTCATTGTATTATTACCCCAAGAATAATCATATATGTTAATGATTGTCGTAACAAAAGAGGGCAAGACAGTGGGTACAGGTACCCTTTAGTCATGAAGGGGCCAACTAGAGGAGGAGCCAAAGACAATGGTGTCCTGAATGTTCTTGAGTGTGAATCAGATCCCCACTTTCTCCTATGCCCTTGGGGCTCTATTTATAGGAGGGCAAGAAGGGACAATTACCTTCTTGCCCTCACAATATTGAGAGAGAAGGGATATTCGGGTACATTCGTCCAAATTTAAAAAAATATGGACCTGGTTTACACAGGGGCAGTGCCTCTACCGGTACAACGGTATTCCTGATGACCCGAGGGTGTGGGGGACCCCCCGGTGCCCGACTACGAAACTCCCACGTCTGCTTGTTCCGAGGTTGCGAGGACTGGTCCCGAGGGTCGAGCGGACGCACTCTCGTCGCCACCGGCCCCTCGGGAGTCGGGATACCCGGAAGAGATCGACACGAGCCTTCGAGGACGACGCGGGGCCGCACGTCGAGGCATAGCCTTCGAGGCAGGCGGCGGCGTGGCAGAACCACGGGCGGCGATCTTGGTCGCCACGCCGAGGCATAGCCTTCGAGGCGGCGCAAGCAGCGGCAATATGAGAACCGCGGGCGAAGTCGGCGCGGGGATGCCTGCCGAGGCATAGCCTTCGAGAGGCGGCGGTAAGGGCGGAACCCGTAGCGCGGCCGGCGGGCCGCATGCCCGAGGCATAGCCTTCGAGGCGAGCAGCGAGCCATGGAACCCGAGGGTGAAGTCGACGGGGCCACCTGCCAGAGGCATAGCCTTCGAGCGAGCGGCGAAATGAAAGAACCATGAGGCGGCCGTCTGAGGCCGCCACGCCGAGGCATAGCCCGAGGCGGCTCTGGCGTGGCGGAACCGCGGGGCGGTCGTCGGCAGGCGACCACGCCGAGCCGTAGCTTCGAGTGGCGAGCAGCGGCGAGAACCGCGAGGCGAAGTGACGGGGCGCCGCCGAGGCATAGCCTTCGAGGCGGTGGCGGCGTGAGTAGAACCCGCGGGCGGCCGATGCGGGCCGCCACGCGAGGCATATCTTCGAGTAGTGCGGCGGCGAGCGGAACCCGGCGGTGAAGTCGACGCGGGTCGCCACGCCCGAGCATAGCCTTCGAGCGGCGAGCACCGTAGAACCGTGCGGCGAAGTCGAAGCGTGGCCGCCACGCAGAGGCATAGCCATCGAGGCGGCGGCGATCGTGGCGAACCCGGGGTGAAGTCGACGCGGGATTGCCACGCCGAGGCATAACCTTCGAGGCGGGCGGCGAGCAGCGGCAGAACCCGCGAGGGCGAAGCCGATGTGGGGCCGCCACGCCGAGGCATAGCCGAGGCGGGTGGCGGCGGCGGCCGCGAGGCGAAGAAGATGCGGCCGCCACGCAGAGGCATAGCTTTCGAGGTGGGCGTGGCGGCGCGGCAGCAGAAGCCGTGAGCGAAGTCAACAGCGGCCGCATACGCCGAGGCATAGCCTCGAAGCGAGCAAAGCGTGGCGAGAACCAGCGGAAGCGGCCGATGCGGGCCGCCACGCCGAGGCATAGCCTTTGAGGCGGGTGCGTCTGTGCGGAACCCGCGAGGCGAAGTCGATCTTGGGGCCGCACCGAGGGCATAGCCTTCGAGGTGGCGGCGAGCCGCGGCGGAACCGCGAGTGAAGTCGACGTCTTGGCGAAGTCGACAGCGTAGCCGCCACGCCGAGGCATAGCGCGGCGGCGGCGGCAGCGGGCAGACCAAGGGCGAAGTCGGCGACGCGGCCGCCACGCCGAGGCATAGCCGAGACGGCGGCGAGCGCATGGCGGAACCAGTCTGCGAAGTCGATCTTGAGGCCGCCACGTCGAGCATAGCCTTCAAGGCGGCGCGAAGTGCCGGCGAACTGCGGGCGAAGTTGTGGGCCGCCACGCCGAGGCATAGCCTTCGAGGCGCGTCGTGGCGTGGAACCATGCGGGCGTAGTCGACGCGGCCGCCACGCCGAGCATAGCCTTGAGGCGTAGTGCGTCGTGTGCGGAACCAGAGGCGAGTCGACGCGGGGCCGCCACGCCGAGGCATAGCCTTCGAGAGCGGCGGCGGCGGCAGCGGTGTGAAGCCGTCTGAGGGCCGCCACGCCGAGGCATAGCTTCGGCGGTCGCGAGCGGGCGGCGGAACCAGCGTGGGTGAAGTCTCACGCGGCCGCCACGCCAGCATAGCCGAGGTGACGGCGAAGAACGCAGAAGTCTGGCGCGAAGTCGACGCGGGCCAAGTCAGGCGGGACCGCCACGCCGAGGCGTAGCCTTCGAGCGGCGGCAAGATCCGCAGGCGAAGTCGACGCGGGCCGCCACACCGAGGCATAGCCGAGGTAGCGGCGACCGTAGCGAACGCGCGACGGGCGAAGCGATCTGAGGCGCGCACGCGAGGCATAGCCGAGGCGGCCGCTGCGCGGCGGCGAACCGCGAGGCGAAGACGATCTTGGGTCGCCACGCCGAGGCATAGCTTCGGCGTGTGGCGCGAGCAAAGAGAACCGTGGCGAAGTCAACACGGGCCGCCACGCCGAGGCATAGCCTTTGAAGCGGGCGAGTCGGGAGAACCCGCGAGGCGAAGCCGATACGGAGGGCCGCCGCCGCCGAGGCATAGCCTTTGAGGCGAGTGCGTCGTCTGCTGGCGGAACCAGCGAGGCGAAGTCGGCAGGCCGCCTCGCCGAGGCATAGCTTTCAGCGAGCGGTGGCGCCGCGACGAACAGCATGGGCCGCCACGCCGAGGCATAGCCTTCGCGGTGGGCGGCGATGGCGAGATCCGCGAGGCGAAGTCGACGGGGCCGCCTGCCGAGGCATAGCCTTCGAAGCGGGCGGCGAGATGTCTATCCGTGGGGTGAGGCCCTCGCGGCGGGAGACTCCCTAGTCATCGGGCCGGGGCTACCGGAGCGGCTAGGGCTGCGAGATGTCTATCCGCCGTGGCGAGGCCCTTGTGGCGGGAGACTCCCTAGTCACTGGGTTGGGGCCACCGGAGTGGCTAGCGCTGCGAGATGTCTATCCGCAGGCGAGGCCTCGCCCATGCGGAGACTTCTAGTCACCGCCGGGCCACCGAGCAACTAGAGTGCGAGATGTCTATCCGCCGGGGCGAGGCCCTCGTGGCGGGAGACTCCCTAGTCACCGGGCCGTGGCCACCAGAGCGACTAGGGTTGCGAGATGTCTATCCGCGGGGCGAGGCCCTCGCGGTGGGAGACTCCCTAGTCACCGGACCGAGGCCACCAGAGCGACTAGGGCTGCGAGATGTCTATCCGCGGGGCGAGGCCCTCGCGGCGGGAGACTCCTAGTCAGGGCAGGCCACCGGGCGACTAGAGTGCGAGATGTCTATCCATGGGCGAGGCCCTCGTGGCGGAGACTCCTAGTCACTGGGTCAGCCACCGGGCGACTAGGGTGCAAGATGTCTATCCACGGGCGAGGCCCGTGTGGGAGACTCCTAATGCGGGCCGGGGCCACCGGGCGACTAGGGCTACGTGATGTCTATCCCAGGGGCGAGCCCTCGCTGGCGGAGACTCCTAATGCCGGCCGGGCCACCGGAGCGACTAGGGTTGCGTGATGTCTATCCGTGGGGCGAGGCCCTCGCGGCGGGAGACTCCCTAGTCACCGGGCCGGGGCCACGGCGAGGCCCTCGCGGCGGGAGACTCCCTAGTCACCGGGCCGGGGCCACCGGAGCGACTAGGGCTGCGAGATGTCTATCCGCCGGGGCGAGGCCCTCGTGGCGGGAGACTCCCTAGTCACCGGGCCGGGGCCACCGGAGCGACTAGGGCTGCGAGATGTCTATCTAAGGCGAGGCCTCGTGGCGAGAGACTCCTAGTCAAGGGCAGGCCCACGGAGCGACTAGGGCTGCGAGATGTCTATCCGCCGGGGCGAGGCCCTCGCGGCGGGAGACTCCCTAGTCACCGGGCCGGGGCCATCGGAGCGACTAGGTCTTATGCACTGCACCCTCGCGAGAGAGGCAGTGCGTGCCGCTTATGCTATCATTAAAATACTAAAACAAAAGCTAGAAAGCTCCATTCATCACTTTTTTTTTGCTGCGAATCATATTTGTGATATGGTGACAATCCGAAGGTACTTAAATGTTACTACAGTTGCGCTAGGTACGGATAAGACATAAACTGGAAATCATGCGTGGAGCGAGGGTAAGATTGTAAGTGATTATTTTGAAGGAGAATATATTGCATTATTGCTTAAAGAAGTAAAATGTGCGTCTTGTAAACAGAAGTGGTGCTTCGCTTATGAATAAGCATCACTACTGAAACAAAAGAGAGCCGGGTAAGTGAGTGGTTTGAATTATTAATCCTCTTGGACCATCAAGCTGTAGCCTGAAATAAGTTCTAAGCTAAGCTTTGCGCATTGGACACTGCTCTGCTCTGCTAGCTAGGACCATTCACATTGCGCAAATAAGAACTGCTAACGAGGCAGGAAGCGAAATTGATGAATTTTGCACAGGAAATTCCTTGGGATATCTCACCAGTTAATAGAGGCTCGCCAGAGGCTGAAGTGAAATCGCGGTGGTGGTGGCGGGGGGGTGCACCTCTGGAGGTGTTGTTGAAGGTGGCGAGCAGGCGACTTCCGAGGCCTCCCGAGGCGGCAGCTGAGGCGCTACTTCTCTCGAGGAGTCTCGAGGTGACGACGGAGCCGAAGGGGCGAGGTCGTCTCCCGAGCCGAAGGGGCGAGGTCGTTTTCCGAGGCGACGGTGGAGCCGAAGGGGTGCTGCTGCCCCCGATGAGTCCTGAGGTGGCGGCGGCTCCCGAGGGGTCCCATGGTGGAGGCCGAAGGGTCACGGCGCTCCGCCCCAAGGCGTGGCGGGCGGCGAAGAGCCTCTCTGGCCAGAGTCCGGTGGCGGGCCGCCACGCCGCCGTCTGAGGCGCCGGCGAGCCGGCGGGCGCCGGGCCTTCTTGCCCAGGAATCCCGAGATGGCGGCGGCGGCAAAGCCGAAGAAGTCTTCTTGCCCAGGAGTCCCGAGGTGGCGGCGGCTCCGTCGGGAGCCGAGCCTTGCCCAGCGGCTGCGCCCCAGAACAGCGGAGTGGCGGCGGCTCCGTCTGGCGGCAGTCTTCTTGCCCGTGGCGTCGAAGCGAAGAACCTTCTTGCTCCAGGAGTGCCCCGTGGCGGCAGCTCAGTGGCGGGCGAAGGTGCCTTCTTGCCCGAGGAGTCCCGAGGTGGCGGCGGCTCCTGAGGGGTCCCTCGGCGGAGGCCGAAGGGTCCCTGAGGCGGCGACTGCTCCCGAGGCGCTGGAGGGTGCGTTGAGGCCCAGCTCACTCCGGAGGTGGCTCTTGTGGCATGGTGAAGGCGCGCTCCTGGAGCTTCGGCCGAAGGTGGAGGTGGCTCCGGGAGTGCTCCAGAGGAGGGCGCGCCCGACGGGTCGCCGGAGGTGGCTGCGCAGATGGCAGCCATGCGGCGTGGTGGAGACACCAAGGGGCCGCTCGGGTGCCTCGCCCCGGGGTGGTTGATCCCGGCTGTTCCTACCAAACATGCGGAATAGGGGCTTCGGCCGACATTTTGCTTCGGGCGAAGGGGGCTTCAGCCAAAAGTTTCCTTTGGGCGAAGGTGGGCTTGATCGAGATTTTGCTTCAGCCGAAAGTGTGTTTCGACCGAAGTGTCTTTGGCTCCTCTTGTGCGTAGCTTCTTGTTTGGACCCCACGGACGGCGCCAACTGTCGTAACAAAAGAGGGCTAGACAGTGGGTACAGGTACCCTTTAGTCATGAAGGGGCCAATTAGAGGAGGAGCTAAAGACAATGGTGTCCTGAGTGTTCTCTCTTGAGTGTGAATCAGATCCCCCCTTTCTCCTATGCCCTTGGGGCTCTATTTATAGGAGGGCAAGAAGGGACAATTACCTTGCCTTCACAATATTGAGAGAGAAGGGATATTCGGGTACATTCGTCCATAATTAAACCATATGGACCTGGTTTACACAGGGGCAGTGCCTCTGCCGGTACAACGGTATTCCTGACGACCCGAGGGTGTGGGGCACCCCCCCGGTGCCCGACTACGACAATGATCAAAACAAAATTTCTCACACAGTAATTATTGCAACTAGTTTTGCAAATGTAAATGAAGCATTTATGCTATTCAAATATCTGAAGTTGTAAACTTACAATAGTAGCACATATGGGCAAAGCTACAACTTTTGTAATCAAACAAAGTTCATCCATATAATCAAATTTCAATTGAGCATTAGAAAATTCATCCAGCAAGGGTGAAAAGATTTGAAAGTTATTCCATACTTCGACATCATTATGTAGATTGTCAATACTAGATGGTGCAATAAGAGATGAAAACACAAGCATTGGATGAGCACTAAATTTTATTTTTCTTTCATATTGAACAAGATTCAGCACACAAATATTGTTGTCCAAAATAGCAAGTTTCAATTCATCTATGTGATTACAAGTTATGCATATTCAATATATCAGAAATTGATTGTCTACACTATAATCTCTAATTAATTTAAAATAGTAGGTGTAGGTGTTAGAAAGAGAATTTAGAGATGAAATTTCAGAAACTTTTTTCATAGCGCATTCCAAACTAACTGGTTCATTAAGCATGATATATCACAATACTTCAGCGAGGATATTCTATCAAAAACTTCCTTATGTGTAATTAATTCGACATGTGTAAAATTATGAGAATTCAGATCAGCACATGGTTTGTTCAAGTCAACACAAGGAATATCAAAAGATTGCACTGCAACAGGTATATACTTACAAGGTTGCTATATGTCTTGTTGTAACACCAAATCAGTACCTTTGTCATTATCGTCCTCATCAGATACTATAGGTACCCTAAACTTCTCCTCTAATGACATAAGATGCGCCAGATCATCCTTCGTCTCTTCAAGTGTCTCGGCGGTATCTGTAGATGAAATAGGAGCCAAAACAATGTCAGCATTTTTAGTTATCTTAGGTTTCACCTCGCTTGTGACCGTGGGTGGTGGAAGTACAAAACGACGTTGTAATTTCTTCTTCATCTGCTCCCATGTGTACATGTAGTGGTACTCGAGATTTGACCACCAATGTTGAATATCACCGATCAGCGCCGTCCTTGCCATGCTCATCTTCTCATAAGGATCAAGGTCATGTCTTTCAAAGTAGCTATCCAACATAGTAATTCACCGGAAGTAGTCCAATGATGTACTCTCAGTGGTGAATAGCAAGAAGTATGCTGGCAGTTATTTTTCTTTGAGTTCAAATCTACCGTGATGTCATCGTAATCTACCAACTTCAACTAACCTCTCATTGTTAGTAGAAAACAATGAAATAAATCACAAGTATATATCCCTATCAACTACTAGGTTCTAGAGGCTCAACAGTCACACACACTCAAGTTTATATCAAGTTCTTACAAGCTCTTACCAATGCAGCTAGGAAGTGGTACAACCGGTGGCTGGTTTGTGATACTCTCACTTGCGATTAGCCCAACAATTGCGAGGAACGGTACCTGCTGAGTTAGTAGGAAGTGGAGCTCGGAAGGCTTCAATATGGTAGTAAGGATCAGCAATAATCAAATCAGTTAATGGAAGTTTAAAAATTGTTCAAAGTACTAGTCAATGTTACTAATCCTAGCCTAATCACAACTAGCTAATCAAAGCCCTATGACGGGAAATGTAGGAACACACACGCAACGATCAAAGTGACTTGATGTAAGCAATGGAAAACCTCACAACAAGTGCTAGGAGAGATGCTAGTCAACTACTCAAACTTCTTTGTAGGGGCACAAGGTTGTTCACACGATGTAGAGCACAAAAACGGAATAACGTGCAACGTAAACACTCTAGTTTAAGCAGAAACAACAGTTAGTCTCGAGAGATGAAAAAGCAAATTTTAATGTGACTTATATATGCTTGTTTGAAAGGTTTCGATGAGATCTACAACTTTGCAGTTGAGGCGAACCCCAAATTCCAAAGGAAGACCGAAAGAATTGGCAAAAACAGAAATCAAAAACTTGTGCTGCGAATTCGGGGCTGAAGATGGCCAATATTGGGGGCCCTAGAGGGAGACATGTGGCTTAGGTGTAAAAGGATGCGCCTCGTATGTAGCTTTCCAACGAGCACAAGAACGTTCAAAACGGACTCCGTATACAAAAGTTATGCCCGTTTTACTGAATGTATCTCAGAAACGGAATCGTACTCGGACTCGAAACCGACTTAGGTTCAAATTTGAAACTATTATATCTTGCAAACCCGTGGACTAAACTTGCTGAAATTTTTTGTGAAAGCTTGTGGCTATATGTAGAAGGACTCCACCAATTTTCACTAGTTTTGGCAAAAGTCTAATGTTCTTTTCAATTCTCTCTTTTTTTCTACCTTCACTTTTTTTCTTCTGGTTTTTCACTCTTGAACAACCGAAACCAACTGATTAGGGTTTCCCCTTTTGATTCTTGCTCCTTTATGAAACTTCAAAACGGCGGCGGATATTGTAGCGTGCCATGACAGAGAATTTGGTTGCCGTGACAAAGAATTGATTCTGCATGTAGAGAATCAGTCGCATGATAGTGAAAAAAAAACAATGGCGGCGATCTGTTGGTGCCGTGGCAGCGACGGCAGGGTTGATCGGCAGCGGTGGCGGGGTGTGGCAGCGGCGGCAAGAACTTTGGTGTTGTGGCAGGAGATCGGTAGCAGCGGCAACACCTTGGCTTGCCGTGGTAGGAGATGTTCAGCGGCGGCGCCTTGGCTTGCTGCGGTAGGAGATGGGCAGCGACGACAGGTGGTTGTGGTTGCCGCGGTGGTGAACGACAGAGAAGGGAATCTGCGGCAACAGCGATGGGTACCGCGGCAGCGACGGCAGGCGGTTGTGGTTGCCACGGCAGTGGAAGAAAATCAGTGGCAGGCACTGCGGTTGCCACGGCAGCGAGAGGAATCAACGGCAGAGCAAGATGCGTGTCGCGGCAGCGGCGGCAGGACATTTTAGGTGCCGCGGTAGGGAGAACAGCGGCGGCAAGATCTGGCTGCGACAACGAGGCGGCGCGGCGTTGTTTTTGGTGCCGTGGCGAGGGCGGTAGGTCGCTTTTTAGTCTTTTGGCGAGGTGCGGCGGTGCTTTTTAGTGCTTGCGGCAGAAGCGGCAATGATGGAAGATGTGTGCATGGCGAGGAGATGGGCGGCGAGTAGGTGTTTTGCATGCCATGGGCGGATTAGCGTGGCGAAGATTGTATTTGCCGTGGCAGCGATGGCAGGAGGTTTTGGTTGCCCCGGCAGTGATGATAGGATGCTTTGGTTGCCACAACAGCGAGCGGCAGGAGGTGGTGGGGAGTGGCAGCGGCGGCAGAGATTGCGGTTGCCGCCGCAGCGACAGCATAAGATTTTGGTTGCCGCGGCAGTGATTGCAGGATGTTTTGGTTGTCGCGGTAGTGGCCGGTAGGAGGTTGTTTGACACGAAGTTGGACACAATATTGAAGCTACGTAAAGGAAACACAAAGAACGAAATGCAAACTAGACAATGACAAACTAGACAAAAAGTAGAACTAGGAATCAACAACTAGACACGATGATGCAACCAATGATTCAACAAACAAAAATCAAAAAGAAAAATTGAAAGGCACAGATTGGTTTGGACGATGAACTAAATCTTTTTTGTGGCATTGTGGACTGTAGGGAAAAAATTCTCACCGATGAACTGTAGCTATGATATCACTTGTTGAACCACGGAGGTCCTGATTTGGGCGATCTTTCGATAAGACGATAAATTCGATAGTAGTCGCTCAACTCTCACGATCCTGGCTACGAACTCACAAGGCTTGAAACCACGTAATCACTAAATTGCTCGATAAGTCGTTATCAACCGTGCACGAATACCCGATGACCTGATCACGAAGATCAATTCCTGCATACACCAAAGAAGCATGAAAGAACAAGGTAAAACACAATCTAAAATTGCAAATAGGATTGAAATACTTGATAAATTTGGATTCTGAAGCGGTATTATGATTGGTCTAATCGACACAAGCCAATACACGAAGTTGCATTGTAGCTAACTTTTGAATCAACAAAATCCAAGAAAAGTAGAGGGGTGCGGTCTCCTTAAATAGGGGAGGGGGAGCCACACATTGCTAAAAAAAAGTGGGTGGGACTATTCATGGCACTGGTCATACATAAATAGTGCTTCATAAACAGTACGGGTCGCTAGGGTGGCGCTTTCCCTTGGGTCCAAGCATTACAAGGCTCAATTTGGTCCAAACAGGTGACGCAACACCTTCTTTTTGTGATTGCACTACGCACAGAAGGAATTTGGAGATGGGACTGGATCCGTTGGAAAGAGGACGGGATAAGCTTTCCATGAAGTACTTGTGGAGCTCCAACGGATTCCATATGTGAAAGTTATACACGTTTGAAGTCATTGCTGTCTCCGGATGCCAAATTGAATTCCAAAATGTATCCAACTCGAACTCTTACTTGGCTTGGACAAAAAGTGATGCAGTGCTGCACAAATATATATTTTCGTCATTAGGTAGCATCATATAATTCATATAATATAAAGGTGCTCCTAAAAATGATTCCACTTGATAATTTAAGTGAAGCGTACAAGCTCTTATAATTGGAACATCAAACATAAAAAATATGATTATATCCGTAGGGATCATGTCCTCATCACAATAGTAGCATACTATGCGATTCCTCAAATCAGTCTTGTAAATCTTGTAGGTTACAGTGCAACATTGTGCATAACATGTCAATTCAATCACTGTTTGGTTTCAAGGATAAGTTCTACAGCCGCAAAACTCAAAATCATGAAGCTGGAGATCCATCCCATGTGTAACAAAAACGGAGAAGCTCTAGTCTATCTTGTTTCTTCACAAGGCAATCCTTGAAGCCCTTCTCCAGTTCTTCTCCATTGAGATTCCTGCCCATGAACACAATCTTGTTGATGCGCGGCTCATTTGGTTCCCACACTCTCTCAGGAGATCCCTGGAAAATATCATGCACCACTACCCATGGAAAACACACAAGAAATTCAGGCTCATGAATATACACACACACAAAATGGCAGCGGAACATCTAGCGAGTTGCTCAGCTCATTCATGCAAATTTGAAAGAAAATTTGTCCAATGTCACACTAGCACACAAGAACAAAAAAAATTGTTCTAGAATTACCATGTCTCGTCACTAAAATTGTGATTCCTACCAACAAAATAATGAAAGGAGCACTGAGCATTGCTCTCTTTTGCAATACACTGGCAAACTTGTTCTTCTTAGCTCTTGCTTCCTTCATGTCTGGTAGGGTGCCCTTCATCAAAAGACTGCAAACAACTACAAACTAGTTGGTCTCTCACAGTCAAGAACGACTAGTACTCACATGAACAAGTAATCAAATTTTGCTAGTTGTTATGTCAAGGGGTAAAGCATGGAGTAACACAATATACAGGTTCATCTGCTCACACAAAAATTAGCACCACCCAGGGGAGGGGAAGCAGTGGCGTTGGGGTTGGGGAGGCGACGTCGGTGCTGGGGAGGCGGTGGCATCGGGGTAGGGGAGGCAGCGGCGGTGGGGGAGGAGAGGAGAGGAGGGGGGAGGCGACGTTGGTTGGGAAGGAGAGGTTGGGAGGCGGCGTCGGGTGTGGGAGCAGAAGGGGAGGGGAAAAGAACGGGTAGAGAGGAAAAAAATGAAAGGGTTTGCACTTATATATGAATATCATTTTTATGGCAATTTCAATGAAGTTCAGTGACAAAGGATGTTTCATTCCACAAAAGTCAAAAAAAAAAAAATACCCCTCTCATGGCTTATAACTTTTAGACTTAAAATGACTTGCTTTTTATGAGCTAGATGAAAAAATCACTCTTTTGTTTAGACTTAAACTTTTTTAGTTTGAAAAAACTTTTTTACTTTCAAACTAAAGGAAAAGCCTAAATAAACACGGCCTTCAGCAGGATTTGGGCTCCAATTCCAATTCTAATTCTCGGTGCATCCAAACAGAGGAATTCAGTTAGGCCCAAATCAATTCCGCGATTCTTGGCTCAATTCCAAGAGCCGAAACGGGGGCTCGAGGAAATTTGAGCTAATCCGTCTATCGGAAAGTGGAAGCACTCGCAACCTGCAAAGAGCTAATGCCATAGATGGGAGCAATCAAGATGTTCTTATATCTGATATCGAACAAAAAGGAAAAAAGAAAAGATGAACAATATATCTTGTTTCTACGGGCCCAAGTCCACAGAACTGTACTCACTGTAGAAAGGAACTCCATCTGCCGAGGAACGTCTAGATAATGGGCTGAATTCGGCTGGTCTGTCGGCTTGGCCAACACTCCGTCCAGAAGATCCATCACAACTTCGGTCTTGAAACTTGCCGGCTGTTCGAAAAGAAGCGTCGCGCAGGCCAGAAATCTACGAATTACGAGTGATGACGGGGTCATCGCTTACCGCCGCCCACATGCGCAACGTATCACGGTGTCACTCGCCCAACCCGCGACAGAGACCGCTCAGCGAGCCGAAGCTCCGTGCTCGCGCGTGCCACCCGCAAGGCGTGCTCCCCCATCGTTGCTTACCGAATACGCGCAAGGCCAATTATTTAGTGGCAACGTGCATCGTGTCGTCGTGTGTGTGCCGATGCGGTTTTATCGAAAGAGATCGTGGCCGCCCACGAGGCCACGACGTACGATATGTTGTACTAATACCATTCACTTGGAATCTTATTTGTGGTGTGTGTAATTAGGAGAAACCGAACACTCCCATCCATCCAGCTTACTGTCGCCAAACATTCGCTCCACTAATTTTCTCTTCGCTTGGAGAACGTTTTCACGTGTATGAATATGACATAATTGATGTCCTATATATGTCCTGGGTCTTGCTTTGAAATGACCCTTTACTGTACCCAGGCCACAACCGATGAAAAAACGTGGAACATCACTCTCCTCAGAGTTCCTTTCGTGGAGTACTTGTCACACGAGAAATGTGTGGAATTGAGCTGACGACAGTAAATAAAGCCAATCAATACCTTCAAATAACCTCCCCATTTAATTATATCCGGTTGATCAAGGGGTCCGGTTGCCCTAAAAAAAATTTCTTCTCATTTAGCCTGTTTTGACGATGAAATAGAAAATCTAGCTAGTCTACTCTTTAATGAAATGATAAAAAAAAAACACTGCAAAATGAATAGACAGTCGACATGTGTCATCTGTAGTGTCTCGGAGCACTTTGAAAATACTCCCAGTTCGCGGTAAGTTGCTTGTTGCGGTAGTTTTGCATGGTAAAGATATTATTTTTATCATTTCGTTCGATTTGCTATTTCAATTTTTTTAAAAAAAAAAGCTAAATAAACCAAAAACTCTCTCCCGTCCTGCCGCACGTGGCACCGCCCGCGCGTGCTCCACCTGAAGTAATAGACACAGGCCGCGCGCGACGGTTAAATATTAGCACGTAGCACTGGTGTATTGAAAAACGGTGTTAGGGGCCGATTAATCGTCCGTCAAGTTGGTGACGGCGCCAAAACGTCACGATTAGCATATGCGGTGGTTAGTTAATGGGCGTGAGCGCACAATTGTCCGATTGAACCGATTAATCAGCCGTTTACTGTTTAATCTGCCGACATATACGATCAATTGATATACTACGGCTCATTTAGCCTATTTAGTTAGACACAGACGTCCGTAATATCAGTGCCAACCTTTTGGCATTTCCGCCGGTGCGATAACTAGTCTAACATTCTCGTCCAAAATCCCGATCTGTCGTCTCTTTGTTTTCTTGATTTCTCTACCAGCTTATTTGGAGATGTGAACCGGTGAAGATTTGCCTACTTCCTAATTTCCACGTATGGATAATCGAGGCTTTGCTTTGATGTTCCGATTGCTAAATACTTTGTGCAAATTGTGTAGGGGAATTCCTCAAAGGCAGAAATTTAATTAGCACGAGCCGATTGGAATTTTATCCGCTACCTATCTTATAACTTCAAGTTATGATATTGGTATAGATTGTGTGTAATCATGTTTTATACAATGATAATTTTTCATAATATTATGGTAGTCAAATTATTTTGAAGCAATATTAATATAAATAGATATATTATTAAAAAAGTATAATCATCCTAATCACCCAATATAAATAAATTATGCGTAGAACTACCTCGTCACTCGTCAGCCAGCAACGTCTTCGGCTGTTTCCGCGCGCGCTGGCTAGTTCCAACATGCGGAAACGGCCGCGGCATCCACCAAAACCACGTGGAACTGACGCGGTCTCCGCACTTCGCCGCGCTCGTCGCACTATATAACCAGCGCCCGTAAACGAGCCACTCCTGACTAGTCGACTGCCATATCCTCCTTTTCGCATCCACTAGTGTAAAACTGTCTGCTAGCTTCGGCCATTGTTGCATTGCAGCGTTTAATTCGTGACCATGGGATTCCCTTTTGTGTGCAGCTGCTTTGCCATCCCCAAGCCGCTCATCGCCTTCTTCAAGCTCCTCAACGCCATCAGGGAGGCCGTCCTGCTGATGCTCTCCGTCGTTGGCCTCTGCAGCTTCCCGCACGACCACTCGCGCGGATCGGCCCCCGGCGCTGTGGACGCCCCGCTTCCCGAGGATGTGAAGGAGCGGCTCCCGGCCGTCGAGTTCGGCCGGCTCGCTGCCGAGCTGGCGTCGTCGCTCACGTCTACGGACCAGGAGCAGCGCGCGGCGCCATGGCACGACGGCGACGAGGCGGCGTGCATCGTGTGCCTGGAGAGGCTGGAGGCGACGGACGAGGTGCGGCTGCTGGGCAACTGCGCGCACGCCTTCCACCGCGGCTGCATCGACCGGTGGATCGACCTCGGCCAGGTGACGTGCCCCCTGTGCCGGTCCCACCTAATGCCGCGCGCGCGGGGCGGGCCGCTCGGCTGGGGCCGGATCTCCAGCCTCCTCACGCGCGTTTGGTGAGGAACTGAGGACCACCGCACCCGCGCGCGGAGTTAGTTTGGAGGGCGGTTTTGTCATTCGCTGCGCGTTGGTTACTGCAGGGATTTTTTTTATTTAATCTTTTTAAATAATATTTTAAAATTAATCAATCGCTAACTTTATTTTTAATTATGATCTCTTTAGTCACGTCATAACGCACAGCATAACTAAACCATTCTCTCTTAGTTGCTATCGGCCTACACAGTTCTTTATTTTCCCCTGAACCTCATTTCTTCCCCGAAGCTCTCTCTCTCTCCTCCCCACCCCCACCTCCCGAAATCCATCATTTTTTAGGCTATTCGAAGTTCATAAACTCATGGAGATCATCCCTGAGGTAATCTCACGTATTCCCTTCATTTATTTCGGATTTAGTGTTTTGGCCTAATTGGATGTTCGAGAGGAATTTGTTTGAGTGTTTGCACGTCGGAGTGAATTAGATTGCATTAGTATGCTATGGTAGTTGAATGTATGCATGCACTGTGGATTTAGGGAAGCAAGCACGTTCAATGACTCATTCCAGTCAGAAGCAGTAGAATGGTTCCACCGTGACATGCCAAGGTAAGCCAATGAAGGAAGCCGATAGAGCAAAACAAGATTGTCAACACAGCTACTGGAAGTAAAGATGTCACTAGGAAAGCTAATATCAAGGTAATTCAGATTAGACAAGTCCCAAGCTGAGGGGAGATTTCCCACTGAAGCCAACACCGGACAAGTCAAGATGCCTCAGGTTCTTCAAAGATCCTATGAACTTGGGGATGCTTGCACCACTAAAATTATTCCAACCAATTCCAACCAATTAAGATCAAGGTACATCAAATGAGTTAAATGAACCAATGATGGGCGGATGTCACCTACAAGAACATATGCTATTATAATTGCTAAGGACGAGCTTGATAATGTGCCCGCACTACTACGAAAAGGGTTATACTGAATGTCTCATTACAGATGATTCTCCATAATCATCAGTGTTGTAATTATCACAAACGGTTTTACAAGTATGGCCATCTATGTTACTAGCGATGGTTAGAACCGTATGTGATATGTCATTATCACAGATAGTTTATAATAAGCACCGTCTGTGAATTATCACATATGATTATTAATAAGAACCGTTATTAATAAGAACCATTTGTGATAATAGCATACATCGCAGGCAGTTTTTAATTATAGCCGTCTGTGATAATTCACATACACTTTCCACTACAAACCGTCTATGATAATTACGTATCACAGACAATTTGTGGTTGGAAGTATTTGTGATATGTATCTCTTAAATGCACCAATGCAGCTTCGGCTCCCCAATGCGTCTCTTCGTCTCGTCCCAGATACGTCTCTTCGTCTTATGCGCCCAATTTATTCCTTATTTTTATAAAAATAATCATCTGCCATCGAAGATGAATCCCCACATCGCTCTACTCTCAAGCAAAAATGAATTATAGCAATTACAAAAATGACTTCCCACCTTTCTTCCCTGATGTCGATATTGATGGCTTACCTAGCCATTTTGTACGAGCACCTTCTTCGGATGTATGCTGGCGAATGTTGCAGAAGGATATTGTGCCAACAGTGTGCTCCCTCTTCCGACGGAGGTAATGCCAGGCCACGTGATGGCCACCTTCCATCGTTTGGACGTCCTCCTCCGCTGTGTCTTTCAAGTGGTCTCCAGCTTCCAGCGAGCTACCCTCTTCATCGATGTTGATACGACAGTGGGTGTCCCGATCTTTCGATGAGAAGGATAACTCGATTTGGTGGAGACGACTTTCACGATTCGGCTACCAATCGTACACGACCAATATGCCCGCAATTGCTGAACCAACTCCGTGATTGTTATCAACCTTGTTAGAAGCACGATCGACCTGACCATGAAGGTCTATTCCTGCATGCAATCAAAGAACAAGTAAGAACAAGATAATAAACAATCTGAAATTGCGAATAGGAAATAGTTTCGTATTGATAAGTGGTGTTTCGAATAACAATATCGTTGTTGTACTCGTCGAACAAGAGAACATTAATGTATAAATTAGCAAAGCTAAACTTCAATCTATCAAAACCAACCAAACCCTAAGGGTGGCGGCCAATATATAAAAGAGGAAGAGAAGAAGGGAGGGGCGGCGATACTGTTCACATGTGAAAGGTACAGACCTAGGGTGGTCGGCCATTCATTACAAAGCCCATGGGCCAACAATAGGTGACGTAACACCATGGCATGTAGACATAGTACGACCCGGCGAAGTAGAAGTAGCTCGGCTCGTAGCAGTAGAAGTAGCTCGGCCAAGGTCCAATTGGAACTTATGAAACTAAAGTAGCCGAAAGTTCAATTGGAGAAGGCGTGGTTGAAGTAGAGGATGCAATGCAGCGGGTCGAAGTAGTGATCGCATCCTTAGTGTTGATGTCCTCATCAGACGTGGTCCTCTAGAACAACGTTGAATGTCTCCAGGAGGATTACCGTCGCTTTGAAGCCAACATCGAGGCGGCGGGCGAGCAGGTCAACCAAGCCGAGACTCCTCAAGAAAGGGAAGAGCCTCGGGACGCATTTCAACTTGGTTATTCAGTCGACGCGTCTTCGGGCGACTACCGAACGATTGTGTCAATGGCTAAACGTGTTTCTGGCTACCTGCGTTGATCCTGAACCCTCCGATACCGACAACGTCGCCTACGAAGTTTTGAAGACAGAGATAGCAGGCTACCTGGACCACTAGAAATAAGTTGATCTTTTTTTCTACTTTTTTAAGAAAATCTTTTGTAAGAAGCGACTAATCACGCTGTTTGGCCATATGTAAAATACAAAAAAAAATTAAAAAAAAATCCAGTTTGGAGTTCAAGTTACTGTCTATGTTGAACATGTTTACTGAATAACGTATTATCTTACTATCTTCTATGTGAAAAAATATGTCATACATATTAACTCGTGAGGCTAGCCGAAAAACAGAATATTTTTTAGCTATAGAAGGAACCATCATAGACAGTTTAGTGGAACAAACTGTTTGTGATATTTATTACAGACGGTTATAAAATACAATAGTCCGTGATACATAATTATCATAGACGATTTTTAATAAGAACCGTCTGTGATACATAATTATCAAATACATTTTTTAATAGGAACTGTCTGTAATAGTTACTAGCAATGGCTAGAACCTTCTGTGGATCATCACAAATGGTTTTTAATCATGACGGTCTGTGATAGTTATGTATCACAGATGGTTCTTCATAAGAACCATATGTGATCTGCACCATTAAATACCCAACCGTCCCAACAGATATGTCTGTAGTGAGATCTGTCTGTGAAGGAGGCGGTCGGCTTTGGGGCATTTGGTGAAAAAATACCGCAGATTTACAAGTGTGCTTGTAGATCTATTTGTTCTTGGTGATCTAACATTAATATTTGCTTCACTGACATGGTTCTTCACTTGGTAGTTTGCTGATCTAAGGTTTAGATCTAGTTTGGTACTTTGCTGCAATTTAAGAATGGGTCTCACTGTCCTTGTCTACTTCAATATATTCTTACTTGATATATATATTGTTTCGTGAATATATCGTAGATAGCTACGTTAGGAGCATTAATCTAATTTAATACTAATTTGTTACGTGCATAGCGTAGATAGACCAAAACTGGATGTATGTTGAGAACTGTGTGAGTAAATAGCACATTGATGGCGTGTCTACTTTTAGAAGAGCTGTCAAGCAGGATATGTTGAAGAAGGAGATTAAATTTATGTACTGTCCATGTATTGATTGCGATAATCTGAAGATGTTTACCAACCCAGTGCATATTGAAGCACACTTGATTCGAAGGAGTTTCAAAGAGGAGTATATATATATTAGACCAGTCACAATGAAGAGTATATTATACCAGAAGGTAGTAACATCGTCGAGGAAGACAATGATATGCCAGATGTGGATTGTGCCTTCGATGAGGATAGGTCGCACGATGACAATCTGAGTCAAATGCTACGCGATACAAAAGGAACTATAGTGATAGAGAGAGTTTGGTAAATTTGAGGGCTTAATGGAGGACTGGGGGAAACCTTTATTCCTGGTCTGCAAGCCGGAATACATAAGGTTGTCATCCATGCTCGAACTACTAAAATTGAAGGCAAGCAATAGTTGGTCCAACAAGGGTTTCACTGTGTTGTTAGGTCTCCTAGTGGACATTCTTCCGAAGGAAAACATGTTGTCTAGAACCACAAACAAAGCTATGAAGGTTTTTTGTCCATTGGGAATGAAAGTAGAAAGAATACATGTATGTCCGAACGATTATATCCTCTACCGTAAAGAGTATGTAGACATGCATGTATGTTCGGTGTGCAAAGCATTCCGATACAAGTGTAAGAATCATTCCAATGACAGCGAGGACATCGAGGTGAAGCAAGGACCTCCTGCTAAGGTGTTGTGATATCTGTCTGTAATTCCCCATTTAAAACGTTTATTTGCGAACCGAAAGGATGCAAGAATGTTGCGTTGGCACTCAGAGGAGTGTAAGAAAGATGGAAAGTTAAGATACCCTGTTGATTCTGCCTAGTGGAGAAACTTCGATAGGAGCTTCAAAGACTTCGGTGCGCAACCGAGGAATATAAGGTTTGGGTTGAGTACAGATAAAATGAATCCTTTCGGTAACATAAGCAGCCGACATAGCACCTGACCCATGAATCTATGTGTGTACAACTATCCTCCTTGGCTGTGTATGAAGCAGAAGTATATTTTGATGTCACTACTTATCCAACAGCCGAAGTAGCTTGGAAACGATATTGATGTGTACCTAGTACCATTGCTAGAAGATCTTGTGACACTGTAGAACAAAGGGATACAGGTATGGGATGCGTACAAATGAGAGAACTTCACTTTATGTGCCATACTGTTCTGCACCATCAATGATTTTTCTGCCCTTGGTAACCTAGTGGGTTTTAGTACAAAAGGAGCCAGAGTTTGTTCACACTGTTTATATGATACCGAGAGTGTGTGGCTGAACAACTCGTGTAAAACTGTGTACATGCGTCACCATAGGTTCCTTCCTAGGTATCAGTCATACCGCAAGATAAAAAAATAATTCAACAGAAATAAGGAGGCCGGTTCAGCTTCTAGGGCTTTTTAAAGGGAAAGAGGTCTATGATACGGTTAAGGATATCGATGTTGTGCTTAGAAAGGGATATAAATTGAGGAACCATCAGAAGAACATCTGGGAAAAACAATCAATTTTTTAGGACTTGACTTATTGGGAGCACTTATAAGTTCGTTACTGCATCGACATCATGCACGTGGAGAATAATATATGTGATAGCTTGATTGGTCTCTTACTGAACATTCGTAGCAAAACAAAGGATGGTGTCAATGCACGGCGTGAATTTGTTGATATGAATATAAGGACCGAGTTAGCACCGGAAGAGACCGATAAAGGCCGAACATACCTTTCCCCAGCTTGCTACACTCTGTCCAAGGTTGAGAAAAAGGAACTATGCCAGAGCTTGCATGGCGTGAAAGTTCTGTCTGGTTACGTCGAATCTTGGAACTGGTATGAACCGCTCGGATGGATTAAGGACTTAATCTTGTCATGACCTCCTGTGTAAAACAAGTACAACCGCAAGTCTGCAAAGTGCAACCTAGCTCAGTAAAGTTATAAAACCCTGAATGTCATCCCACTGGTTGGTTAGCGGGAACGTGCAAGCCTAGAACATGGTCCGGCTTGAAGTGGACACCGGTGTAAGGTGAAGTTGCCAGTCACGCTAGACGTTGTGGGTAATCCAGCTGCGCTAGTTGTTGAGGTGAACATCTCGCACAACTTATGGGCGAGGCCTATACGGGTGAGATGATGAAAGGGGCGTAATAATTTGAAAAGTTACTGTGACGATCGCTCAACTACATGACTACGGAATCATGTGGGGCAACGAGTATGATTATCTCTTATGGGTACAGTGTACAAGTCCTGCAGAGTCTAAACTGTTTAAACAACCGTGCCTACGATCAAAGGCGGACATGGGAACTTAACTTGAGTTAGTTCTATTTCAAAAACCTTTGTGGGTGGAATGAAAACTAGGTAGGCTCATCTAGCCTGAGGTTTGGTTTTTCCTTGGATCGTCGTATCTAGTGTTGTTAATGAGTGGAGGTAGCTCCAATCAAATGAAGTATTTGTAGAGTTTCTGATAAAGGGAATCTCTACTGTTATTTAATATTGGAATTACTCTCTTTAACAAAATGCAATTTGGTTAAAATGCTAAGTCATAGGAATTTGTTATTATGATAATGAAAAATATTACTTTAGCAAATAAAAGAACCCGAGCCACCCTTGGTTAAGCCATGCATGTATATTATTAAATATTGTGTGTTGGCTAGCAAGCATGGAAGTTGTGCTTATTCTCGCTCCCCCAAACCCTCCAGATGATGTAGATCAAGGGGACTACGCGTACTATGAAGACCCAGAAAATGACGGACAAAGAAACGATGAAGAGTAGTCTAGTTTGTAGTCTAGATCTCGCCTTAGTCTAGTGGACTCGTTCGGTACCTACGTACAGCAGATATTATCCAACCCCTTAGGTAATATCCGTCGTACACAGGTTACCCCAGTCGCTTGCCTGTGGAGAGATGAGCTCTACCCCCCTTTTTTGCTTCCTCTGTAGTTATGTTGCTTTCTATGTAATATAATCAATTTGGCATGTTCGGTCTTTTTATAAAACTTTGCCCGACGTGGTTTATGTTACTTTGAAGTTGTAATATATTGAATGGTTTAGTTTACGTCTTGTATGAAATGATTCAGCAATGTACCTGTGGGTGCTATTTATTGATTGAGATAATAGCACATTGATTTCACAGATGATTCGTTGCAAAATCCAGGTCCGACATGATTATCCTTCCCTACTCTCTTAATTAGGTAATTAACACTACCTATTGGGAAAAATTTGCATATTGTGAGCAACTAAGCTGAAGTGCTCCAAGGATCAGCATCAATTAATTGTGCCATGATTAGATGACTGTAACATCCCAAAATTGGTTTGTGTTTCAAATGTAATAAAAATGAGGAGAAATTAAAACTTTTTCTCTGATCTTGATTTTTGTAATCAGTTCCATAATTTTTGTAAAGGAATTATGTGGAATCAAAAATCAAATTGCCATTTGGACACCAACACAAGTCTCCTTCATGAAAATCTTGTGCCCAACCTTTGGAAATAATTTTCATTGAACCTAGGAGTGATGTTTAACACCTCAGAATTATTTCATAATTTTCAGAAATTATTTGATAATTTTTTGAGGCAAGTCAAACATTAGTCAAACTCCTAAATTAGCCTTCTGGAATTTTTAGAGAAAAATGCAGTGCATAAAAGTCTCTGAAAATTTTATATAAGGTTCATCATCCTGTTAGCAATCTCCATTTAAAATTTCATAATTTTTGGGGTTTGTTTGCTACCCCAAATAATTCCTCCAAAAATCAGCTATTCAAATTCAAACCCTAACCGGTTTTCACTGTTCCTCGGGTTCGGATCAGACTCGGGCTCGAGCCACTTGATTTGGTCCAACCAACTAACCGCACCGGCTCGGTCGTTGGGCGCGAGTGTTGTGAGTCGTTGGATCGACATCGAGCGGCTCACGATCGCGTGAGCGTTCGGACCATCCGAACGCCGATCCATTTGAACCGTTGGATTCTAAATCGAGGTTCACGATCGCGTCAACGTTGGACCGTCCGAACGCCTTGCGCAACGCGGACCGTAGGATCCAAATCAACGGTCGAGATTGAGTGGCGTTTGAATCGTTATTATCGACCCGTTCTTTTTGATAGTTCGATTTCAATCCAGCGGTGGCGGCTATCGTCTACCTCGTCGCTCGCGCTCGCCATGGTCAGCGATGAGTGGGTGAAATTTTAGGCGTGGCGCGTCGGGTCACTTCTCCTTTCGACCAGCGGCTCTTCGATTAATGCTTCCGTCCGCCGCCTCCATAGTCGCCGTCGCCCTGTTGTCACTTGCTCCGTCGCCTCGATCGGCCTCAACACGAGCCCCACCATTTTTCTTCCGTTGCTTCTTCCTTGCTCCTTGGCTATAAAACTCCCCGATGGCTTCCTTAGCATCCTTTGAACACTCTTGAGCTCCGGCTGCTTGTTAGTCGTTGCTCGAGCTCCATTCGAAATTTGCTCTCGGTCGCCATTGTTGGAGCTTGGTCCTTCGGTGAAAGTGGTGTTCGCATTCTCTTTCAAAACCCTTGATTCCTCGACTTCTTAGCCTCTCACCGAGTTTTAACCCTCTGTCAATTTTGCTTTTGGCGAGAAGAGAGCGAGATCAATTTGGATTTCCCCAAGTCGGCCGAAGCGCTATTCTTCTTCACCCGAGCCACTCGATTCTCCTCGGTGCCTTCTTTGGGCTCGGTACCCCTTATTAGTCCCTAGTTGTTTGGCACCCGCTCCCTTGGACCTTGGTGAGCTCATTTCGTTTTCGTTTTGGTCATTTTGAGTCTTCTCGGTCATCTCAAACTGCGGCGTTCTAGACCGCCGCACCAAAATTGTTGGTACCTTTGGGTGCGCAAGGTTGTTAGGAACTCATTTTAGGCTTTTGCTCGCACCGCGCGGCAGTCGCCGTGGCGAAGCCAATCTTCCGTCAAATTTTGTCGGACGAAATCAGTTGAAGTTGAACTTGAGTCGTTGCGGACCGTCGATCTTTGGATCTACGGCCCAAGATTGCGCTTAGATTTGAATTAATCACGCCCTAATCGGTGGACCGTTGGATCCAAGATCAGCGGTCCGGATCTGAATGAGCGTTCGGACCGTCCGAAAGGTTCGATCCGCGTGGACCGTTGGATCCAAGATCAACGGCTCCTATGCGTGTGAGCGTTCGGACGCCCAACGTCTGGTTCACGTGAACCGTTGGATCCGATCCAACGGTGGCGTTTAGGAAGTGTGAATCGCAGCGTGTTAGCACCGAACAGCCGTCGGATCTTTGATCGGCGCTCCTCGTTCGACCACGTCGTTTAATTCTGATTTCCGAAAGGATTTATTTGTCAAGCGAAAAATATGATAACTTGTAAAATGCATAACTAATTCATTTCAAATCCTTTTCGGTTGATTCAAATTTTGTTGATTATGTTTTTAACTAGACTTTAATTTAGAAATGTTTTCAAACTCAGTATAGCTCGAGAAAATTTCGCTAATGAATAGTAGCATTTTGATTTATAAAAAGTGAGCAAAATGGTTTTGGCCATATCTTTTGCATTAAGAATCCAAATCAATTGGTTCTTGTTGCATTAGTTCATAAAAATCATGCTCTTTCTACTGTAAAAATTTGAGAGCTTTTTGTTGAAGTTGACTGTTGGATCTTTCGGTTTCTTTTGCCTTATTGGTTCTTTTTGGTTCTTTCGATAGGATCCGAAGAGCGCATTGATACCGAGAGTGATCCCAAGCAACATCTTGACCCACAACAAGCAGGCAAGCAGTTTGATCATGTTAATCCTATTATTTTACAAGTTTAATATTTTGAATTCAAGCTGTATGTATGCATTGCTACTTTGTGTTAAAATATGGTTAGTTGATCCTATAGTTGCATAATCTGTAGGATGTTGGTTATTCTCTACTACTTGAGCCTAGGTTATTTGCTGCGATTAGAGTTCGATGGATGAACTCTTGTCACTTAGTAGAATCCGAATCTTTGTGCTTAGCCATGCCTAGTTCGGTAGCTTTGGGCGATCATCGACTTAGTCGATGGTCTTGATCACACAAAAATTATTATTCTTCCATTATGTCCAGCACTTTGTGCTTTGTTAATTTTGTAAAGTCAAAATTCTGAAAATGGAAAAATTGATTTGGACTTGGGCAAGTGGTTGGATGGTGGGTTATTGGGTTTGTGGTTGTCTTGCCTAAGTCAACAAGGACCGAACATCTTGTGTCACACTCTCCAAGCATTTTTGCGTACTAACCACGCGAGAGGATATGGGACCTCTCTTGACTTAGTACTTTGGCGTGGGTTATCTCAGTCGCAGGAGGGCGTTGTGTGTGTTGTGTGAAAAGGAATTGTGTTCTTGTGTTGGGTGTGCGGTGGTGGAGTTTCGGGATGGACTCTCCACCTCGAGGCGTCCTTGATTGTCAGAGGCTTTACAGTGAGGGGTAGTTGTCAGGTGGGCCACGACCCGACACAACGTATGGGTTTCTATCCATACAGGCGGCTCATGAATAATTCACAATATTGGAAGCGTCTCGTAGGACTTAGCCGTCTTGGCATACCTAAGGAAGTGTGCTTAATAGCTTGGCAAAAGGCGGTCAGCGTGTGGGTAAAATGGTACACCTGCGAGGATAAAACTATTGAATAGCCTCGTCCTAGGTTATGGACACGCTTGGTTAGGTTTTGCAAGAGTTAGACTTCAACCTTTTAAATTAAAATTTGACATGGTTGGCATGAATGGGTAATTCATGCTATTGTTGTGGTGACTAATGGTTTAGTCACTTCGGGATTGTTGTTGTTTCCTATCTCTTGTTAATTTGTTGTCTTTTGCGTTATTTGAACATTAAAAACAGATTTGTTAAATTGCTTTCAATCTATTATATTATTGCAAATGAAAACTTGCTTTATGCTAAAATGAAACCTCTGACCTATTGTTGATTAAGCTTGCATGTAGTATATGTACGAGTTTGTTATTCCACTGTAAGTCTTGAGTACATTCAAAGTACTCACCGGCTTTTGCCATTGCTTTTGTTCTGTTAGGGGAAGAAGGTGAGCCCCAAGGGCCTCACTTTTGTGAGATGTGCTTCGGGTTTGGCGACTAGCTTGGCGGTCGGTCGGTTGCCTTGTGGGTTAAAGGCACCTTGATTGGCTCTTTTGTTGTAGCCATCTTATGGCACTTTTGCTTCATTGTTTAATTATTGTTGTCTCTTTTATTGTTGGCGGTTGGCCTCTCTTTTATAATGACTCGATTTAATATTATTAATACTCTGATTACATTACGTGTTTGGTTCTATGTGGATGAATGGAATTGATACACAAATTTTGTGATGAGGTGTGTATCTTGCACTCTGGGAAGTATACATGTCTCGAGTCTCGGATTATCGCTTTGTGATGCTAGGACCGAATGGATGGTTAAGCATTACAAGCCGGATAAACAGGGGTCTCACAAAGGTTTAGTATCGAGCCATCTTGACCGTAGTAACCCAAGTTGGTCGTCTTTAGGATATTTTGGAAAATCTTATTTTCAAAAGTATCAAATGATTTAATGAAAGCTTAAGGAATTATCAGATTTTATTCCTTACCTATCTTAGCTTTCTCCTCTCATCTTACTCTAATTTGAGTTTTAAGAGTTGTTTTCCTCTCATCTCCTTTTCAAAGATAATGTTATCGATTAAATGGGTTTTGGGAACCAGAGTTTGGCAAATTGAAGTGCTTAGGGTTTTGAAGTTTACGGGTGAAGGTTTGGCTAGAGGCTTGGATGCGGAATCTGGACCACGCTTCAATTTCGGGCAATGACTCAATGGTTTACGATGGGACCGTTGAGCTTGGCAAATTGAAGTGTGCGATTTTGAAGTTTCTAGAATGGAAGACTTGGTGGAAGCTTGGATCGAAATCGCTTCTGACAACCTCAATTTCCGGACAGACAAGCTCGATGGTTTCTAATGGGGTAGAAAATGAGAGTTTAATCAACTAAAACTTGTGGGGTTAAAGAAGGGTAAGATGTGATACTAGTTAGCTATGTATCTAACACTATTTTCGCTGATTTAGCCTTGATCTTAAGTGGTATTAGATCTTACCTTAATCTTACGGTTTTATCTTCTCAATCAATTACTCGTTCATTCAATACGGGCTAGTTGAATTGGGGAGTTGAGCTTTAGTTTTATGATTCCTTCTTGTTTTGGAGTCTTTTCATAAGCCTTTTTAAAGTTTATATATTTCTTTGTTTTGGCTTTCGGTTAGGGTGATATTCCATTCCCTAGTCGCTAGCTTTTCGCTTTCTTCGGCTTTTAATCTTTGAGTCTAGTTTTAACCAAAATTTAGGTAACAGGATGGCCGGCGCACTCGTAGCGGCCAAGGCGATCAGTGGTCGGACGAGGATCTTCCTCCTCCTCCGACCATGGCGAGGTCCTTCTTGGATCGAGCGCAACTGCGGAGGGCAGGAGGGTTCTTACGGGCGTCATCGCGCAACACTTCCGCCCTTCAGGTGCATCGAGGATCCGGGCAAGGGAGTGGTCATCGGCCGCGTGGGGACTAGCGGAGTTTCTTCGCACTCACCCCTCGTTCTCAGTCGAGGACCGGCAGCCTTGACGATTGGCCGTGCGGTTGGCGCAAGCCGCATAAGCCGTTGAGCACGAGAAGGCGCTATTCGCATCGCACCACCGGAGAGGTGCGGCTTTGTCTTGGTGGGAGAGCTTTCGCCATGCGGTAGGACGGTCACACCGTCACTTGGGAGGAGTTCACCGCCTTCCGTCGAGTCACATTCCTCCGGAAGATGAGGTGAAGAAGAAGGAATTCTTATCGCTCGAGCAAGGCGTCATTCGATCCGAGTACTGTGCACGAGTTTAACCATTTGGCTCGTTATGCTCGGAGGAGTGGCCTTGATGAGGCCAAGCAAGAGAAGTTCAAGGATGGTTTGTGCGAGGAGCTGCGGGACAAGCTATCCATCCTTGACTTCCGGTTTGGCCTTGGTGGACAAGGCCATCGTTCTTGAGCAGCGGGGAGAGCACTTGTGGATTCCGCAAGCGCAAGTGGGAGGCCCACAAGTCGGCATGAGCGGCTCTTTCGTTCTCGTGTTGGGCGGTCTCGGGGTCCGTCTTGACCTTGACACCCGGTCGTCGCCGCTTTGCCCCTCGTCGCCAGCGAGCCGGTGCCCCAATCACGTGCACTGCGAAGTCGGCGAGAGGCCTCGCCGCAGTGCGGATGTCACTAACTTACCCCGCGACAAGGGCATTATGCAAATAATTGCCCCAAGAAGGCGGGAGCGACCCCTCGTCCTAATGGAGAAGCGGGGAGGAGGTGGTTCTTCGCGGGACCGGAAGATAGTCCCTACTACCCAAGGCGTGGGCGGTGGTGCGTCAACCTCATCTCGGAGAGGAGGCACGGAGGCGCCCGACGTTGTGTTGGTACGCTACGTTAACTCTTATCCTCGCTCTTTGTTTTGTTTGATTCAGGAGCATCTCATTCTTTGTTTACGAGTCTTTTCTTTGCTATTAGTGAGCTCCTCTTTACTCCATTGTTGATCCC
Organism: Hsuehochloa calcarea; assembly: GCA_036346395.1. Taxonomy (NCBI): domain Eukaryota; kingdom Viridiplantae; phylum Streptophyta; class Magnoliopsida; order Poales; family Poaceae; genus Hsuehochloa; species Hsuehochloa calcarea. Next base: position 62,188,111 of record CM070610.1, on the reverse strand, counting down.
ATTGCTCATTCGCTCTCCGGTTTGGAGTTGAGAGTGAATCGAGTGTAGGATGTTCAATCGAGATCGAGGAGTGAGATTCTTGCGAATCTTATCCTCCTCCATTCAGCAAGTCTAGATGTAATTCTTGGTATGGATTGGTTGTCTCGGCATAAGGGATGATTGATTGCGCCAAGAAGTGTGTCCTTCTATCTAGTCCTTGAGCGGCGGGTTAAGCTTTTGCCGAAGCTGCTAGGCCCGCATCTCTTCGCGCAAGCGAAGCCGCTCTCGATATTGGTGAAGTCCCAACCGTCCGTGACTTCATTGATGTCTTTCTGAAGCTCTTCCGGAATGCCACCGATTCGAGACCTCGAGTTTGTCATTGAGTTGGCTCCGTCACGCCTCGATTTCAAAGAGGCACTATCGGATGCCACCGAGCGAATTGGTGGAGTTGAAGAAGCAACAATGAGCTTCAAGAAAAAGGTTTCATCCGCCTAGCTCATCTCCGTGGGGTTGTCCGCAATCTTCGTAAAGAAGAAGGACAATACTTTACGCATGTGCGTGGATTACCGTCCGCTTAATGAGGTAGCGGTAAAGAACAAATATCCATTGCCCGCATTGATGATCTCTTTGATCAATTAAGCTGGAGCTCGAGTATTCTCCAAGATTGATTTGAGAATGGGATATCATCAAGTTCGGATACGACGAGGATATTCAAAGGCGGCTTTCTCTACTCGTTACGGCTTGTATGAGTATACCGTCATGTCATTTGGTTAACCAATGCTCCGCCTTGTTCATGAACCTCATGAATTCGGTATTCATGGAGTATTTGGATAAGTTTGTCGTGGTCTTCATCGATGATATTCTCATCTATTCCAAGGGCGATGAGGAACACGATGAGCATCTGAGGCTTGTATTAGGCAAGCCGTGAGCATCATTGTATGCAAAGTTCGACAAGTGCGCGTTACGGTTGAAGGAAGTGGCCTTCTTGGGTCATATTCTTTCGGCGGAGGCGTAGCCGTTGACCCTGCAAGGTCGGTGATGTTCTTTCATGGGTTGACCTACTTGATGGCGAAGTGCGGAGTTTTCGGTTTAGCGGGATATTATCGCCGTTTATCGAGAATTTCTCCAAGATCGCGGCCGATGACGGAGTTGCTCAAGAAGGATAAGAAGTTCTTGTGGTCCGATGCTTGTGAGGAAAGTTTCCAAGTACTTAAGAAGCGTTTGACCACCGCTCCGTCCTCGTTCTTCCGATATCCATCGAGGCTTCGATATCTTTTGCGATGCTTCGGCGAGGACTCGGTTGTGTCCTTATGCAAGAAGGCAAGGTAGTGGCCTATGCATCAAGGCAATTAAGGACTCATGAACTCAACTATCCTACCCATGACTTGGAATTGGGCTGTGATTCATGCACTTAAGATTTGGCGACATTACCTAATCGGAATCGTTGTGAAGTGTATTCGGATCACAAAAGCCTAAAGTATTTGTTCACCCAACCGGATCTGAACCTCGGGCAAAAGAGATGGTTGGAGTTGATCAGGACTATGACATGGGAATTCACTACCATCGGGCAAGGCTAATGTCGTTGCCGATCGCTCGATCATAAGCGCATTGCAATGCCTTGTTGCTCGAGGATGTCAACCCACCCTACGGAGGAATTTGGGCGTCTCAACTTAGGTTTGGTTGGCGTGGTTCCTCATTGCCTTGGTTGTGCAACCAACCTTGGTAGATCGGATTAAGGTCGCTCGGCAATCGGATCTTTGGAATAAGCGCATCAAGGAAAATGTCAAGAACGGAACAACCAAGTGCTTCTCGAGGATGAGCATGGTGTTGTAAGGTTCGAACAGCCTTAATGGTTCCAAAGGACATGGGCTGCGGGATTTGATTCTCCGCGAGGCCCATGATTCGCCTTTGTCTATTCATCCGGGGCCACAAAGATGTATCAAGATCTCCGTCGAGATTTTGGTGGACCCGAATGAAGAGGGAAGTGCGGTTCGTTCGTTAGAGTCGCGGCGTGTCGTCGTGTCAAGGCCGAACATCGGCGTCAAAGCGGGCTTGACCTTTGCCTATTCACGAATGGAAGTGGGATTCGATCGGGATGGATTTTATCACCGGTGCCCGAACATCCAAGGGCAAGGATTCCATCCGGTTGTCATCGATCGATTGACGAAGGTAGCCCATTTTACGCGATTCGGACAAACCTTAGTGTGAGTCTACTCGCGGACCTCTATATTTCCGTATAAATGCCTTGCATGGTGTACAAAGACGATCGTTTGGATCATGATGCGCTTTTCACCGCGGAGTTTGGAAGTGTTTGCAAGAGGCTATGGGAACCGTCTCACATTTAGCACCGCATATCACCCCTAAAGCGATGGTCGGACCGAAAGGGTCAACCAAGTGTTGGAAGACATGCTTCGTGCTTGCGTCCTCTCCTATGGAAAGAATTGGGAGAAATGCTTGCCATTTGCCGAAGTTTTCCTACAACAAGATTTGGGCCGTCTCGGCATGTCACCTTCGAGGCCTTATACGGGAGAAAGTGCGAACCCGTTAAACCTGGTCGGAGGCGGGTGAAAGACTTTTCTTTGGCGGACTCGATCAATGAGGCCGAGAGTCAAGTCCGACTTATTCGTGATCGTTTGCGCCGCACTCAATCCGAGCAAAAGAGCTATGCGGATCGCCGTCGTCGCGAGTTGAGCTTTGAGCCCAATGAATTTGTTTATCTCAAAGTCTCTCCTTTGAAGGGCCATCGCGATTCGGCGTCAAGGGCAAGTTAGCTCCTCGATATGTCGGTCCTTACCGTGTTATCGAGAAGAAAGAGCTGTTGCCTATAAGTTGGAATTGCCATTGCACTTGAAGGGGTACATGATGTTTTCCATGTGTCCCAACTAAAGAAGTGTCTCCGTGTTCCAAGCGAGGAAGCTCAGTTGGAAACTCTTGATGTTCGGAAGATTTGACCTACAAGGAGCACCTGTTCGCATCCTTGAAGAGGTGAGCGAAGAACAAGGAATAAAGCCATCAAATTCCTTAAAGTTCGTTGGTCGAACCACTCGAGGATGAGGCTACTTGGGAAAGGGAAGATCGTCTCCGTCGAACTATCCATCTTTCTTTCTGAGTGAGCCAAATCTCGGGACGAGATTTTTGTAAGGGGGAGGTTTTGTAACATCCCAAAATTGGTTTGTGTTTCAAATGTAATAAAAATGAGGAGAAATTAAAACTTTTTCTGATCTTGATTTTTATGTCAGTTCCATAATTTTTGTAAAGGAATTATGTGGAATCAAAAATCAAATTGCCATTTGGACACCAACACAAGTCTCCTTCATGAAAATCTTGTGCCCAACCTTTGAAATAATTTTCATTGAACCTAGGAGTGATGTTTAACACCTCAGAATTATTTCATAATTTTCAGAAATTATTTGATAATTTTTGAGGCAAGTCAAACATTAGTCAAACTCTAAATTAGCCTTCTGGAATTTTTAGAGAAAAATGCAGTGCATAAAAGTCTCTGAAAATTTTATATAAGGTTCATCATCCTGTTAGCAATCTCCATTTAAAATTTCATAATTTTTGGGGTTTGTTTGCTACCCCAAATAATTCCTCCAAAAATCAGCTATTCAAATTCAAACCCTAACAGGTTTTCACTGTTCCTCGGGTTCGGATCGGACTCGGGCTCGAGCCACTTGATTTGGTCCAACCAACTAAGCGCACTGGCTCGGACGTTCGGGCGCGAGTGTTGTGAGTCGTTGGATCGACATCGAGCGGCTCACGATCGCGTGAGCGTTCGGACCATCGACGCAGCCGATCCATTTGAACCGTTGGATTCTAAATCGAGGGTTCACGATCGCGTCAACGTTCGGACCGTCCGAGCGCTTTGCGCAACGCGGACCGTAGGATCCAAATCAACGGTCGAGATTGAGTGGCGTTTGAATCGTTATTATCGACCGTTCTTTTTGATTGTTCGATTTCAATCCAGCGGTGGCGGCTATCGTCTACCTCCGTCGCTCGCGCTTCGCCATGGTCAACGATAGTGGGTGAAATTTTAGGCGTGGCGTCGGGTCACTTCTCTTTCGACCAGCGGCTCTTCGCATTAATGCTTCCGTCCGCCGCCTCCATAGTCGCCGTCGCCCTGTTGTCACTTGCTCCGTCGCCTCGATCGGCCTCAACACGAGCCCCACCATTTTTCTTCCGTTGCTTCTTCCTTGCTCCTTGGCTATAAAACTCCCCGGTGGCTTCCTTAGCATCCTTTGAACACTCTTGAGCTCGGCTGCTGTTAGTGCGTTGCTCGAGCTCCATTCGAAATTTGCTCTCGGTCGCCATTGTTGGAGCTTGGGTCCTTGGTGAAAGTGGTGTTCGGGCATTCTCTTTCAAAACCCTTGATTCCTCGACTTCTTAGCCTCTCACGAGTTTTAACCCTCTGTCAATTTTGCTTTTGGCGAAGAGAGCGGATCAATTTGGATTTCCCAAGTCGCCGAAAGCGCTATTCTTCTTCACCCGAGCCACTTCGATTCTCCTCGGTGCCTTCTTTGGGCTCGGTACCCCCTTATTAGTCCCTAGTTGTTTGGCACCGCTCCTTGGACCGCGGTGAGCTCATTTGCGTTTTCGTTTCGGTCATTTTGAGTCTTCTCGGTCATCTCGGCTTGCTGGCGTTCTAAACCGCCATGACCAAAATTGTTGGTACCTTTGGGTGCGCAAGGTTGTTAGGAACTCATTTTAGGCTTTTGCTCGCTTGTGCCGGCCGAGTCGCCGCGGCGAGCCAATCTTCCGTCAAATTTTGTCGGACGAAATCTGGTTGAAGTTGAACTTGAGTCGTTGCGGACCGTCGATCTTTGGATCTACGGCCCAAGATTGCGCTTAGATTTGAATTAATCACGCCTAATCGGTGGACCGTTGGATCCCAGATCAGCGGTCGGATCTGAATGAACGTTGGACCGTCCGAAAGGTTCGATCCGCGTGGACCGTTGGATCCAAGATCAGCGGCTCCTATGCGTGTGAGCGTTCGGACCGCCCGAACGTCTGGTCACGTGAACCGTTGGATCCGGATCCAACGGTGGCGTTTAGGAAGTGTGAATCCCGCGGCGTTAGCGCTAGAGCAGCGGGCGTCGGATCTTTGATCGGCGCCTCGCTCGCCACGTCGTTTTAATTCGATTTCCGAAAGGATTTATTTGTCAATGAAAAATATGATAACTTGTAAAATGCATAACTAATTCATTTCAAATCCTTTTCGGTTGATTCAAATTTTGTTGATTATGTTTTTAACTAGACTTTAATTTAGAAATGTTTTCAAACTCAGTATAGCTCCGAAAATTTCGCTAATGAATAGTAGCATTTTGATTTATAAAAGTGAGCAAAATGGTTTTGGCCATATCTTTTGCATTAAGAATCCAAATCAATTGGTTCTTGTTGCATTAGTTCATAAAAATCATGCTCTTTCTACTGTAAAAATTTGAGAGCTTTTGTTGAAGTTGACTGTTGGATCTTTTCGGTTTCTTTTGCCTTATTGGTTCTTTTTGGTTCTTTCGATAGGATCAGAAGAGCGCATTGATCGAGAGTGATCCCAACAACATCTTGACCCACAACAAGCGGGCAAGCGGTTTGATCATGTTAATCCTATTATTTTACAAGTTTAATATTTTGAATTCAAGCGTATGTATGCATTGCTACTTTGTGTTAAAATATGGTTAGTTGATCCTATAGTTGCATAATCTGTAGGATGTTGGTTATTCTCTACTACTTGAGCCTAGGTTATTTCTTTGCGATTAGAGTTCGATGGATGAACTCTTGTCACTTAGTAGAATCTGAATCTTTGTGCTTAGCCATGCCTAGTTCGGTAGCTTTGGGCGATCATCGACTTAGTCGATGGTCTTGATCACACAAAAATTATTATTCTTCCATTATGTCCAGCACTTTGTGCTTTGTTAATTTTGTAAAGTCAAAATTCGAAAATGGAAAAATTGATTTGGACTTGGGCAAGTGGTTGGATGGTGGGTTATTGGGTTTGTGGTTGTCTTGCCTAAGTCAACAAGGACCGAACATCTTGTGTCACACTCTCCAAGCATTTTTGCGTACTAACCACGCGAGAGGATATGGGACCTCTCTTGACTTAGTACTTTGGCGTGGGTTATCTCCGAGTCGCAGGAGGAGCGTTGTGTGTGTTGTGTGAAAAAGGAATTGTGTTCTTGTGTTGGGTGTGCGGTGGTGGAGTTTAGGGATGGACTCTCCACCTCGAGGCGTCATGATTGTCAGAGGCTTTACCCGTGAGGGGTAGTTGTCGAGGTGGGCCACGACCCCGACACAACGTATGGGTTTCTATCCATACAGGCGGCTCATGAATAATTCACAATATTGGAAGCGTCTCGTAGGACTTAGCCGTCTTAGTGGGTAAAATGGTACACCTAGGATAAAACTATTGAATAGCCTCGTCCTAGGTTATGGACACGCTTGGTTAGGTTTTGCAAGAGTTAGACTTCAACCTTTTAAATTAAAATTTGACATGGTTGGCATGAATGGGTAATTCATGCTATTGTTGTGGTGACTAATGGTTTAGTCACTTCGGGATTTGTTGTTTCCTATCTCTTTGTTAATTTGTTGTCTTTTGCGCTTATTTGAACACTAAAAACAGATTTGTTAAATTGCTTTCAATCTATTATATTATTGCAAATGAAAACTTGCTTTATGCTAAAATGAAACCTCTGACCTCTTGTTGATTAAGCTTGCATGTAGTATATGTACAGTTTGTTATTCCACTGTAAGTCTTATGAGTACATTCAAAGTACTCACCGGCTTTTCTGCCGCTGCTTTTGTTCTTGAGGGAAGAAGGTGAGCCCCAAGGGCCTCACTTTTGTGAGATGTGCTTCGGTTTGGCGACTAGCTTGGCGGTCGGTCGGTTGCCTTGTGGGTTAAAGGCACACCGATTGGCTCTTTTGTTGTAGCCATCTTATGGCACTTTTGCCATTGTTTAATTATTGTTGTCTCTTTTATTGTTCGGTTGGCCTCTCTTTGTAATGACTCGATTTAATATTATTAATACTCCTGTTCTGTTCTGTGTTTCGGTTCTATGTGGATGAATGGAATTGATACACAAATTTTGTGATGAGGTGTGTATACTGCACTCTGGGAAGTATACATGTCTCGAGTCTCGGATTATCTGCTTTGTGATGCTAGGACCGAATGGATGGTTAAGCATTACAAGCCGGATAAACCGGGGTCTCACAATGACGCCCATGCATGTCTGTCAAGCCACCTTTCCTGTAAGAGATGAAGACAACTGCTTGAGCAATCTGAAGAAATTAAAGAGAAAATAGTATAGAATGCATACACACCAATCAATCGATGACTGATAAGTGTACATGACATTCTACCTGACAATTGATTGTGGCAAGTTTTGATTCCATTTTTCAATAGTGCAATTATTTGGACCCTATTCTCGCAAGAAAATAGTGATCAGCCTCTGACATGCCGTTGTTGTTGTAGAAGGACTCAACTGCGCACTTGGAACGAAGTTCTCGCAAGAAAGTTGCACAGATCACATGTCGGACCGAATTTCTCAAATGCAAATTCTCTGTGAAAAATATTGTGTTATTCTCTAGGTCAGTACACTCACAGGCATATATATTGCTGAATTATTTCATACATGACGTAAAACCATACCATTCATTAATTTAACACATCAGAGTTTACATAGACCACATCGGGTCAAGGTTTACAATAAAGGCCGGACATGCCAAACTGATTACATTACAAAAGTAGCGGAAGCGATAACGAAAACAAAAGGGGTAGAGCACATCTCTCCACAGGCAAGCGACTGGAAAACCCGTGTGTGTTTGATATTACTCGAAAACTTAGATAATATAAGATGCACGCAAGCACCGACGAAGTCAGCTGAACTGAGGCGAGATCTAGACTAAAAGAACTAAACTACTCCTCATCAACTCCTGGGCCTCCAACTTCTGGATCCTCGTAATAGTCGTAATCTCTAGGATTTTCTGCTTCTGAGGGTTTTGGGGGAAAGTGCGAGAATAAACACAACTTTCGTGCTCGCGAGCTAACACACAAGATGTAATAATAATACATACAAGGCTTAACAAGGATGGCTCAGGTTCTTTTATTTGCCAAAATAATATTTTTAAATATCATAATTACAGATTCGTATCACTTAGCATTTTAACCGAATTGCATTTTATTAAAGAGAGTAATTGTGTAATATTTATATCAGCGGATATTCCCTCCGTCGAAAACTCTACCTTATGCTTCTTTTGATTGGGGCTATCCCCACTTATTAACACCACTAAGTCCGACGACCTAGGAAAAATCCAATTTCAGGGCTACGTGAGCCCGATCTGATTTTCATACCACCCACAAAAGTTTTTGAAATAGAACTAACTCTAGTTAAATTCTCATGTCCGCCTTTGACCGTAGGCACGACTGTTTAAACAGTTTAACTCTGGGGAGGTTGTACACTGTACCCACAAGAGATAATCATACTCGTTACCCCCACATGATTCTGTAGTCATGTAGTTGAGCGTTGTCACAGTAACCTTTCAAAAAAATCTCGCCTCTTCCATCATCTCACACATATGGGCTGCCCCCATTTGTGGTGAGTCCCATAAGTTGTGCGGAATGTTTACCACCACGACTAGCATAGCTGACAACTTCACCCTTCTTTGGTGTCTCATTCAAGCTGGATCGTATCCACTACTTGCACCACCTTGCTCGGGCACCAATGAGATGATTTTCAGGGTTCAATAAATTTACTAAGCCAAGTTGCACTTTATAGACTTGTGGTTGTACTTGTTTTACACGGGAGGTCATGACAAGATTAGGTCCTTACGGTTATCTAGGCAGTTCATTCCATATATTATCCACAAACCAACATTCCTCGGGTTACATTAGCACCCACCATCATATCATTCATCATACCATCCGCCTAGATAGTAACAGCAAGTTATTAGGGTTTTTGAGGAGCAAAAAAATATTAACTCAACCATATCAGTTATTTACCCACAATGACTCCTCAAAACCACTTTCATATTTAAAATATGATGATTATGATATTTAATGTCCCGATACTTAAGCAAGACTAGTATGTCGCTTAAGTACAACATATAACCAATAATTACCACATAGTTACTAGGGTGACATGGAATAATGGATTCAATTGTCAAAGGATGGTATTTTAATTAATTAATCATCAAATGTGTATTTAACTATCTTAAGCTTTAACATACATTTGATTAAAGAATTAAAGTATGCAATTTTGGTAATTTAAATGAATATAATTTATATAAAATGTAGGCTCAAAATGATCAAAGTGTCGACTCGTCTGGGTTCAAGGAAAGAGAGTCTTGACAGTCTTATGCTTGATCAAGTTGGAGATCTTTTGTTTCTTCGAACCCTATTCAGACGAACGCACCGAAAAAGGAACAACAAGCAAAGAGAGCAAATAAATACACAAGAAATACTAAATGAACTCTAAATTAGGAGATTCCGAAGTTGAACTTTTGAATTAAAAAGGAAAAAGACAAAGGAGGGAGGGAGTAGGTGGCTAGTTGGTGGGGGCCCGCAACCAAAGGAGATGCGCATGGAAACAAGCGCAATTACTACTGCTGCCACGCACAAAAATCCCAATTTAAAACCTGCCATTAACTGTGTTTGGTCCTACCAGTCAGTGAATGAAAAGAGGCACTTAAGACATCAATTAAATGAGCAAAAGATTGCTTGGTCCTAATGACCAAGATTCTGGGAATTAAAGCACCGCTACAGGGCATGTCTCCTTAGGATAGAACAGAGGAGGGCTGGGTGCACGGGCACATCGCCAGCACCAGCGAACGGAGGCGAGCGGCGGTCGACGAAATGGCAGAATGGGACCCCATGAAAATGGGGACCCCACTGGAGGTGGCGGCGGCGCCGGAGAGGGACGGGTGCGGCGATGGCAAGACCAAAGGCGGCGGTGAGGTGCACGGGCGTGGAGGCGCGCGGCAGTTCCGGCGGCGCGGTGGCGCAGAGGTGAAGGGGGTGTGCGCATAGGTGGCGCCTGGAGGTAGGGAAGCCAGAGCAGGGTCGGGCAGCTTGGGGGCGACCGTGGTGGTGGAGCGGCGGCGCCATGGGTGTGCGGGTGGCATAACAACACGGCGGCGCATCGGCGATGGCAGTGCGTGCACGGGCTGCTCGTGGCCACGAGGGAGGCGCAGAGTCTGGCGGGGGTGCTTGAGGTGGTCTGAGATGGCGGGGCGACGACCGAGGAAGGAGAAGAAGGGGCCACGACAGCAGCGCGTCTCGGCGGCGGGGAAGGTGGGGGAATGATTGAGGGCCACAGGGGGTGCGATGTGACGCAGTCGCCCAGGGGAGAAGCGCACCGGAGGGGCAGTTTGGCGGTGAGGCGCACCAGCGGTCGAGAGCAGCGCGAGTAGCAGCTATCTCGTCGGTTGTTGCTCAGGGAGGGGAGAACTAGGTGAGGGAAAGGGGAAAGGGAGGCACGAGGCCTCTTTATAGCCGGAGGGGGAGGGCAAGGAAATGTTGAGGCTCGCACGGTCCCAAGGCAGCCGGCATGGGCGGGCGAGGCGTTGTTGTCACGGCGGCGACCTTGGAGTCCCAGGGCAGGTGAGCGCAGAGGGAGCGGGTGTTGGCGACAGGACAAGGCGGGACAGATGTGGGCGCAGGCATGGTGACGCGGGCGCGTGTGCGCCACGCAGCACGCGGACAGAGGGCGGACTGGGCGCTGGATGACAGTGCTGACGTGGCAGGGTGCGCTGGTGATGGGACCCGGAGAGGAGGGGGGTACAAGAGTCAAGGGTGGCAGGGGAGTAGGTGTGGAGCACGGGGGTGGCAGGGAGCCAGGGGAGCGTCATGCGCGGCGCAGGCGTAGCAAGAGGCAACAGGGGGTCAGAGGAGCGGCGACGAGACTGAGCAGGTTCTTGTGAGGCGGCCGAGAGGAGCGGCTTGTCGACGGAGCAAGACGGCAGGCGGCGGGCGTGGCAACGATTTCAGGCCAGGCGGTGGCGGAGGATACGCGGCATGGTGGGAGCACGAGCGTGCTCTACGCAGCGCGTAGAGAGCTTGACCGAGTGGCGCACGGGTGCTGGCCAAGGGAGAAGAAGGGCAGGGGAAGGCTCAGGCATGGAGGAAGCCAAGGGCAGCTGGGCCGGGCCAAAAGGGGGAAAAAAGGAGATGGGCCGGGGCAGATGGGCCAAGGGGGAAAGGAAGTGTGCTAAGCCCGGGAGGGAAAGTGGGCCAAGCCCAGAAGGGGAAAAAGAAATTCAAAACTGAAGTTCAAATTTGAAATTTGAATTCAAAGTTTGAACGGAGAAGCAAATTTGAGAAGAGGCTCAAATTTGAAAAGAGAATTCAAATGGAAGTTTGACTCTGAAATTTTGAAATGAGGTTGAAAGCTGAGAATTTTGAACATACCCACTAATTTGAATTAGTTTTGAACTCTAAAATAGAAAAAAAAAGGATTACTATTTATTGACCGAAAATGGACTGTTACATCACAGTCGTATACTGTACTATTGGGTTGGTCCAGGTTATCATGCTTTAGAGTGCTTTAGGATGCAGGACCATAAGAGAGAGACGAGCAAGGTTAGCAGGACAAATAAATCAAGGATCGATGAATAATACAGGGGACGTCAGTGTAGCGCATAACCGCTAGATGGCTCTCAACGGACATTTTCCGGTTTCATCATGGACGGGGAGGCTTTCTTCCAAACTTTAGAACTTTTAATTGAAAAACTGGACATTTAACTTTCAAATTGAATTTTAGGAGATCCACCTTGGTTATGTTTGGAGCTTTCCACGGGGTGAGGGGCGAGCTATCCAGGGCAACGGCTCTAACGAGATAAGATGGCAACGTTCCGTCAGTGAAAAAAAATTTAAAAAAAATTGGCCGAAATTTTCAAATTAAAATTTGAAAATTTCAGAATTTACATTTACAAAAATAATCAAATTCGAGCAGAATTTAAACAAATTTAATAATTATTATTTTGAAAAAAATTCATCTAGCCTGATTTTTTTTTATCAATTTGTATTCCTACCAGCCCCACCGATATGGCCTAAATTTTTGATTTTCAGCCGAAATTGTGAACACCAGCGGGAGAGGACAAGGAGGTAGTAGAGTCAGGTGGAGGGATAAAAAAAATCGGCCGACTATAGGCTAAAACGGTAGGATTACAAACTGGTCCTGAAAAAATCGATTTTGTTGAATTTGTCCAAATTTTTTTGAATTTTGTTCAAATTTGTTATTTTTAAATTTGAAAATCCAAAATTTCAAAAAAAAAGAAGAAAATTTCAGCCTTTTTTTTCAGCCTTACCAGCCTTATCGGGCACCCCGGTAAAAAAACCCAAAAACCCTGTCAGAAGACACGACTCGCCGGTGATGACAAGGGCGAAGGTAGTGATGTGTTGGTTAGAGTTTGGGGCTAAAGTGGTGGGGCAAGTAGGAAGAGAACGTGACTCTGCCTCAACTCCAATTAGATCTTCCAAACCGCGCGCGGGCATATGTGGGTTTGTCGTATCAAGATCCAACGGATGGGAGATCAGGTGTCGAGGCAAAGGGTAAAACTATGGGCGTCCGCACAATAGATTTCTCTATTCATGTCCATCTGGCGTCATCATAAGAAGTGCCAGTCTAGATAACTTGCATGCATGGGCAGCTTAGAAGTATTTTACTAGATCCATAGTTCAAATCAAAACATAAAAGTACCACACATACACAACCACATAGAACAAATTAAGGTGCAGTTCTTACACGCAGCAAAACCTAATTAAGCAAGGGCCACGCGAGCAACTGATCAGGTAGGCATGCATGCATGCGGATGAATGTAGCACTGCACACGCCTTTTATTAGTTTCAACCTTCGACTGATCCAGCATGAAGTTGTTCAAAGAACCCACCCCAGCATGAAGTTGTTCTCCCCTCCAGCTGGGGCGCTTCTTGGAATGTTGGCTGCCTCAGGAGGCACAAATTGGTGAGGATACCTAGTAGCAACAGAATCAACAATTTTTATGTTAGTACTGCGCAAGTTCAGATGTCATGTGCCATGGCTCATCAGTCACGAGCAGTTACATCTATGCTTCTTGGCTTCGTGATTAGCAAGAAATCGTACCCAATTTGCAGAGTGGGTTCACAGTCCAGAACAGCGGAGTGAGGAGGCTGCTGCACATGGTATGCGGCGCCTTCATCCAGGACGGTGCCGGGAGCCCAGGAGGCCTGTTGCATGGCTCTATAGTTGCTGCTACCTTCAGCCTCGAGCTGTAGCATATCGGGCAGAACGAAGAAACAATTGATGTCCATGGTTAAAAAAACAAGAATTATATGCGTGTAAGTACGTAATAGGCATAATAGATCTGGGAGTGAATAAATTAGGACCTTGTGCTTGAGTTGCCTGTTAATTTCTCCCAACTGACGCTCCTGCAGTACAGTAGAAATAGATGAAATAAATATTAGAAAGATCAGCTAGCTCTCTCGTTCGAGGAACGTAGAAGCTACCCATGTCTAGTTATGCAGCCAAAGTCTATGATCCACCCTAATGTGCTTGCGTTATCTCCTAGCTGGCTACCAAACCTACGGCAAGTCATACTCGTACGTAGTAGAAGCAGTAGATTATTATTATTGCATTTCTTGAGCCACTCGCACACGCCCATGCTGCTACAGTGCTACTATATAGTACTACATGATAATAGATCGTGAACAAGTCTCGCACAAAATACCTTCTTGCGAAGTTCCTCCACTTGCTCCATCATAAGTTGTGTCTGCGAAAAATTGAGTGGATATTTTGATTTCGTAGATGCATGAACAAATAGCCAAGTATATCCATATTTCCCATCGTTCAGTAAACTAAAGCAACAAAGGTGTCTTTAATTTGTGAACTTTTATGTGCTTTATTTCTCAAGACTTTCTTTGATATTTTTTTATATTAGAGAGCCTAAAGGTCATATATGTATATATGTAGCTACACCCGCAGTACTCAGAATCTAGAAACCAGCAAGTTACATCTGATCTGTGTACCGATTTGACTTATTATTTCATCTACTTTGTCATTGTTCTGTTACCATACATGCATGTCTTTTTCAATGAAGCTGATGCATGTGGTTTTGAAGTACTGTTACTTCCGTTTGGAAAAAATCATAGAACAATTCATCCATGAACATATAGTTTAAACCAAAACTGTGTTAGATATGTCTGCAGATGATACCCCCGGCCTGACACAGTACATCAGGTTAAATGTCAGGCGTAAATTATATTGTTGTATAGTATTCTATGCGAAATCTAAGGTTGTTTAGAGCAGGGAATTAAACCAAATAAAGTTTACTTGAAAAAATGCGTCTACACTTCTTTATAAAGGTATTGAGATTTTAAAGCAAAATAAGAGTTGATTGGCTCTCTACGGAACCATTACAAAACACAAGTGTTTAAGAACAATGGGTGTGTGCAGTTTTCTTCTGAAGAATGTAGAAGCAGCATTTCTCTGTTATTATTTTTTCAATCGATCAACACAGGCAAATAAATTAGGTGTTCTCTTCAGATAAACTGATAATAAGACCACTACTGTTAACATACTATATTCCACCACCCTACACCTCTTGTGAGTCTGTAAATCCTACAGAGGCTATAATGTTTTTCATTGCAGTTATTATAGTTCCAAACCAATGGATAAAAAAAACACCATGGACAGAAAAGGGAGGATTAATTAGGTCCCAAAATAAAAGAGAGAGAATTGAACAGATGTGAACCTTTCGCTGTCTTGCCTGTGACAGAGCACATTCTAGCTGTTTCTCCAGCTGCTGTAATTCTTTCACGCTGAGCGGTCCAAGATCCTCCCCAAGCAAATGCCTTTTCAATTTATGCATCACACAGTGAGAATATAATGTAAATATCGCAGTCACTTTACTTGCCCATTTTGCAAATAGATTCTTGAAATAAGTGTATTTGCAAATGAGGAGTGAAAGTCGAATTATGTTTCTTGGATACATTGCGAGAGTTATATGAAACGTGTAGAAGTGAAATAAAACCTCTGAGTGCGCTGCAAAGATTCGAGTTTTACCCTCAGCTTCGACATTTCCTGGTACCAGCTCTTCACAGAAGAAATAACAGGCCAATTAGTTTAAGAACCAAAACAATTACCAGCTCTTAGCTACAAGTTTTAGTGCATCACAAGACAATTTTTTTAGAGGCTGGGGAGTTTGCTTATGACTAGCTGCAAGGCAGCCTACAGCATGTATGTATATATATGTAGGTAGTCATTACAACCAAAATTTAATAATTAATGCTCTAGGTTGCTGAAATGATTTATGAGCTTGATAATCCAAATGATATATAAATTATATGTCAGCCGTATGTACGAGTTGAGACCTCGCCGTCTAAGACAAAGCATGAAATATGAACGTTAGATTGGAAAAGTTGTAATTACCCAAGTATGGTGATTGTGTACAAGAACTTAAATTTAATTGCACTATATTTTAAAATATGAACAAGCACTGACATGACATCTTGTTTTTGGTGTATTCTTATTTCTTGGGTATATACACTGGTACTGGTATTGTATGTTTAAATTTGAATATTGATACGGTGAACTACAGAGTGAATAGTATTTCACGATATTAGTCCTCACGCATACCTAGGAGACACAAAATTTAAATAATATTTAGTGGAATTGGATCATACATACTCCTATTAGATAGACATAGTACTACTTTATCCATTAGGGACAAGTATGATTCAATTCCGTTAAATATTACTTAAATGACGTGACTCCTTGGTATGCACCTCGGACTAATATTTTGAAACAAAGGGAGTATATGACTATGACAAACAATTTGTACAAGTTCGTTATACTTTGAAAACTCAATAAAAAGCTTATATTTCCACATAAAATATGGTTATCATGTTGCTCTCGAGATTAAAGGCCATAACTCACCATTAAGTTTTTTCCTGGCTTGAGTAGTCCTCATAATAGGAAAATTATGTTTCTCACTTTATTTTAGTTAACACCCATACTGGCACGTGTGGTGGAAGGAACATAATTTTATGCCAACATGTGATATTTGTTGAGGTGCATACAAAAATTAAGGATTTATGACCAATACAGGAATAGTTAACTTCATGAACACTAGAGATGTAAGGTCCACCACCCTTCAGCCATCTTAAGTTTTTTTTTCTCCCTTATAATATTGAATGTCCACATAATAAGAAAATTTTCTTTTTCTTTGATTTCATAGAGCATCTAGCATCGGTGTTAGCCTGGATGATTGATACCATATAGAAAGACCAAAATTTGATACTTCAGTATCATAGTATTTAAAAGTGTTGATAAGTATTGATTAAGGATAAATGGGAAAAAATATACATTTACTTTTTTGAGGAAAAACAATAGCAGAAATATTCTGAAAGCATGAGGTACAGCGACCAATTGATATATATACATACCTGAGTTTCAGACAGTGCATTGTTGTCTTGAGCATTGTAGCAGCAGTGTTGATATCTTTCTAATGTCTTAGTTACGCTGCACAGGAAAGATATATGTAAATATCTCACTATACGGAATTTCAAACATGTCCAGAATTTGGTAAGTGGTGTAAAAGAGCCCTCTTGATTTACATAGCTAATTAGCTAAATTAGTATTTTTTTTTCGTATCAACAAACTGATAACATATGTTTGGGGAGGCATGTGCAGACAGTTTTCTATCACAAAGTGGCTTTAATTGGTAGTAAGTTGCTAACAGTGCTAAAATGTGAGTAAATATAATAGCAAGAGTATATATGCTCGTTATTTTATGGTATTTGGCAGTCACAATTAATGATAAATTAAACTGTCATGCGCATACATAAAGAAATTGAAATTGTGCGCTGGTTTAGCTATCCTCTCTCTATAAAGTTGAAAAAGGGAGAAATTGCAAATGCTTCAGGGAACAAGTGATTTACTTCAAACAAACACTAATAGGGCTCAAATATATTTATCTAGTTTTTCCACCCTAACCTGCTACTTTTGTCCTTGGTTCCTTTCAAAATTTAATGATGTTATTAAAGGATACATAATATATCTAATGAGCTTGGTGGCCACGTACATATACCGATATACGTTTTCAATTTAATCTCTTTTGATCTTCACACCCCAACACTATGCACCCTACTAATTGCATTTCCCAACATTACATCATCACCCACCTCCCTCGATCCATCATCCAACACACACGCACCTCTTCCTTCTCCATGCAACTTCACATGCATATAGCACAAAATTCATTCCAAGATGCTCCAATACCCCCCAATAAAAAATAAAGCCATTTTTGTAGAGAGACATGTATTCATAATCTTTATTGAAAGGTGATGTAAAGAAACACAATTTATTGGTAGTGTGGAATATGAATAAATGTTGAAAACAAGCAAATGGTCCGTAGTACATTCAGAACACTATAATCTTTTTTTTTTTTGACAAACAATGCTTGAAAAGGAAAAAATGGGTTAATTTTGGACTATTTAAAGAGTGAACTTGAATTTCACTAGTGTTGTGTGGTTCTCCATTTACTAGAAAAAAAAAACATTTGCTATGAATTGGCTTGACAAATTTAACATTGTGCTAAATCTTAAATCTTATTGAAAGAGTTTTTTTGTATCAAACTAAATATTTATATATCTGTATTAAAATATATATTATAAACATGTCAACGTTCCTTGTGTGCCACAGTTAGCATCTTGTTGTAGTAGTGATTAATTGGCTATATATTGTTAGGAATATCCACTTCCTACTTATTTGTAATAGAACCACTGTAACGTTACGACTTTCAAATTAAGCTCTATGCCAACAACTTATGTGCAACAATAACTAATGGATAATTCAATTATTCGTGAGATGTAATGATATAAACTACTCTGATGTACGCTGTATGATAAGAATTCCGTATCGCTTTATTTTTCTTACAAGTATAAGAATATATATAGGAATGCTTCCCTGCTTATAGGAAAGGACATCAAAATATCAGCGATATGAGGGGGGAAATGATTGAGGTAGAAATGAAGACTATATATATATTTTTAACTCGAGAAATGCAGACCTTCAGGTTCAAAATTAACCCTTGCTTGACGATCTACACACATGATGATGAAGTATACCACCAGGAGGAATGAAGCTGTCTTATATGCATGCAGTCTAAACTACACGTACATGAAAGATCTACTGGGGAGATTAGATGCAATTGCTAGAATCCTAATCAGATCTGGTAAATTTCTTGAGAGAGCACGTGATTTGTGAAGTTTTAAACCTTTTTAATAAATATAAGTTACAGATTTAAATTTAATCCCACCGATTTCAACCATCATAGAAAATTAGCAAAGAACGATGGCATCGCTTATGATGCCTACATATAAAGGTTAAATATGAGAAACACAAACACTGTCTAACCAATAAAAATTGAAAAACACCGGCCAATATTAATCGTCAGGGAAGAACAAATAGTTTCCTTAATTCAAGCTATACATCGATTCACCGTGTGTAGAAAAATTCTCCTTTCGTAGAAAGTAAAACAGGAAAGCACTGGGCAAAATCCTAGGATCTATTTTTGTTTCGTAGAAGACAAAAACTTCTGTAGTACGAATTTAGATCTGCTGCATACGCTACTAGGCATGTAGAAAGAGATCTTCTATCGGACAGCTAACAATGTAAAAACAAATGCTCATATATAAAAAAGAAAGGAAAAGAACTTGGGCCAAGCAACATCCAAGATAAGTGAAGAGTGTTTTAAATTGCAGTGAAATAGTACTCATCAGCACAAAATGAGGGAAAAGCAAACAAAAGCAAATATGCATTGCGTTCCGACATCGATTGACCACACTAGTACACTACCATAAGAGGAAATTGATGCGTGCTTGAGATCAATTCTGGACAGGAAAGCCAACGAAGTAACTTTTGCTTAAACCTCTTGCTGTCAAACTGAGAATACATGAAGATCCTAAGATAAAATGAACCAAGACAAGGGAAAAGAGACAGGGAGAAGATTGAACAAGAAAAGGGTAAAAAGAAGGCCTTGGCTTCAGCACTCAAATTATGAAATTAAAGACATACCGAACAAAGTAGTTCTAAATCTCTCTTAAGAAGCAAATTAAGTACAATAAACACCAGCTTTCATCAATGAGCAACATTAACAAGAAATTAAAAGGAAAGGTTGAGCACATATAAGGGCCGGGTGAAGAACAACGGATTAGTTCATGAGATTGCTAGATCAGGCCAGATGGAGTGGTGCTACTGCTACCCCGAGTCCAAGGCAAAACAAGTATCAAAACTAACGTTTAGACAGGATTTTAATAGCGGAAAGCCCCCGTATCAAAATGGAAAGGACATACCTTCCTTTCCCCTCACAATCCCCATGCTAACTCTCTACTCTTCCACACAATCCTCTACTAGTTCAGCAATTAAGGTGTCTCTCTGACACACGCACACCCCAACGCGGAAGATGGTCAGTCCAAGTACCCGGAGAAGCTGGAAGAAAGAGGTAAAGAGAGTAGGGTTTGTAGATCTGCGGAAAAGATGTCTCATGCTAGTTTAGGGATCCACCCTCTCCGGTTTATAAGAACACCGCCATGTCCCTATAGTAGTATGCACAGACGCACATATATATAGCAGGAATAAAATAATTTGTGCAACCGAGTGCAGGAACTACAAGAGTAGCTCGGCTACTTGTTGCTAAACATCAAGAAACCCCAGAGAAGAAAGCCTCAGCAACATCAGCAACCCAAGAGCAGCAAATAAAGAAAAAGCTAGCAAAAAGAAAGCAATTGAGCAAAACAACAGATCTTTAGGAGGGTTAGTTGCTGCATGTTCGTTAATGGTGTGTATGTATACCCGGCGCTGCCGAACTCGTAGAGCTTGCCGCGGCTGGAGAAGATAATGAGCGCGACCTCGGCGTCGCAGAGCACCGACAGCTCGTAGGCCTTCTTGAGGAGGCCGTTGCGGCGCTTGGAGAAGGTGACCTGCCGGTTAATCTTGTTCTCGATGCGCTTCAGCTCAACCCTTCCCCTCCCCATGATCTCCTCGATCTTCCCCTCTCTCAACACACAATCACTGATCAGCTCCACCACCACCACCCCTTCCTGGCCGGCTTCTTCGTCCTAATTAATGCCACCTACTAACCCACAAGGGAAGGCCGGGCTTGTGCAATGACGATGAGAATTCAGAATATAATGAGCCGAGAGGGGAATATTAGTGGAGACAGGGAAAAGGTCGGGCAGGGGGGCACTGTAGCTCGGTGCTGGGGTTTCCTGCATCTTCTCTCCATCGCCCCTCTGTCTCTCTCAACTTTAAAGGAGGGTAACTTTGGAGTGGGACGGGCCAGTTACCACAGGTTTACCCTAACTGGGAAGCACGGGCCAAAATGGGGGCAATCCAATGCTGCACCCCCCACACCACAAATATACACGTTGTTGCGACCGAATGATGCATGCATATACACGAGAAAGATGGGTAGAGGGAGAGCCCCTCCTAGACTTAACCCAAACCATGTATGTTGCCACCTACTGGTCCATTTGGACCACTCCCCGTCCGGTGGAGGCTGCCCAAAAATAAAGAGGCAGACCGAGGGAGAGGGATGATTAAGCCTTGTGGGAAGATCTGTTTGATCCGATCTAATAACCTCGAATTGCCTTTTGCATGCTAGTACTTGTACGTAGACGTAGTACACTTGTCCCCAATCCAGCATTTTTTCCCCAGTTATATTATCAGTTTTTCTAAACAACATTCCAATGTTTTCTTTTGTCAAAATAGTCTTTTCGTACAATGAATTGGGTTCGAATTTATTATATATATTTTTGAAACATAACGGGTTCACCATATTGTTGTATTTTGTTGGTATAGAATTTTATTTTATTTTCTTTGTTTTTGCTCTATCTCTCAAAGTATATATATTATATTTTAAATTATGTGATGAAAATACGAGTCATTAAGACTTTTGAGAATAATTACAATGACCAAAAATAAAAATTACATAAATAAATTACTATAATTTATGTATAATGAAGTTGTAAATTAACTAAAATTTGACTGTTTTGAGCTGAGAAAATAGTCAAATTTTGTATATACAGGCCCTTATATTATATTGTTTGCACGTTAGCTGGGGGCACTACACGTGCATGATTGAGGTCGATGTAGTGGTTACCCCTTCGGTCACAAAAGAGTGATATTTTTTACTTTTTAAAGTTAACAAGATGTTCATTTGACTGCTAAATTCTCTCATAGTAAATTCAACAAAAGTTGTAAAAGTGAAATATTATGAAAATACTTTTTTATGATAAATTCACTTGTATCGTTTTTATATATCCAAAACATATGTTTTAAACAACATCTTTGGTCAAAGTTAATAGGGTTTGAATACACACATTCTAGGGAAGATTCAATCACTTAGCCAACATCAAGAAACCATTGGCACCTTGTTGAATCGAAATAAAGAATACCGATCTTTGATGATTTTGTCCCACTCTTTTGTGACTAGAGAGGAGTATTTTTGTTGGGATCTAATTAATACTTTGTATATCATATCATGGTTGTACGTTGATTTAGCAATTGCTTCATGCGTTCTATGAGTATATCATATCATGGTTGTACGTTGATTTAGCATTGCTTCATGCGTTCTATGCTGGCAATTAATTGGTTGACTGCTACCTCTAGCTAGCTAGTATCAGCTAATAATGAAGGGCCGGTATGTACCTGTTTTCTTAGCCTAAAATAGTTATATTTTAGTTCATTTATAACTTTATTATATATAAATTACAGTAATTATTTATGTATTTTTTTGTTCTTGCGCACTCTAATTATCCTCGAAAGTCTTAATAATTCATATTTTCATCACATGATTCAAAATCTAACATATACTTTGAGTGATTGAGCAAAAACAAAAAAAATGAAATTCTATATCAACAAAATACGGCAATATGGTGAACATATTATGTTCGGAGAAAAAATCATAATATATTCGAATCCAATTCATCAGATGAGAAGAAATACAAATATCAAAGCATATTAGACGGATGAAAATTCGACTATTTTGATAAAAGAAAATAGTTGAATGTTGTTTAGAAAAACCGGTTGAAGAATGTACACTTTTGTTCCTTTAATTGATTGGATGATATACTTCACAATCCTAGCTAGGCCGGTTCTCTCGATCAAGAGGATATCACTTCATCCATCTCCAATGTTTTACACACATACATGTAGTAAAACCGTAATCTTTTTTTTTAAAAAAAAAATACCATGTAACATAAAAATGGAGAAACACCATAACCTGCTTCAGCTCCTATGCTTCATTCCTGTTTTTGCGGTATGTGGATCCGTCATCAGTCACTTGTGCAGTATAGATAGAAATGCACAAAGGAAAAAGGTCACAAACTGACTTTAGACGTTAACGGAAATTTTCTTAAAACTAGCCGATTGGCCCGTGCTAGTATGCATGGCGTATAAAGTTTTTCCCCCGAAATTCCAAATGTTAAAAAATTTTTGCAAACAAAATACACTTGGATATCCGATTCATATTCAATTAGCGTTTTTTTTAATGTCTTTCTCCTCCTATGTGAAAGAGATGATTGAGAGGTGAGCCTGTCTAGCAAACTTACACACTTTCCACCTTTAATTATAGCTAGTGCTACTTATCTATTTTTTTACTTTTTATTTTTAATTAATATATCTTAAAGACAACTATCAAATCTTTAGGGTCCACCAAAAATAAGGGCTAGATGTTTTCTTTGTTGTGGAACCATTTCAAATTCTTATATCTCTAAGCTAGCTATCAAACCTAAGAATTTAACATTAGGTTTCACCGAATTAAGGGCTATAAGTTTTTCTTTTTTGTGAAAATTTTTAGCATATTTCTCTCTTTTTCTTAGCAGTTGTAAATCACCTGTCGTTAGCCCACGGATGCCACCCTCAATCTACATGTGCAACAGAAAGTACCATATGACGACGTGTTCCCAAACTTTGCAAATCTATTTGTACTTTTTCTCTATCTTTTTTTCCTTTTCCTTTTTCATGCTCGATGTTTCTCTTTACTATTTTGATGTTTCCTCCCGTGCAATTCCTTTTATCATCGAGGAACAAAGATGCACAGGTTTGAGCACAATAAATTTTAGACTATTTTGCATTATCCCTTAATTTGGTAGGCCCTAATTATCATCGAGGACACAAAGATGCACGGGTTTGAGGAATTAACTAATTTAGTTCACCATAAGTTTTAGTTTTCCTAACTTTTTGCATCATCTTTTCTCCATAAAATTCAGTCACGCAATTAGCAAGTAACACACAAATTATCCACGTTATACTCTTTTCAGAAGTGTGTAAAAATTATATTTTTTCTTAAGTATGTATAAAAATTATATTTTTTTTCATAAGTATCCCTTTTTACGAAAAAGTGCATGTAGTCATGATATCAATTAAACCCCTAGAAAATCTGTGAACAAACTCATCTAGCGTGTAGTTGGGTTGTGGAACTTAAACCTTGAACTGTGGCACGTCGATTGAATTAGTCACTGATTAGCAAGATTTACGTGAATATAAACCTTCATGCTTTTCGCTATCTCCTAGCCCTGTCCTCGTCTGTAATTAAGCAGAATGTTATAGCGCCCAATGTTTTAGGAAAGTGATACCCTACAACCTAAATTTCAACTTGGGTGATGTTTACTTGGCATATGATCAAGAATAATATAAGCTTCTTCGCTGAAATATCAATTATGTCTCCTCGCAAAAAGAAAGAAGTCCTTCATATTTCAATATTTGCTTTTTTTAAAAAAAGAACTGATCAATATTACCTATATTTATAGCATACACATTTTATTCCAAATTAATAATAAAATTTTATTGTGTTCTATGTTTTTTTTTGGATGAGGACGTTGTTTGTTTGGATTCAGTAGCAGTACGGTGAAGCCGGGATGAAAATAAAGAATGAGCTCAAATGACTAAGCTAAATTGACACAAATATTGTTTTTTACTCTTACGTAATCCAATTTTATACATGAATAGAAGAGAAGCAAAGCAAACAAAATTAGAGAAAAATACAATGAAGGTACCAACATCTCGACCGGGTGACCCCTCAGTGGCACTGTCCTCGCCTCCTCCGCTCCTCAGCCTCTGCTTTCCAGTGTTGGCCTCAATGGCTCATCGCGGTGGTGCCCAGCATCGATTGGTAGATCCTCTCCCCTCCTTGGCTCCTCTGCCCTCCCCCTCCCAGGCTCCGACTCATCGTGTCGCATCGTGACAGATCCCCTTCTCCGTCCTCCTCCTCCCGGCTCCAGCTCATCATGTCATTGCCAGCCGTTCAAGGTTGCAGGCTCGAGCTTCCCCGCGCGCCACACGGACTCCTACCATCCACCGACCCGCACCTCCTCACGCCACCGCCCCAACTTCCCCAGTTCCCTGTGCGACCGTCAACCCTCCGCTGCCTACTGGCCCGTCACTACTCCGCTAGGGTTTTAGCTCTGCCTGGTGTCTACTCAGATATGTCATACCTGTTCGATCTGGTGGGGTGGGGTGGTTGCTAGTTGCTCGTTCAGTTGTGGGGCGACTGCTGAAAAATGGTCTATCTTCATATGACTTCTAATCTCTTCCTCATTCAATCTTCAGCTCTTGCATCAATGGTCTATTGGCCACCACCGCTGCGAGGAGGGGGGAGAATAAAATGATTATATGAGTGATTTATCATCAATTCAAAATCCAATCATCTTGATTAATGGTCTATTGGCCACCACGGCTCGGCAAGGAGCTCGGGGCCGGCGGCGAACAAGCGAGCCGGCCGCGAAGAGCTTTGCCCCAAAGGGATTCAGCCCCGTGGATCTAGTACTACAGTAAACGATGGAGTATAGATTATAGAAACATCCATCTTCCTAGGAAGTATATCATCTGTCTTTGCATGAACGGTAGGTTCCTTATAGTGAATATGGGCAGTAGGATTCGAAGCGAACGATGCGGTGCAAATCGAGGGCTATAGCAACTAGTTCCTCTTGCATATTTTTTAACTTGCTACACTAGAGTGGTGAAGCCAGGATAAAAATGGAGGGAGGCTCAAAGGACTAAGCTTTTTTTTTAACAAGAGACCGAAAAGGACTAAGCTAAATTGGATAAACATAGTCTTGTATAATTCAAATTTATATATGAATATAATAGAAGCAGAACAAAAAAATGAAATGCAATAAAGTTAGCTCGCGTAGGGTTATCGACATGGGTGGAGGGTGAGCTCGAGCCCAATGAAGCCCCCTGGTAGGTATGCCCCTGTTCAGTAGTCAGCACAAGATATTTCCCAGTGTTGTTAAGGGTTTTATATGTGTTGTTATATATGAGGGTATGCAAAATCTATTACTCGCTCTGTCCATAGATGTATGTCAATGTGGATCCATGCGGTTAAGATTTTGAAACTTTAACCATTACTATATATTAAAATATATAAATTGACTATATGAAAATAACGTCATTGCATTCGTCTTGCAAAATACTTTCATAGTATATAATTTTTCTTATTTTTGATAATATATTATGATAGAAAAAATCAGTCAAATTCATGCATTGGAGATCGTGAAAAGGCAAAAGTGACCTATATTTGTGAAAGGGAGAGTACGCAATAAAGCTAATGATGCCTGGTAAAAAGCTCTAAGAAAAATGATAAAAATTATAGAAATTCTCATAAAAGAAACGACGTATGTCCCTAAATTTGGTAACCCTAATTACCATTAATCAACAACAACCATCAAATGTTCTCCTACAAAAATGTTAGAAGTACTCGCAAAAAATTACAATTAATCAACAACCATTAAATGTTATGTGCAACATATTTTAACTCGAAAGATAAGAAAGACTCTCAATAAGATATACTTATAGTCAAATTTTGAGTTCATGATAAATTAGTAGTTTACATGGACAATCTAGTTATTCCTTGATCAGAGTATTCTTAAAAGTGAAAGACGACTAATAGCTACTCCCTCCAATCGCAAAAAGAAGTCACCCTATAATGTGTGCGGTTAAACTGCATTAATTTTGACTAAAGATATTATCTCAAGTATATAATTTGGTTATACGAAAATGATATGAGTAAATTTTTCATGAAAAATACTTTCATAATATTACATTTTTATAAATAAAATAAAAATATGATGATAAAATTTAGCGGTCAAAGTTGCATCTTGCTGACTTTAAAAAGTACATAAAGAAGTTATAACACCCTTTCAGCTTGATTTAGACTCTAGTTTACGTTTCCTTATTATTGCTGGTTCACTACGTCCCAACAACTTTGGTTTGCTTTATTTTATTCAAACCCGCGTTCAATACTCTAATCGGACCATCAAGGGTGATCGATCTAAAACAAAACCATTCTGCTGCATACGTAACACTAGATATTCCGCGCCGGGCTTTTTCTTTCGTTTAAGATCATGGTTAGAATGCGCAGGGGTTTTTTTTTTCTTCTTATACTAGTTGGATCTAGCACGTAATCACCACTGGGAGGAGAGAGAGTTGCGACGACCTGACCCCTTCCTAGTTAAGACACGACAGGCAGCTAGCGATACGTGTCGGCCATCTTATGGTGCTCTTTCTTGTCACTGGAGCACTCAAAGCCGTCCGTCCTCTCCTAGCTTTTCCGCTTCTCTCTCTCTCTCCCCCTCTTTCCCGCCCATTCAAAGAGAG
The DNA here is from genome assembly GCA_036346395.1 of Hsuehochloa calcarea. Lineage (NCBI taxonomy): Eukaryota > Viridiplantae > Streptophyta > Magnoliopsida > Poales > Poaceae > Hsuehochloa > Hsuehochloa calcarea. Next base: position 62,161,506 of record CM070610.1, on the reverse strand, counting down.
AACCAATGGCCAGAACCGCAACCTCCGCGCAGAGAGAGAGAGAGAGAGAGATTGCGAATGCACGCACGTGGATTACGCATTCACAGCTTGCGCTAGGGCATGCATCGGGAAACGGGGCTGCGGCCGTACGCGGATTTCGCTCGCCGAGCGGAGCTGGCTCCGGTCGACCAGGCCATAAACTCAAGCTGACACACCCGCGCGCTCTCCCACTAGGGGCAGGACCTGCCTCACCATGCCTAGGTAGATGGCCGGCATCGGCGATCGGTGGTGGTGCGTACAGTGGACTAGTATGTCGCAGACAAGCGCATTTACGGATTGCGCACCAATTTTGGCGCATAGCTGGCGCGTGGCATGGCAGGCCGGCCGGGCCGCCATTTTCTGCATCAACAACACGTACAGCTTGCAAGGTGTAAACTGACATAACTTACATTTTAGCGGCTCGGCCGGTGCACACCAATCAAATCTCTTGTACCTTACCAGGGTCGCGCTCCAATCTCTCGCATCAGTGAATCGAGGGTTCGAGGGTTTTTTTTTTTTTACTCTAAAATTTTGTATATAAAAATAAATGAATAGAAGAATAATTTTGAGCATATTTTTTTAGGAAAACTATTTTTAGCATAATTTTGAACCTTTGCCGAAATTAAATAGTAAATTATATGCAAACAATAACTTGTAAATTTTTTGAGAAAATCATATAACAGATAAAATCCTTAAAAAATTACACAAGGAACCATACTGTGTCAAGAGCCTCTACAAAAATGTTCATAATTTTTGGAGCCCGTTTGTTATATTTAAAAATTCGAACAACAATCAGCTAGTTTAAGAAATTCAAAAACCAAATTTGAATTCCCGCCGAACCTTTGGGCTGAAACCCAACTCGGTCCAACTCCTCTCGCGCTCGCTCCAGCTTAGTCCAACGAAGAGCGTGTCGATGTAGTTGATGAGGACATCCCAACCTTCAATGACCACGCTGAAGATGATCGTCTCTGCGACTAAGATATTCTCAAGGACCAAAAATATCAAGGACCAATTACAAGAAGACGTGCTAAGTAAATACATGATCAGGTGAATGCTAACCTAAACTACATTTCGGATTCTTTTGACTTGGTCGTGCCCTCCACCTTTTCTTCTTTGATTGGACCTAGGTGCCTCGGTATGGAACGAGAAGAAGGACTATATGCTATCAGTATGAGTTACGTAAAAACAAAGGAGTTCACTACTTTGTGACAGATGCGTCACTTCCCACGGGCAAGGCGCACCAACCAATCATATTTCACTGTGCATAACCTATATGGATGGAAAGATAATCAAGTCTATTTTCACCTCCAACAAACGGCTCGTCATTTGGACTTCCGAGGAGAAAGTTATTGTTGTTTTACTAAAAACTGCGTAGAAGTTGAGCAGACGCGTAAGAATTCGAGAAGACTCCTTAAATGCTTCAACTAGTTATCCTTCCACCTTCCAACGTGATGACTTATGTTTATACCCAGCTAGGAGGGTTGTTCCTAGTATATATACCCCTCTACCCCCATCCGTGGTGGTACCTTTGAGTTTTCGACAAACCGATATATGAAAATTGTAGCAAGACTGCTCAATGTCTTGCTCCTTTACTCTTGTGAGTTCTCTTGGATTTGCAAGAAAATTCCTCTAGGATCCCCTAATTCGTGCTCTACGCTTTTGGGCATTTTGTGTGGATTAGTTCTGGATTGTGATTTTGTGATTGTTCAGATAGCGGGTCGGAGTCCAGAAGGCTTCAGATCGTCTCTCCCCAACGCTTGGTCGCATCCAACCTTAGCAGGTTAAAGCTAGTTACACTTTTTCACTGCTCACAACTAGTTATCCCTGCTGTCCACAGCAAAATTCGATCTGTTCTTCAACCTACGCCGTGAAGATCGGGCCACCCTAGCGAGTACGCATCAGTAGTGGTCGTAGTCGATCGTCTAACGTAGTCAATCGCCCTCGTAGTCGATTGTCCTCGACAGCAACCAATCGAGTTCCACGCTAAGGTCGTGGATCGTCCTCATGCGCAACAGCAACCGCAGTAGCGCCTCTACGGTATCCACATGTCCAGGGAAGGAACACTGTACGCCGGTATTCTAGCACCAAGTGCACAGGAAGGCTCTCTCAAGAAGATGGCGACTAGGGTTCGGAGCAACTCATGACAACTCTTGTCGTGGTCTCTTGCCTCCTCTCTCTGTCCTCCACCTAATAGCCTCGAGCATCTTCTTATATAGTGCCCATGACGGATCCTATCCGAACATGTTTGACAAATTGTATCCGTATTGGTTTGTTCCAACCCTTTAAATGTGTGATCCGTTAGGTTCATGCATAATCAGTTGTGACGCGGAAACTCCTTTCCGATCACAAGTTGTCAGCGGCTCCTAGTAGGACATAACGATTCCCGAATACACATGAATTATATCAGACGAACCTTAATGCATTATGATCTACGATCAGGTCCTTATCACTATCGACTAGCTCGTATCTCTATACGACCAGCACATATTTGGTCTCGACCAGTTGGTAACTCCTAACAACCAGGTTTTCGACCACTTAGTGGCTATGTTCGACCAACCTACGACTAGCTCGTATCTCCATACGACTATTCAGTATCCGATCGAACTGAAAGACCAGCTCCTAGTAGGACAAAACAATTCTCTAATACGCACGAATTATATCGGACAAACCTTAATGCAATATGATCTACGACCATGTCCTTATCACTATCGGCCAGCTCGTATCTCTATACGATCAGCTCATATTTTGTCTCGGCCAGTTTGTAACTCCTTACGATCAGATTTTCAACCACTTAGTGATTATGTTTGACCAGCCTACGACCAGCTCGTATCTCCATACGACTAGTATGTATCTGATCGAACTAAAATAGTAGCCCGTGTATTCTCCCTTTGCCTCACGATAGCTGGTTGAACTCTAGGTGAGATGTTGTGTCATCTATGGGTTGTTCAATACTTTTTCGATCGAGTGTTGGATAACTTTATGTGGTCAAACTCTTCAACCACTAGTGGCATGACCATGCACTTTCTTTATCCGACCACATCGAGGGGCCCAGAGATATTGTAATACCTCGAATATCGATTAGAGATAATATTAATCTGGTGAGGGAATTAATTAAAAATTTAAGGTTTTTGTGAGAATTTTGGAACCCAGGCCTCCGGCCCAGGCTAGGCCAGCCTGTTGGCCAGCCATGTGTGGGCCAAGAAGGGGTGGAGGTGCACAAGGCCCAAGCCCATGCGCCCCCATACCCCCTTAACCCTAGGCCGGCCACTTCTCCCCCCTTGAGCCGCCACTTCCTTCCCCCCAAGCCGCCACCTCTCCTGCCTTTTGGCGCCTCCCCTACCACTCCTGGTGCCGCCCCTCCCTGCCATTGGTGTTGCTCCTCCTTGCCCTTGGTGCTACATTCCCGCTGCCGGCCTTTGCGAGGAAAAGAGGAGGAGGACAACACTTGTTTCGGCCAAAGGAGGGAAGGAGAGGGTGAGGAGAAGGGGGATCTTCATCCCCAAGGCTCGTTCATCATCTTCCTGGGTTCTTCAAAGGTAACAGTTATCATTCTTCATTGTTTGATTAAGTGGTAGATGTGAATTTGATTAGAATTGTTTGGACCACCTGTTATAAAGTTGTATCCCTCGCTTTTAGCTTTCTTTAGGCACCGAGATCACCTAATTTGGAGTTACGGATTAGAACTTATAGCAGTTTTCGTGCGACTATCCAGGAGAGCTGATGAGATCTGGCAGTTTGCTTGTCTGGCCAGTAAGAGATATTTAGAGACCGAATCAGTTAGGTCACCCAACACGCAAATTGTGGGCAAATCAGTAAGCTTTCCAAGTTGATAAAGAACACAATTTTTAGAGTTGGCAATCAAAAGTTATGGAATTTTTACCACCGCTGTTTTCTGATTGTCAGATTGAAGGGACAGAAAACTTCACCTGAATATAAGAATTAGTAGGAGGCCTAATCAGGGTACTTTCCCAACAAGATTATTGTAGCTTGTTTTGTCATGATTCCAGAGAGTTCAAGATCACCCCGTTCCGAGTTGTGTAGTAAAAGTTATGTTATTTTTAGTGCTGTTGTCCCGTAGTCCTTTCTGCTAGACTGTCGGGAAGGTGGAGTAAAACATGTATTCGAACCCTAGGTCTTGAGGAGTTGGGTTAAGGGGCGTAAATGTAGTCCTCTTTTCAGCGTATTTATTGTTAGCACTATTCTTGTGTAGGAGGCGGAGTCCCGGAGTAGAGGCACCATCTTTGCTTCTTCGCGCGCCGTAGCGGAAAAAGACAAGTACAATTTTAGTACAATATTGTGTGTTGGGCAATATGGTTGATTTGATGCGTGCTTAATATGATTATGCGTGATGAAACTATTTATTTCACATTGTTTATATGATGATCGATAATTGATAATTCTTATGAGAACATATTGTGGATTGTCCATGTCATTTCATATCAATCATGCATGTTGGCATGAGATACCCACAGGAGTGGGCATTGAGATCCTCATATTTAAGATATGGGCAATGGGTCCCTATGTGAAAAGGATGGGCAATGGGTCCCCGCATTTGATAATGCGGGCATGAGTGAACACCGACGGGTGTAACACTCCGCAATACCGGTATATGCAAAAGAGGAAAGAAAAGTGCATTTGAGCAATTTGTATAGCATGAGCATATGAAATATTTATTGTTGAGAATGGTGGATGGATGATGATAGTTACAGTTGTTTATGTTATTGTCTTGCTAAATGTACTTTGTTGAGTCTTGGACTCACTCTTACTGTTATTGTGTTTTTAGGTACCCCGTTTGTGGACAGCATGCATGGGAGGGAGTAGATTTATGCTTGGATGCACATTGGCATGAACCAATTCTCCATTGAATAAACAATTTGAATGATAGTTTAGAATCTGAGTAAACCGCATAAGGTTTATATATTTATGCTTTATGTGTTTGGATAATTGTTTATTCCTATTGTTAGCTGTGCAAACCCCGATATGGTTAGTTATTTAAAGGAGAACCAGCCGAAAGTTAGCAAAATATCTTAGTTTAATTTGTAATTTAGTTAGTGTGGTAACATTCTAGGCTCATGTGGGTCTGGGGTGTTACAGAAGCGCACAAGGCCCAAGCCCATGCGCCCCCATACCCCCTTAACCCTAGGTCGGCCACTTCTTCCTACCTTGAGCCGCCACTTCCTTCCCCCCAAGCCGCCACCTCTCCTGCCTCTTGGCGCCTCCCCTTCCACTCCTGGTGCCGCCCCTCCCTGCCATTGGTGCCGCTCCTGCTTGCCCTTGGTGCTGCATTCCGGCTGCCGGCCTTCGGGAGGAAAAGAGGAGGATAGCACTTGTTTCGGCCAAAGGAGGGAAGGAGAGGGTGAGGAGAAGGGGGATCTTCTTCCCCAAGGCTCGTTCATCGTCTTCCTGGGTTCTACAAGGGTAACGGTTGTCGTTCTTCATTGTTTGATTAAGTGGTAGATGCGAATTCGATTAGAATTGTTTGGATCGAATTCTGTCTGCAGTACATCAGTTCTGTCCAGTGGGTTGCGTGGTCAGTTTCGGATCCTTAGAGGTCAAATTTGAGATTTTCATCTTCCAAAGTTTTGTAGCCACTGTTCTTAGCTTTCCATAGCCACCAAGAACGCAAGATTCTGACTTACGGTTCAAAAGTTATGTTATAATCTTTCCACGCTATTCTGATTGCCTGACGAGAATGAACTATCAAGTTGTCTTTTAAAATATGAATAAGTTAATGGCAGATTCAAGGTTTTCACCCAACTAGGTTATTGTAGAAAATTTTATAAAATTTCCATATTGATAAAGAACACCCCAATCGGAGTTGTAGATTAAAAGTCATGTTATGTTCTTTACTGTTGTTCCTTTCATCTAGACAGGGTCTGTCTTGTACTTTCATCTACTGTTTAGCATTTTAGTTTGGCCGAATTAGGTGATCTTGTCAACTAGAATTTTGTAGATATGTTCGTTAAGTTTCTATAGGATCTGGGCTCACCTCGTTCCGAGTCCCAGATCAATAGATATGAATTTTTTCGTACTGCTATCCAGATTCGTTTCTGTGATTGAGTTGTCTGTTTTCAGAATGGGTCTATTAGCTAACTCTTGGGCTATCGTGAAGGGGTTGTAGAACGTTACTGGTAGCATTTTGTACCTTACTTGTGTAGGCGGTGAGGCATCGAATTTAGGAGCACATTCGTTGCCTCCTAACGCGTCACAACGCGGAAGGCAAGTACTTCAATATTCTTAAGATTTGTGAATACTGAATGTCTGATGTTCGTATTGTGATCTTTTTATGATACATGAGAAGATTCAATGTTTATGTTCCTTTCATATATGTTGTTTCCATGATTACAGATGTTCTCATTCATTATCCATATTTCATAACATACACGTCTTGTCATGTTCCCTCCACGGGAGTGGATTATAAAGACCCGTCAATTCCAGTATGGGCACGTAAGACCTACCATTCTAATGTGGGCAGAGTTGGACACCCGTATGAAACGTTCTTCATACGGGATTTGGATCCCCATATTTTGTTAAATGCGGGCTTAAGTGAACACCGACGGGTGTGTCACTAGCTATACCGGTATAGGCATGTGTGCAGTCCATTCCTTTCATTACATCCCTTCATTCCATTCATCCATATATACATTCGGTGTTATGTTCATATTCTGTAATGTTGTTGCCTTGTTCATAATTGTTGTATGTTCAATTGTTCACTATACTTGCTGAGTCTCGGACTTATTCTTGCTTTTTTTTGTTTATTTTAGGTGATCGTTGAGGATGACACTGTTGGGAGGGAGTAGACACACACTATTTATTCACATCACCATACTCCAGTTACAATAATAAAGTTTGGTTATGTCTTTCATTCGTTAATTGAGGAACTGTAATAAATTAAGCTGGAAGTGGTTGACATTACTCTCCATGTTTCGATTGCCTAAATTATATATGTGGTCCTTGATCACCCCTTTGGTATAGTCATTTGGATTCGATCTTTATTCCTGCCATGGTACTACATAAGTTTGACTTCTTTATGTCCTTATATGAGTTATGTCTTAAATTCTTTCGCTTGATGGTTATATGTTAAATCCTTTAGGAAATATTTTGGCTTTCGAACAGCCAGGGTGTTACATATATCTCTCCTGTTATGTTCGGAGGGGTAAATATCATATCCGACCAGTCATATTCCTTCGTATGTTTCATAGCATACCCAAAAGCTACCTTTATAACTACCCAATTACATAGTAGCATTTGGTAATCCCAAAGTGTACTCTTACATATGTAGGAAACCATGTTGATCTCTGGTATAAGGATTGTACATCATCATTGCTTGAGACCAACTAATGATACATGAAATCATAACAATCTTAGTAGTGTCTCTAGGTGGGTCAATCCGACACCATATTCTCTAAAATATATTCACATTATTAATTCGATATCCCTATATTCATGACCGGTGAAACATGATCATCAATCCATACATGTGTTAGTCAATAGAGCCACTAGTGTTCCGACCAGTGTCATCCGATCAGGGATACATTTAGAACGACATCATCACAAGTTAAAAGAGCTTCACCAACAAGTCACATACTCGTTGATCTTTATAACTGATGATTCATTCAAGGAAAAGAATAACACTTATTCAATACCTTATAAACATAGATGTGATATAATTATCTCTATGATTGCATCTAGGGCATATCACCAATAGTATTCCTCGTAGCTACCCATGGTGTCGTCGCGGCTGCATGTCACCGGCTCACCTCCAGTAACCCTTGACCCTCGCGCCTAGCCCGTTAACATCGCTTGGACTCACTGTGTAATACCCCGGAATTTAATCAAGCAATTAGACAGCTAGTCGGGAGAAGAAAGAACAATAAAAGAAGAGAAAAATCCCAGGAAAAAAAGGGGGTTTTCGTGAATTTCCGACAACCTAGGCCTTGTGCCACGGCCCATGTGGCCCAAGAGGGGGGCCGGCCAAAGGGGGGATGACCTCCCCCCTAAACCCTAGCCACCCTCCCCCTTTACCCCTCTTCCCCCCATAGCCGCCACCCCCTCTCCCCCATTGCACCTCCCCTGCGCCACCACCTCCCCAGCAGCACCACCTCCCTCCCCGGCGAAGATCCTTGCTGCGGTCCATTGGAGGAAAGGCGAGGAGACCACCGTTGGAGGGCCGACCAAGTGGAGGTAGCAGATCAGATTTGTTCAGCGCTGTTGCTCATCAGTTTTGGGTAAGATTCGTACGTTTTCTAATCTGACCACCTCTTAGAAAGTCGTAGCCCTTGGTCTTAAATTTCTTTAGGCACCGATATCACCTGATTTGGACTTATGGTTTAGGCGTTATGGTAGTTTTACCGCGACTGTCCAGGAGAGCTGACGAGAATTGACAGATTGTCTTGTCTGGCCATTATGAATTATTTAGAGCCGAATCAGAAATTCCACCCAAAATGAATGTTGTAGATAATTCAGTAAGATTTCTAAGTTGATAAAGAACACAATTTTTAGAGTTGGAAATCAAAATTTATGGAATTTTAACCGCCGCTGTTTCGCTGACTGTCAGATTGCAGAGATAGAAACTTTACCTGAATATACGAATTAGTAGGAGGCCGAATCAGGAGACTTTTCCAACAATATTATTGTATCTAGTTTTGTCATGATTCTAGAGAGTCTAATATCACCCCGTTCCGAGTTGTGTAGTAAAAGTTATGTTATTTTTAGCGTTGCTGTCCCGTAGACCTTTCTGCAAGACTGTCGTGAAGGTGGAGAAAAACCTGTATTCGAACCCTAGGTCTTGAGGAGTTGGGTTAAGGGGCGTAAACGGAGTCCTCTTTTCAGCGTATTTATTGTTAGCGCTATTCTTGTGTAGGAGGAGGAGTCCCGGAGTAGAGGCACCATCTTTGCTTCTTCGCGCGCCGCAGCGGAAAAAGGCAAGTACAATTTTAGTACGATATTGTGTGTTGGGCGATATGGTTGATTTGATGCGTGCCTAATATGATTATGCGTGATGAAAGTGTTTATTTCACATTGTTTATATGATGATCGATAATTGATAATTCTTGTGAGAACATATTGTGGATTGTCCATGTCATTTTATATCAATCATGCATGTTGGCATGAGATACCCACGGGAGTGGGCATTGAGATCCCCATATTTAAGATATGGGTAATGGGTCCCCATCTGAAAAGGATGGGCAATGGGTCCCCGCATTTGATAATGCGGACATGAGTGAACACCGACGGGGGTAACACTCCGCAATACCGGTATATGCAAAAGAGGAAAAGAAAAGTGCATTTGAGCAATTTGCATAGCATGAGCATATGAAATATTTATTATTGAGAATTGTGGATGGATGATGATGGTTACAGTTGTTTATGTTGTTGTCTTGCTAAATGTACTTTGCTGAATCTTGGACTCACTCTTGCTGTTACTGTGTTTTTAGGTACCCCGTTTGTGGACAGCATGCATGGGAGGGAGTAGATTTATGCTTGGATGCACATTGGCATGAACCAATTCTCCATTAAATAAACAAATAGAATGATAGTCTAGAATTTGAGTAAACAACTTAGAGTTTCTTATATTTATGCTTTATACCTTGGATAATTTCTTATGAACATGCTTTAGATTGTGCGTTTGGATAATTGTTTATTCCTATTGTTAGCTGTGCAAACCCCCGGTATGGTTAGTTATCCACAAGAGAACCTGCCGAAAGTTAGCAAAATGTCTTAGCTTAATTTGTATTTATGTTAGTGTGGTAGCATTCCAGGCTCAGGTTGGGCTGGGGTGTTACAGTTGATATCAGAGCGGGCTTCAGGTCCATTGTAGCTAGAAAAAAATATTATTAATTAAATTGACACACTTGTACGGTAGGATGGGAATGAGCAAAGCATTGCAATTACGTTTCTAATATCGTATTGATGATTGCTGGTATGAATTTAGTATGATTGCTAATTAATTGATTATCTTGGGTTATGTGTAAGAATGGTTGATGTGGAGTGGTTGAGGTCATGGTTGTGGCCCTGGGCTTTACCATGTTACACCATCGTTCGTAGTAAGAGAATGGTGAAGTGGCTACCTTGGATATCTTAGTACAAGCGTTGAAAGTGATTATCTTTAGAAAAGTTGTTCTCTTTCTTGAATTTGAATTTGATCAACTCTTGTCCGGTTGTGGCAGATGAATTTATCTTGGGTTCTTAGTTCAATTGCAGTTGGTGTTTGATTTGAGAAAGGTTGGTGTGTTTCCGTTGGCTTAACTTGTCTCTTAAAGCAATTATTATTTTCCCAATTGTTGAGTTATTCTTGCAACTGATGAACTTGGTTAATTGTCAGACTTCACCTTTGTATTGGAGTTTTGTTTTTTTTCTTATTGGAAAGCATGACCCATTTGTTTCACTTGATGATTTGGATAATAAAAATTTGCTTTTGCAAGTCTTTTAGTATGTGGAAGCTTTGACTCAATGTAACTCTTTTGGGTATTCTGAGCGTTGAAGTTGAATGGTTCTCATTTATGAAAGAAAATGTTAAACCCTTTAGCGTTGTTTTCTCGTGGTTAAGTGAGAGATTACAATCAAAGAAATTAATGGATAAGATATGTGTTTTCAGTTGGGTCTGCAGTGTGGTGCATAATAAATCCTAACGAGTATCATTGGAAGTGAAATCGAATAAGTCGATGTTGTCCTCTAATAGTTGAACTAAATCTTTATTCGCAATACAATTTTAGATTGCATCTTCTACTCTCTTGCTTGTGTTCTCGATTCACTTGCAGGAGATAGCCTTCTTGTGGTGTAGTGATTGCAAGGGATTCGATCTATTTTGGTCAGAGCCTTTGGATCATCAACGTCGTGTTCTCCACAATCGACTTATTAGTACCTTTCGAAAGATCGAGCCACCGTCACATCGGTGGTATCAGAGCAATGGTTGCTCGTTAGGTAATCACAATTTCCCTTTTAGATTAGTTTATATTCATCGTCCTAAAAACTCTAGAAAATTAGCCCCACAAAAATAATTATTCATGGTGTTCTTCCGCTGCCCCATTACCCTTTTGGGCCATTGCAATTTTTCTTTTCAGTTTTTGCGTGTTGAATTTTTTATTGCATCATCGTGTCTAGTTGTTGATTTCTAGTTTTAGTTAGAGTCTAGTTTGATCTTCGTGTTCCTTTTGTGTAGCTTCATCATTGTGTCAAAACTTTTGTCACGTTAACCCCATTCGCTGCCATCCCCTACCGCCACTATGTACCTCGGCCGCGGCCTCTGCTAGTTTCGGTTGGAAGTGTGTAACCCGATTTGATCTCTGGTGCAAACCCTAGTTGGTTTCGGGATTAAAAAAAGGAAAACAATTTCGGTTGCCAATTCGGTTTGCAAGAGAAGGAGAGAGTTTATTTTGGTTTGTCCAGAAGAAGGAAAGGAAAGAATTGGTTTCGGTTGTTCAGGGGAAAAAAAGAAAGAAAAAAAGAGAAAAAAAGGGAAAGAAGGCAAAAGAGAGAGTCCATCTTTTCTGAAATTTGAAAAGTACATCAAACTTTATCCAAAAATAGTGAAAATTGGTGGAGCCGTCCTTCATACATCCAAAAGCCTCCATGAAAAATGTGAGCAAGTCTGGCCCACGGGGTCAAACGTTATCGAAGTTTCAATTGAGGCCGAAACGAATTCGAGTCCGTTTCTGACACCCCTTCAGTAAAAAGGCATAACTTTTGCAAACGGAGTCGGAATTCGACGTTTTTATGCTTTTTGGAAATCTAACAATGGCACGCGTCCAATAGAAAGGACCTGCGTGTGCTAGTTGCCCTCTAAGATCCCCAAAATCGGCCATCTTTGGCCTTAAAATCGTATCGCAGGTTTTCGGTTTCTGTTTTTGCCAATTTATTCAATCTTCCCTTCGGAATTTGGGGTTCGTCTCAACTTCAAAGTTGTAGATCTCGTCGAAACCTTTCAAATGAGTATATATGACCCTTATAAAACTTTGTTTTTTATCATTTCAGGCTAGCTGTTGTTTTTGCTCAATCTAGTAGGCTGTTTGCATTGCACCGATACCGACATTGTTGTCTTTTGTGCTTTACGTTGTGCAGACAATCTTGTACCCAACAAAGAAGTTTGAGTATATTGGTTAGAGTTTCTCCTAACACTTGTTATGAGATTTTCATTGCTTACATCAAGTCACATTGATCATTGCGTGTGCGTACATACACATCTCTTAGTAGGGCTTTGATTAGGTTAGGATCATCAACTTTGACTAGTACTTTGAACAATTTTTTAACTTGCATTAACTGATCTGATTATTGTTGATTCTTGCTACCATATTGAAGCCTTCCAAGCTCCACCTACTCTTGATCAGAACAGGTCCCCTCTTGCAATCAAACCCACGCTCGACACGGTATCACGAACCAGCCACCGGCTGTACCACCTGCTGCATTGGTAAGAACACTTGTAAGGGAGTGGTAAGATGCTTGAGAGTGTGTGATTCCACCTTCCACCACCTAGTAGTAGATAGGGATAACACCTTTGTGTTGTCTTTTGTTTTCTACTAATCATGGCAGGTGAGACGTTTGATGAGAAAGAGTGTGTTGTAAAGGGGGAGCTCATGACGCTCTTGGATGAACAACGCACTACCATTAATGAATACAACGATAGGAAGCTTCAAGCTACGATGGTTACATTGCAGCACTCCATCAATGATAGTATTGCAATACTCACTACACGCCTTGAAAGAATGGTGAATCGGACACCAAACAATGGACGCGAGTATGATCACGATGCAGGTCAAGATCTTGAGGAGGGAGATGATAATGAGAGACAAAACCGTGACGCTGACGCTGCTCTTGCTGCCCAAGATGCACGTCAACGGCACTGCCTACATCACAATCGTCACGGTATGGGAGGTAAAAATTTTCAGCACCACAATGCTCGTGCTAATGATGACCCATTGGTTAAAGTTGAATTTACCATACCATCTTTTGCGGGTGTTGATGCTAAAATTTATCTAGATTGGGAGATGACAGTTTAACAAATTAAAATTTAAAGCCCATCTAGTTCCTGAAGTGCATAGAGTCAGACAAGCTACTAGTGAATTTAAAGATTTTGCTATCATTTAGTGGAATCAAGTAGTTAATTCTGGTTTAACACCTGATACATGGGATAGATTGAAGGTAGCTATGCGTGCTAGATTTGTTCCTCCTGCTTATAAACGTGATATGCGCAAGAAATTACAGCACTTAGACTAAGGTAATAGATCTATCGTGGAATATTATCAAGAACCACAAATAGGCATGCTGTGTTGTAATGTTGTAGAGGATGAGGAGAATAAGATGGCTCGTTTTTATGAGGGCTTAAGGCGTGAAATTCAGGACATAGTTTATTACAAAGATTATAACGATATCAATATGTTGTTCCAGCTTGCTTGTTTGGCAGAAAAGGAATAGCAGGGTAGGTAACAAAGAAATAGGAGCAACTTTGGAAGTACGTCTACATCGAGATCGACGCGGGGCAAGCCAAGACAGCCCCACCTCCTGTTTTTCGATATGTTGCCCCCTCTATGTGTAGGGCGCGTTCAACAGCACCGCCACCACCATCACGCGCACTTGAGATGAGCAAATCTATTAGTGTGCAGGCACCAATACAAAGCTCTTCATCAGTTGCTTCCACGGGCCGTACGACGGGCATTGTGTGCCACCGTTGTAAAGGGATGGGTCACTTCATGAGAGATTGCCCAAGTCAGCAGGCGTACATTACGGCAGAAGACGGTGGATATGTAAGTGCTAGTGATGTTGAGAATGAACATGCTCTTGTAGCTAACCTTGCAGGCAATAATGATGATCATGAGGCAAATAGTAATGGTGAGAAAATTTTAGGTGCCGTTGCTACAGCGAATTATAAGACTATAATTGTGCAGCGAGTATTGAGCACTCAAAGAGAGCAAGATGATAAGCTACAACGTCATAATTTGTTTCAGATGTTCCTTATTGTCAAGGATTGTCGTGTTCGTGTCATAATTGATGGCGGGAGCTGCAATAACTTGGTGAATTTAGGATTGGTCAAGAAGCTTGGCTTGACCACACGTGCGCATCCTCGCCCATACCACATTCAGTGGTTCAACAACAGTGGTAAGGTGAACGTAACACAATCTGCGAGTGCATTTTTCCATTGGTTCATATCATGATGTTGTTGATTTCGACATAGTACCTATGCAAACCTGCTCACTTTTATTAGGTCGTCCATGGGAATTTGGTACCGATGCAACTCATCATGGTAGAAGTAATAAGTACTCTCTTAAGCACAAAGGAAAGAAAATAACTTTGCTACCTTTGACACCTACTGAAAATGTGATAAAGAGCTAGCTGAAAATGAGAAGAAAGAACTTGAACATGAATTTAAAAATCAGCAAGTAGTGAAAAATATTTTCCCACCTAAGAAAGAGAGGTTGGCACCTAGTTGTAGGACCCAGGGAATTAAATTAAAGGGTTGTGTCATGCTTGCAACCAAATCTGATCTTGCTGAAATTTTTTACAATAATATTGTAATATTCTAAAATAAATAAATAAATAAATATTAACCTCTTAAGGGCATGTGTGTAATTAAACAAAATAGTACATGAAAATAGAATATATTAGAGTTTTGTCTAGATTATGCGAGATATAAAAGGATCGTGGGGAGCGTTGGTTCTAGAAACCCTAGCAGCCTTTTATTTATTTATTTTCTGCCTAGCCGCCGCTTTGTTTTCCTTGTTCTCATGCGCGCGCCATTGTTAAAGAACGCCGCGCAACTCGATCGCTGCGCCCGCCGAGTGAAGTCATCACCATCGCTTGCGGCTGCCCTCGCGAAACTCCCGTTTGCCCGCTTGCACGTCGCCGATGCGTGGTCGCGTGATTGCTGCCGCGAAACCGATCTAGCACATCACTGTGACTCCTGTGCACGTGACTGCTCGCCTGTGTTGCTTGTTGCCTCGCTATGGCCACGGTTGCCAACACGTGAAGCCCGGTTGTGCACATCACCATTAATTCCCGAATTCATGCAAGCCAGAAGTGCACGTCGCCAATAGCTCCAAAGGTTTGTCCTTCTATTGCTATTAAATTTTTGGCACTAGCGTCTTGCACCTTGTCATGGATGCATCGCCTTGAATAATAGATAGAGAGAAGAATCAAGAGAAAGAAAAGAGAAGTGGAAGATTTAGGAGGAAGTTGGGATCTCGGCCGCGTGGGTAACGATCGGCTATTTCTTACTTGATTTCTTAATTTAATTAGATATTAGAATTGAGATTAATTAGAGAGGTTTTAGAATTTCTAATCGAGGGGACGATTAATAGATCTGTTTAGCCTGCTGTTCTGTTGAACGATTTATTCGGATACCTTAATTGCGAATTTTGGAAATATCATATACTAGTTAATTGTATATAATTTTGATATCTTTCTATAGCATATTTAATCATGTCGAGCGGACAAGTAGAATTCGAGATATGAATTTTGGAAGACTGCTGTCTTTGTGGTTGTCGTCTTTCGGCGCTGTTTTGGTAGACTGCAGATTAAAAATAGTAATTTGACTAATTAGTGTTTTTGATCTACATGAAAGATGTAGATAATTGTCTAAGGGTTCTGTAGAACCCAAGAACTTGAATTTTAGTTGGGTAAAACAAAAGTTATGAATTTAGTAAGACCCGCTGTCCCGAAGCGGACAGATCGGTTTTCTGGGCTAAAAACGGAGGGTTAGATGATTTAATTAGAAGACTTTGTAATCTAAGAAAATGAGGGGAATTTTGTGTAGAATCCAGAACTGGGTGGTTTGTCGTGATCGGACTTTTGAGTCGAAAGTTACGCTCTTTTTAGTAACAGGACAGCTAGGGGTGACTATTCGGTACCGGAGTAACGTGGTATATTTGGGGACGGGTAGGAGCGATGTCGATTGATTGCTGTTATTATGATGCAGAAGTTTGTATTGAAATTTGAGTATTTAATGTAGGAGAGGCGTCGTGCTTGTTGCCATCTTCAAGTCAAATCGTGCGTCGCAACTAGTAAAGGCAAGTGCATGGTAGACAGCGATCAATGATTGATCACTGTTTTCTTTATCTTCTATTACCATTATTGTTGTGCCTTTATTTATATTTAATTGCAAGCAATGGAATGGTATGGCTTTATATTGTTGACGAACATGAGGAAGATTGAATATGATGGAGTTTTGCATATTTTGCATACATAAGCATCTTTGCACATGAGCAGGTGATCATGAATGATCACAACTCCACGGGAGTGGAGGAGGTCCCCGATCCTTGTGGAGGAACGGGCTTGAGAGTGAATGTTGTCGCGAGCATTCACTCATGCTATACCGTATCTGTGAAAGAAGTGCATGTGGACATGTAGATTAGAGTTGCATTCATATATGAGACTAATGGGTGTTAAACAAAGGAAGATAACAACATGAGAATATTAATAGAAGTACCGTGATGATAATGAAGTTATTGAATCTTTGTTGATTTATTATTGTTCGTTGTATATTGATGTGTTTGCTGAGTCGTGGACTCACCCTTGCTCTTTTGTTGTCTTTAGGTGATCTTCAAAGACGCCGTGTCTGAGAGCGAGTAGAGCACATGGATTAGATCCATACTTCAATCACATGATCATTTGCCATAAGAACCTTTTCATTCAATGTTGGATTACTCCTGGAAATGTTAGAGGCTGAATAAAGTTTAGGTCACATTTTGGACTAGATTATTTATTTCAATGATTTGGATTCAGTAGTTTGTGCTATCCTGGATTGTTTACTTGATTATATTTCTCCTTGCTTATTTACTCTTGCTTGATTCATAATTATGGATGCTCTTTTGTGGTCCAGAGATATGTCCATTGATGTTTTCTTGCTGAAATTTTATAGTGTGTTAGTAATTATTAGTTTAGAGAGTAGTTTAGTGGCATTCCATGCTCAGTGTTGGGCTGGGGTGTTACAAATATGTCATGCTATACTTTGATATGCAAAGATACTTTATTTTTACTTGATGATATATCTAGCTCTTTGCCGTCGGCTGTCACTAACCTTTGCAGGTATATAAGGATGTGTTTCCAGCTGAGATACCCTCGGGACTACCGCCTATTAGAGGGATTGAACACCAAATTGACTTAATTTCGGGAGCGACTTTGCCAAACCGTGCGGCGTATAGGACCAATCCGGAGGAGACTAATGAAATTCAACGACAAGTCCAAGATCTTTTGGACCAAGGGTACGTACAGGAAAGCCTTAGTCCTTGTGATGTTCCCGTTCTTTTGGTTCCTAAGAAAGACGGTAGTTGGCGTATGTGTGTTGATTGTAGAGACATTAATAATATCACAATACGGTATCATCATCCAATTCCTAGGTTAGACGATATGCTGGATGAGTTGAGTAGTTCTATTCTTTTAACAAAGATAGACTTGCGTAGTGGGTACCATCAGATTAGAATGAAATTAGGAGATGAATGGAAAACGACATTTAAAACTAAGTTTGGGCTATATGAGTGGTTAGTGATGCCTTTTGGTTTAACTAATGCACCTAGCACTTTCATGCATTTGATGAATGAAGTTTTGTGTGCTTTCATTGAAAAATCTGTGGTGGTTTATTTTGATAATATTCTAATCTATAGCAAGTCATATGAAGAACACCAGGATCATTTACGTGCTGTTTTTAATGCTTTGAGATATGCATGTTTGTTTGGTAACTTTAAGAAATGCACCTTTTGCACGGATCGAGTCTCTTTTCTTGGCTATGTAGTTACTGCACAGGGCATCAAAGCTCATCAAGCCAAGATCGTCGCTATCCAGAGTTGACCTCCTCCTAAAACGGTCACACAAGTGCGAAGTTTTCTCGGGCTCGCTGGTTTCTATCGGCATTTTGTTCTTTAAGGACATTGTTCGCTTGCATGGTATTCGAATAAGAGATCGTGATGCTAAATTTCTTAGTTATTTTTGGAGAACCTTGTGGGGGTAAGTTGGGGACTAAGCTGTTATTTTCCACTACTTGTCATCCCCAAACCGATGGGCAAACTGAGGTAGTCAATCGAACATTGTCTACTATGATTAGGGCTGTGGTTAAAAAGAACTTAAAATGTGGGAGGAATATTTGCCTCATGTAGAATTTGCTTATAATCGCTCGTTGCATTCTACCACAAAGAAATACCCTTTTGAGATTATTTATGGTTTCATACCTCGTGCACGTATCGACTTGTTGCCTCTTCCAGCTTCGGAGAAGGTAAATTTTGATGCGCAACAATGTGCTGATTTGATACTTAAGATGCATGAGACAACTAAAGAGAACATTGAGATTATGAATGCTGAATATAAAGTTGCTGTTAGTCCAGGACGCAAGCATGCTACTTTTGAACCTAGCGATCTTGTGTGGTTACACTTGCGTAAAGAACGATTTCCTGAATTGAGAAAGTCTAAACTCATGCCTCGTGCAGATGGTCCTTTTAGAGTGCTTGAACGTATTAATGATAATGCATATAAGTTAGACATGCCTGCGGATTTCGGGGTTAGCCCCACCTTTAACATTTCAGATTTGCGACCTTTCTTGGGCGCGGAAAATGAGCTTGAGTCGAGGACGACTCCAATTCAAGAAGGGTACGATGATGAGGATATCATTTCTACTGATATGAACACTCCTCTTGCTACTGTCATGAATGATGTGCAAGGTCCAATTACTCGGGCACGTGCTCGTTAACTCAACTATCAGGTAAACTCATTTTTAGGAGTAAATAATATTTCCGCTGAGAATCCGATACTTTCTAAGACTTGTGATTTTCTTGTTCTTAGGAATCATGGAGAGGAGGAGCCAACTCACGGCAAGAGGAACACATTAAAACTTCACCTAATTCGTCCATCTCCACCAATTCGGCTGCATTCAAATCTACTTCATCGGGCTGATAAATTTAGGCTTATTATCCATGGTGATGCGACATCTTTTGGGCCGAGGGCCTTGTGTCACCACTTAGACTATTTGGGCCGGCCATCCACCTGACCCCTCCCCCCTTGGGCCATCGTTTTCATGGGCACTGTTCATGTGAACAATGCCATGACCGTACTGTTTATGTGAATAGTATAATGAATAGTACCAACTCTATTTCCTTAGATAAGTGCGTCTTCCCCCTCCCCTATTGAAGGAGGTCACACCCCTTTAGTTTTCCTTGAGTTTTTCTTATGAGATTATTCTGATTAGCAGTCTAACCGCACGTTCGGTTGAGGAACCCCAACTTGTGAACTTAATCTTTATTCGCAATACAATTTCAAATTGCATCTTCTACTCTCTTGCTTGTGTTCTCGATTCACTTGCAGGAGATAGCCTTCTTGGCGAGGTCAACCGCATTCGGCACAGTTGATAACCACCGGAGCAGTGGTGTGGTGATTGCGAGGGGTTCGATCTGTTTTGGTTGGAGCCTTTGGATCATCAACGTCGTATTCTCCACAATCGACTTATCAGGACCTTTCGGAAGATCGGGCCACCGTCACATCACATTTTGTCATGAATGAATGGTAAAATTGCATACACGCTAATGAATCATTGCATGCAATCAGTGGGAACTGGGCAGTCCGAACAAAAAAACTGGGTGAAAAAACATATGACCCTGTTTCGATGAGGGGGATTGGGAACTGGCTTTTCCATAAAAAAAAGTTTTCCTAACAGATTGCTTACAGACCAACATAGAGCGATAAAGTTGTCCTAATAGAGTGAGAGTTCAATGAGACAAATAAAGACTTACTTCAAGTTTACAAATAAATATAGGTTGTCCTTGCCTCTGCCCAGACAAAGAACATCATTTATTGTACCTCTACGGCAAACACATCAGACAACAGGAGCAATATGAATCGAAGTTACCAATATAAACTACAACCCACCATTGCGCTAATACAAGTAATAATTATCTAATTTGTATGGTTTAGATGAACACATGTGTTAGTATTTGAGCTCTTATAGCACACACAACTTGCCCCTCTATAGTTAAGAGGAGGAACGAAATTCTGACCTTCCATCACCAAGGATAGTCTTAGCAAAAAAAGAAAGGCTAACCTTCTATAACCTATTACTTCATATCCGAAAAAGAAACATCTTAAATGACTCACTTAATATTTCTCAAGAATTGATCCCAGTATGCCACACATCCATGTCCCCCCGAAAGAGGCAAAGAACAGCAGTAAGAAGAGAAGAAGAATCCCCACCTGAATCCGCAACCTTGCTCCACTCTCGGGACGAACAACCGAACGAACTATCATAGCTTCAAGGTGTAGGCACAGTTTTCTAGTAGTGATCGCTGCAAGGGCTATGGACACATGATGCAGGATTGCCCTACCAAGCGGGCTCTCTTAATAAAGGATAATAGCGAGTATACTTCAGCTAGTGACATTGAGAAAGAATATGATATGCTTGTAACTGACTCCGTAGGTGATGACCAAGAATCTGAGCGAGACGAGGAACAATATGGTGCTGAAATTTCAGGTAAGTATTTAAGCCAATTAGTGAAGCGCGTACTTAGTGCACAAATAGAACGTGCTGAGCAGAATCAACGTCACAATCTGCTCTAAACAAAGCTTGTCATCATAGAGCGTTCATGTCGCGTGATCATTGATGGAGGAAGTTGCAGCAATTTTACGAGCATGGACATGGTTGAGAAGCTTGCATTGACTACACAACAGCACCCTCGCCCATATTACATTCAATGGTTCAACAATTGTGGCAAGCTGAAGTTGACTCGCATTGTGAGAGTACATTTTCTATTGGTTTTTATCATGATTATGCTGATTGCGATGTAGTACCTATGCAAGTATGTTCTTTGTTGTTAGGTAGACGTTGGCAATATGATATAGATACAATGCATTATGGTAGAACTAATAAGTATACTCTCATGTTTAAAGAAAAGAAAATCACTTTTCTGCCCATGTCTCTTGAAGCTATTTTAAAGGATGAATTAAGGAGAGCTCATAGAGAAAAGGAGAGTAGCAAAAGTGAAAAATCAAATTGTAGCTAAAGAACTTGTGCACCCAAAGAAGAAAGAACCTAGTGCTAGAAAAGGTGAAATTAAATTGAAAGGTTCTGTTTTACTTGCTACTAAATCTGATATTTGTGAGATAGAAGATAGCAAATCTGATTGTGATGCTTTAGTGTGCAAAGTAGCCTTATTTTCCCTTCAGGATATGCCTCCTTCTTTGCCTCCTGCTGTTGCTAATATTTTGCAAGAGTTTGCTAATGTGTTTCCAAGTGTCATACCCCCGGGGCTGCCTCCAATTAGGGGGATTGAGCATTAAATTTATTTAATTCCAAGAGCCTCGCTTCCCAACCATGCACCATATAGAACCAATCCCGAAGATACTAAGAAAATTCAATGTCAAGTGCAAGACTTGCTTAACAAAAGGTATGTACACGAAAGCCATAGTTCTTGTGTTGTCCTTGTGATTTTGGTACCTAAAAAAATGCATCATGACGTATGTGTGTTGATTGTAGTGCTATCAATAATATTACTATTCGATATCTTCATCCTATTTCTA
Organism: Hsuehochloa calcarea; assembly: GCA_036346395.1. Lineage (NCBI taxonomy): Eukaryota > Viridiplantae > Streptophyta > Magnoliopsida > Poales > Poaceae > Hsuehochloa > Hsuehochloa calcarea. Next base: position 62,140,005 of record CM070610.1, on the reverse strand, counting down.
AGCTAGATGATCTGCTTGATGAATTAAGTGGCTCTACTATATTTTCTAAAGTTGATTTGCGTAGTGGATATCAACAAATTCGCATGCAGTTAGGCGGTGAATGGAAAATAGCATTCAAAACTAAGTTTGGATTATATGAGTGGTTAGTGATGCCTTTTGAGTTAACTAAAGCACCTAGTACTTTCATGAGATTAATGAATGAAGTTTTGCGTGATTTCATAGGACAATTTGTGGTGGTATATTTATTGGAAATATGCCCTAGAGGCAATCACAGAGATGATTATATTTCCTTATGTTCATGATATTGGATAATATGTTATCATGTTCCTTGAATGAATCATCAGTTATAGATCAATGAGTATGTGACTTGTTGGTGAAACTCATTAACCTATATGATATCATTCTAAATGTATCCCTGGTCGAATGTCACTGGTCGGAACAACCGTAACTCTACGACCAGCACATGTATTGATTGATGGCCATGTTTCACTAGTTATAGATATAGAGATATCGAATCAGTAATGTGAGCACATGTTAGAGAACATGGAGCTGGATAGACCCATCATTGAGACACTATTGAGATTGTTATGAATCTATGTGTCATTAGTTGGTCTCAAGTAATGATGATGTATAATCCTTATACCTGAGAACAACATGGTTCCCTACATGTGTAATAGCACTCTTAGGGGTTACCAAACGCTACTCCGTAACTGGGCAGTTATAAAGGTAACTTTCGGGTATGCTATGAAACATGCGAAGGGATGTGACTGGTCGAGATGGGATTTGCCCCTCCTTGCATAACAGGAGAGATGTCTCTGGGACCCTCGTGGTGATCGGATAAAGAAAGTGCATGGCCATGCCACTAGTGGTCGAAGTGTCGACCACATGAAGTTATCCAACACTCGATCGAGAAAGTATTGAACAGTCCATGGATGACACCATATCTCACCTGGAGTTCAACCAGACATCGTGAGGCAAATGGAGAATGCATGAGTAGGTCACTTAGTTCGATCAGTTACGGACTGGTCGTATGGAGATGTGATCTGGTCGTAGACTGGTCGAACGCAATCACAGGCTGGTCGTATAGAGATACGAACTGGTCGTAAGTGATGAGGACCTGATCATAGATCATATTACGTTAAGGTTCGTCCGATATATTCTTTGTGTACTTGGGAATCGTTACGTGCTGCTAGGTGCCGCTGACGACTAGTGGTCGGAAAAGAGTTTCCGAGTCACAACCAATCGCACAAGAAGCTGTAGGGTCGCACACTTAAGGGGCTGGGGATTTGATTTGGATGGTGATCCAAATTCGTATAGGATATGAGTTCCTAATGGGCCTCGAGTAAGAGACCCATCATGGATACCTATATAAAGAGAGGCGGTGGCATAGGGTGGAGCACGGTTTTTGGAAGAACTCCAAAAACCCTAATAGCCACGCCATCCTCAACCACGTTGCCGATGCTAGCACACCAGCGTGCGGTGTTCCAACCCCGTATGTGTGGATACCTCGGAGGTGCTGTTGCGAAGCATCAGCACTAGGACGATCCGCAACTCGTGACGATCACCGGAGCAGGGGGAGAACTTACGAGGCGAGTTCGACTACTCGGAGAAGCAGATACGAAGCGAGTACGACTACTCGGAGGAGCAGTCACGCGGCGAGTACGACTACGACCGCATCTATTCGCTACACCGACTCTACTTCCGCTACGAGTCGGCGCGTCTAGCGGTACTCTCGTGATCTATTACTTGCGGAAGTTCCTTGGTTGCGCGGTAAATTTTTGTTTTGTGCTATCGTAGCGCCTACCCTAACCCTTCAATATTTTGATGACATATTGATCTATACCAGAACATTATAGAAACATCTTGAACACTTACATGTTGTTTTTAATGATCTATGTGATGCACATTTGTTTGGTAATCTTGAGAAGTGCACCTTTTGCACCGATCGAGTATCGTTTCTTGGCTATGTTGTTACTCCACAAGGTATTGAGGTTGATCAAGCCAACATCGAAGCTGTACAGAGTTGGCCGACTCCTAACACAGTCACACAAGTGCACAGTTTTCTCAGACTTGCTGAATTTTATCGACGTTTTGTCAAACATTTCAGCACCATTGCAGCACCGATGAATGAGCTTACGAAGAAAGGTGTTCCTTTTATATGGGGCCCTAAACAAGAACAATCATTTCAAATTTTAAAAGATAATCTTACACATGCACCACTTCTCCAACTTCCTGATTTTGTTAAGACTTTTGAGCTTAAATGTGATGCTAGTGAAATTAGACTTGAAGATGTGCTTACTCAAGAAGGTAAACCTGTTGCGTATTTCCACGAGAAATTAAGTGGGCCTAGTCTAAATTATTCTACTTATGATAAGAAATTATATGCTTTATTTCGGACATTCGAGACATGGTAACATTATTTATGGTCTAAATAATTTGTTATACATTCTGATCATGAATCATTAAAGCACATTCGTAGTCAATCAAATCTAAACCGTAGACATGCTAAATGGATTGAGTTCATTGAATTGTTTCCATATATCATTAAACACAAGAAAGGAAAGGATAATAATATTGTTGATGCTTTATCTCATTGTTATACCATGTTATCTCAACTTGATTTCAGAATTTTTGGTTTAAAGACAATTAAAGAGCAATATGTGCAGGATGATAATTTTAAAGATATATGTCAGAATTGTAAAGAATGCAAAATCTGGAATAAATTTGATGTGAATGATGGATTTTTATTTCGTGCTAACAAACTATGCATTCTAACTAGCTATGTTCGTCTTTTGTTGTTACAGGAGCTGCATGGAGGAGGACTCATGGGATATTTTGGTGTCAAGATGACGAAGGATATTCTGACCGATCACTTCTATTGGCCTAAGTTGAGGCGCGACGTTGAGCGCTATGTGTCTCGCCACACTACATGCCACAAATCTAAGTCATGTCTTAATCCACATAGTTTATATATGTCTCTTCCTGTTCCTAGCGTACCTTGAGAAGATATTTCTATAGATTTTATTTTAGAACTACCTAGAAACAAAGAGTGGGAGGGATAGTATTTTAGTTATTGTGGATAGATTTTTGAAGATGGCGCATTTCATACATTATCATAAAAGCGATGATGCTACAAATGTTGCTGAGTTATTTTTCAGAGAAATTGTTCGACTACATGGAGTACCCAATAAAATTGTGTATGATCGTGATACGAAGTTTCTGAGTCACTTTTGGAGGACACTATAGGCAAAATTGGGGACAAAGTTATTGTTTTCTACTACATATCATCCCCAAACAGATGGACAAACTGAAGTTGTTAACCGGACATTGTCCACTATGTTGAGGGCTGTTTTGAAAGAGAACTTGAAGATGTGGGCAGAATGCTTACCTCATGTGGAGTTTGCTTACAACCGTTCACAGCATTCAACCACAAAGATGTGCCCTTTTCAGGTAGTATATGGATTTATTCCTCGCGCTCCTATTGATTTATTACCTCTACCATCTTCGAAAAAGGTAAACATTGATGCTACCCAACACACCGAATTGATTATGAAGATGCATGAGACAACTAAAGAGAATATAGAGCGAATGAACGCACAATATAGACTTGCGGGTAGTCGGGGTAGAAAAGAAATAACATTCGAACCTGGAGATCTTGTTATGTTGCATTTGCGCAAAGACAGGCTCCCTGACTTGAGAAAATAAAAATTGATGCCTAGAGCTAATGGTCCATTTAAAGTGTTAGAAAAAATTAATGATAATGCATATAAGCTTGATCTGCTGGCATATTTTGGGGTTAGTCCCATATTTAACACTGTAGATTTGAAGCCATACTTGGGAGCAGAAGATGACCTTGAGTCGAGGACAACTCCAATTCAAGAAGGGTGGGATGATGAGGGCACCCCTTCCACTGAGGTGAGCCGATGACATGAGCCGCGACGGCGCCATGAGTGGTTATGAGCAGGGATGGAAATCCCAGCCAGTTACCGGCGGTAACCGGCCTTACCGATGGGGGCCGGGATTTGAAATCCCGGCCGGTTTTTCAGGAGTTTGCAATTTCAAATTTTAAATTTTGAATTTTGATTGATTTTTAAGCAAAATTTAACGAAATTCGACCGGGAAAAACCGGTTACCGATACCGGCCGTCGGCCGGGACCGGTTTTTGAATCCTTGGTTATGAGGAATACGGCCATCTTGGTCAATTCAGAGAAACTACTCGCCCTCTACAAATTGAAGTGTGCATGGGGTTCAGAGGTTCACCCTAATCATGAAGGTGAAGATGATGAGGTTGGAGAGGTTCTGGAACGACTTGCTGACGTTGAGCTGCGGCGGCGCAGGGGAGGCTCTCAGTGCTGGTGCTCTACGACGATGGAAGTGCTACAAGAAGCAGCGCATTAGGTTCACGAGGTCCTAAGGATAATGTGGACGCAACGAATTAGACCGAGGCTCACCAGTCTTCAAAGAAGAACGAAAATGGTGGTGGCAGCGGCCGGAAACGAGGAAGATGAGGGTGAAGCGGATTAGGGCGAGATTGCCTACATTGACTGAGGGGAAAGCCTCAATAGGGTATGGAACAGGTGGTGACGCAGTTGATTCGAGCCCGAACTCACCCGAGCGACGGGAACGCATTGGCGGGATTGGGTGTGCACCAAAGTCGAGGATGAAGGTGGGCGCGATCATTGTACAAGACTCTAGAAGCTGCATTGAGCAAAGGAGAGGAATGAGTGATGAACGATAATCAAATTGACATGAGTGTCATGGGTGAGGAAGCTCACCAGAGCGGCGGAGCCGCGGAGGTGTGCTTACCAGCGTCGAGAACCACGCATACGTTCCCACGAAAACACTGAGCGAGAAGCTCGATCTTGTGCAAAATTGGAACAGGGGTGAGTTGAGGAAGAAGGTGACACGGCTAGAGTTTCAGTATGGCAAGGCTTAGTGCGAGAAGAACGGCGAGAAGAATAGTGGTGCGCGAGAAACTCGTGGACGCTCTCGGGTTCCTCCGTCCGCGCGGGAAAAGAGTGCCATCAATGGGGGTGGATAGCATGGGTGAGGTAGGCGGAGGAGATAGGAGTGGGTGAGGCGTCAAACTGTGGGCGGCTGTTGAAATCAGCGGGCAAGCGGCGGAGCAAGCAAGGGCGCTCTGGTGCGTTGGTGCACGCGGGCGAGAGGTGGAAGACAACCTCTGGCAAGCAAGGCCTATATGTTAGTGAGCGCGGGAGCGAGGGTGGTGTGGGCTGGAGCTGAGCGTGAGGGAGTTTGGGCTGGCTCAGTTTCGGCCCAGAGGGCGAGAGGGAAATTTGAATTCATTTTCAATTTTTTCCAAAACTAGCTGATTCTTTGGTGAATTGGTGATCCTACCAAATACGCTCCAAGTTTTATGAAATTTTTTGTGAGAGTTTCTGACAACGTATAGTTTCATATGTAAATTTTTTAGGATTTTATATGCCCTGTGATTTTCCCTAAAGTTCTTACAGTTTGCTGCTTGTATAAAAATTTTAGTATTTGTTGTATACAAAAAGTTCAGAAATCATGTATATTTAATTTTCCATATAGAATATTCTCAAGTTTACTTTCCCATTTATTTTCACTATATCTTCCCCAAAAAAAATTTGGGATATTACAGCCACCATCTTCTTCCCTAAATCCGGTCGAGCCGACCGCCGTCACCATCATTTTTGCTTTGATGAACTTCTCTCCAACTCCCTCCTACCAAAGCACCCTCACACCTCCCTCTTCCTCCCCAAACCTCGGATTTGAAGCCTCCCTCTTCAAGCCACCGTCGCCGCGAGGAGCTAGCCACGCCACCTCAGGTCACCGCCGCTAGCCCACCTCAGTCCACCCCTGCCATCACCAACTACTCCGATGAGTTCCCATCACCTGTAGATGCTTGTGCGAGCTAGCTTCCCCCCTCCCCCCTCTAGCCTCCTCTCCCCTTTTGTCCCTCACCTTTGGGCGCCATGTGCCACCATAGACCCATGTCCGAGCATGGTTACCCATGGCACTGCCACCTCCAGCCTCCTCTCCCCTACGAGAACCCATTTTCGGGATCACCGACCCCTCTCTACGCCTCGTTCGCCGCCGGCGAGCGTGCCCCGCGCGTGATCTCCCCCTCCCCTCTTCTCTATTTGTCTCTCTCTATGTATCTCTGTTACTCTGTGTGTGTGTGTGTAAATTAGAAGTGGACCCACTCAATTAAGAAGTTGATTTAGAGGCTAATTAGTGCTAAATGAGAATTAAAGTTTTATGGCAGCTTGGCTCGCGAACCAGCTCGAGCCTACTTTCGAGTCGAGCCTAGCTGAGCACTGTTTAGCAAGCTTGGTTTGTTTCCAGCCCTATGTCCAAGCACACACGTAGTGACGGAAACACCATTATGGCAAGCTGAGGCAGCCATCCTGGGTCTCCTATAGGCCAGAACACCCCATCACCCACCGCAGACCCTAGGTGCCTGGTTGACCGCCAAGTCATCGCCTCCCTTCCACGACCGCTGCCGAGCCGTCCGAGGGATGCGCCTACGGCGATGTGTCCTTCTTCTTTGCCGGATTCGATGGCTTCTTGATAGGGACGCCGGGACGGTGGCGAGGCTAGGGGCGACAAGAGTACGAGCGGGCGGGACGACCAGTTGCCCGACGCAGCGCGAGAGTGCTTGCTACAAGCCTTGGTTGGGACGGGGTGGCCTCCGGAAGGAAGATGCCGGGTTGCGCCGTGGAGGCGCCCGCAGCCGCGGAAGCCGGAGGTACGCACGCCGAGCTGAAGCCACCGGAGGGAATGCCAAAGATGAGCTGCAGCTTCTGGAATCTTGTAGCAGCTCTCCTAAATTGTTTCAAAAAAAATCCTACACGCATTTCCAATTCTCTCATATCGAAATAAAAAAAGATGAAAAAAAACATGAACTCGTCCAATTCAGCGAACGAAAGAAATAAGAATCTAGACGAATTTACGCAGGAGGTGATGAAAATGATTGACACCTCGAGGTAGTAAATTGAGGGCACCTAGACGAGAATCCAGGGCCGTGACAGTCGACGAGTCGGTCGACGCGTTCCCGAAAGCGAGGAGAAAGGAGGTGCAACGCGCACGCGCTGCGGCGTGGGAGCTAAGAGGCGCGTCACGGCGAGCGGCCAACCGGCCAGGTGGATCTCCTAAATTTCTGGTTCCACCACTGCACACGCTGCCAAGACAAGGAAAAGCTCTCGACCCGGCTGCACCGATTCCACCAGCCCCGGAACGGGAAACGTACGCGTGAGAGCGACAAAATTTCTCTGGCCGATCGATCGATTAGCCATTGTGGCATACTATATGCGTATCCTTCTCTTAGATCTCCTGCCTCGCACACCCACTCGATTAGCCGTGCCATAAATTCGTGGCGCAAGTTCGCCACCCCAAAAGCGCCAATATTCCTCGGCGCTCACTGCACCGTGAGATCATCACCATCAATTCCCCCGGCCCCTATCGCGCGTTTCCGTTGCCGGCTTTGCTAGCTTTCAATTGTGCCCTCAATCCAAGCAAAAGCTTGGCTCCATGCGTCCGTCCGTCCGCCGAGGAAAGAGGGGAACAAACAGTAAAAGGCTAGATCGCGTAGAGATACTGTATGTTGCAACGGGGTAAGACGATCAGGTTGCTCAAGGATGGCGCGATCGATATATGCGCCTGATGGAGGGAGGTGACAGCTGGTTTTTTTTTGGGTGGGTGGTCTCGCGTCTCCAAAAAGCAATGGATGCCCAAACCCAAATCGACCCAAACTGATTATAATTGCGGTAGCTAGCTAGGCAGGCTACGCCATTGGATTGGCCTCGAGTGCGTTGTGTCTTTCCCCGCTAGGAATTTATCTCATCTTCTCCTCCATGTACAGAGAGATCGATGCACTGCCTAAGTCTGGACCCATCAGTACGTAGAATATGGGCCACGTCTGTAGAAATACTTCCAAAGGGTACGAATTTTTGTAAGGCTAATCTTTACTATTACTAATTGGAGGATCCTTAGAAGCCACCGTATTAATTCTAAAAGTTAAAAGGCTAGAAGTTTCTATATTAATTAATCGGAGAAAATGAAATGATCTTGATCGTCTGATTTATGTAATTTATGCAACCATCATCTTAGATTTATCTGCTAGGTGTCATACATCGGCAAAAAAAAAAAAAGTGTTCTATTTAAATAACATGTCCATATGCTAACAGTCTGCCAAGCACAAGTCCTCTTCGTTGAGTTACAGCATACATGCATGCAGTCGTAAATAGCTCGGACACAAATTTAATCGAGCCTTGATGGAAAACTGACTAAGAAAATGCTTAAATAATTTGGCTCTAATGTTAGTTAAAATTTCACAAGCTCAACTATGTTTTTTAGCGTATATGCACAAGTGCACAACTATGCAGTGCTTGGGCGCTAGGAAACATGGAGTGAAAGCTCACCTTCGTAGTATGCATGCATAAAAAATTAGCTCCAAAAAAATAAAACTAAAATTTGGAATTTTATCATATGTCAAATTAAACTCGAAACTAAAATCTATCTCATTTATACAAATTTTGAATAAAATTTCTAAAAAAACGCTTGAGCTTTGAAGTCCTATGCACTTATTTGAATTGATGTCAATTACTGTATAGATAAGAATATTATGGAACTTTTTCAAAGCTAAAAGTTATGGAAAGAATGTTTAAAATTATTGATTACTTTAGTGCTGTGTTGGAAGTCCACCCTGCCAATTAAGGAAATATAACTGTTCAAAATATATGATATTGATCCTAATTTGATTTGGATTTGTATAATTTCTTCAATAACAAAAAAATATTGAAAATATCCCTAGCCCGTGTGATGCACGGGTTGATAACTAATATTAATAATGAAGGATAACTGTTCTGTTTTCTGCAAACAGAAAAATCATGAGAAATCTTGTATTCTAAATCGGCCGTTAGTTCAGTTCAAACATATATGCATGGATAAGCCCCTGCCCGGGTAGGATTATTGCTAGACAGGTGGTTTTGGGAGATCATGGGCATACCTCCTTGCTGCCGTTGGTTGAAGATAGATTGCTCTACAGCTACAGCTAGCTAGTAGCCTTCCTCGGAGGTGTGTGACGGGAAGGGCCAAATCCCTCATTTCCAGGGCAGGTTTTTGCGCAACATCGATCGCAGGTGTGATGCGTGCTTCTGAGGCTGTGACTCGCTAGATATCGACATCAACCTAACTAGAGCTTCCTTTCCTTTCCTTTCCTTTCCGTGTTAAAATATCACTGGCTCATGCGTTAGCTGCCAGCTATACGTGCCTTGATTTTATTGAGATACAGACAATCACGGAGACTGGAGAGCTAGCGATATGCGTACGTACAGATAGATCGTAGTCATATATTGCGGAGCCTAAAGGCACATCAGGCGTTCAGAACTAGCTTCACATACGTACGTATACGTGCAGTCCACAATATCTACATACAGATCTATAGCTAACTGAGATATTTCTTTATAATGAAACAAGTACTGTTCCTGTGTCAAAGCAACATGTATGAACGAAGCTGATAGCTCAGGCCCTTATCTCAAAACAAAGGCAACATAGACCCCCATTATTTTCCAGGCCTTCCGTAGAAAAGCTTGATCGAGTTGGCTTGTCAAATTGAGTTACCACGGTACGAGATGGACTTGTTGTCCCTTGGTGTGCCATTGGCACCAACTTACCTCCTCCTTCAGAGTGTCTCCAACCATGACACTGTTCGTAGATGAATGCGACCACTGAAGACCGTTCTTCTTTTTCTTTACGATGATGACGAGTTCTTCATGTGTGCGCTAGCTTAGCTTTGTTCGATCTTGCATGTCGGGTCACACATCACATCCACCTGCTTTTACAGAAGCACAGTGCCCGGAAGGAAATGCGTTGAATCAACAGCACTATTCGAATAAAAGCTGTGCTTTGCCGGAGTTGGCAAGGTTCCTATTTGGCGATGGAGGCCAGGACCCAGGAGGTTGTTCACGCCAGTGCCATATTCTCGCAACATCTTGTGAGCTTTGACTGGGCCTGTGAACTGGAACATTGCATCGCGCATATCACAAGCCCCTGCGGGCCACTGCATGGGACTGTAGCCCTGTACATTTTCTGGGCTCAGAGCTCTCGGCCTTTCGTGGTATTAGACTGAAATATCATGCTGCGCTTCTTTTTTTTGCGGGAACATGTTATGGTGGTGGGTTGAGTCGCGAATGATAGCTGAGACGCGCGGGCGCGGTTGGTTGGATCTGGCGTCGGCAAACCATGCGCGGCCGCCTCGCCGAGTGGCACAAGCACACAGGCCGCCGCGGCACAAGTCACAACCAACACCGTGCCCGAGTGCCCATGCGTGCTGCCGTCCGCCTGCGCGCGTCCCCCAGCACCGTAGCACGCACCGATTGGTTAGACGACTACGGTCCGAAGGATTACCAAATAGATAAATAGAGAATTATATTAAATAATATAAAAATAAAATAGTAAATTGAACACAGAAATATAGAAAACTTCTTATTTCTCTTTATTACTCTTCAAACGATTAGTCTTTTATAATAACTAGTACCCCTATTTATAAGTTAGAGACTCTGCTAGGGTTTTGGATGAGACGTCCATATATGGACCGACTGTTGGGCCAAACACATGGTTTCTCAACACTCCCCTTTGAGCACCCATCCTCATATGTTCATACCTCGTCAAAAACTTCATAAAAACCTAGTGAGAAAAATTTAGAAAATAGTATATGACACATGTTCTACTGTGTTGCACAAATTGCCTCGTTAAAAACTTTAGCCAAGAAACTTCAGAAAAACTCATCAAGAGAAAAAGAGTACAATCCACCCAATTTCATTTAATCTCTGAGATTTATTCTTTAGGTACTCGATTTTCATGATCAAATTTCAATATTGAGTTCGTGAAGATTCTCCTCTTAAATTCTGCACTTCTCTAAGCCTCATCATTCCAATTCCACGTATGCATCTTTCAAAGCTAGATGCTAGAAGTGACTTAGTGAATAAATCTGCGAGATTTTCACATGACTTATTATGCAGTACCTTAATTTCGTCCATCTTTTACCATTCATGGGCATATAAAAACTTAGGATTGATATGCTTTGTGAGGGGGGATTGATATGCTTTGTGAGGGGACTCTTTACATAACTCATCTGCACTTATACAACACAAGCTGCATTATCTTCATAGATAATAGTACACGGTATTCAATCCACATGACTGCTGGATGTGGTGAATCATCCGCCGAAGCCAAGAATATTCTCGTGAGGCCTAGTACAGTGCTATGATTTCCAAGTGGTTCATCGAAGTAGATACAAAACTTTGCTTAGACGATTTTCATGAAATTGCAATTCCATCACATAGAAATACATAGTCTATTTGTGACTTAGCTGTATGCGGATTGTCATTAGCACCTTAGAACTGAATTACCCATTAACACTAGATATGTTGCATATATATATATATATATGGACGCATGTTTCGTACTACTGAGTACATACTCCCGCTTCGAATATACCACTTAAATAAATATATTATACTTCTTTATCATTTTCAGTATACTTAAATACCAATTATAAGATATTCCAATGCGACTTGATTGAAAAAAATTATTGGAGTCCTTTATTTTTGCTATATACCATTTTTCATATATAAAAGAAGTATATACACAAATTTAGCTATAAAAGGTGGACTTTAATGATTTTTTTTTTCATAGAACTCACTTTGGGGTATCTTATAATCATTATTGGAGTATGCTCAAATAGATAAAAAGGTATCATCATACGATTTAAGTAGTATATGAGAAGCGGGAGTACATATCATTTTCCTATATATATATTGACGAGGATTAAAACATCTATTTATTATTTAATAGGACTATACGTCTTCGTGGTCGTAACCCCTAAAGCTAACGACCTCACTGGTCGTGAGGATTCCAGAGGTTACATAATATCTAACCTGGTCGGAGAAGGTTCTCAACCTTGTCTCCGACCAGTCAAAAGCTCTCAAAACCTTGAACTGATATTTGGATCTAGTGCCAGATATATCATCTACCGTGTGAAAAATGGAACATGTGCTGTATATTCCATACCACGCGACGATACGTAACTCTAAGACACAGGAATACGGTTAATGGCTCATCGACATATAGCGCATCGGCGATTGACACATTGTCAACTGACGTCTCTCTTCGACCAGACGCGTTGCTTCCCAAACAGGGGTCTCTTCCAGAGACAACTGCCAACTCTTCATCAACTACATAAGGAGGACTGCGGACTGAAGTGGGGGGGGCGGAACAGTGAAGATCATTTGGGAAACGCTCTCAAAAGAGCATTGTATTCCTGAATTAGTCTTTAGTCTAGGTTACAGACACCCATTGTAATAGCCAGTTCATAGCAATAAAGATCAGTCACATTACTTTCTATGAAATACGCGCTATTTTTCTCTTTCTTTTCATATATTCATAAGATTGGCGATTTGATCGGCGATATATATATATATATATATATATATATATATATATATATAGGAACTTTTTCCTACACCGGGAGTAGTTACTCTAAATCTCACAATGTAGGGAGTATCGAGAGTATGTATGTAGTATCGAGTATATAATACCACCTAAGTGGTATTCACACCTTTCAGGGTGGTATGCGACATACTCCTTTTAACGCGAATATGAAGGTATTTACAAAATATGCTAAAAACTATGGACCCTCTTACAAATTTTTCGTAGCATTGTATCTTATAATTAGTATATGAGTATACCCAAAGTGATAAAGGAGTATGTTAAGTTGTTTTAGGTGGTATACAAAGGTGGGAGTAACTACATGTATAGAAAGTATTAATCCTATATATATATATATATATATATATATATATATATATATATATATATATATATATATATATGAAGCCTATTTGCTACTCCCAGGTGTAGTTACTCCCATTGTATCTAGCGTCCATCTATCTCGGATACCACATGCTTGATTGGATTATTGGGCAGAATACCACTCCATAACAATCGCTAGCAACCCACTAACGTACTGCGTAACATACCTGGAAAAGATATTCAAAATTAATATGCAATCCCGTCTACTACGTAATTTTTTTTTAATGTTGGTAACCTATCCCGCGAACGTCGGCATTGATTAGCATTTGACGTTTTGCTCATTTGATTTGCTGCCCGTTCTGCCCATTCCATTGAGTTTCGGTCGTCGTCCTCAAGCGAGAAGAAAAGACAGAGAAAGGTCTGGCCTTGGAGCCAGAAATGGAGAAATGTCTAGAAGTGGAGGAAGGAAATGTCTAGGATCAAGATAATGGCATCCCTTGGAGAGGTGGTATTTTAATCATATGCAAGCAACACGCCATGGTACATGTACTTAGGTAGTATGTATGCAAGCAACACGCCATGGTACATATACTTAGGTAGTATGTATATCTATGGGAGTATTTTAGTACATGTATTTAGGTAGTATGTATACTTAAGTGGGTATTTTAGTACATGTACTTAGGTAGTATATATACCTCGGGGGTATGTTAGTACATATAACTGGGGAGTATATACACCTACGATAGTATATGTACATGGATTTGGGAAGGGAGTATTTCACATATCAATGTACTTTATGGAGTATGTTGATTGGTACATGCATGGCTCTCGTTCATATGTAATATTAATTTCACGTATCAATGTACTAACATTTGTATACGGATTGACTAGTGCCTCATCATCTCTACATCAAACGGGCAAAGCGTTAAATGCTAATCAATGCATTTGATCACATATTGGAACGGTGGAATCCCGGGAATGTAGGAACTAACACATGATACGGATCTGAATTGAACAACCAAAATTAATGCGGGCTCCCACCTCTAAATCATTTAATCACTTTGCATGCTCTCACCTTCAATGCACAATCATTAATGCGTCTTCATTAAACATCATGCATGCTCCCAGATCCAACGATCAAGATCCAAATCCAACGATCAAGATTGGTATTATCATTTTAATACTGAATTACCCATTAGCATTAAATAGGTTACATACAAATAAGTTAAGATCAATAAGGAAATTAGTCAATATCATTGCAAAATTTGAGTGCGCAATACAATAATCGACCTCGAAAAGCAGTCGAACACCACCAAGGTGTTGCGGTTACCAACGGGCCTCGTAGGCCGGGCCGCTTTAAGCACATATACAAATTGGTGAGTCCGCAACGGATTTTGTTGGCTATTAGACCTCGTTGCAACGGTTGCTGCCTCTTGCATAGCATGGTATGGGGTTGCATGCGCGACGTCGTTGCCGAGTGGATCGCGGCGGGTGAAAAGTTGCGCAGCGCGCGCTGTACCCCGGCGGGGACGAGAAGCGTGCCGCGGGATACGATTCACGCAGGTCGGCGTGCAAGCCTGTCGGCGACATCAGATTAAATCCTTAACCGTCTCCGTCCCCAATGAAACAGGAACATTGAGGGCTGATCCCCACGGCAGTGTATCTACAGAAACATCTGCCAAGCCGTCAATGGCTGCTTTATTTGCTACTCACGGATGCATCTGTATCTGCATTACAATTTACAAAGCTTCACACTACTTGTCGCGGATACCTCTACACAATCTCACGGACCTCGCGCCTAATACAATGCCGGCGTTATTAGCTAGTATATGGATGCTTATCAATTATCATCACTCGCTACATCAGCTGCATCTCCCGTATACCGACCTTTTACATTTAGAACACGAGTTGATGACGAACTACAGAGTAGTACTAAGTGCTAACCAACGGTTCACCGTGCAGCGACTTCGCCGCTGCCATCCACGGACAGGCTCTCGCCGGAGAAGTCCACGAAGTGCTCGTCCGCCTTGGACAGCGTGTACGCCACGTCCACCATGCTCGGCCGCTTGGACGGGTCCCGCTGCAGGCACGCCCTGGCCACGCTCACCACGCTCGCCACGCTCCCCGGCGGGCACGTCTGCTCGGCCAGCACGGGGTCCATCCACGCCGCCACCCGCGCCTCCAGCCTATCCTCCCGGCCGCGGAACACCCTCTCGTCCGCCTCGGCCCACAGCATCTCGCCGCCGTCGCCGGTGGCCTCGCGCCCGGACACCAGCTCGAGCAGGACGACGCCGTAGGCGAACACGTCCATCTTGGTGGTGACGAGGCCGTCAGCGAGGTACTCGGGCGCGATGTACCCCTGCGTGCCGACGATGTGGGTGGTGACGGCGTTGTGGCCGGTCTTGGCGAGGCCGAAGTTGGCGATCTTGGCGCGCATGCGAGCGTCGAGGAGGACGTTGCTGCTCTTGATGTCCTTGTGCACTACGCGCGGCCAGGTGTGCTCGTGGATGTACTGGAGGCCGTTGGCGAGGTCGAGGGCGATGTGGAGGCGCGCGCGCCAGTCCAGTCGCCGCGCGCGTTCGCGGCCCAGGAGCCACAGGTCCAGCGAGCCGTTCTCCACGTACTCGTACACCAGGTAGCACTCGCCCGTCGCCGAGTTGATGCAGAAGCCCTCCAGCTTCACCAGGTTGCTGTGGTTCACCTGAAGGAGGCAACATGTCGCAAAAATCACAATCGATCTTGCATGTCTTAAGCTCTTGCAAAAGTTGTGTTCTTTACTTGGCTCTAGCCACTTGTTATCGTTGGCAACATGCACTTTTTTTGCAATTACAACATGATCTTATTGTGATTGCAGATTGTTACTTCGGCCCTTATCTTGTAAGCTGAGTGTTTTCGCAAGTGAATTGGTGATGCAGATGTGATTAAAAAAAAGTCAAGAGCTAGTTAATTTTCCCTTCGAGACAGCAGCCTTTGTTGAAATGTTGAGCATTTCAATCTCGTACATCAGCGCGCAAGACTTATGTAGGTACGTGGCGGTACTTAGTTGCGCATGTCGGCATGTGGTCGGGCAGGAGACTAGCAAATAGACGGAATCAAATACAAATGTCACTATCTATCTAGCAGCGCTCGCATCCACAAGGATTCCTAGTGGCTCGTGCGATGTGCTAAACTGTAGGCACCATACCGATTCATTGGTGCTATCAGTCCAAAATCAAAAGAAATGAATGCCCGTCAAAGAGAAGGAAAAAAAAAGGTCTTCGAATAACGAGTCAAAGTGATTAGGAGATTAAGTATATCAAGTCGTTGGTACGTTCACGGATGGGTGTCCTTGGAATTTTCTCGTTCTGTAATCCATTTTGGTGCCACTGCCAAGTGCCAACCGAACAACCGGCCCTGAAGAGCCGTCTCAAGGCATCCGATGACACTCGCGGAGCGACGCATCCAAAATTAAATTTCTTTAGTAGTACTACTCCACTAGCATCGTTATTGCAGAGCATAATTCAAAGGGCTGTTTGGTCATGACGCCGACGAATCAAGTCAAAACTCAGTTAAGACTAAAATTTAGTAAGATAAATATTGTTTGGATTGTCATCAAGCTAAATTTCGGTGTTATTAAAATATTTGAACTACCGCTTCGGCTGCCAGTCCAATTAATAAACCACCGTGATCATTTCATTCGGAATGAACAGAAGTGCGTGCTTTTCTTTAATCTCCTAACCAACAGATGTAGGCACTAGCGTTCTATAAAACCATTCTGTCCCAATCAGACATTGCGAATATGTAATGGACAAACCATTTGAGCAGCAAGCCTAAGCAATTGTTGATTCCTTTGTTCAACAGAAAATTTACTTGGAAACCATTTTTTTATAACATAAAAACAGTTCATTCCGAGTTCTGACAGTACTCAAACAAAGCGATTCAGGTAAAAAAGGACAAGGCCTAACCTTTTGCAGGATCTTGAGCTCCTCGCAGGCGTCCCACTTCATCTTCTTCACGGCGAACACCTCGCCGTCGATGTTGGCCTTGTACACGCTGCCCTGGATGAGGTGCGCGTCGTCGAAACCCCCCGTGCCGCTCTCCAGTTCCTCGACCTTGAACACCCGGTACTTGTCCAGCCACTCGGATATGTCACTGACCAAGAACCTCTCCCCGCCGCCGGCGACGCCTCCGGACGCGTTCTTGGCAAACCTGCCGGCCTCACCACTATCGCCGCTCACCACCGCCTCCCCTCTCCGCCCCTTCGCCTTGAGGCGCCTCCACAAGCAAGCGAGCAGCAGCATCTGCAGCAGCCAAAGCCCACCGACGACGCCCAACCCAACGGCCAGCCCGGTGACCACCCCGTCTCGATTATTGGTCACGACGGTCGCGGCGGGCGTAGCGGAAGGCGGCGGGGACGCCGGCGTGACCGACACGTTGTTCCGGCGCACGATTGGCGGAAGCCACTGCGGCACCTGCTGGCGGAGCGGCACTAGTATCTCAGAGAACGGCTGCGTACCCCGCTCGGGCCCGTTGAGGGAGACGAGCGACTGGGCGTCGACGGCGAAGGCGGTGGCGATGGACGCGTAGGTGTCGCCCGGCTGCATGACGTAGGTGACGAGCGCGGTGGCGTTGTCGGCGCGGGTGGGGCACTGGCAGAAGATGGGGAACGTGATCATGTCGCCGACGTTGAGTTTGGTGGGCACAAACGTGGGGTTAACGCGCTCGACGGCCATGTAGTGCGTCAGGTTCTGCAGCTTGCTGGTGGAGATGATCCAGTAGGTGTCGCCCGAGTTGATCTGGTACTGCGTGGGCGCGTAGGCGTTGGGCGACCTGGAGGGGCAGCCGCACTGGAGCGGCACGAGCAGCGGCTGTCCCGCAGCCGGCACGGCCGAGGTGGACAGGTTGTTGGCGTGCGCGATCATGAAGCGGCTGACGCCGATGAGGTCGCCCACGGCCGAGAGGTCGAGCGGCACCCCCCCGATGCCCGCGCGGTACAGCGCGTAGGCCTGGCACGGGTACGTGGTGTTCGCGGAGCAGTTGAACCCCTCCACGGACGCCGGCGCGGGCGTGGCCGCGCTCTGGGACCGCGCCGGGACGGGGAGTGCGCACAGGCACAGCAGCGCCAGCCGGCACCACAGGAGTGGCCGCCGCCTCATAGTCTATTGCGGATGGGAACAAACCGGGGATGGGTTGGGTTGGTGATGGCTCGCAAATGATGTTGTTTTTGTAGGGGGCCTTAATATACGAGCGCGACGATGGTCGCGAGCGGCGGATTCGTCAAGTGTAGCCGCTTGCCTGCGTTCGTCGGGTTTTGGGGATTTTTTTCCCGGCCGGTCTTGGCTCTTGACTCGCGTAGGCCGTGGGCCGTGGGGTATGGGCGATGTGATATTTTCTTATTTATCAATGGAAGTGCCTTGCAGTCCGGTCGCAGTCATGGCCACTTGTGGTTGCTTTTCCAAGTTGCTCTTGGTCTCGCGACAGATTGGTATGACTCGGTAAAACTGTTTTGTGTACGGGGTGGGAAAGGAATCGAGGTGGGAGCACTTTGATTTTTTTTAAAAAAATTATATTATATTAAGAGCGTGTCTATACGTAATGTGGCAGTTTTATCTGTAAAAAATTATTATATTTTAAAAGTTCATTTACAACTTTATTATATATAAATTATGAAAATTGTTTATGTAATTTTTGATTATTGGTCACTGTAATTATTTTTGAAAGTCTTAATAACTCATATTCTCATCACATGATTCAAAATCTCACATGTACTTTGAAAGGTTGAGCAAAAATAAAGATAAAAAAATACATACCAATAAAATACGGTAATATGGTGAACCTGTTATGTTCTTCATATATACTTTGAGAGGTTGAGTAAAAATAAAGATAAAAAATAAAATTATATACCAATAAAATATGACAATAGTGGTGAACCCGTTGTGTTTCGAATAAAAAATCATAATAAATTCGGACCCAATTCATCATATGGGAAAAAAAGTGCAAATAGCAAAACATATCGGACGAATGAAAAATAAACTATTATGATTTTTTCTTACAACACATCAACAACATGAATCATATATCGCTTTGTGAACAAAGCGGAAAAGAAAATTTGAAAGAATCTTTGATCGGACGACGTGCATTCTTTTTAGGATTGAAAAGCTAATTTCTGTCTAAAGGTTATACCATTATGTAACTTATAAAAAAATGTCTAAAGCCTAAATGTTATACTGCACATGGTAAAACATGCGTAAGTGATTGAAATGATGATTAGCTAGCCAAGCGGTGAGCTGATCAAGGCCAAACAGTAGATATTAACACGAATCTTAAAGCACATCTAACGAACAGAAAAGTAACAGTTTTAACTTTAAAAAACTGTCATAAGTTATATAGCAATTCCCTTATATTAAAAGACATTTAAAAAAATAAATAGTCGATTTTTTAATTTACAAAACATGGCTACTCGTCATTCTAAATAGCAAAATTGTCATGTCGCGTTTCCAAATAGCGAAAGGTCCTAAAACAGTGCAGAGAGACCCCTATCGCCAGTTGAAATGACAACAAAGCATTATCGCCACTCCAACTAGCGACAGAAACATGTCGCTATTTCAACTGATGGCAAGGATCCCGCAAAGCCCTAAATTGTTTAATATTAAAATTTTAAAAAACTGTCATTTCAAATGACGACAGGGATCCCGCAAGTCCCTGTAGCCATTCCAAATGGCGGCACATATACCCTATAAAAGTCTCTAAAATTCTGGCATAACTCACTTTTATTCAGAAAAAAGAGAAAGAGAGGAGGGAAGGAAAATGAGTAGAGAGGAGAGAGAGAAGGAGAGAAGCTAGAGAAGTGATGCCCGCCAGACCGTCTACCTTTCAGGTTATTTTTTTTAACCAAATGGATTACATAGTTTTAGATGTATGGTTACGTAGTGTAGTATGTTGTACATAATATTTTTCAGTGGTTAATTTAGTTTTAGATATATGGTTAATCGTGGAAATCTTGTTTACAGTGCAGTACGTAAAATATATTAGACGTTGCCAATTTTAAAATTTACTATGGCTAGGGGACTATTCTTGAGGGTCCCGAGGGGTTGATTTGCACTATTTTCAATCGACAACCGTGACTAGGGATGGCAATCGGGTGCAGTGGGTACGGTAGCGCTCGCCCATACCCATACCCGCGACCCCGAATTCCCCCTACAGACATACCCGCGAAGGACGACGGGCGAAAAACCTCGCCCATACCCGTCGCCCGCGAGCATGCCCGTTTACCCGCGAATAATGCATCGCCGCATGTAGGTACCCATCGCCCGCAGACATGCTCGTTACCCGCGAGCAATGCATACATCAAGTTCATCATAATTCACACATCAATGGTGCATCACACATTCAACAACTAATAAAGTTCATCACAATTCACATGTCATGTTCGGCAAGACAACTAATCAAGTTCAACAAATAAAATACAAATACAAATTGACACGGTTCCTTACATATGTAGGTAGATTACGTGTAATCGGGCGAAGCGAGTACGGGTGGAGCTTACCCAAGCCCATGCCCGTTTACCCGATGGGCAAGGAATTGTGCTCATTTTCATGCTCGTGGGCAAAGAAAGACGCCCATACCCGCCTCCATTAGGGTATTCGCCCGCGGGCACGCGGGTAATCGGGCACAATTGCCATCCCTAACCGTGACCCTAACAAGACCAAAGCAACGTACATAGGGTAATGTGATGCAGTGGTTGCTCCATACATTCGATTTTGACAATTTTGTGTATGATCTGCGATTGAATTGCATTGCCAACCGAGTACCACATGGAACATATTGGGAGTTCGTGCAGCTCAAGGGAACAAGGTCATGGTAGTCATATGTACTCAGGGTGGGAGAGGAATGGTGGGATTTGATCCTTCTGGACCAAGCATATGCCAAGCTCATTCCTGCCTCGGCGGGTAAACAAGAAAGGGGTGGTGATGCCGAAGAAGTCGAAGACTCCAACCACAACACGACGCACACAATGGCCGAAGGTCCTGGAGTTGCTGATGTTGTCGATGAAAACCCTGTGGAAGGAGCTCCTTCAGTTAGGCAAGCTAGTGGGCTTGATAACGAGGTGTGGAGTTGGAAGCCCTAATCTAAAGGATTGATCTCGAATACCAGGACTACATAGCATTGCTAGAAGATGAAGGATCCGATGCCGAGGATGTTGTAGAACAATAGGAGGTTCCATCCTAGTGGAACACATACCAGTTTGACAACCTCGTCGTTAACAAAGGCTCACATGTGCTGTGGGAGTACAACTAGAGCGAGGTTAGGAAAGGAGCTATGTACAAATGCACGGAAGTCATGCAAGAGGCGAGAAATTCCGGACCTTGTCGGTGCAGCGTATATTCACAATTGTCAAGTCTAACCCAAGATAATACGACGTGAAGTGCGACATAGAGGGATGCCCTTAGCGAGTGTACGCATTTCAGTCTAAGTAGGATATCTATTGAAATGCTCTGTAGTGGTCCCTCACACATGTGTCATCGCTGAGTCAGTGCAATCCCACAAGAACATGTCATCAGGATTCATCGCGAGCATCATGTATGATGAGATCGTCAATAATCTAGATTTTGAGCCACGGTCCATCATTCAAACGATTGAAGCAATGTTCCAGTACACAGTCGCTATGCCAAGACCTAGAGGGCAAAATAGAAGGCATTGGAATCAATATTCCGTACGTTCAAGGACTCCTACCACAACCTCCCCGGCCAACTCCGATTCATACAAGACAGGAATACGGACACTTATATCGACATTTAAGATTATACGGATTCGAAGTATGGTGATAAGAGGGTACTGAAGTGATCATTCTTCGTCTTTGGTCCATACATCAATGCATTCCAGCACTGTTGTCCAATCTTTTACGTGGATATCACATTATTGACTGAAAACTACAAGAGCCAGATACTAACTGTAATAGCGATGGACGCGAACAATCAAGTTCTTCTCGTGGCATTCACATTCATTGAAAGCGATAACACAAATAGCTGGTTGTGGTTCCTAGGAATTTAAGGATTTCTGTTGTACAGGACCATCCTAACGTATACGTCATACTTGATGGGCATGCGGGCCTGCTGAGTGCAATAACCCAGCTACAACAAGGAGAGAACAAACCACTTCCATGGGTGGATCCGCAGAGCAGGTGGCATATGAGACACTTGGGTGCAAACTTATATAAGTAGTTCCACAACAAATACTTGATGAGTATGTTCAAGCGGTTGTGCAACCAGAACCGGCAGCGAAAGTTTACCACACTCTGAAAGATTCTGGATGACCGGACCCAAACACACAAAAGGGATGTAGCAAAAAAGGCCACTACAAGCACTGACTAAGCCCCCGAAGCATTGCCATAGCTATCGACAGATAGTTCTAGTGTGGTGAGACAGATAGTCCTAAGGAGAAGTGGTCGCTGCTACATGGCAGGGGTGGTGCTCGATATGGTGTCATGGCAGCCAATTTAGCCGAGGTATACAATTGGGTCATGCGCGACGTCAGTGCCTCCCTTTGGTTGGTATTGTGGAGGCAATTCTCTACGGTATCGTAAATTACTTTGTTGACAGAATCAACAACGTGTCACTCACCAAGGCAAATGACAGGGTGCTGCACTACGCAATGATCACCAAGTACATAGAGGAGAAGAGCAATAAGGGTGAGATGCACCGGGCATTTAAGATAGGCACAAGAGAGCTTCTCGAGATACTGTGCAGTGATAAAAGACGCCGCAAGACAAACCGTGAGAAGATCACTAACGAGTGCACGCTACGCCACGCTAGTTGTGTATGCACTTGCAACAAGCCTATTCTTCTGCATAGGCCATGCTCACATGTCATGGCCCGCATGTTCGACGGTGGCACAACATTCCGGCTAGTAGCTCTTTGATTATTTTGACAAGGAGGAGGTGATGCTAATATGGAGTACATAGTTGTATGGTTACAACGTGGTTGGCTATTCCACTGGCCATCTGACATGAGAACAACTTATATGGGCCACGAACATTGATAGGCTGAAGGGAAAGGTTGGTCGGCGACAGATACGGTGTATCAGGAACGACATAGATGAAGCAGAAGCCGGACGTCGTACGAAGAAGTGCTCAATTTGCATTGAGTCTGAGCACACCTTCAAGAAATATCCTACGAGAAATCAACAAGATGAAATAGACATTGGCGGTCCAGATAGTGCCGCAAGGACCTCATCCGACCACCCCCACTCGAGGCGGTCGATAGGGCGGATATTGAGGTCGCGACCACTTGAAAAGTTCATCTTGTTGAAATATGTGGTGCTCAATGCTTTTGTAATCTCGTTTTGATCTATCGAAAAACTAGGTGATGACGTTGTGCTAAATATTTTGTAATATCAATGTGATTTGTCGACAAAATATGTGAGGGTGTTGCGCTGAATGTTCTGTAATATCATTGTGATTTATCGATAAAAAATGTGATTACGTTGTGTTGAATATTTTGTAATATTATTGTGATTTGTCCATAAAATATGTGGTCAAAAATAGACAGTAAAAAAACAATCAGATGTCTCTGTCGCCAGTTGGAGTAACGACAAAACCCTGTCGTCATTTCAAATGGCGGCAGAGATTTCTATGCACAGTTCTAGGCTCTGTCACTATTCTACATGATAATTTTGCCATTTGGAATGACGATAAGATATTTTTGACATTACAAATGACGATAGTAGCCTAGTTATATATATATAAATATAATTGACTATTTATATTTGTAATTTTTTAAATAATATTATTTTTTACAAAAAATCGATAACTTTAGGGGAAGGAAGTTTGTCGCGGAAGAGCCTGAGTCCCCATCTCATAAGCAGCTGATTCTGTTAAAACGGTGTGGAGACTTTAGGGAAGAAAATGAATCAACGGATGGGGTGCGCGAAAATGAATCAACGGATGGGGTGCGCGAACGCCTCTACAAAAAAATTTCCGGACTTTGGCGTCGTGCGGTCTCTGTCGCCCTCTGTTTGCTGGTGAGAACTAACCAATGCGGTGTCATCACTTCAATTCGCGCATGGCGTGGACTGGGTAAACTTTAGTGTGTGGTGCCTCTCTCTCTCTCTCTATATATATATATATATATATATATATAACAATATAATTTTGATCCTGACAAGTCGGTGTGTGGTTCTATAAAAATTAAAGGGCTCGCAAGTTGATGTTGTGCGTGTGAGATTCACGGGGTTCTAGTCTGAAAACCTCAAACAATCACCTGCGCTATAAGAAATAAAAGAGGCTCAGCAGGCAGTTGTGTGTGTAGGTGGTTCTAGCCTACAAAAACCACAAACAATCCGATCTAGGTCAGCCAACCTTTCCCTGCTCGCGTGCGTGGTCTCTCTGCTCGCGTGTGTGGTCGCAAGTTCGGTGCGTTATAGTGTAGAGACTCGAGACTAGAGCTAGGTCAGTATCAAACTAACGTGAAAGAGGGGGCGGCCCGTTGCCCGAGGGTCCAATTTCCCACGGTTAAAAAGAATTCTGCATGCAACGGCTTCATTTGAGGACTTAATGACGATTTGCTGACGTATGTTTGGGTTAAGAAAGGAAAATGCTTCGGGTTCGGATTTGAACGAGGAGCAGGCAAACGCGTCTACATTTCTCTTGCGTGGGATAATACGATGCGAGCTAGCCATCATCCGACCCCACCCGATCACGGTCTTGGCTTCTCGATGGTATATAAGAACCAATTTGGACGAATTATTGATGGATCCAGTTTTGCATTGGACTTTCTGCAGATACAAGTCCAAAAAACGATCCATGGGACGGCTGGGATTTGATTTCTAAGATCTCGTTGTTTATTTTTGGGAGAGAAGAAGAACATGAAGAATGTAGTGATGGGACGATGACGATTTCTTCGAGTAAGGTTTTGAACCCAAAAAAAAACTAATTTATGAGGCGATGGTCCAAAATACGTATCGTTCTATGCATCTTTACAGGTAAAAAGAGGCCGGTTTGGGCTCTACTCACGTGGCCACGTCATCAGCAAAATATGGAGCATAACACACTGTTTTTCAGTTTCGTCAAAAAAAATTAAAACTTATTTGATTTGAAAATTTGCAATTAAAAAATCTCTCAAATCCAAATCTTATTTGGCCTCCTGTAGCGCACGCACGCAGAGCATGCCACGCTCAGCACGCGCAGAGCGCGCTCCCGCCCGCATCCGCCTTCGCCGCTCACTTGCACGGTGACGCGTCCACCGCACCGATTGGCTCTCCCCGGTGCATCCTCCCTACCTCTAGCCCCCTAGCCGCTCCCTTGTTGCTTTGCCGCAAGCGCTCCTTATGGCGCACGCGTTCCCGCGTCCTACGCCATCGCTCGTGCCTAGCTCTCTCCCCCCAGGTTCTCCCCCTTGGCTTTGAGACAGAAGCCCCAGTGCATCCCCTCTGCCCTCCCCAACCATTCTTCTCCCCTCCCTCTTCTTCCTCGAGCGCCAAGCCGATGAAGAGCCGAAGCTCCCCGTTTTCCGCCCGTGTGCCACCGTCGTCAAGTCGCCGCTTCGATGAGTTTTTCACCACTCCCGCTGCATAAACGCGCGTCCCCAACCCCCTCTACTTTCCCCCACCTCCCCTCTTCTTCTCCGCCACCACCCCTTCTTCTCTACCCCCGGTCGCCGTCGCTCTGCCACCACGGCCACCCCCAAGCCCCACCAACCTCCCCTCTAGTTTCCCCGTGGCCGCATGCAGCCTGTGCGTGCACTGCCCTCGTCGTTGTGCCGCCGCATCGCCGGTGGCGCTGTCGTCTTCTCTTGCTGCCGCACCGCCGCCCCAGTGAGCCCTCCGCCGTGCCACCACTGTCACCCTGCGTTCCTAGCTGCGAAGAAGCCCCCCCCCCAAAACATTTTGGCTTTGGACCACCGACGCTGCCGGATTTCACCTCCTCCTTCCACTCCGGCCGCGACCTTGTCCGTCGCCGTTTGCCGCCCTCCGGCCACTTCCAGCCTCCCCGCTGGGCTCCACACTTTCCACGTGCTCATGCGCAGCTCATGCCCACGTCGATTTCCCTAGAGCTCCACCCCACCGCTGGTGCCATGCGTGGCCTGTTCGCCGCTGCTGCTTTTAGAGCCGCCGTCGCGCCACCCGTGGTCCCACCACCCTTATGGGGTCCATTTTTTCCACTTGCCGGCCACCGCGCTACCTGCCTTACGGCGGTGAGCCTAAGCCGCAAGCACCCCAGAGCCTCCTCTGTTTGTCGGTTTTTGACAGTCTATGTGCATGCGTCATTTACTAACAAAAAACCTATCCGTGAGGGTTAGGCATTGATTGTTGGTTGGTTTAAATGCTTCGGTGGACCACTCGCGCGTGGACCCAAGCACAGTAAAAAGCCACCTTAAATCTGGTTTAAATCCTATGGGCTCTATGACAAGCGGGCTCGAGCATAATAGCTCCTTTGGTGCACCCGTGAACTAGCGTCCGCAGGCTTGGTCCACGCACTATAGATGTGAGCCAAGCCACTGTCTAGTGGGACTCGCAAGTCAAAGAGAGAGTCTCTCTCTCCCCTCTTTTTATTTTCCTAAATTATTTCAAAAACAAACTTCGGAAGGCCCGATCTCCCTCGTACTAACTCCAATTCGAGTGAAATTTATTTCTAAAAATTTCTAAAATCAGTGGCTTTCTCATGGTAGAGGTTTTGTTTATTTTAGAGTTTATTTATTATTTATTGTGTATTTATTAGTTGTGCTTGCTTGTCTGTTCTTATTCTGGCCCGATTGCCTGAATAGAGTTCGAGAACGCGGAAGAGTCTCGGTTGGATCAAGACCAAGACTTCCAAGAACCCCTTGCTTTTGACCCAAGTGAGTTAATACTTTGAAAATAATGAACCTACATTTTATGCTAATTACATTCTTTTTAAAATATCAAATTGCATGCTTTAATTTCCATATGCAAATGTATATCGAATGGCCTGTAAGGTAGTAAAATACTAACTTGATAATTAAATAATAATATACCATCCTTAACAATTGAAACATTTAATCCTTATCACCTAATGATTATGTGGTAACCATACTAGCTATAGGTTGTAATTAAGCTACATACTAATCTTGCTTAAGTACCAGGGTATTTCTTTACCTGAACCATCATCTTTAAACTCATAAACTTGTTTTGGGCAGTCATTATGGGTAATTGACCGGAACATTGAGGCAATCTAATTTATGCTTATCAAAAACCCTTAATAACTTGTTGTTATCACATCTGGGCGGATAGTATGATGGTAGTGGGTGCTGATGTAGCCCAAGAAATGTTAGTATGTGAAATATTAGTACGTGGTATGAACCGCCTAGATAACCATAAGGACTTAATCCTATAATGACCTCTCAATATAAAACAGTACAACCACAATTCTAAAATAGTGTCGACCTAGCTAAATAATATGTATCCATCAGCACGGGTTGCACCAGGTAGATGACCGGCGACGCCGTAAGCCTTCATGGCTACGGGTTGGGGTGCACCGCTTACGTCTCTGTGTGGACGTAAGTAGTGAAGGCGCAAGAGGGGTCTGGGTAAGGGTTGATGCAGGTGTGGAAGCGTAACCCTTCTTAGGTGAAGCCTTAGTAGGTATAACTAATATTGGGGGATGCATTGTAAAGGCTTTTTGGTAATCTCCCCTTGATTCACATGTATAAGAAAACATGTGTACATATCAAGACAATTATCTCTTGTGTGTAAAGATGTACAACCTTTGCAAAATATAAACTGTTCGAACAACCGTGCCCACGGTCAAGGGCAGGTATGGTAACTTACAAGAGTTTGTTCTATTTAATAAACTTTGTGGGTAGGATGGAAACTTGTCGAGCCGTTGTGACCCTGGATTTGAATTTTCCCTGAGTAGTCTTACCAAGTGTTGTTAATAAGTGGATATAACCCCTATAGAAATAAGCATAAGGTGGAGGTAACCTCTACTGTTATAAATATTACACAATTAATCTCTTTAACAAAATGTGATTTGGTCAAAATGCTAAGTGATGGGAATTTCTACATATGGTAATTGAAAATATTATTTTAGCAAATAAAAGAACCCGAGCCATCCTTGATAAAGCCTTGCATGTATAAATATTTGCATTGTGTATTAGCTCGCGAGCATGGAAGTTGTGCTCATTCTCGCTCTCTCTCCCAAAACCTTTCAGAGCCCGTGGATCAAGATCACCACGCATACTACGAGGATCCAAACATTGAGGGCCAAGGAGATGATGAGACGTAGTTTAGTCTGTAGCTACTCTAGTCTTGCATCGGTCTAGCTGACTCAGTCGGTACTCGTGTACTACCAATATTTCCTAGGTCTCTGGATAATATCGGTCGTACATTGGTTTTCCCCAGTCGCTTGCCTGTGGCGAGTTGTGCTCTACCCTTTTCCTTCCACTGTCGCTTCCGCTTTTATATAATGTAATCATGTGGCCTTGTTTAGCCCTACTGTAAAACTCAACTCGATGCAGTCTATGTAAACTCTGATGTTTGTAATATAATGAATGTTTCAGTATACACTATGTATAAAATGATTCAGTGATATATTCTGTGAGCACTATCTACTGATCCAGGGAATAAAGCAATGCATTCACAGAGGATTCTGGATTGCAAAATCCAGGTTCGACAGAGTTGGTAGCAAATCATACGACTGTAGTTTGTATATTAATACAATTGTTGTATTTTGTTTAATTTTTATTCTAAATTATAGTTATTTATCAAATTGATAATATTTTTCCAATTTTTAGTTATTTTTGTATTTTACTTTGGAATTCATATGTAAATCAAATTGTAAATTTTATTTGATTTATCTCGAATTTGTATAATAACCCAATTGCTATTTAAAAAACAATTATTCAGAATTACAGTTATTAGCTATCTTACTTTTGAATTCGCACCAAAATCAATTTGCTAATTTTATTTTGTTTTTTTATTATGAATTATGGTTATTTTTGTTGGAATTCGTAAACTAATCCCATTACTAATTTTGTACAATTTGTATTCTGAATTATGTTTATCTATGTATTTCTCTTAGAAATTCTTATCAAAGTCAAATTGCTTATTTTATTTTTATTGCAAATTTGGGTTATTTTTGCATTGTACATGAGTTGGACTCTTATTTCAAGATTGTTTTTGACATGTACTCTTCATGTAATCTAGATCGTTATAATTTAGACCCACCGTAATCAACGGTGTAGATCTTTATCATATTTTCCATCGATTAACATGAGAATTTCTTGCTCTTGAGAGTGAACGTAATAGCTTCTTTTTCTATCGCTTTAATAATATAATAGAAGATTAGTCTCCAACTTGCTTGAGCTTCTAACATAAGTCATGACAAAGAACTAAGATGCGTTGATCTTTTATTAGAAAATAATTCCCTCCAACTTCCTACTGCCACCCTGGGATTAAAATTGTGGGAGTTAGATGCTCAAATTCACAATGCTCATTCCACCTAAACTCGGATTCGGATCCTCTATGTTAGTGTAGTAAATGCATACTGCTACAGTGAATTACATTTCCTTGTTAGTGTACTATAGCATCCCAATTCTAGCTGTCCATCTTTGATCAAACGCTACAAAAATTCTCCTAATGCAGGCAATTATAGCTCATTCGCTTGCCCACCAACCAAACAAGAGATTGTATAACACTCACCCCCCATATTATAATTCCCTTCCAACTATTCCCTCCAACCAAACAAGCCGATGCCAAGGACTGACGAATCCGAGTACACATTCGGCCCGAGTCACGCGAACGGAGGTTGGGGCTCAGCGACTTCTCGGGACAGCCACACACAACTCACTGCGTACACTCTAGCTGGACGCCGTCGCTGTCCCCTTGCAATGCCGTAGCCTGGTGCTACAACCAAACCACAAGTCGCCGAGCGTGTGATGAGCGTGTGATACCGGCAGGTCCATCACCCACACCTGGACCCTGATCATCACATAGCAACCAAAACGTGATTTTTTTTTTGAAATAATACTATATTAAAATAATTTTATAAAAATAAATAGTTGAATTTTTTTAACAAAACTAGGCTATTGTCTCCATTTGAAATGACAAAATTGTTATGTCGTCATTCCAAATGGCGATAGTAGTCTAGAGACTGATGACAGAGCCTAGAACAGTGCAGAGATGAGCCTAGAACAGTGCAGAGATGAGCCTAGAACAGTGCAGAGATGAGCTTATCACCACAACAACTAGCAATAGGACTCTGCCACCATTTCAATTGGTGACATGGACCTTTGCAAGTTTTTTTTTTTCGATCACTATTTTCGATCACATATTACAAAATTTTGTCGACAAATCACAATAGAACTATTACAAAACATTCGAAAAATCACATTGATATTGCAAAACATTCAGCACAACGTCATCACATAGTTTTTGACAAATTAAAATGAGATTACAAAGTATTGAGCACCACATATTACAACAAGACGAAGATTTCCCGTGACTGCGACCTCAACGTCCGCCCTGTTGACCGCCTCGAATAGGGCGGTCGGATGAGGTCTCACGCGGCGCCGTCCGAACTGTCCGATGGCTCCTTCGTCTCGTTGATTTCTTGTACACTTAAATTTCATTATTGACCTCGCTGTACATATCTCTAGCACAGGTCCTACAACATTTAAATGTAAATTTTTGGAATGAATCTACATCTCTGTAGATCTGTTAACATAGATAAGGTAACAAAGGAACTCTTTATCGTTCAAGTTTGTGGTCCTCACTCGTTGCCCTACTTATTAGAGAAGTTCACATCTAGCACCTACCACTACAGAAGGACAGTCACCGATGGAAATAGGGATTGAGATCCTCTGTATTAAAATTTCAATGTAGGTTCATATCAATTACTACAGTGTTTCTACTACAGTAAAATTGCTGTAAACACTGTTCATATAATGGCTTTCTACGATAATGTAGATGATTTGGATCCTGGCAACAGGGATAGCAAAATGATTTGACTTTTTGTACCACTAATCTTGCAGCTGTGCTATCATCAGAGAAGAGGTAGAGTCGTGTACACTAGTTGGTGCAAGACATATCGCGAGACTACAACCTTCTTAAACCAGTGACAGATCCGATAAGCACCCCCGCTGAATTTTTTCCGAGTTGGCTGGGGAAAATGAAGAGGAGAATAAAGAGGCATGGTATCCAAGGAGACGTAGTATTCAAACTAACTGGGTTCACACGGCAAAACCGGTCTCAATTTTACCTAGTCTAGCCACCCCCGTTTGCGGATTTTTTGAAATATAATTACAAAAAATAAATAGTTGATTTTTTTTTACAGAACCGTGAGGCAGCCTGATCGCTAATCACCGGAATGATGATGAATTTTTCCGACTCAATGAAGAGAAGAATAAAGAGGCATGGTATCCAAGGAGACATAGTATTCAAACTAACTGGGTTCACACGGCAAAACCGGTCTCAATTTTACCTAGTCTAGCCACCCCCGTTTGCGGATTTTTTGAAATATAATTACAAAAACGATAGTTGACCTATCACTCTAATGGAATGATGATAGACTCAACACTAGTCCCTCGCATCGCGAATCGACGATGGCATCGTCGCGAGGACCTCGAATTCAACTGACGATACTCTTTTACATTTCTTACGGATTATTTTCGAGCACATATTTTATCGACAAATTACACTGATATTACATAACATTCATCACAACGTCATAACATCTTTTGTCGACAAATCACAATGATCAGCGTAACATCGTCATATATTTTATCGACAAATCACAATGGTATTACATAACATTCAGTGCAACGTCGTCATATATTTTATGGACAAATTACATTGATATTACAAACCATTCACGACAACATCACCTAGTTTTTTGACAAATCGACATGAGTTTACAAAGCATTGGGCACCACATATTTCAACAGGACGAACCTTTCCTGTGGCCGCGACCTCAATGTATACCACGTGGACCGCCTCGAGTAGGGTGATCGATGAGGTCCCCGCGGCGACGTCTGGACTGCTGATGTCTCATTCGTTTTATGGATTTCTCGTAGGGCATTTCTTGAATGTGTGCCCAGACTCCCTGTAATTGGAGTACTTCTTCATACGACTCCCGGTTTTTACTTTGTCTATGTCGTTCCTGATGCACCGTACCTGTCGCCGGCTAACTTTTCCCTTCAGTCTATCAATGTTCGCAGACCAGATAAGTTGCTCCCAAGTCAGATGGCCAACCACATCGTAACCATACAGCTCTGCACTCCAGGTTTGCATAACTTCTTCCTTGTTAAAATAGTCAGAGAGGTACTGGCCGGATGTTGCGCCACCGTCGAACATGCAGCCATGACATAGGAGTCGTACCTATGCAGAAGAAGAGGCTTGTTGCAAGTGCATACGCAACTAGCACGGCAGACGGGAACAATCAAGTTCTTCCCGTTGTATTCACATTCGTTGAAAGCGAGAACACGGACAGCTGGTTGTGATTCCTGAGGAATTTGAGGATTTATGTTGTACAAGGCCATCCTAATGTATGCGTCATACATAATGGGCATGCGAGTCTACTGAGTGCAACAACTCAACTACAACAAGGAGAGAACGAACAACTTCTATGGGTGGATCTGCAGAGAAGGTGGTGCATAAGGCACTTGGGTGCAAACTTCTACAAGCAGTTCCGCAACAAGGACTTTTATATATATATATATATATAAAGTCTTTTTGCTACTCTCGAGTGTAGTTACTCCCTATTCCGTATCTCACAACGTAAGGAGTATCTTGTGCAACTGAGAGTATGTTTGTGTAGTATACGAGTATATAAGATCACTTATGTGATATTTATACATTTTTAAGGGTGGTATATACAATTTTTTAGATATACTCCTTTTTATATGCGAAAATAAAGGTATTTATAAAATATACTAAAAACTATGAACTCTCTTGCAAATTTTTCATGTGGTTCACATCGGAGTGTCTTATAATTAGTACATGAGTATACCCAAAGTGATAAAGGAGTATATCAAGTTCTTTTAGGTGGTATATCAGAAGTGGGAGTAACTACACCCGGAAGTAGAAAATATTATATATATATATATATAGCCTCTTTCCTACTCCTAGGAGTAGTTACTCCCTATTTCATATCTCACAACGTAGGAAGTATCTCGTGCAACTAAGAGTATGTATGTGTATGTACAATTTTTCAGATATACTCATTTTTAGTGCGAATATGAAGGTATTTACAAAATATGCTAAAAACTTTGAATTCTCTTACAAATTTTTCGTATGGTTCGCATTGAAGTATCTTATAATTAGTATATGAGTATATCCAAAGTGATAAAAGAGTATATCAAGTTATTTTAGGTGGTATATCAAAGGTGAAAGTAACATGTTGAATCGGCTATAATCACAAGCAAATATGAAACATTTAAGGGTGTGTACAGACCCTTAACTTAGTTGTTTTTAGTACACCATCCGTTAAGATCCATTGTAATTATTTTATGTATATTGATTTTTTAATTTTTAATTTATATATATTTATTTAAAATCCATTGGAATGTATGAACACTAAATACACTTTCACGTAGTATAAAAAAAGTACACTTTCACGAACAACACTTGCGTTGTGTTTTTACCACACCAATAGGATTTGTACATCATGGTATCTTTAAGCTTTCAGAAATTGCTCAGGTACAAAAGCCGTTGATGAAATTAAATATGCAATCTCTCACTTTCTTCGTCGCTCAGCATGTTCTGTGTTATTTTTATTATTCAAAAGCATTTGTTACTTGAACGGTAACAATATAATGTCATGTCGTTTTGCTCAGTCCATATACCTGGTAATAACCTTTTGAAATCTGAGAATGTCACTTCCCTGCTGAAGTCCAGTAGAAGGACCCCTTTTATCATGTCCACTACTTTTTTATATCAATTGTTGGTACTTTTTATTTATTAGTCTAATACTTGTGCTTTATTACGGATTAAAAAATTTATATCTCGTCAACCGTTGTTGTGCTCAGCCTACAATACAAGTGATCCGCTGGCAACCCGTTCTTGAAAAATTATGGAATCTTTGGGCTTCTTGTGCATCAACTTGGACAGTTGGGGTGTGGAGGGAGCGGAGAGGAGAGTAGATTATAGGTGGCCAACCGTACGTACAGGAGGACCCAAGAAAGAACGAGATGTAATAGCTCACATCTCACGAAGAAAGATAGATCTAACGGTTCACATCGTATGAAAAATAACGAACCACCATCAATTTCTTCTTTTAAGTAGTAGAGATTTTACATCACGTAAATTATATATTATATACCTATATTTTTAAGCTCTTTTAACTTCTAATCATTCAAGCTTTGGAGTGTTTCTTTTGGTTTAGACATATGTTTGCTTCTGCTACCCTATGCCCATGGGCCATGGCAATATGGATGCTTGAATCGTTAAACATGGGAGATTAGTCTATGAAATACACATGAAAAATGTTTGTGCGGAATTGACCTCTTCCCACCCCATATCACGGTAGTTTATCAACATTGCTGGAATCCTTTTTATTTTTTAATTCTTTTAAAAAAATTATTTTAAAGATAGTTTTTTGCTAACTTTATTTTTAATTCGGACCCATTTAGTCATGTTATGATCTATGGTGTAACCAAACTGTGCTGTCACGCTACCTACCGTGGTATGATCAAACTATGCTGTTACACCACTCCTCTTGGCGTGACAGGACTTAGTCCAAAAACAGACGTGTTCAAAGGGGTTGATGGCGTGACAATACAGTTTGATCACGTTACGGATAATAGCGTGACCAAAGGGATCAGAATTGAAAATAAAGTTAGAAAGATGTTATCTTTAAAATAAATTTTAAAAAAGATTAAGAAATAAAAAAGCTCACATTGATGTGGCTAGTTCGATGGAAACATTGTTGCGGTGAGATTTTGGTGAATTTTATATAAATGTCATGGCCATGTTACTGCCTACTCTCTGGAAACTTTGATGCAAAATATGGCAATTTTCAGGTGATTTGACTGACAGGAAAAAAAAAGGAAACACATTTAGGGATATTATGAGCTATTGCTGCAATCTGCGTGATTTTGAAAGTAAATAAAAAACGGCAGTAGTAGTAAAAATCTCATGTAATAAGTGTGACACAAAAGCGGTTATTCTTTGTTTCTGCAAGAAACGGTCATCAATTTTGTAAATGTGATAAAAAAACAGTTATTCTAGTATGGTCAATCTAATTCATCTTGTTGGGGACTAAAACAGTTTCTGTAGTGTCGTCAGAAGATTGCAAGTGTTTTTTTAGTATGGTATGAAATATGAATTACTTTGTACAAAGTCTTGGACATTAGCACTCTAGATGTCTGTGAGCTGTGTTATTTACAAATTTGTTTTCTCCTTTCCTGGCCTGATTTTACGCTCTTGTTTAGGTCCGCAACAAAACGGGGCCCTACAATCGTCGAATCGAAATTCGTCCTTTCATGGGGCTAGAATAGTCCAAAAAAAGGAGCTTGTAAAAACGGGCTAGAATCCGTCCAAGTTTTGATGGGCTGAACAAATAACAAAAGGAGCTTGTAAGAAAGGCCTAGAATCGGTCCAACTGGTCAAAATATCTTAATTAGTCACTCAAATCGAAAACAAACAAAAATTTCAACCCAACCCGTTAACAAATCATGAACCAGATGGTAGGAAAACAAAAATAAATGCTTTTTTTTTTTCTTGGTTACGGCGGAGATTGACATGCGGGGAGAGTTGAGGATAGAATTGGACGGTTAAAGATCTAAGTGCCCCATACTCAGATACACCTCGATACCACCCGCCTCGGACTCGCAGCTGGTTGTGGAGTTGTGCTATCGATTTTGACGAGGTATTGCTTCATTTGGAGGATACTTAATACGAGTACTTAAAGAAATGCTAAGGTTAATTATTAAATTTATCTCAAACGTGATGCTCTTTAATGGTTAAAATATCCTTGCAACTTTCCGGTTTTATTAAAGCTACGTACCCTTCTCCTACACTTCGTTTTGAGCGCGCTGACTTTTCTCATCATACCATGTCGTGCCAAAACTAGCTAGAAATGCCAGACAGTAGAGTAAAGTTTTCGCATTTTGCAGGAAGAAGCAACCGGCAGGAGCCGGTAAACATCATGTTTACCTAAAGTTTCGCTCAGCAATGAACGGCTAAGATTTAAAGTAGCATCTTACCTCCCAGTGGGACATAGGAGCACCGTAAAAGAACTCATCAGATCATTAACCATGAAGCAGCGCCCTGCACATTCCATTTATAAGATCATACATGCTGCTAGTTTCTTCTTGATCCAGCGTTGATGTCTTCAGACCTCTCGATTGATTGATGGCTGATCTCCAGATGGATTACAAATGAGAATATCCAAAGAAGGCTATATCGTTCCAAGCAAAAACAATGGAAATGCTCAAGACAGCCCGATCCCTTGTGACGAACGGCCAAATGACGCCCACATGCGCAGATAGAAAATATGGAACATTATTCCTAACCAACGCCTCTCGTTTCCTACTCTCTCTCTCTCACACACACACACCAAACTTCCCCCGAATCAAAGCATCGCCACGGGCAACGAGCAGGCGCCGTAGGTAGGCGTGGGGGACCGGCGATGAGAGAGCAAATACGACGGTAGCGGTTAGCATGCACGAGCAAGAGCTACCGGTGGTGGAGGCGGCAACTAGGATCAGTAGGCTTCGCCATGGCCGGTATATACCACCACCTCAACGGCCACCTCCAAATTCATCGTGTCCTCCCGTAGGTCTCCTCGCCCAGATCCGACGGGTATTTCACATGCGTCGTTGGTGAGTAACCTTGCGCGACGATGACGATGGCAGCAGAGGAGCAGCGCAGCGGAGCATGTCAATGGTGGGTGTGGCCAGTCGATGCCGAGACGGGTAATGAGCGATGGCGACCACGAGCGGGCTTGGCGACACCACGCGACATCACCGTACCGACACAGTGGAGGAACGCCGAGGGGGTGAAGAGGTGCCGAATTCTGCCCTAAAATGTGCTACAGGTTATGAATAGCGTTTGTATTCATCGTGAGATTAATAGACTAGTATATACACAAATATATGTATGGTATATATACAGGTAACCCCTTATATAATATGGAAAATATAAATACAATAATATACATCTAACACTCCCTCAAACTTATAGTGAATCAAACTTATAGTGAATGAACAACATGAAGTTTGTAGAGATAGAAACTGTGCTGGGTTCTGGTCTGTGCCTTTGTGAAGAAGTCTGCCAACTGAAGTTCTGAAAGTACATACTGAAGAGCAACAACCTGACTCTGCACATGTGTCCGCATGTAGGAAGCATCAACACCAATATGCTTAGTAAGCTCATGCTTCACCGGATTTATAGCAATACTAACAGCTCATGTACTGTCAGACAAAATAGGAGTAGATGCCAAAACTGAAACACCAAAATACTCAAGTAACCACCGTAGCCATGTAACCTCCGCAGTCAACAAAGCCATAACTCGCAGCGCAGCGTCAGCATTTGAACGAGAAACTGTTGTATGCTTCTTAGTCTTCCAAGTAATGAGAGAACCACCAAGAAAAACACAATAAGCAGATAGACACCGGCAATCAGAGTGATCACTAGTCCAGGTAGCATCAAAATATGACTAGAGCGGTAAAGAGCTGGAGCGAGGAAAAAACAGATGACAGGTGATAGTTATACAAAGATATCGTAGAACACGAAGAAGATGACTATAGTGGAGCTGAGTGGGAGCAGAAACAAACTAACTCAAGATATGCACAGGGCATGAAATATCAGGACGAGTGACACATAGATAAACAAAACTCTCAACAAGGTGACGATAGCGAGTAAAATCAGCAAGATGCTCACCATTTATGGCCGAAGATGAACATTAAGCTTCTTAGGAGTCTCAGCGGTGTGCCCACCAGTAATAGAAGCACAATCAAGAAGATCCGGAATATACTTTTCTTGGGACAGATAGAACCTCTTAGGTGTAGAAATAACCTCAACCGCAAAAAAGTATAGAAGAGGACCCAAATCAAACATGAGAAACTACTTATTAAGATGCTCCTTCACAAAAGTAATGTACTGAGAATCATCTCTAGTAATGATCACATGATCAACATATAAAAGGAGAAACGTCCGAACACAAGGCAAAGTGTAAATAAAGATAACATGATCATGAGTACTGGCAGAGAAACCAGCTACAGTGACAACGGAAGAGAAACAATCAAACCAGGCACGAGGAGCTTGCTTGAGGCAGTAAAGAGATCGGCGAACGCGACAAACCATACACTCAGCCGTAAAGGGGTCGGCGAAGGCGACAAACCATACACTCAGGAACAGAATACCCCGGTAGTGGCTGCATATAAACCTCTTCACGTAGCTTACCATTGAGAAATGCATTCTTGACATCAAACTGAGAAATAGACCATGCCCGAATAGACGCCACATCAAGAAGAATGCGATCGATGGTCATGTGAGCCACAGGAGCAAATATCTCATCATAAATCGCGACCATACTCTGACTGAAAACCACGTGCCACGAGACGAGCCTTGTAGCGCTCAAGAGACCCATCAGAGTGGGTCTTAACATTGTAGACTCATTTACACGTGATAGGAGTAACACGCATGGGAAGAGGGACAATATACCATATGCCAGTACGCTCAAGGGCAGCAATCTCCTCTACCATCGCATGCTGCTACTCCTGATGAACAGCAGCATCACGATAAGAAGTTGGTTCGGAAAGAGACGCTAAACAAAAGCGCGCAGGGCAGCCGGATAGACTAGTGATCACGAAGAGTATATCAGAGAGAGGCTAAAGAAGATGAACCAACAGAAGAAGATGGTGCATCATAAGAATCCTCAACTCATAGACGACGAGTGTATTAGAGCTGATAAGAAGGAACAAGACCAAGAGGAGCCTCTGGAGAGGGTGACGATGGCGAAGGAGACGGTGAAGGAGGCACCGAAGAGGCCAAAGGCTGTGATGGATGTGTGGTGACTATAGGGTGGTAGGAAAAGTCAGGAAAGAAAGTAGCTCGATAAGAGATGCTGGAGTGGTGGAAGGACAAGGATGATGGTATAAAGGATGAGACTCATTAAAAGTGACGACCCGAGAAACCCGCATCTGTCGACCAACAGAATCCCAACAACGATATCCTTTATGCTCAGCCCTATAGCCTAGAAAAACACACTCCATGGAATAAGCTAATACTCAGCCCAGAAACGAGTCAAGAAATTGTAGATACGATAAAGCTCCAGGTGAGACTGCTGACACTGACAACACTGACACACGTGGTAAACATCTGGTCCCAAAGAGTCAACCTGACGCCATACCGCAGACAATTGGACATAGAACTTGCCCACAATGGTATCTCCCTGCTACAGCGACTGCTCCTGACGCACAACAGAAAAATACAAGGAATCACTAGACGACTCATAGCGCTTGCGCAGATGTGTCCACATCAACTATGCTGAAACAAACCAACCACATCCCCAGTGAATTGCACCTCCATGCTAGCAATCAGAATAGTAGAGGCATGGGCATCCTCATCAATCCATATCTTGTATGCAGCATACTGAGTCTGAAAAGTCTCTATAGTATCATCAAAAGCATCTTATGCCTCCTTACGAGCGTCTTCGGAAGTAGCCTTCGAGAGCACATGCTCAGCAGGTGGAGCAGGGCGAGGTGGGAAAGGTAACTCACCGGTAAGAAACTCCTAAATGCGCTGA
Organism: Hsuehochloa calcarea; assembly: GCA_036346395.1. Taxonomy (NCBI): domain Eukaryota; kingdom Viridiplantae; phylum Streptophyta; class Magnoliopsida; order Poales; family Poaceae; genus Hsuehochloa; species Hsuehochloa calcarea. Next base: position 62,100,527 of record CM070610.1, on the reverse strand, counting down.
CCACACATGTGGAGACGCATGTGCTGCAACCAGTCTCGATAATTGAGACCATCGAAGACTATCAGGCAGCAGGAAACGGAAACAATGTCGATTGGTAGGTGGCGTTGGACGGTGCGGTGACCAAGACAATGAAGTCTAACAGGCGGCATTGGACGGCGCGACGGTTAGAACGACGTACTGATTTTTTTTTCTCTTTGTTGACCGGGCTGCTCACCTAAAAAGATCGAGGCCTACTCGACCTGCTCGAAACCCAAACGCGCACGGGGAACCCTAATTCCCCCAATAGTGGTGGCGACGGAGCGAGCGGCAGCTGTGTGGTCGACAGGGCAACGACGGCTCCCCAAGCGGCGGCGAGCGACGCCGGCGGGATGAAAGCCAGGCAACGTCGAAGGTATATCCGAGAGCCTTTAAAACAAAAGCTCGAAGACGATGGAGGCGGCTCCCCGGTGGCGACGACAGCGCCCCCCTGGCGGCAACGGCAACAGCTCCCCAGAGGCGGCCCGAGCAGCTCCCGGGAGAAGAGAAGTCTGAGCGGCACCAAGCGAAGAGAAGCTCGGGTGGCCCCGAGCGAAGGACACCGGATTGGCGCCGATTGGGGCGATGCGGAAGGCGTCAGGCTCAGGCAACGTGCAGGGCCCGGCTGCGACGAGGATCAGGAGGGGCGCAGCGCGAATCGACCTCACGACCCCGAGCAACGTCGGCCCGAGCAGCTCCCGGGAGAAGAGAAGCCCGAGCGGCACCAAGCGAAGAGAAGCTCGGGTGGCCCCGAGCGAAGGACACCGGATTGGCGCCGATTGGGGCGATGCGGAAGGCGTCGGGCTCAGGCAACGAGGAGGGCCCGGCTGCGACAAGGATCAGGAGGGGCGCAGCGCGAATCGACCCCACGACCCCGAGCAGCGTCGGCAGAAGACAAGGCGACAAACACAAAGAGAATAGAAACATAGCAGAGGCAACGGGGGCAGCGGCAACCGGCGGCTGAGGAGGCTGGCGTCGGTCACGTGAGAAAACCCTAACCCTAGCTTAGCTCTGATACCATGTTATGAATAGCATTTGCATTCATCGTGAGGCCAATGAGCCAATATATATAAGTATAAGTATGACATATATGCAGATAACCCCTTATACAACAGAAAAAATACACAAGCAATAGTATACATCTAACACTAAAATCTTGGTTTGTTTTAATTTTTTAAAACTTGTTTCAGACCCTTTTAGAATTCGCTGCAACTCTCTGGGGTGGGCATGAAATTATGTGTAATTTTCATGAAACCCTTTGAAACATGCGTGAAACTAGGTGGAACTAGCGTAGAACTTGAGGTTTAATTGAAGTTTCAGTGTCCTTCGGTTTTGAAACTTGAAGTTTCAGTTTGGTCAGTTTTAAAACTTGAGGTTCCACCGATGTTTCTGTTTGGACTATTTTGAAACCAAATTTTTTCGAAGTTTCAGTTTTGAATCTAAAGTTTCATTGGAGTTTAAGTTTGAAACTTAAAGTTCCGTTGAAGTTTCATGGAGTTCAACTGAAACTTCGTAAAACTCTATAAAATATTATATCATTGAAAAATACATTCCATCGGTTAAGCGTGTGACACCTTCCGTTACAAATGGAGTAACTCAGAGGTCACGGCTCGGAGCAGGGAAAGCTTAGTGCTTTAAAATTTAAAGTGGGCGCAGAAGTTTTTCTGCGACGGCATTGCGTAAAGCACCGGGGAATGCACGTAGAGTTCGGATGAGGCGGGGGCAAAGGGCGAATCTGGTCAAGAGTCACTTCACCTTGACCAGCTGACTTGAAGTTGTGAGCGACCGCAAAGCATTTTCACCCAGGTTCAGTGTACCGTTTGAGGCCAGAGGAAGACATTATTACCGAGACCAACAAACGATAATGCCCTTGATTTGATTCAGTCCTAACATATCTGCATCATAGTGAGTAGTTACTAACCTACATCATATGTTCCACAGGGAAATGAGCTGAATCTTAAACAACCGATGATGCAGTGGTGCCTTTTCTTCCTAGTTAGATCTGGGTGCGCCTGGCCTAGTTATCTACACAGGAAATTTGCCCCCCGAAATTCCGAATCGCAATTTCAGGCCACCGGCTGCACCCATCTTACGGCAACGCTTGCCCCCACACCGCAAGTGCACACAAGAGCCATCCGAACCGAGCCAAAGCCGCCTCCGAGAAAGAGCAATTTTTGGCTAAAGTATCACTTTTTAAGGAAAATAGCCTTATCTTCTCCCCCCACGAATGAAATAGTCATAATGATATTTTTACTGTACAAAAAACACTTGAAAAACACCTATAAACAGTGCCTTTGCACCGTGATAAAGTGTGCACATCAATGTGAACACTGTTTAAACAGTGCCCCCGGTTGCCGCGCACAAAAAAAGTGTAAAGATGGTCTACCGTGGCGTTTTCGTACCATAGAGATATTATATTTTGTTACTTCATTCTGAGTAGTTAAATTTGCTATTCGGTTTCAAAAACTGTTAAATGAGCCTAAACCTCCCAAAAAGCCAAAGAGCATGATAAGTCGCAAAGCTGCATGCAACCTTTGCTGCACTGGACACCAGTGCACGAGCCAACCAATGGCTTGTGCAGCCTAAGCGCCTTTTGCGTTAAAAATTTAAAAAAAAAAAACTTGCGCGCGCCTTAGCTTTGCCCGTCGGGCTCACGTGCTTTACCGAACGGATGTGTCCAGAGTCCAGACCGAGACCGAGCCAACGTGTACCGAATTACTCGATCGATCACCTGACGACTACATGCTACTGAGCTACCGACTACACCTGTGAGCCGTGTGGGGGTGTGCCTCACTGTTGACCACTGTCATGCGAATTGTGATGCATGGGAAGGAATGCAACTTGGCGAGTTGGGTACTCGTAATGCAACTAACACTAGCGTATAGCCTTCTTTCCAATTGTGGCTTATGCACGCACACGCACGGTGCGTGCAGGGTATACAGGTAAAGAATTAGGTGAAACATGCAGCTTTGTTGTTACGTGTAGGAGCAATAGATTACTGCCAAACTGACAGTGAAATGCTCTAAATGACTAAGACTAGCTAAGAGCTAGCTGTTCAGTGATCCACGAACGAAAAGAGCAGCTTGATAGAGCCTCCCCCAATTCACTAGCTACTTTACGTCGTTTTCATAGCTATCGAATTGCGTAAAGAGAAGGCACCATATCAGAAGAAGAAAAAAACGAGATCACATGACATTTTGGATAGATATGTTAGATTATTATCTTGGGACAGGAGTAAACACTCGCTGTTATACCACCTTTTATACCGGTCAAGCAGAGATATCATGACAAAAAAGGCTAAAGCAAAGCGCACAATCAACTCCTTGTAGTACTAACCAGTATGGATGCATGATCGAGTGACACACCATCTCACAGAATGCAGAGCACAGAGACAGAGTGGTTGGTTAAGTAGGAACAAAACCTTCTTGACAAAAAAAAAAAAGACCTATAATAGTACATCTATATGCACATGATATGCATGCACGCACCATCAATGTTATCACAAGACATTTTGTAATTCGTCTCATTATATTGTAGTGTCTTGCTTTGGTTTTGTGTGAGAGCCAAATAACAAACAAGAGCTATAACAAGAGCAGCATTATCGCTCGTCAGGTTTTGTACGCTTTGGCTTGGTGCGCGAGCCACCCAAAGAACAATCTCCCAGTTGTCTCGCGTGCCAATCGTGCGATTATTTTCCCCTCGTTTCGACCACTTCGCAGCTAGCCACTTTCACTCACGAATCACGTACGAGTGTATTGCAAGATTATTGTGAAGTTGGCGAATGGCAGCCATCGGCGCGGTGGCGTTTCTTCCCACCAGCTGGAGACTCTGAAAGTCGCGATGCACGACTGATTGACTTGGGCTGATCGTGGGCATCCCTTTTCGATTCGTGCACGAAACCAAATCACTGCCTACTTTTCTAGCCGCCTACTTCTTCTCTTCAGGCTGCTCTGCCAGTTGATGTGTCAACAGCTACTCCAGAAACCTCACTTGGTTTAATCATGCAAGATTGGTGGTAGCTTTCGCCACATAGTTGATATTAAAATTGAAACTGCGTGCATTTTAAAGATGAAAAGGCTGAGCTGGTTAGAAAAGCTAACCTGAAAGTTATAGAATCGGAGATGGGTAGACCACGTGGATTGGTCGTAAAAGATCATATAGATTGGGTGTAATTTTTGTGAAGATAAATAATTAATTTTTGTGTTGCATTGAAATTTGCGTTTGTGAAAGTTTCGATTGTTGAAATATTCAGCTTTGATGGTCGGATCATGTCTTGTATCGGGTGGTCCAAACAGTGATACTCAATGATCCCTTTGGACCGGACTCCGAGTATCATAGCTCCTAGTACTATAGCTTCGAATGCCGAGCGATAGAGTTCAGAGTACCGTAGCTCGAGAACCGAGTGGTGGAGCTCCGAGTATTGTAGCTCCGAGTACCGACTAATGTACTCAGCCGTGAGTTGAGGTGTGTACCGAGTATGATAGACAGTCGGACTCGCATGGTCGGAAGCTACAGTGACTGGTCGATAGTCAGAAGCTACAGGTACTTGTCGATGGTCGGAAGCTACAGGTACTGGTCTATGGCCGAAGCTACAGTGTATGGTCGAATGTCGAAAGCTACAGTGTATGGTCAGAGGTCGAAAGCCACAGTGACAAGTCAATGATCGAAAGCTACAGTGTCAGGTCGGTGATCAGTGATTGTTGGCTTCTGACCGGTAGTCATAGACTTTGCGATCAGTGGTCGTAGGCTTCTGATCGGTGGTCGTATGTTTCTGATTGGTAGTCATAGACATTGCGATCAGTGGTCGTAGGCTTCTGATCGGTGGTTGTAGGCTTCTGGTAAGTAGTCGTAGGCTTCAAGTGCTTCATTTATTGTATTCTTCGAGTACCTTGAGCACTTGCATTTGATCGGCCAGCGGTCTAACCGGCTTGTGCATAGCGATAAGACCACTTTTATAGAGTGGTCTCGAGATGTTTTCTGAAAGCATGGAAATTAAGGTCGTGGATGATCTGGTTCGTGTTTATTGATAAATGAGTGTGTGATATGCGTGTGTGAACTGATATTGATCAAGTTGAAGAATTTGTGCTGGAAAAACGTTATTTGATCTTTGCTTGTGCAGGTTGGGCGTGGAGGCGGTCATGGTCGATGACGAGGATGACCGGAACTAGAATGGGGAAATTCAAGGTTTAGATGGTCGTGGATGTCATGAGGTGGTCGGGCTTATGCAGGGGCACATGGAGATCAAAGGTGAATGCATGATACGTGGAGAAGCTACGGGAGGTGTCGTCCTGAAGGTTTCAACGCGTGAGGACTTATGGAAGGTGCTCATAACTGGAAGGTTTAGAGATTTTGAAAAACTTATGATTTGAAGGGTTTTGGGTCCCTTGATTTTTGAAAGAGATAGGATTGTGTGTCTGTGTTGATAAGGATATGGTTTAAGGCTGTAGCATACAAAAGACGGAAGAGGTTAAGAGTTATGCGTGGCTTTTGGGTGATAGCCTTTGGGAGAAAGCTAGGGTTTGAGGGGTGTTGTTATGGTACTTTGTAGCCACAGAACATGATTTAGAAATAACATATCATATCTAATCCAAGAAAGATTAGTCATCGCTGGCAGCGTGTGCTTCTGGGCATTGTATTCAACTTGTTCTCGTTCATCGTCTTCGATTTGTTCTTGTTCCTTGCGGTGCGTGGTTCTCCCAAGTTGGAGGATGAAAGAAATCTGATAGTTAAATACTTTCGATTAGGTGATCGAAACTCCTTCGACCAGGTCGACTTCACCTTCTTCGATCACATGTTGTTCTGTTCACCCGATTGTCGACAATAGAATCGACTGGCAAAGAAGATTATAGCAGTTTCGACCACGACGATAAGGAGACATCTTGTACAAGTACGTTGTATTCAGTTGTCGTTAAAATCCAACGCAGATTATCTTCAATAATTCAAAAAGAATGCACTACAATCATTCACACCCCCTCTGATTGTCGTATCAGATCTTACAAGTGGTACCAGAGCCGGTTGCTATGGTGTTAGAGAGGTATGTGAATCACCCCCCTCCCAAGCTAGATGATACTGATTTTGCTTTTTGGAAGTGTCGTATGCAAGTTTATATTGAGGCTCAGGGTAGTGATGTTTGGAATAAGGTTTCTAGACCTCATGAGGTTCCGGTTCCGGTTACTAATCTAAATAAAATAGATGTTGATTTAAATGCTCAAACACGTAACTTGGTGTTTCAAGGGATTTCTCGTAAAGAATTTGATCGTGCAACTCATATTAATTCTGTCCACTTAATATAAAAAAAACTCTTTGCGATTGTCATAAAGGAACTACTAAAATGAAAAAAGTGCGTAAAAATCTTTATCAAAAAGAATATTCTGATTTTTCTATGAAGCTTGCTGAAGCTATTGATGATCTTTTTGCTCGGTTTGAAGAAATATTGAGTAATTTACGTGGTGTTAATGTTATTCCTACTGATGAAGATAATGCAACTAAAATTTTGAGATCTTTAGGTTTTGAGTGGTTGATGGTTATCACAACTATCAATCAAACTGTTAAACTATATACTTTTATCATGGATGATCTTTTCTCTAGATTGAAAACCTATGAGATGTAAGCTTTGCCATCTAAGATTGATAAACCTTCATGTTTAGCACTTGTGACTAACCTCGTGCAGGCTGTTTCGTCGAGTTCTTTTCTTGTGTATGCTTTGTCGTCTTTTTCGGAGGAACAATTCGAACAACTCCCTAAAGAGGATTTGGTGTTGATATCTTCACGAGCACACAAGGCACCCAACAATATAAGGATGAGAAAGCGAGGTGACATGTCAAGTTCGATCAAGTGCTATGAGTGTGACGAGCTAGGCCACATTAATACGAAGTATCCCAAGCTCAAGGGAAAGGTGATCAAGGAAGACATGAACTATCGTCGTCGGCCATTCAAGAACAACAACACCAAAGGTGGCAATTTCCGTCATAAATTCCCTGAAAATGTTCTTTTTGCTATCGAGTATCTTGATCTAAGTGATATGAAATATGGAAGTTGCGATGATGACCACCACGACAAAGATGGTGCTAAAGGTAACAAGAAGACAACAATGACTTCACGGGCATGTGCTTCATGGCGAAAAATGACAACGACGACGACGATGACAGTGATCCCGATGAGGTACGACCATCATATGATGAGCTTGAAGATGGTTTGATTAAACTTGCGATTGAACTGAAAAACACAAAAAAAGAAACTAAAAGAAAATAATTGCCTTATTGAAAGCTTAACTTCTGAAATCAATAGACTTATAATGTCTATTCCTGATAAAGAATTGTGTGAATCTTGTCAAATTTTACATTCTGAGTTGGAGACTACTAGGTCAATGAATGCATCAAACTTGATTCAACTTAGGAATGTAAATGCTAAATTTGATGATTTAATGTTGTCACATGACTCTTGCGATGAAAAGTTCAAACTTGCAAATAATGAAATTGAAAAGCTTAAGTTTCGTTCGCCTGCATGTTTAGAGTCAAGTATTTCAAATGCTCAAACTAAAACTTACTCTAATTGTGGATTGCTAGAAGCTAAACTTAATTCATCTCAGGAACACAATTAAATAGATGCTTTATCAAGAAATATCTTTTTATTCTAACTGTCCTAAACTTACCATAGAAATAGAAGATTTGACTAGACAACTTAATGATTTTGCTGAAAAAGAAATACTGGTTCAGTCTAGTACTTCTAATAAACTTGTGTGAATATGTTAAATATACAACTTGTCATACTCTAACTAAAAAAATGAGTATCTCAAGGACACTTTAAAAATATTTTCCTTTGGTAAGAAAATTTTGAATATGATCCTAGATAAGTCAAAAGTGAGTGTTAAATATCATAGTCTAGGATTTAATTTTATTGAGCATGCCAAGAATAATCCTCCTATGGTTGTTAAGCTTCTTGAACGTGAGAAATTTAAAGTAGAATCTGAACCATAATAAATTATTTTTAAATCGGCTGGTACTACAAAGGACCCGTCTACTAAAGTGTATGTTGTAAAGGCAATAGATACGACTTCTCATCAAGATAAGTATAAATGCACTTATTATGGTAGAGAGGATCATTTGGTTCAATTTTGCTTTCGAAAAGCTAAGAAATAAAAGAAAGATAGGTTAAGGAAGATTTCTCGTACTGTAGTGGAGTTTCATCAAGCTCCTTATCATTGCTTTGCTCTGTCTAAATAATTTTCTGCAGGTTTGGGAGTTTTTACCACAGGACTGGTAAGACCGGCGTGGTTAGATTGGCCGGTGGTCAGATCGGCATGTCAACTGCAGCATGTTGTTGCTTCTGTTCGTCGCGTATCTCAGTACTGGTTACCTAAGGCTTTATTCTCTAACCCTAGTACTAAGATACCGATGATTGTTCGTGCTTTGTAGGCTCATCGCAAGCGGAAGGAGAACATATGGTTCATTGACTCCGGTTGCTCTTACCACATGACCGGAGACTCTCGATGGTTCTCCTCCCTTACTCATGCCACCGATGATGAGATGATTACTTTTGGGGACAATGCTCAAGGACGAGTTCTTGCGAGAGGTATTGTACACGTCAATAATAAATTCATTTTAAAAGACGTTGCTCTTGTTAATCTGCATATTCAACGACGTCATCCTCCTGAATAAATAATTGGTGAGTTAGATGAGAGAGTTCTTCGCAACAGGTATAACTCTGAAACCTCATATGCTCATGCTGCTTTTGTTTTTCTCTTTTGAACCCCAAGATGTAAGTCATATTTTATCTGATGAGTCTTGGATTAATGTCATGCATGAGGAATTAGAAAATTTCGAGCGTAATAAAGTATGGACTTTAGTTTCACCTCCTCACGGTCATAATGTTATTGGAACCAAATGGATTTTTAAGAAAAAAAAATAAAGTGAGGATGGTGTTGTTATTCGAAATAAGACCGGACTTATGGCTCAGGCATTTATCCAAGTAGAAGGTCTTGATTTTGGTGAAACTTTTGCACCCGTCGCTCGATTAGAAGCCATTATAATCCTTTTAGCTTTTGAGGCATCTAAGGGTTTTAGGTTGTATCAAATAGATGTTAAGAGTGCATTTCTTAATGGCTATATTGAGCAAGAAGTGTATGTAAGACAACCACCTGTTTTTAAACATTCTAAATTTTTTGATCATGTCTACAAACTGTTCAAAGCGTTATATGGTTTAAAACAAGCACCTAGAGCATGGTATAGCATGGTATGATAGGTTTAAATCATATTTTCTTAAAAATAATTTTCAAATGGGCAAGGTAGATAAAACATTATTTACTTTCAAGCATGGCAATGATCTTTTGTTCATTTAGATTTGTGTGGATGATATCATCTTTGGTGGTTCCTCTCATGCTCTTGTTTCTAAGTTTTCAGATACTATGAGTAGGGAATTTGAGATGAGCATGATGGGACAACTCATGTTCTTTCTAGGCTTTCAGATCAAGCAATCAAAACTGGGTATTTTTGTTCATCAAACCAAGTACACCAAGGATCTCCTTCGTCACTTTGATATGGGGACAAGTAAATCAGTCTCCACACCAATGGGATCCACTGTAGTGTTAGACCCTAACGAGGATGGAGAGCCTGTTGATCAAAAAGAATACAGAAGCATGATTGTTTCACTTCTGTATCTCACTGCTTCAAAACCAGACATTCACTTTGTTGTATGTCTGTGTACTCACTTTCAAGCTTCTCCATGTCCTTCACATCGTCAGGCTGTTAAGCGAATTTTCAGGTATCCTAAGTCAACTTTAAAATTTAGCCTATGGTATTCTTATACATCATGCATTACCCTTAGATCTTATTCAGATGCTGATTTTGAGGGTTGTAGAATTGATAGGAAGAGTACTTCTAGCACATATCACTTTTTAGGAACATCTCTTTTTTCTTGGGCTTCTAGGAAGTATTTGTCTGTTGTACTTTCCACTACTGAGTCTGAATATGTGGCTACTGCTTCTTGTTGCTCACAATTGCTTTGGATGTTAGCTACGCTTAAGGATTTTGGCTTAGAATTTGATAGTGTACCACTTTTCTGTGATAACATTAGTACTATTTATATTGATAAAAATTCTGTGCAACATTCAAGAACCAAACACATTGATATTCGGTATCATTTTCTTAGAGTCCATGTGGAAAAGGGAGATATTGTTTTGTATTTTATTGGTACATATTCTTGAGTTGATGTTATTATCACAAAACCATTTGATTCTGCACGGTTTGCTCTTTTGCTAAGTGAGTTGGTGTGTTGCATCTTATGAGATTATTTTGAGGGGGAGTTTGTTGTTTAAATTATTAGAAACTTTTTTATTATACTTGTCAAACACTTGATCAAGTCCAAACCATTGAAATCAATTGAGGTGTAGAGCTCTCTTTATCATATTTACTCATGTGCTGTGTAGCTTTGATCATGACTAATTATAATTACTTTACCACATTTGAACTAAAGTATGACATGGCGGAATATTTTGACTAGATTGATTTTAGTTATTATTTTGCGATGTCTATCGAAAAAGATTAGCTTGATTGCGAGTCTTATTTAAAATCTTGGTTCAAGCATGCTATATATGTATGTGTATGTATGTATATATGTATATATATGTATGTATGTATATATGTATATATATGTATATGTATGTATATATGTATTCAAATGGCACAAAAAAGTATTCGAATGAAAAGAAGTATGCTTGAAGCATGCCACCATTGAAAAGACGTATGCTTCAAGCATGCCACCATTGAAAACAAGTATGCTTTAAGCATGCCACATGCTTAAAAAATTGAGTGTAGAAAAAATATGTCGTTACATGAGACTGCTAGCTCAGCTAGATTTAAAGTTTGCTTCATTTTTAGGCTTTCACTTTTCATTGTGATATCTCATTGTGCTCTTTATAATCAGTTTGGTCACTGTTGAGATGTCTGTCATTAATTTAAATTGCTTAATCATAATAAAGACTTGTTTTGACATTCCTATATGGTATATGACTTTATATGATCTGGATAGCTCTACTAAAGAGATGGCTTCGTTAATTTATTAAATCAATGAGAAGTGACTTGGATAATCTACAAAGCTTCTTGTTTTTTTTACTCTCATTGGTCCTTGTTTTAGAATTTTTCTTTCTCTGAAGTTCTTGATGATTACATTGTGAAAGTGGGAGAAAAATTAGTGAAATTTGCTTCCCTTATGTTGAGGGGGAGTTTTTCGACTGTTGTTGTGATTTGTCAAAATTCCTTACTTTGCAACTTTGAAACTTTCTTTTCGCAAATGTTTCTTTTCTTTTAAAATTCAACTCAAGTTTTTGAAGTGTTATCAATGTATTCATCAAGGGGGAGTTTGTTAGACCATGTGGATTGGCCGTAAAAGACCATGTAGACTGGTTGTAATTTTTATGATGATGAATAATTGACTTTTAGGTTGCATTGAAATTTGCATTTGTGAAAGTTTCGGTCGTTGGAATATTCAGCCTGGCTGGTCGGATCATGTCTTGTATCGGGTAGTCCAAACGGTGGTACTCGATGATCCCTTTCGACTGGACTCTAAGTACCATAGCTCTGAGTGCCAAGTGATAGAGTTCAGAGTACTATAGCTATGAGTATTGTAGTTTCGAATACCGAGCGGTGGAGCTCCGAGTACTGTAGTTCCAAGTACCGAGTAATGTACTCAGTCGTGAGTCGCGGTGTGTACCGAGTACAAAGGATCGAGTCGCTGGTCGGGTTCTGATGCATGGTTGATGGTCGGAAGCTATAGTGACTGATCGATGGTCGGAAGCTACAGGTGCTGGTCGATGGTTGGAAGCTACAGTGATTGATCGATGGTCAAAAGCTATAGGTACTGGTCGATGGTCAATGCTACAGTGTATGGCCGAATTTTGAAAGCTACCGTGCCGGATCGATGGTCGAAAGCTACAATATATGGTCGAAGGTCGAAAGCTACAGTGCCTGGTCGGTGATCAATAGTCGTTAGCTTCTGATCGGTAGTCGTAGGCTTTGCGATCAGTGGTCGTAGTCTTTGCGATCAGTGGTTGTAGGCTTCTGATCGGTGGTTGTAGGCTTCTGATCAGTGGTCATAGGCTTCTGATAGGTAGTTGTAGGTTTCGAGTGCTTTATTTCTTGTATTCTTTGAGTACCTTGAATACTCATATTTGATCGGCTAGTGGTCTGATCGGCTTGTGCCCAATGGTAAGACTGGTTTTACAGAGTGGTCTCGAGATATTTTCTGAAAGCACGGAAATTAAGGTCGTGGATGATCTGGTTCATGTTTATTGATAGATGATAGTGTGATATGCGTGCGTGAACTGATATTGGTCAAGTTGGAGAACTTGTGCCAGAAAAATATTTTTTGATCTTTGCAAGTGCGGGTTGGGCGTAGAGATGGTCATGGTTGATGATGAGGAGGATCGGAACTAGGATGGGGAAATCCAAGGTTCAGATGGTCATGGATGTCACGAGGTGGTCGAGCTTACGCTATGGCATATGGAGATCAAATGTGAATGCATGGTGCGTGGAGAATCTACAGGAGGTGTTGTCCTAAAGGCTTCGACACATGAGGTCTTATGGAAGGTGCTTATAACTGGAAAGTTTAGAGATTTTGGAAAACCCGTGATTTGAAGGGTTTTTGGTCCCTTAATTTTTGGAAGAGATAGGATTGTGTGTCCGTGTTGATAAAGAAACGGTCTAGGGCTCTAGCATATAAAAGACAGAAGAGGTTAAGAATTACGTAAGGCTTTTGAGCGACGGCTTTTGGGAGAAAGTTTTTGGTGTTTTTGTGCTAAGGTTTGAGGGGTGCTGTTATGGCACTTTGTAGCCACATAACATGATTCAGAAATAACAGATCATATCTATTCCAAGAAAGATTAGTCATCGCTGGCAGTGTGTACTTCTGGGCATTGTGTTCGACTTGTTCTCATTCATCATCTTCGATTTGTTCTTGTTCCTTGCAGTGCATGATTCTCCCAAGTCAGAGGATGAAAGAAATCTGATAGTCGAATACTTTCGACCAGGTCAACTTCACCTTCTTCGATCACATGCTGTGCTGTTCACTCGATTGTCGACAATAGTATCGACTGACAGAGCAAATCAAAGTAGTTTCGATCTCGACAACGAGGAGACATTTTGTACGAGTACGGTGCATTCAGTTGTCAGTTAAATCCAACACAGATTCTCTTTAGTAATTCAAAAAGAATATACTACAATCATTCACCCCTCCTCTGATTACCGTATTTGATCCTACAGTGATCATAGGGTTAAATTCCAATAACCACAAATTGGCCTAGAAACAACCAATACAACCTGTGTGTACGGTGGACATGGGCTCCGGGTGCCTCACCGGTTGGACCACCAACAGCTAGCAAAAGCAGAATCAGATTATTTTGCATTGGCATGCACACATGCGACCAATGCTAGGCACGCAGATAAACATGACCAGCCTGAATTGCATAGCTATGGAAAAGGTCATGTCCGAACTTTTTGAATGGAACACTGCATTATTTATATGAAGAGCCGCCTAAATTAGGACTATGCAAATGCCCAAGAGAGAGAAAAAAAAGGCCAACCACCGGTCCAAGAGGGTGGCTGCAAGCAGATCACCCCGAAGATATCATCGTTGTCTCGTACCGGCATCCAACATAATCTTCAAAGCAAGTGGTTCGGTGCTTAAACTCTGTCGGTTTTATTAAGGAGCACATGAGCTTTGTGCCATAAAATTTAGTACTTCAGCAATCAGGATGCTGGCTAAATAAGAAATTCATTAGCTAACCATATAGCGCATTGGCGTCTTAAGCTTACATGACCCACTAAGATAACCCAATGAAAGGAGAAAAGAAAAACAAAGACGTTCAAGCCTGCCTTCCAATGGCGTGTGTTGGAATTTTGGACTTGGCATATACAATATTTCAATTAAATTCTAAAAAAATCCTAAAAGTCCACTCATGCATGGTGGAAGATGGAAAGTTTAGTATCATATGGCTAATCTATATGAGAGGATTCTGGCTCTGGCTCTATATAAAGGAGACCTCTCTTCTCAGATCAAGCAATGCAAAATGCAGAATAGAGTTAAGCTTTTAGAATAACCAGACTTAGTTTTGTATTGTTGCCCAGTTTCTTGTTGTTGTGCTACTCGGCTACTCCATCCATTCCTTGGCGTGCACCGACGTGGGGAGAGCAGTGTTTCCGAAGCCGGCGTCCCTTGCGATCCTGCACGGGTTGGGGCGAATCAGGTTTTTGAGAAGCGTTCACTTAACTGCTCACTGCTTCCTTCTCTGTGCATCGTGACTCTACCGTGACCTTCGTCGGAGCGATCCTCTGTAAGTCGCGGTGATAACATTTCATATGGCTAGGCTTTGTTTCCTAAATATCTGTTATATGATGATGTTAATGTCTACTACTGTTAGTAGCATACTTATTCTAGGCTTTGCTTTGTTAGTATATATATATGAGATAGATGTATTTCAGTTGATGATCATGTTACTGTTCATAGTTCCAAATATGTCTAGTATATATGTTGCTGTCAATTCAACTATTGTTTTAGGAATTGTAACAATCACAAAAGTGCGCAAATATCTATCAATCCAAAAACCTGATGATGAATTTAATAGGCACTCTGTGATGAAAATGGTGGATTTTGCCAAGGCAATGAAACCAGAGAAGTTCAATGGAATGAACTTCAAAAGATGACAAATAAGTGTCACTTTGTGGCTCATCGCTCTGAACGTGTTTTGAGTTGCCTCCAGGAGACCCGAGGGAGAACTCACTCCCGAATAGGAAAATGAGTTTAAAGCAGCCACCATAATTTTTGTGGGATGTGTTCTTTCCTATCATCTGTGCGATGTGCATTTGCACATGAAAGACGCAAAGGAGCTGTGGGAGGCACTCGAACATAAGTTCGCTACCTCGGATGCTGGCAGTGAGTTGTATACCATTGAGCAATATCATGACTACAAGATGGTTGAGAACCGTTCTGTAGTAGAGCAGACTTATGAAATACAATTCATTGTAAGGGAACTTGACCACCTCAAATGCACGTTACCCAATAAGTTAGTGGCTGGTGGCATCATTGCCAAACTACCCTCTTCATAGAGAAATTTTGCCACATCTCTGAAACATAAGAGACAAAATATTTTCGTTGAGGATCTGATTGCATCCCTTGATGTTGAAGAGAAAGCTCGGGCAAAGGATGTGCATCCAGAGGTGGCCGAAGAACATTCCAGCGCCAATGTCGTACAACACCATGATAACGGAAAGTTCAAGGGAAAGGCCAAGGTCGTGCAGACCACCAACTATAAGAAGAATAGAAGCCAAACAAGGGAAAATATGTCTGCTATGTTTGCGGTAAGGACGATCACTGGGCTAAGAAATGTCCTAATCGTAAAGGCAGAAAGAATGAGCATAACCAGACTAAGTCTGTGAATGTGACTATTGGCGATACCAGAGTAGGGACATCTGGGTATATTAATTTACCTAGTATTCTTTCAGTCTGTCATTCCACCGACTGGTGGATTGACATAGGGGCTAATATTCACGTATGTGCTGACGTGTCCTTGTTTTCTTCTTATCAGGTCGCTCGGGCTTCCTCCATGTTGATGGGAAACAATTTACACGCTCTATTCTTGGTGTTGGTACTCAAATCAAGTCTACTTCGGGAAAGATCGTGCAGCTGAAGAACGTGCAACATGCCCCCTCAATAAATAAGAATCTCGTCAGCGGCTCTCTTCTGTGTAGAGATGGATATAAGTTGGGATTTGAGTCAAATAAAGTAGTCATTTCTAAATTTGAACTCTTTATTGGAAAAAGCTATGATTGCGGAGTTTTGTTCGGCTTTTTTCCTTTCAGATTTCTGTAATAAGATTGTGAACCATATTTGTGATCCAAATAATGGGGAAGAGGCCAGCATTTGGCACCCACGTTTGTGTCACATAAATTTTAGTTGTATGTCTCGGCTATCCAATCTAAATTTAATTCCAAAATTCTCTATAGTCAAAGGTTCTAAATGTCAAACTTGTGTACAAGCAAAGCGACCCCGCAAACCTCATAAAGTTGTAGAGGAAAGAAATTTGACACCTTTAGAACTCATACATTCAGATCTTTGTGAAATGAATGGTGTGTTGATAAAAGGAGGGAAAAGATATCTCATGACTCTAATTGATGATGCTTCTAGATATTGTTATGTGTATCTGCTGAAAACAAAAGATGGTGCTCTATACTATTTTAAAACTTATAAGGCTGAAGTTGAGAATCAAGTAGAAAGAAAAATCAAAAGACTTCAGTCGGATCGTGGTGGAGAGTATTTCTCAAATGAGTTCTCCCAATTCTGTATAGAGCACTGAATTATCCATGAGAGGACACCTCCCTATTCGCCTCAATCCAATGGAATTGCTAAAAGAAAGAACCGCATGTTGAGTGACTTGGTTAATGCCATGTTAGACACTGCGGGTTTATCTAAGGCATGGTGGGGGAGGCTGTACTGACCTCGACTCATGTCCTGAACAGAGTTCCCACTAAGAACAGTGAGATCACTCCGTATGAAGGATGGAAAGAGAGAAAACCATCACTATCCTACTTGCGCACTTGGGTGTTCTTGGAAAAAGGCAACACACCGATAACTAAAAAGCGCAAACTTGGACCGAAAACTATGGATTGTGTCTTTCTAGGATATGCTCATTGCAGTACTGTCTATATGTTCTAATAGTTAAATCTGAGGTATATGACATGCATGTCGATACAATAATGGAGTCTCGAGATGCTATATTTTTTGAGAATATATTCCCCATGAAGGATATGCACAACTCTACTAGTCAAGCAAATGATTTAACTCCTACATCCATAATTTCCATTGAGCATTCCAAACACACACACGAACAAAATCCTTGAGAAAGATGACAGCATTTTTCCTAGAAGGAGCAAAAGACAAATGGTTGAAAAATCATTTGGAAATGATTTCACTGTGTACCTTGTGGATAATGTTCCCAAATCCATTTCAGAAGCATATGCATCTCCTGATGCAGAGTACTGGAATGATGAGGTCCGTAGCGAAATGGATTCCATTCTCGCTAATGGGACTTGGGAAATCACTGATCGTCCATATAGCTGCAAGCCAGTTGGATGTAAGTGGGTGTTCAAGAAAAAACTTAAACCTGATGGTACTATTGAAAAGTACAAGACAAGACTTGTGACCAAGGGATATACTCAAAAAGAAGGAGAAGATTTCTTTGATACTTACTCACCCATTGCTAGATTGACCACTATACGGGTACTACTATCCTTGGCTGCCTCTATTGATCTTATTGTCCATCAAATGGATGTTAAGATAGCTTTCCTCAATGGATAGTTAGATGAGAAAATATACATGGAACAACTTGATGGTTTTGTGGTAACCGGTCAAGAGGGCAAGGTTTGTAAGTTTCTGAAATCTCTATATGGTCTCAAGCAAGCACCTAAGCAATGGCATGAGAAGTTCGATAGAACTTTAATATCTGCAGGCTTTGCAGTAAACGAAGACGATGGATGTGTTTACTATCGCTATGGTGGGGGTGAAAGAGTTATACTGTGTTTGTTTGTTGATGACATACTTATCTTTGGAACAAGTCTTAATGTAATTATCGGGGTTAAGTCTTAAGCTGATGTAATTCTAAACATCAAGCTGATCAAGGGTCAGGATGTGATTACACTTACGCAATCTCATTATGTGGAAAAGGTCTTGAGCCATTTTGGCTATATGGATAGCAATCCTTCTCCAACACCTTATGATCCTAGTCTAATACTTTGAAAGAATAAAAGACTAAGAAAGGACCAGCTGAGATATTCCTAAATTATTGGTTCACTCATGTTCTTAGCTAGTGTACCCGGCCTGACATCTCATTTGTTGTAAGCAAATCAAGCCGGTTTACCTCTAATCTAAGAGATGATCATTGGCGTGTACTCGAGCGAGTTATGCGCTACTTGAGAGGTACAATGAGTTATGGAATTCATTATACCGGATACCCTGGCGTACTCGAAGGGTGTAGTGATTCCAATTGGATATCTGATGCTGATGAGATTAAGACTACGAGTGGATATGTTTTCACTCTAGGCGGTGCCGCTGTTTCATGGGGATCTTGTAAACAGACCATTTTGATGAGCTCAACCATGGAAGCAGAACTCACGGCATTGGATACAGCCACTGTTGAAGCATAATGGCTATGAGAACTCCTGATGGACTTGCCAGTGGTTGAAAAATCGATTCCGGTCATTCTGATGTACTTTGATAATCAAACGGTTCTCGTTAAAGTGAACAGTGCAAAGGATAACATGAAATCCTTTAGGCATGTAAAAAGGCGATTAAAATCTGTCAAAAAATTGAGAAATTCTATAATAATAGCTGCAGATTATATCCCAACAGCTAAGAATCTGGCAAACCCCTTTACAAAGGGTTTATTACGGAATATGATAGATAATGCATCGAAGGAGATGGGAATAAGACCTATGTGAGTTATACCACAGTGGCAACCCAACCTATGTGATCGAAGATCCCGTGAAGTAGGACCTGGGAAAAATAAACTATTTGGTTAACTGAAGGAGAGTACATTTTATAACACACTCCACTGAAGATGTTGTACTCTCAAATCTGTTTGGTAGGATGACTTTGTCTTAATGTGTTCTGTGTCTTTAAATAGCAAAGATGTTATTCTACAGAGTATTCTTGAAAGAACACACCTATGTGAGCCCGACTACTAGTCACAGTCTGTGAGAAATGGGTACTCTCTAAGAACCTCATGAAGAGACACAGGAGTGTGACCAATATGCTCCACCCGAGGAGCAGTCAATCGGTGGCCAAGTATCAGAAAGGGCCTTAGGTGAAACTTGTGTGCACAAAGCTACCAATTCAAGGCTTAGTCCATTGTGTAGTTGTGGGCGAGTTTAGCTTGTGGTTCTAGGTGGATGTTCAACCTTAACTAGTCTCCACCGAAAACTAGTATATCGACAGCACTTTGGAATTAAGAGCAAATTCGTGGTGCTTTGGGGATTTGGTGGGGGATTGTTGGAATTTTGGGCTTGACCTATATAATATTTCAATTAAATTCTAGGAAAATCCCAAAAGTCCACTCATGCATGGTGGAAGGTGGAAAGTTTACTACCATATTGCTAATCTAGGTGGGAGGACTCTGGCTCTAGCTCTATATAAATGAGACATCTCCTCTCAGATCAAGCAATGCAGAATGCAGAATAGAGTTAAGCTTTCAGAATAGTTAGACTCAGTTTTGTATTGTTTCCCAGTTCCTGGTTGCTATGCTACTCAGCTACTCCATCACTTCTCGTGCACCGACGTGGGGAGAGCAGTGTCTCCGAAGTTGGCGTCCCTTACGATCCTACACTGGTTGGGGCGAATCAAGTTTTTGGGAAGCGTTCACGCGACTGCTCACTGCTTCCTTCTCTGCGCATCGTTTTCTTTGGATCGGACTCTACCGTGACCTTCGTCGAAGCGATTCTCTGTAAGTCGCGGTGATAATATTTTATATGGCTAGACTTTGTTTTGCTAGATATTTGTTATGTGATGATGTTAATGCCTACTACTGTTAGTAGCATACTTGTTCTAGGTTTTACTTTGTTAGTACAAATATATGAGATAGATGTATTTGAGTTGATGATCATGTTAATGTTTATAATCCCAAATATACCTAGCATATATGCTGCTGTCAATTGAATTATTATTTTAAAAATTATAACAATCACAAAAGTGCACAAATATCTATCAACTTATGTGAAGTCTATCTAGGCGTCTACATGCACGAACAGAGAACTCAAGTCAAAACCAACTTCCTCACCAAAGACCAAACCATTGAATGGAATGGAAAACCAAACGACCAAATGCTTTCAGAGAATTGTTTGTGGAACTAGGGAAGAAACTCAAGGAAGGATGCACCGACGTACCTCATAGAGTAGTCAAATAATTGCAAGAAGACATCGTGTTGAAGCCAAGCCCAGGAGTAGTAGAAGAGTACAGTTGGAACTTGGAGTTTTTTTTTCTTCTCATTTAGCTTTTTTTAAAGATAAAATTGGTTACAGGGGCTATGAAGTTTTGCGTCATTAGTTATTGAACATCCAAAAATGTGGTTTCGCCAAAAGATACTAAAATTTTGTAATTATTTGCTATAGGACACTGAGCCAATTAAAATATTATTTTCGGAGTGAAGAGGAGAGAGAAAGTCAGTTAAAAGTCTGTTTTATCCTTCATCTTCTTCCTTGTTCCTATTCCCCTTTCTCTTCTCTCATCTTCTCTCACCCGAACCAGCCCCTTCCCCTTCCTTCCCATCCCATTCGCCGCCTCAGGCTACCACCACCGCTGGCTCCCCCTCTCTGTGCCACCCCGATGCCACACTCTTTCGCCCGGCTCTACACCGCGCACGACCCCTTCTCCGTGCGGCCCCGAGCCTCTCCGCGTCGCCCCGAGCTCTACTGCCACCTCCCCCTCTTCATGTCGAATCCGCTGTCGATGAGGTCGGCAACGCCAACGTGGGCAGTGGCGATGACTTCTTCTCCTTCACTCCCTCCTCCAACCTCAATGTCGCCATCATTAGTTTCTCCATGGCCGTAGGGTTCCATTTTTGCTCTTCCCAACCGTCTTCGTGGTCCCACTCACCGGCACCGAGCTCAGTCGAGTGCCATGGAGGTTCTCTTGTTTCTGTCGATTTTGGGAAGAATATCAATTGTAGCAAAGTAGTTAGGTTAGTGAGAAAATTAATTAGTGTTAAGTGTAATTAGTTAGCCATTAATAATTTATTAGTATTTTGTATGACATGTGGTCCAAAACCATTGCAATTGCAATTGGTGGGGTTTTTTTTCTACCCAACCAGGCACTGCAGACGGTTGAACCAGTCCGACTGAGCCAGACACTCTGCATTGAGGGTATTTTACAAAGCTTCTTTCTCCTAATCACTCGAATATATTATTTTAATGAGAGAGGTGTCTAACAGAAAATAACCATAAAATTTTAGTGTCTTTTGGCGAAACTATGTTTTTTTTATGTCCAATAGTTAAGGACGCAAAAGTTCCGTACCTTATAGCCAATTTTTCCTTTTTAAAACTAAATAGCAAAACTAGTCTCCGTACGAATGAAATAACAAAAATAGTATCCCTACAGTACAAAACCACCGCGGAAGACGACGTGCCACATGAAATAGCCATGGAAAGCCACCTGCCGCGAACTATGAGCACATCAGGTCGTCTGCCGTGCACTCTGTCTTGTTTTTGCAGGCTATAAAGTGCTCCGAAAGCACTGCAGAGTACATATATCGCTTGTGTATCTAATTGTGGTGTCATTTTTTTTTTTTGCCTATTTCACATAGAGAAAGCAGAAATTGCTATTTTATGGTCAATTTTTTTTTACGAGAGAGAGAGAGAGAGAGAAAAAAACTCGGGAGCTAGCGACTTGCTACGACGGGACAAACCAAAGCGGGACCAACCTAGCACCCTTTCCCCGCTCTAAAGGCAAAAGAATCCAAATAACCTTCCTGTGGCCATCCCTCTCTTTTTATCCCCGATAAAGACAACCCAACTCCTAAACCTCAATCTCTTGATCTGGAAAATATAAGAATAACTTCAACTCTAATTTACGGACAAAATTTTAGATCTACACGGCATATATCCGTACGATTAACTTCAACTCTAATTTACGGACAAAATTTTAGATCTACACGGCATATATCCGTACGATTTACTATCTGTATAAAAACTGGCACCGTGACATCCCAATAAGCTCGATGAGTTTGGAATATTTGATTTACGAATGACCGCTTATACTATTACGTGATCTTCATGTAGATTATACGATTGCGAATTATGAAGTATGTAGGATTGTGGAACCAATACTGTAATGTACGGGCGATGACTCATTTAACGTGGTTCATACAAGAGCAAAGAAGCTCGATCAATGCCCAATGTCTCCCACAGAAGAAGCAGATGTGAATAGGATTACCCATAAGCCAAAAGCATCTTTTAAAGACTAGTCGTTCTCGCGACGCATACCGCACAGAGTCGCTGACTAGCAGTGTTCTCATCACAGGAAGTCCAGAGCAGGGAGGGGGAGGGGGCAAGGAAATCACGTAGCACGCCAGCGCGTGGACCTAAAAAAATTCCCTTCCGTTCCGTCGTCGAGTCACCGGCCAGTAGCCCAGCATCTTCACTCCGGATTGGGATCTTCTTCTACATTAAAAACGTCGCATTAGGAGTGAATCAAAAATCAAAGAGTCATTCAGATGCTTTTCTTGTGTTGCTACAGTACTGTACTAAACTACTCTACACTGTCTCATAAAATACTATTTAACATGGTGAACATCTGCGATACCGTAAAGGATCCGGATCCCTCGGCCACGAGTCCGAGTGAACCACCCAATCCTACGACTGGCCAACACGCACACCCACGCACGCACAAACCAACCAACTACCCCCATCCGCCCGCTCGCCGATCTTTCCGCGTTATTCCCCATCACCTTCTTCTCTCCTCGCCTCTCCCGACCCCCGCTTTATATGTGCCCCCCTCGCCAGTCATTACCACCCCACATCCCCTGTGGCTCTGCTCGGCGACGCGCCCGCGCCTCACACGCCCCCACGCACTAACCTTCCCCAAGGCAAGATCGACGCCATGGGCTTCCCCGTCGGGTACTCGGAGCTGCTCCTCCCGCGGTTGCTCCTCCAGGTGCTCCTCCTCCTCGGCCACCTCCACCGCTTCCTCCTCTGGGCCTTCCACGCCGTCGGCCTCGGCGACCTCATCGACCTCGGTAGCAACCCGACTGTTGCCACGGCGCAGGATCAGCTGCAGGGGCACGCGTACGGGCAGTACGGAGCGGCCTCGCTGCAGCACCGCCGGCCAGAGTTCCGGACGCTGCCGGCGATGGTCATCGAGGAGGCGCTGCCCGTGCTGCGGTTCGACGAGTTGGTGGCGTCCGCGCCGGCGGTGTGCGGGGACGGCGACTGCGCTGTCTGCCTCAGCGGCATCGGCGGCGGCGACGAGGTGCGCCGACTGGCCAACTGCCGCCACGTCTTCCACCGGGGCTGCCTCGACAGCTGGATGGCGCACGAACAGCGCACCTGCCCTCTCTGCCGTGCGCCGCTCATCCCCGACGAGATGGCCGGCGCGCTCTGGGCCGCCGCTGCTGGCCTCCCCGACGCCTCCGACTACGACCTGTCCTACCCATCCCCGCTGCAGCTGCCGTCGCCGTCGCTGCCGCTGCCGCTGGCGCCCACCCCGACGCTGCTGCGGCCGCACGAGCTGCTGCTCAATGGCTTGGGCGGCTTCCAGTGAGCTGCCAATGAATCCACCCAATCCTTTCGCCACAGCGTCACGTACGGCCCACACCGGTCAGAAAGATGCATGACCGCCGCCAAAATTGCTCAACTACCGCACACGGTTGCCGGTTGGTGTCCGTCTTTCGTCTCGGTTGGTAAAAGGTGAAGCCAACGGCAGAGAAGAGCGCCCTGACTTGTACTGTTGTACATAGTCTCCAAGAAAAGAACCCACCAGAAAAAGGAGACTTGTAGGAAATTAATGAGCTTGCTATGTAGGTCGATTCCATCTTCCAAGCCTGTGGAGTTGTGAATCTTTTTTGCAGATTACATTTGTTGAAACAGCAGTTTGGATCTCGTACGTGCTTGCTACATTTGGGTAGTTTGCTTCTATCTTTCGACTCTTTCCCAATTTCCCCCATTTCCCTGTCTAGCTGGTAGCTAGCGATCTGCTGCCATTCTGAAGATGCAGTGAGTTGTATCTGACCTGACCAAGAAAATCCAGCTCCAACAGGCAAAGCACTCGCACAGATGCTTCTTCAGCTTTTATTCTAGTGGTCCGGCAAGGATTCCTCACTTTTCTTTTAAGCTTTTATTCTAGTAGTCCGGCAAGCATTGCTCACTTTTCTTTTAGACGCGTACCAGATTTAACCGATAGGTGTTCGTTCATGTGAGTCGACGGCCTGATCATTCTTGACGCGCTTCGCGTGGCAAACGAACTGACAGGTGAAGTATTACATCCATAAAATATGCGGCTAAATCGAGTCAATGCGTAACTCTCGACAGTGATAGACTGCTGGCAGCCGCGGCCGGGCACTAGTCTATTCCATGTTTCCATCTCACGTACGTAGCTGCGTCGAACATTCGTAAACTCACGCAGTGGCGATGAATTCTGGACTGTTTTGGCTATATACCGCACAAAAATTCTCGTTCTAGTTTCTCTAGTTGTAAAATTTTTATTCTAACCCTCTGTACACACCTGCTGCCAGGCGAGACGGCAAGCAAGAGACGCTTACGCGGCAGCCGCCGGCCGGGTCTCGGGCGGCCGCCACGCGGCACGGGCAGACACGGAAGAGGTGCTGCTGCCAGTCGCATCTGACGGCAGTGTGCAGGGGTTAGAATAGGAATTTCGCAGTTAAAGAGACTAAAATAGATATTTTTGTACAATATACGGCCAAAACAGTTCAAATTTCAGTGGCGATAGATTGTAGAAGCTACCATTGTCTGTATATGTACTAGACTACTAGTCCATAAACAAAAGCAACGGAAAAGCGTGCGCGTGAGTGAGCTAATTATTGTTGGCAATCCGTGCGCCGAATGGAACCTAAGGCGAACTCATGAGGCGTAATTTCTTCTCTTTTTTTTTTTTTTTTGAGAGACTCATGAGGCGTAATTGGTGACGGGAATAAAGACGCGAAGCCATTGGGCCCACACTGCAAAGCTCGCCATCATACATCATGGGACGCCCAGAGTTTTTTTGGCTCAACACGCTTTTCGACGTGCCTGTAGAACGGGTGGCCTTACTAGGTTTGTATCCCTGCCGCGGTTCAGCGAGAAAGGGACGTATATCCTCGCAGTTTTGTTTCCAACCCGGTCTTATTTGGTTGGATTAAAATATCTGCTAATTTATATGAATGGATTGAAATTTTAGTTTAAATTCTCGGTCTATCCATATAGATCTAGACTGAAAATAGACTTCCCAAACAAACCCTTGTAGTGGCTAGTTTTCCCATCACTCACCGTTCCATTTTCAAATACTAAAGAAAAGAGATACAAGTACGGAGAGAGTAAGGATCAAGATCCTCTACTGTGATACGGAGGAGTATTGTGTGAACAGTGATACGGAGTATTGTGTAAACAGTGTTCGGCAGTGATACGGTAGCAACACTATATAAATAATGAAATGTTCACTGTGGCAAAGAACACTGTAGCATTTATCTAGACCTTCGCTCTTTGATCAGACTGTCGAGATAGTTACCTCAGGCTATGCCCTGTTTGGTACAGCGCCAGATTCTTATTTTTCAGATTCTGCTCCTGATTCTCTGAGAATATGAAACTATCTCAAGAAAGTGTTTAGCTGGTAGGTTGGTTTCAAAAACAATACAAGAGAGGATTAGAGGCAAATAGACCATGTTACCCCTGATTATAATACTTCAATTGTATTTGTGTCTTACTCCTATGAATTTGTACACAAATTAGAGAATTTTTCCCCCAAATTTGTTAAGACCATATGAACGTATATGCATTGTATTTGTACACAATGTCAGGTAACATTGTATTTACTCTTCACGATGGATTACAACTTTTGGAAATAACGAATTGACGCACAGCCATTGATTGTGTACAAATAATGCAATGTTTAAGCGAATACTTTCGTAATACAATGCAACGGAGTCATGAGCTGGAGATAGCCGAGCCCAAGTTCCTTCTTCAGCTTCTAAAGAGCAGCCTCTATTTCAGGCACACTGTCATCAAAGCTGTCTGTTGCTTTATTGTCATCCTGGGCATTTTTGCTCCTCCCCGCTCCAAACTATATGTATGGATCATTCCCACTGTCTTCCCTCAAGACTCAAGTCATCGATCTTCAGTTCATTCTCTATAAACTCAACAAATTCCTCACCAATCACCCGATTGAGCAAGACATCATGTTAGAGTTTACATTAGCTTTCCCATAGGCTTTTAGGTTTCTATTCTGAATATATTCGGCCCAACCTCCCAGTTCTGAAATTCTGCTTGCAGATCTTTAAGGAAATCCGCTACAAAACAAGAGCCACACGGGTGTCAACAAATGAGCATTTTGTGTTCAATTACACTTCTTATGTCTCCACAAACTATCTAAAGGTTCAAAGAACAAAACTACAAAGGGGATCTCACTATTAGTAGTTTCTTAGCAGAAAACTACAATGGAATCTCACTAACACAATGACACTATCAAGTGATCAACCACTGACAAAACCTCAATTCACTGATTAGCACAAAATTTCCAGTCCCGGAATACAGCTCATTAGAGCAGAAGAGAAGAGAATTCAGTACCAAACCCATAGAATTGCTCATCTGCATCAGTTGATTTGCTCTTCCGGGGGGACGAATCCAGGTTGCTACTTGCGTACTTGGACTGGCTCTCTGAATTCATTAGCGTTTGTATGCATGCTCGATCCGCAGAAATTTCTCCTGAGCATTGGCCTACGTGGAGAAAATCACAAACGCGAACATTAACAATTCTCCAAAATGGATCAACCGAAGTTACTGTTGCTTTGCTCGATCCTCTCCTAGGAATCACACAAAAAATGACTGAAACACGTTGGGATGATAAGACTTTATAGAGCAGCAACTGACACACACCTCCTTGTTGACGTTTGGGTGGTACTTGAGCGTGAGCCGCTGGTACGCGCGCTTGATCTCGCTGGGCGTCGCCGATGGCGACATGCCGAGCACCTCATACGGGGACTCCCTCTGCCCACCTCTGCCGTCGCCCACGCGGGCCTCCATGCTCGGCCGCCGCCAACGAGTCGTGGGCCCGGGAAAGGAGAGGCGTGCGGAGGAGGCGGAGCGGGAGGGAGTGACTGCGCAGGGGAGGGGGAGAGGAGGCGGCGGCGCACTCCGGGTCCGATGGCGACACAGTGGAGGACCGGCGAGGGTGCACTCGGGGGCTGAAGGCGACGCACATGGGGCCGGAAGCGGTGCACTGGAGGCCCAGCACCGAACTCGCCCAGTCGCGAGAGAGGAGATAAGAACGTGAAGGGAAACGAAGGGGTACGAGGGGGGACTGCCATTTTAGGGTAAAAACATTCAACTTCAAAGTGTATTTTCGCTTTGTAAGATTAAATTTTTGTGGGAATTTGCGGTAAGACTACTTTTTATTGCTAGTTTATTTTCGAAATAGCTCCTCGCGAGAAGTAAAATCTGGTGATTTTGAGAATTAAGGCTCTGTTTGGTACAGCTTCTACTTCCAGCTTCTCAATCGATTCTCGTGGAGCCGTACCAAACACCCTGATTTTTAAAACCACTAGATTCTGCTTCTCGCGAGGAGCTGTCTCGAAAATGAACTAGCAACAAGAAGCAACCTCCCAGCAGATTCTCGTGAGAATCCAACCTTCAGAAACGAAAATACCCTTTGAAGTTGAAGATTTTTACCTGCAAATACCACTGAGTTACACAAATACAATTGAAGTATTACACCCAGGGGTGACATGGTCTATTTGTCTCTAATTCTCTCTCATATGATTTTTGAAGCTAACTTACCAGCCAAATGGTTTCAACAGACAGCTCCAGATTCTCAGAGAAGTGAATTCTCAGAGAATCAAGAGCAGAATCTGAAAAATGAGAATCTGGAGCTGTACCAAATAGGACTTAAGTGTTTGGTACCGCTCCACAAAATCCAAACGAAAAATTAAGAGTGGAAGCTGTACCAAATAGGATCTTAGTGCTTTGAAGCGAATTGAAAGCGAAGAATCCACTGTATAATTGGGCTGTATATCGTAAGATTCAGGCCATTTTTTTGTTTGGGGCCACTAGCCCACCCGCTTCTTTGTTGCTAGTGGCAATTATTGATTGGGCTTTATGATTTGCAGGTATTCAGTTTGCGTATGTCCAAGGCCCATGACCGTAAAACACGCGTCAAACTGAATTTTTGCAGACAGCACTGACCGTCGGATGGACTGAACGGCCCTGATGAATCCTTTCGAGGATAACATCAAGCCCACCTCAACAATCCACGGAAGACCGAAGCAGATTTCATGCACGCAAACCGTAGCCGGAGGCTCGGGGCAACAGCAACGAGAACAAAAACCGGAAAGGCAAGGAACAAACGGAGCCGAGGAGATGCGCGACCTGACGAGCTCCCACGCCATCCCAACTCGATCCATTCCCCGCCTCAAAATCTCTCTGTTCCCCCCAACGAATCCGCTCCGTTTCACCCAACCGTTTTGCCGGCCGACGAGGGCGGCTACGAGGAGGTGAGGATATACCGACGGCCAGAGACGGCGCGGACAATGAAGGCCGCCGCCGGCGGAGGCGGCAAGGAGACCCCGGCGGCCTCCCTCCTCCGTTTCGTCCTCCTCCTGCTTCTCCCTCTCACCGCCCTATACATCTTCTACACCCTCCACGTCATTCTCTCCTCCACACCCTCCTGCCCGCCTGATCATCACCCCATCACCGCCACTGCCTCCGTCTCCCACCTCTCCACCGACAACCACACATCCACCCCGCCGCCACCGGCCGTGTTGTCGACGAAGACGACGCTGCAGCACGTGGTGTTCGGCATCGCGGCGTCGGCGCGCCTGTGGGAGAAGCGGAAGGAGTACATCAAGATCTGGTGGCGCCCTAACGCGGGCATGCGGGGGTTTGTGTGGTTGGACCGCGCGGTGCGGGAGTCGAGCGTGCCGGCGGGGCTGCCGGCCATCAAGATCTCCTCGGACACCTCCCGGTTCCCCTACACGCACCGCCGCGGCCACCGCTCTGCCATCCGCATTTCCCGCGTCGTCTCCGAGACCTTCCGCCTCGGCCTCCCCGGCGTGCGCTGGTTTGTCATGGGCGACGACGACACCATATTCCTCCCCGATAACCTCCTCGCCGTCCTCAGCAAGCTCGACCATCGGCAGCCATACTACATTGGGTCCCCCTCCGAGAGCCACCTACAGAACATCTTCTTCTCGTACGGGATGGCGTTCGGGGGCGGCGGCTTCGCCATCAGCCAGCCGCTGGCGGCGAGGCTGGAGCGGATGCAGGACGCCTGCATCCGTCGGTACCCGTCGCTGTACGGCAGCGACGACCGGATCCAGGCATGCATGGCGGAGCTGGGCGTGCCGCTCACGAGGCACCCGGGGTTCCACCAGTACGACGTGTACGGGGACCTCCTCGGCCTCCTCGCGGCCCACCCGGTGGCGCCGCTCGTGTCGCTGCACCACCTCGACGTGGTGCGGCCGCTGTTCCCGAACGCGCGGTCCCGCCCGGCGGCGGTGCAGAGGCTCTTCGAGGGGCCCGTGATGCTGGACTCGGCGGGGGTGATGCAGCAGTCGATATGCTACGACTCGGCCAACCGGTTGACGGTGTCAGTGGCGTGGGGGTTCGTGGTGATGGTGGCGAGGGGCGTCATGTCGCCGCGGGAGATGGAGATGCCGGCACGGACGTTTTTGAACTGGTACCGGCGCGCGGACTACAAGTCGCACGCGTTCAACACGAGGCCCTGGCGCGCAACCAGTGCGAGAGGCCCGCGCTGTACTACCTGGCGTCGGCGCGGCGCACGGTGGCACGCGCCGGGGAGACCACCGTGACGAGGTACCAGCGATGGCGGCACCGCAACGAAATGCGGCCGCCGTGCCGGTGGAAGATCCCCGACCCGGACGCGCTGCTCGACAGCGTGATCGTGCTGAAGAAGCCCGACCCGGGCTTATGGGACCGGGTAATCCTCACTCAGCTCTCATGGCATTGCCATTGTTAATCTTGTTCTTGTCCTGTAGCTCCTGTTAGTAATACTAACTGGTAGTTTACATGAACTTGCAGTCTCCGATGCGGAATTGCTGCAGGGTGCTGTCCTCTCCCACTCCCAGGGAAAGAGAGGAAGGAAACAAGACGATGACCATAGACGTGGGTGTATGCAAGGACTGGGAGTTCAGTCAAGTATAATTCATGAAATAGACAGAAGTGCATAGGTAATTCATTTTTTTTTCTCCTGTATTCCAGTAACTGTAAGATAAGAAAAGGCAGAGTCCCTTCAGGTTGAAGATCATGTCGCTTGACAATACTGGCAGCATTCGAAAGAATATCTTGTTCTGTAGATATCCACTCGTCCCTTCTCTATGACCATTAAAAAAATGTTACAGTAATGCAGAAATCAGAAGGCAGTGACTAGTCTAAACTTGCAGCTCAGATTCAGAAGATTGGCCAATTCCAACAGAATGCATTGCTGTGATGTGATTAAAGATAATGACTAGTCTATACACTACGGCTAATCTACGCATACAAAAGATGTCAATTGTGCCATGACAGTTCCTACATAACATTGGCAGCTTAGCATTATTTTGGGTCCTATGATTCTACCACAGTGATCAGTGTGTGTTGGTGGTTTGTCTGTACGGCTGCTACTTCACTTGAAACCATTGACAAGGGGTGCATGGACCATGGTTTTCTGTTGAGCAAATGTCAGCATGCAAACAAAACATTTTATCAGTGCAACGTATGAAGAAGAATAAATAACATACCACTAGCGCATACCAGTCACTACCAGTTTAAGTGCTTGTGAAAAATCCTATATTATTTCACATCCTAGTACGATGAAAAGTAAGTAATTGCTTACTGAAATCTCAAACTTGTCGGAACCAGGGTTTCAAATTTCGTTTGAGCAAAAATTTCAGGGGTGAGCAAAATTGCCAAAATTTATAAATTTTGGTATTTTTTAATTTAAATTCGGGCAAATGGCCGAAATTGACATTCAAATTTGAGTGAATTTCATAAAAAATGGCAGATTTTGACCAAAATTTAAATTCTGTTTGAATTTGGCA
Organism: Hsuehochloa calcarea; assembly: GCA_036346395.1. NCBI lineage: Eukaryota > Viridiplantae > Streptophyta > Magnoliopsida > Poales > Poaceae > Hsuehochloa > Hsuehochloa calcarea. The sequence continues at coordinate 62,069,740 of CM070610.1, read as the reverse complement.
TGAATTCATGTGCAACCGAATTTTTTTTGACAGAAAGGGCAAAAATTCGAGCTCCATCGAAATGTACAAAATTTTGCTAAATTTCAAAATTTCGCGTCGAAATTTGAAACCCTGATCAGAATTATGAGAAGAGCACAGGTAACATACCATGCTTTTGATGTTGCAACCGATGGTAAGCTTTCCATGTGAACTTTCCAATCTTGAGAGATAGCAGTAAGGGGCATCAATTTGTGGATTGGACCTTAACATTACTTTTATCTCTTCTGATATAGCAGGAATCTTTTCAAGGTCTTTAATTCTTATAGGAATTTTTGCCATGCTAGCACGCCAGAGGGCTCTTGATTTGTTCACTATCATCTGCAATTTTTTAGAAGAAATAATGTTAAGGAGGGCTCACATACGAGGTCATACTGAATAAAAAAACAGTAAGAAATAAAGAAATGCATGTACGAAATTCTCAATAATCACCTCTGTTCAAGAATGTACGGCATTTTGGATATCGGCACGGTCTTCAATATCCAACTTTGACTATTACTTTTAATTGATTATGTTAGTAAAAAATTACAAAATTATTATATTATAAAAATATCTATCCATTACAAATATAATGATATTATTCTCTCATAATCAATATAAATAATTTTTCATATATTATTAGTCAAAGTTAAATAAATTTGACTACACGCTTTCTGAAATAACATACATTTAAACGGATGGAGTATGTATCCCTTGGGACAGAAACCAAAAGCTAAATCGATCTCCACTATGAACTAAAATAATAAGCAAGAAATACGAAGGGCTGCGTGATTATTAAGGGATAATAATAAATTTTATGTAACCAAACAAGATAGAATAGAGAAGTAAGCATAAATCTGGCAGCAGGTTCAGACCAGTCTAACGGTTCTACACACCATCAAATGCACAAGAGACAAAAGTTTCAGAATTCATCGCCCCTGAGATACATAATCGATGTGTACTAATGGATTTGAGCAGCATACGAATGTATACAAAATGCAAATCTGGTGCATTCATGCTGGATGGACAACAAGGTCAAATGTATATTTGGCAAGCTTGCTAAAGCTTCGGTTTGGAGGAATTCCAAAATTCTAAAATTTGGCGCTGAATAAGATTTCCTGTAATAGTGTATGTTAGACAGGATGGTACCTTAGCTTCCTATATGCATGACGTTTTCTCTTCCGAGAGATTACGCCTTCACATGATAGATGTACACGTTCACATAATAGCTGTAATCTACATATGTGTAACTCATGTACTCTATTTTCAACAATTAAAGATAGCGTTACTTTTCTCGCTTACATAGTATCAGAGCGGTGTCGCTTCTGAGCCGCCGCCTCCACAGCTTCCGCTGCGTCACCCCTAGGAGATGATCTCATCATCTCTATGATCTCTCCCGGGGGCTGCACAACCTATAGTTTAAGTCGTGTCACCAATCATCCGATCGGCTACCAATTAGAGTTTTCCCCGGTCATCTTCAAATTGAGTTTTCTCTATTTTTTCCGATCATAGATTGGTTTGCGTCGCCCTGTCGACCTGTCGACATTCCTCGGCTTCGGACTTCACCGCCTCGGCTTCGACCTCTCCGGCGCCTCCTCTGTTCCGATAATGTCGTGGCGTGACACGACGCGCTCGTCGATACGACCCTCCCTCCACGGCCTTCCGAGCGCCCCGTCTACCTCGTCATCACGCCAGATCATCATCGCCGGACCGTCGTCCACAAGACTTCTGTCTTCACCGAATTTAGGTCCAGTATGAATGTCTGCCTTGGCGACGTTCCGACTGCGGGGGCATGTTAGACAGTATGGTGCCTCGGCTTCCTACATACATGATGTTTTCTCTTTTGAGGGATCACGCGTTCATATGATAACTGTACGCATTCACGTAATAGCTGTAATCTACTTATGTGTAACTCATGTACTATATTTTCAACAATCAAATATAGCGTTACTTTAGACTGAACAGCCGTATAGATTTTCTCGCTTCATAGGATTTCAGTATGATGTTGATGGCGTCTAGTGGTCAGGATATGGACTATGGACCAAATGATAGATTTAGCACTCTTACCAAGCTACAAGGTTAAACTCTGTCTACTGCTTTGTAATGTCCCGTTTTCGGATGGAAATTAAAAATTTGTTTCGATTTCCGAATTTCACTTGTTTTTCAAAATTTGCATTATTTTCAAAAAATTCCTATCCTCCTTCTAAGCTCAGGTTTGTGTTTCAAACCTCCCTTCAAATTCTGAATTCAAAAATTTAATTTGAATTCACTCTTTCCAAATCTTGGACCCATTCTTTTGTTCTTAGGCCGGTTTTTCTCCCAGTCCACTACATATTTTTCCTTGGCCCGGTCGGTTTTCTTCCCAGCCGGCCTGCTCTCCCCCTCTCTTCTTTCTTCTCTCCCCCAGTCGCACCGCCCCTGCCGCCACTTCTCTTCCCCTACCCCTTTTCTTCCCCGCCCGACCAGGCTCCTTCTCTCCCCTCCCCCGCTCGGCTTTTCCGCCCAGCCCATCTCTCCACCCCCACCTTCGCCGCCGCCCCGCCTCCTCCTGGTGCCCCCACCTCCGCACTCCTCCTTCTGCGCGCGCCCCACCCCGCGTCACCTCCGCCACCTGCTCCTCTGCGCCGGCGACTTTGGCATCCCGCCTCTCGCCCGGTCCCATCGGCGCCGTCCCCGGCTCGCCTCGGTCGCTCTCCCGTCAACCTTGCCACCACCTGCCCGTGTCGCCACTCGTTCTTGCCCAACTGTCGCCATGGCTGCCTCGGGCGGTGTGCTTCTCCCCTCACCTCCCTAGCTCCACCTCCCCATCTCCCCTGGCTATAAGTAGTCGCCGCCCCTCCACCTTCCTTCCTCCCCCTGCCTCCTCTTCGCTGCCGCTCTACGCCGCCCCAACCGCCCCGGTGCCGCCGCCATCTTCCCCCTCTCCGGCGCCCCTCCGGCCGTCGCCCTCCGGCAGGAGCTCCGCGTCGACACCCCCTACCTCCCCCAACTTCCGGCCAAATCTCCCCGCCACCGTGCGCCTCTCCCGCACCGCCTCCACTCCCGATGCCGGTTGTCTCCGCCGCTCCTCCGACTCCTCCGACCTCGAGGTGAGCATCCCCGCACCGTATCGGTGCCCAGGCTCTCCTCCCCCTCTCCTCTCCTCCCTCCGGCCGTTGTCGCCGCTAGTGGCCTATGTGCCCGTGCACTTCCGCCGCCGCCACCTCCTCTCCAGAGCCGCTCCGGCCGCGCTGCCACCTCCCTTGGCCTCCTCCCCCTCGTAGCATTCCATTTTGCCGGCCCCCACCGCCCCTCTGGACGTCGCCAGCCGTCGGCAGCAGCCGCCGCCATTTCCCCCCTTCTCCCCTGCTTCCTGTGGCCGAAGTGATGAAGACGGGGTGCCTGATCTTTCGATGAGATTGATAAATATCGATTTTGGTGGAGACGACTCTCGCGATTCGACTACAACCGTACGATGACGCTTGCGCCTCAGCAATCATTGAACCAACTCCGAGATGTTATTGACCTGTTGGAAGCACAATCAACATGACCACGAAGGTCTATTCCTGCATGCAATCGAAGAACACGCAAGAACAAGATAAAACACAATCTGATGTATTGTAAATATTTATGAAATTTGATAAGGTGGGATTCCGAAGGATGTCTTAACAGGTGGTTGTTCGACACAACTGAAGAACAATAGTTTGTACAAGGGCTAAACCTTAACTCAACGAAATCCGAGAAAACAAGAGGGGTGCGACCTCCTTATATAGGGAAGGGGAAGCCACAAATCTAAAAGAAATAGCGGGGTGGTACTAAACCCAAGGTTTTCTGTTCACATAAACAGTAACCACGCCCCTAGGTGGGCCGTCAGCATATGGGCCAAGTTGAGTATGATTACAAAGCCCAATTTGGTCCAAATAGGTGATGTAGTATAATCTTTTGATTATTCTGAAGTCTACAAAAATAATTTGAATGTGAGGCTAGATCCATTGGAAAGCTCTCGGAATAATCTTTCCAACAAGCCCAAGAACACCCGAATCGGACTCTGTTTGGTAAAGTTATGGCCTTTTTACTACGGACCTGTTGGGCTGTCACCATGCTGGGTTGTTTCGGTGATTCCGACATGTACAAAAGGAATTTGAAGGTGGGCTGGATCCGTTGGAAAGATGACGATATAATCTTTCCATCGAGTACTGGTGGACCTCCAACGGACTCCGTATGTGAAAGTTATGCACGTTTGAAGTCGGTATTATCTCCGGCGGCCGAATTGGATTCCAAAATTGGTCCAGCTCGAACTCGTGCAAATCTACCACTCTCTGTCTTTTATTATTGAAAATAACAACATATTTATTAGGCAATATCATATAGTTCATGTAATATAAAGGTACTCCTAAAAACGAGCTCACCTGATAATCTAAGTGAAGTGTACGAGCTCTTGTAATTGGAACAAGTATAGCAAATATGGTTGTATCCATAGGGGTTATGGTCTCATCACGAAGCCACTCTGCTCTCTGTCTCCCTGGTTGTGGGCCCCCTTGTGGATTGCAGAGCAGTTGAAAGATCTAGACCCGCCATTATGAGTTAATGGAGTGTTTTGGTGATTAATGACAAATCCAAATATGAGACTAACTCTTTTATCAAGTATTATCTTTGTGTAGTCTCATTTGGATATAAAGGTGAAACACAACGAGGTATGCAATCGACATCTCAATTTTATATATTGTTGCATTTCTCGGATCCAAAATATAGGATTGAACTCAACCTTAAGTTAAACTTGAATATGTGCATATGACTTCATTACACATTTGTGTATGCACACATTTAGGGGGAGTTTTATCCTATACTTTGTGGTTTCATTAGTATTGATCCATATTCCATTTTCCACATATACTAAGGATCTTTACGTTGAAACAAAACCTTTGAGTATACAAAACTTGTGTAGTTCGTATATACTCATGTTATGAGTATATAGAACTTGTGTAGTTCTTGTATACTCATGTTAGAGTATATATAACTTGTGTAGTTTATATACTCAATTGTTCTCTCATTTATCATCATTAAATTTATGAAAATTTAAGTGGTTATCATCAATTACCAAAGAGGGAAAGATTGAGGTATCTTGTCCCACCATTATGAGTTAATGGTATGGTATGGTAATTAATGATGATCACATTGTGGAACTAACATTTTCCATGAGTTGGATATACGTGTTATGTTCCAGATGATGAAGACTTGGGATGATCATGAGTTGATCATCAAGTCAAGAGCTTGGTGTAAATGATGCATCATGAGTTGATGCTTATCAAGAAGAGATGATCATGAGTTGATCATCAAGACAAGAGAAGACCCATCATGTGTTGATGGAGGTCAAGTGAAGGATTGCATCATGTGTTGATGCATGTGAAGACTCGGGATGGAGAAATCATCATGTGTTGATGATGTTCAAGACAAGATCCCAAGTGAAGAAATCATCATGAGTTGATGAGTGTCAAAGTTAAAGACCCGGACTTGAAGTGTTGATGTGCGTCATCAAGCTTCAAGAAGATGCAAGGCAAAGGTATGACTAGCTAGGGCTAAGGATGTATTCCTAGTCTTTTACCGGTCTTGGTGTTTGGTTGGAAGACCGGATTGCTAGTATAGGTTGCCGTACTATTAAGAGGGGTCTTAACTAGTAGTTTGAGTTAGTCATGTGTTGATAGCTCATTATATTTGCTCTAGCTCATCTAGGCATGATGCTATTTATTTGCGAATGTGTTTTGCAAATAATCGAGGCTCATGCATAATCCTTGCAACATGTGACTTAAGTTTGCAAATGCGTTTTGCAAATGGTGTAAGTCCATGTACCTTATTCCTTGTGATGAGTATTCTAAGGGTTAGCAAATGTGTTTTGTAACCTACTGAGAATATCATCTTTGAAACCTTGTCGAAAATTGCATTCAAATGAGCGAATGTGTTTTGCCATTTGAAGTGGTGCAATTGGCTTTGGCTTCAGGAATCACGGTCGGACGGCAGTGGTCAATCGGGATCGGTGGCAAATCGGTCCGACCGGTGTGCTACGCAAGGTCCGACCGATTACACTTGAACCGATTTCCTTGTGCGGAAGTTCCATTGTTGTAAAATCGAGCTTCGCGGTGAGGAAGTTCCGAGTTCGAGCGAACGGTTTTTCCGAGAGCTCCCATTTTGGGACTTAGCCAATTCGCGAAGGCGGTCGGACCGCCAAGACGGGCGGTCGGACCGATATATCGTGGTCCGACCGCCGCTGCATGGCGGTCGATCGCAGAAGGCCCAACGGCTACTTTTCTAGCCGTTGGCGATGAAGCGGTCCGACCGCCATTGGTTGGCGGCCGACCTACCGGGTCGCTTTTGATGGAATCTTCTCCCAACGGCTAGTTTTTGTGTGTAGGCTATATATAGACACCTTGGCCGGTTGGGAGATGTCACGTGCCATTGTTAAGTGATACACTCATTCTTTGAGCTAAGAGCAAGTCTCTATTCTCTTTGTGCATGTGTTGCACTTGGTGAGACTAGAGAGCAAACCCTAAGTGCATGTGTTGCCTTAGGTAGTGGATTGTGTATCCACGTGAGCGTTGACACTTGATTAGTTCAAGTGAAAGTTTGGATTTGTTACTCTTGGTGTTTGCCGACACCTAGACGGCGTGGAGGCGTCGTGCTCGGTGACCTTCTCAAGAAGCTTGTGAGAAGGCCCGACGGTTGTGAGTGGTTTGGTGCTCGCCATCTCCGGAGTGGAGGAAGAGCAACCATAGTTGAGCGAGGTGTTGGTTCGGTTTGGAACCGGTCCAAGTGTTGGACTTACCTCGGAGGTGTGTGCTCATTTGAGGAGCCGGTCCAACGCGGGTTGGGCTTACCTCAACGTGGATTAGGGGAGACCGGCAAGTCTCCGAACACCACGGTAAAACATAATCGTGTCATCTTGTTTTTACTTGTGCTTTACTTTGAGCTATTTACATTCTTGCTTTAATTGCTTATATATCTTGTATGATTGCTCATATTGTATTGTGTTCATTTTGTCGGTGCACTTAGTTGAGCCTAGTTGTTTTAGGTTTTAATTGTGCAAAACCAATTCGATATTAGCTTCCGCATTTATATATTGGTTTAGCGCGATAGATTTTTTAAAACCGCCTATTCACCCCCCTCTAGTCGGCCACCTCGATCTTACAAGTGGTATCAGAGCTTGGTCTCTCATTTATTAGACTTAACCGTCTAGAGAGTAAAGGATGGCAACTAGAGATTTAGTGCACCTAGGTGAAGCACCTATATTTGATGGCACAAATTATGCTCAATGGAAAATCCGCATGTCTTGTTATTTTAGGGCCATGAGTCCAAAAATATGGCGGATTGTAGATGTAGGCTTTTCTCCTCCATTGGATCATTTTGCTCCAACCATTGAGGAAGAGAAATGCTTACATCTCGACGCTCAAGCTACTAACGCCTTATTTAGTGCTTTGAGCGTAGACCTTTTTGATGCCATATGCAATCTCAAGAACGTTCATGAGATGTGGACATATATTCAAGATCAATATGAATTATCCACTTCAACTAGTGATGATTGCACACAAGAATGGATGTCGGAAGAAGAATGCTCAACTTCAAGCTCCGACAACGAAAATGAGGACTCCTCAACTCCTCCACATCAACTCAATGCTTCATGGCTAAAGGTAATAATGAGGTAAACGAAAATGAAGAACCCACCTATGATGAGTTGATGGAAATGTTAGAAGACTTAAATGAATATCTTGGCAAGGAGAAGTCAAAATTCAAAGTCTTGAAGAAAGAATTTCTTTCTCTCAAGGATTCTTATGAAGAGCTAAAAGAAGCTCATGAGACTCTCCTTCTCAAGGATCTTAATAAGTCCAAGGTGGATATAGGCATTACATGCAAGTTATTAGATGATATGCCATGCGTAGTTCCTACATCTTGCATCTCATCTAAGGCTAATGTATCCACCTCATGTGAGGATTTAATTGATATGCCTTGTTGCTCCAAAATAGATGCTACTATTTCCTCCATATCTTGCAATACTAACATTGTAGAGGAAAACAATGAGCTCAAGGCCCAAGTCAACAAATTGAAGAATGACTTGGAAAGAGGCCTAAAAGGGAAGGCCACTCTTGACGATATATTGAGCAAGCAAAGACGCTTGCAAGATAAGAGTGGAATTGGCTTCACTCCTAAGAAAAAGGAGACAAGCAAGACAAGGCACAACGCAAGGCACACGAAGAATATCAAGTGCCATGGATGCAAAGGAAAGGGCCACTTAGCCTCGGTGTGTCCTAACAAGGTGAATGACAAGCAATTGTCATCAAAGAAAAGGCAAACCGGCAAGGAGCAAGTAAAGAAGGTAAAAGACGAATACAAACTTCGAACTTGCTACAATTGCCGGGAAAAGGGACATATGAGTAAGGGTTGTCCCAAAGGTATCACCCTAAGCCCATTATTTATAATGATCAATATTTGCTTAGGAAGGATATTAATGGCAATGTGTTTGCTAGAATAGTTAGTACACATAAAACTAATGCTAGGGCCATTTGGGTGCCCAAATCTATTGTGACTAACATTCGTGGACCCAACCTAGTTTTGGGTACCAAAATGCGCTTAAATGCTTAATAGGTACTTGAGAGGCATTGGAGACTTGGCTTATTCATATAAAGATGGATGTCATCATATATCAAATTGGAGCCAAGTTTGAGGATAATCGCTTCACATCAAGAACCAATGCCATCTCGGTAATAAGTATTTACATTGAAGTATCTAGCCCTTTATACCTTGTGTAGGTTGCATTTCATGAAAATCTTATTAAAAGGGGTGTTCTTGCTCTATGTTCTCAATGTTCATTATTCATATCTTGAGCAAGTTGGAATGGCACATTAAGGGGGAGTACTAAATCATAGCCATGTATATCACATCCCTAAATGTGCCCAAATAAATTAAGTGCTAGTATTGCTTTTCAAAAATAAGCCTTTTAGCCAAAAGTCAAAAATTTGATAACTATTAGTAATTCCTTGAAAAATTAATTGCAAAATGTATACAAATGCTTTTGAAAGGTTTACCAAAGGTTTTGGCTTTAGAAAAACCTATTTTAAGTAAAATGCATTTCTAGCCAAAATCCTACATTATAGTATCTTGTTTTTGACATAAACTAGATTTTTGTGTAAAATCTATTCTAAAAGGAATTTGAAAATCTTGCCAAAAGGAAAATCCTAGAGTTGGTTATTCTAAATATTTTTGGTATTCAAAGGATTTTCAAAAGACCAACCTAGAAAAAGATATTTGATTTTCAAACTCGTCCAAAATACTACTATGACCTAAGTGGTCACTTTCTAGCACTTAAGTGAGTTTTTCCATATGAACTAAAATTCTTCATATGAATATGTTCATAATGATATTTATGACTCATACATGCAATTGGATGCTTTAAAATTCATCATTTGCTCAATTTGGATCTTTTGATGAAAGTTCTTAGAAATATATTTCATTTCAAAACCAAGAGCTTAAATTATAAAAACTATTTTAAAATTCTATTCTTATGGGCTATATAAGTTGGAAATACTCCAAAGATGTTTATTTGATTGATTGTGCAAAAATTTGGAGTAAAATACAACAATTCTCTCTTTTCCTCTCCTCTCATCAAAGCGTGTGTCGACTTCAGATGACACCGGTCCGACCGGCCTCTATAGGCAGTCCGACCGGAGATCCCACAGGTCCGACCGGCGTTGGCCCGGCGGTCCGACCGGTTTTGCGGGAAAAGGTTAAAAACCCTTCAACCGAGAGCCTTTCTCTCACTCCACCTTTCTCCCCAAACCGAACCACTCTTTTCTCTCTCTCTCAGCCTAAGAAGACCTTCTCCCTTCGGATCTCCTCCTCCGGCCGTCCATTTGGGGATTCAAGGTATCCACTTGCTCTCCCTCATCTCCTCTTCCATTCCCTCCAATTACTTTGTGGATTGATGGGTTATCTCTCCCACATTTTGGAACCCTAGGTGAGGAAAGAACTTGCAAACTTTCGGATTTTTGGCTCTCCTTTCTCTTCAAGGAGGCATCCCCTGTGTTACTCCTCTTCATTAGAGCCAGTAAGCATCCTCGATCTACTTGCATTGCTCTCATTTTGTGATTTGCCCCAAATTCTAGGGTTTGTCAAAAATCCTATCTTGTTCACTAGATTTTGTGGCAAAACTTTATCCTGCAAGTAGTTTGTGAATAGACAAATGAATGCACTTGATGCCATTGCTTGAATGATGAAAACTTGTGAAAATCACAAATTTCAGTTCATCGGTTCTGGTAACCGGCGGTCTGACCGGCTTCACACGTGATCGGACCGGCCTCGATCTTGATCCGGCCGGCGCCACAATGGCGGTCGGACCGGCCTCTGTCCGACCGGCCGTGGATAGCGATGACCACTGTGTCCAGAGAGCATGTCAATGACACCATTGTATATTCATAGGTTTATTATCTATTCCTTGTTTGATCCTTTGATTATCTTTCCAGAGCTATGCCGAACAAGCGTGGCGATCGTTGGTGGACCCCTCCTTCTCCTTCTCCTTCTTCATCCGAGGGAAAGCTCCATTGAGGACGACATTGAGGACGCTTCTATGGAAGAAGTAGAGGAATCAAGTTCGGATAACAATGGCAATGACAATGACTTTGATGAGAACGCTGGAAATGAGGTTGAGGAGGATGAAGATGATAATGAGGACGCTCGGATGAGTCTCAATTCTTTGGCCTTGATGTCTCAAGGTTAAGAAGTGAAGATTATACAATATTGAGACATGTTGATCAAGACGGTTCTCGAGAACCGCAACGATGGGTATGTTCCACACCAAGTTTCAAAGAAGATGTATTCAAGATTATCTATGCGAAGAAAAATTTGCTAATCACAGATATGTCAAATGGAACTACTCGCACGTAATCCAACCTACAATGGACTTTGAGACTTTTCAAATATGTAGGTTTGGATACCTTGGTTTCTCTAAAGCTGCACTTTCATTCTAAAGTCATCGACAGTTTTATGCAATGATTTTCGTGTCTCGGATTACGACAAGCTTGTTTGGATGATGGGCATAGAAAATTACAGCTACAAGAAAGCGGTTCATGGAAGCCTTAGGTTTGAAGGAGTCAAGGGTGTAAGGATCCATTTGCAGAACCCCTAAACCTTGCTCAAATAGATGAGTTCTATGATCGTAATAATCCTCATTCTTGCGGTAAGGTGACAGACTCCTTCCCTCCCAAGATATATAAACAGATCATGAGATCATCATTCTTCCCAGAGTGGGAACAATGATGAAATCCATGGGAGGGCATGGAATGCGATTCAAGACATAATGGAGGGCACTCGCTGATGTCATAGATCTTATTTTCAGAGAGATTGACACCTCCAAGGAGACAAGTCTAAGAGTATTTATTATGCTCCCTACATAATGAGGCTTATCAAGAGCATAATTGAATTCAATACTCCCTGTGACATAGAGCATAAAGAATACTGCAGACCTGTGGACGCTCCTCCTCCTCCCTGCTCCAGTTGCTCCTCCCTGCTCCTCCCGCTCCAAGTGGCTCCTCCTCCACCTCCTCAAGATCGGGGACAGGGCTCCTTCTCTCAGATCCCTGTGCTCAAGACCTGCCCTAGCAGCGATGCTTAATCTTGGTGAGTGTGGATCGATTCGCACATCTCGGGAGGCTTTTCAGCACTACTTTTTCTCGATTGGATGAGTTTGAGGTCGCTACCACATCCAGTTTGATACATGCTCGCTCAGATAGCGATTCTGAAAGCGATTTCATCGCCTTCCAGCAGCAGCGAGCACCTCTTTATTATCAACGATCCGGACGTGGACCTCACCTTCCTCCTTCTTTTGGCGAGGAGATCGGCCTTCATCCTCTCAGATCCTCTGCCGAGCAAGAGCTATTTGTTCTATTTAGGTCATTAGACCTTGTATGCAAAAATTGTAATATCTTTTATGACTACTTGGTTGTATGACTCTCATTTTGGCTATGCTATCTTTTGCTACTCTGCGTGAGAACGTGTTTTTATGTCATGATTTATGTTTGCATGAGTTGTGGATGAGATGTGGATGAGATGTGTTTATGAATGAATATATTTGTGTCGATTATATCTTCTTGTCTCCTGTCGTGGATGTCCCTCTTTACAAGAGAAATTCATCAAATTTTATAAAAATCTCTCTCAAGCATCATTCTTTATGTTCTCTCAATATAGTTTGTGAAAATTGTTAAAATGAGAGATTATCTATATTCCTTTTCAAAATGGGAGGTTAGTTGAATATGTTTCAACTATCATTTCAAGTGGTTCTCAATGTTTTGATTTGCTTTGGGAGAATGTTATGATCAATAGGTTTGTAACCTATCCTTGTTTCTCCTCTCACATCTTGAGAACAAAATTCCACCTTGGTCATATAAGTTCAATTTATACTTTTGTGACCAACCTCATTTTTTGCAAGTGGTATCATTTTGCAAATACTCCTTTTGGCTAAGATTTGTCTTGTGTTTTGGGTGATTTATGCCAAAAGGGGAGAATGTTTTATCAATATTGTTCATTTGGATGTTTGATTTGTTTAGACATACCAAAAGAGGGAAAATGCATGCTTTAGATGTGTAAGGGGGAGAATGTGTTCACATGCATTTTGTTTAATGCTTTATGTTTCACCCCATATGATGCATAGACATAGTTCATTAGTTTAAATTCTTATCTTATGTCTATGAATATCCAAATGTTGTTATTGATAATGGATTTGTCATCAATCACCAAAAAGGGGGAGATTGAAAGATCTAGACCCGCCATTATGAGTTAATGGAGTGTTTTGGTGATTAATGACAAATCCAAATATGAGACTAACTCTTTTATCAAGTATTATCTTTGTGTAGTCTCATTTGGATATAAAGGTGAAACACAACGAGGTATGCAATCGACATCTCAATTTTATATATTGTTGCATTTCTCGGATCCAAAATATAGGATTGAACTCAACCTTAAGTTAAACTTGAATATGTGCATATGACCTCATTACACATTTGTGTATGCACACATTTAGGGGGAGTTTTATCCTATACTTTGTGGTTTCATTAGTATTGATCCATATTCCATTTTCCACATATACTAAGGATCTTTACGTTGAAACAAAACCTTTGAGTATACAAAACTTGTGTAGTTCATATATACTCATGTTATGAGTATATAGAACTTGTGTAGTTCTTGTATACTCATGTTAGAGTATATATAACTTGTGTAGTTTATATACTCAATTGTTCTCTCATTTATCATCATTAAATTTATGAAAATTTATGGTTATCATCAATTACCAAAGAGGAAAGATTGAGGTATCTTGTCCCACCATTATGAGTTAATGGTATGGTATGGTAATTAATGATGATCACATTGTGGAACTAACATTTTCCATGAGTTGGATATACGAGGTTATGTTCGGGATGATGAAGACTTGGGATGATCATGAGTTGATCATCAAGTCAAGAGCTTAGTGTAAATGATGCATCATGAGTTGATGCTTATCAAGAAGAGATGATCATGAGTTGATCATCAAGACAAGAGAAGACCCATCATGTGTTGATGGAGGTCAAGTGAAGGATTGCATCATGTGTTGATGCATGTGAAGACTCGGGATGGAGAAATCATCATGTGTTGATGATGTTCAAGACAAGATCCCGAAGTGAAGAAATCATCATGAGTTGATGAGTGTCAAAGTTAAAGACCCGGACTTGAAGTGTTGATGTGCGTCATCAAGCTTCAAGAAGATGCAAGGCAAAGGTATGACTAGCTAGGGCTAAGGATGTATTCCTAGTCTTTACCGGTCTTGGTGTTTGGTTGGAAGACCGGATTGCTAGTATAGGTTGCCGTACTATTAAGAGGGGTCTTAACTAGTAGTTTGAGTTAGTCATGTGTTGATAGCTCATTATATTTGCTCTAGCTCATCTAGGCATGATGCTATTTATTTGCGAATGTGTTTTGCAAATAATCGAGGCTCATGCATAATCCTTGCAACATGTGACTTAAGTTTGCAAATGCGTTTTGCAAATGGTGTAAGTCCATGTACCTTATTCCTTGTGATGAGTATTCTAAGGGTTAGCAAATGTGTTTTGTAACCTCATCGAGAATATCATCTTTGAAACCTTGTCGAAAATTGCATTCAAATGAGCGAATGTGTTTTGCCATTTGAAGTGGTGCAATTGGCTTTGGCTCTGAATGCCGGTCGGACCGGAAGTGGTCACCGATCGGGCCGGTGGCAAATCGGTCCGACCGGTGTGCTACTGGTGATCGACCGATTACACTTGAACCGATTTCCTTGTGCGGAAGTTCATTGTTGTAAAAATCGAGCTTCGCGGTGAGGAAGTTCCGGAGTTCGAGCGAACGGTTTTTCCAGAGCTCCCATTTTGGGACTTAGCCAATTCGCGAAGGCGGTCGGACCGCCAAAGACGCGGCGGTCGGACCGATATATCGGCGGTCCGACCGCCGCTGCATGGCGGTCGAGCCGTGAAGGCCCAACGGCTACTTTTCTAGCCGTTGGCGCGTGATGAAGCGTCCGACCGCCATTGGTTGGCGGCCGACCGCCCCGGGTCGCTTTTGATGGAATCTTCTCCCAACGGCTAGTTTTTGTGTGTAGGCTATATATAGACACCTTGGCCGGTTGGGAGATCTTCTTGTGCCATTGTTAAGTGATACACTCATTCTTTGAGCTAAGAGCAAGTCTCTATTCTCTTTTGTGCATGTGTTGCACTTGGTGAGACTAGAGAGCAAACCCTAAGTGCATGTGTTGCCTTAGGTAGTGGATTGTGTATCCACGTGAGCGTTGACACTTGATTAGTTCAAGTGAAAGTTTGGATTTGTTACTCTTGGTGTTTGCCGACACCTAGACGGCGTGGAGGCGTCGTGCTCGGTGACCTTCTCAAGAAGCTTGTGAGAAGGCCCGACGGTTGTGAGTGGTTTGGTGCTCGCCATCTCCGGAGTGGAGGAAGAGCAACCATAGTTGAGCGAGGTGTTGGTTCGGTTTGGAACCGGTCCAAGTGTTGGACTTACCTCGGAGGTGTGTGCTCATTTGAGGAGCCGGTCCAACGCGGGTTGGGCTTACCTCAACGTGGATTAGGGGAGACCGGCAAGTCTCCGAACACCACGGTAAAACATAATCGTGTCATCTTGTTTTTACTTGTGCTTTACTTTGAGCTATTTACATTCTTGCTTTAATTGCTTATATATCTTGTATGATTGCTCATATTGTATTGTGTTCATTTTGTCGGTGCACTTAGTTGAGCCTAGTTGTTTTAGGTTTTAATTGTGCAAAACCAATTCGATATTAGCTTCCGCATTTATATATTGGTTTAGCGCGATAGATTTTTTAAAACCGCCTATTCCCCCCCCTCTAGTCGGCCACCTCGATCTTACAGCAGTGGAGCAAGCTTTGGCGGTAGCCTAGTTGATATGTCAAGTAAAGATTTGTGTATTGATCTTGAACTATTGTTGTTATTGCACAGTGGCGGCAACCGCAGTGGATGACAACAACAGGTTATGTGATATGCAATATGGCGATTGATCTGTGTTTTGATCTTGCTATATTTTGTTAACCCTGAGTGTGGTCTTGGAGCATCAGTAGCCGAAGTGAGTTTGGCAAAGAAAATGGTGTATTGAAGTTTGTATGGTGATCTTGTATTGTTTTGTTTAAACCTCAGTCAATTAGTAGCTTTCCGTTTGTCGAAAACTTTTCAAAACAATTATTCTCTAATGATTGTATTGTGAACTTGCGACGATTCGGTTAACCGTTGTTAATTGTTAGCGTGCCAATTGACAAGAGTTAGCGGAATTATCCATTTCACTGATATTTGAGAGCTATCAATTAAGAGCGTAATTTGTAAAATCTCGGAAAATCAAAGTTATGCAAATGATCTTCGTAATCGCCTCTGCAATCATGTCAAATATTTGTTAAAACTAATTTGAACAATTATCCTGCTTTTGTGTAAAAGGCTTTGTGGTTTAAGAAATTAATTTGCAGTTTGCTAAAAATAATTTCGGGAAGCTATTCGGGATTAACTCGTTGATCTCAATATCTTGCTTTGAAAACTTGTATATTAATCCTGTAATCCTGCCATTTGTTCCGTGGTCCAAATATCGATTTAGCACATACTTTTTACCCCCGATCCAAAGTCATCAAAGCCAAAATGTTTTATCGTCTTTTAAGCCTGGCAAAAATATCCAATACCCTAATCTTGTCGATCAATATTTGCCCTTCACTGGTCAACTCGCACCTAAGTCTTGCCATCTGGTTAACCCTCAGCTAACTGTATCCCTTATTTTAAAAAAGCTCTTGTCTTTAAAATTAGGGCAAGCTGTGTCGTTACCCGATCGACAATATCTCGCCATCTTCCAAATCCGAAGTGGAGTAATCCCTGCGAAAGTTCCTTCGACCTTGTTTCTCCCCGTTGTTTTCCCCGGCAGAGTCTCTCCGCCATTGCCTCTTTTACCCAGCTAGTCGTTTGACTTTGTCAAACATCCCCGCCTCGCTAAAATATTTTGTCTTAAGCTCGTTCATCACAAAACTTATTTAAAGCTCTTGGATTGTATTTGGTCTTTTGAGGTTCTTTAGACTTAATTGATTTTCTCGCTTGTTATCGCGTAATTAGTAGTCGGAGTTCTGAAGAAGCAGCGACTCGAGCAGGATCACGATTTGGATAAAGACGCAGACCCAGAATTCAAGATCCCTAGCAGAGAAGGCCCTGAGTAAGATCAAGGCCGTGATAACCTGACCCAGGCGAGTCAATACTTTGATCATTTTGAGCCTATATTTTATGCAAATTATATTTATTTAAAATATCAAAGTTGCATGCTTTAATTCTGTAATCAAATGTATGTTAAAGCTTAAGGTAGTTAAACACACATTTGATGATTTATTAAGTATTATCCATCCTTTGATAAATTGAATCCCTCATTCCATGTCACCCTAGTAATTATGTGGTAAATACTAGCATAGATTGTACTTAAGCGACATGCTAGACTTGCTTAAGTAACGGGACAATAAATGTCATGTTTATCATCTTTTAATCATGAAAGTGGTTTTGGACAGTCATTGGATGTAAATGACTGGCGTGTTGTGTTAATTGGATTTTCCTCCCCAAAGCACTAAACAACTTGCTAGTACCACATATGGGCGGATGGAAAGAGTGGTGGGTACAGATGTAGCACGAGAATGTGTGGAATGTGGTATAAACCGTCCAGATAGACTAAGGACTTAATCTTGTCATGGCCTCCTGTGTAAAACAAGTACAACCGTAAGTCTGCAAAATACAACTTGGCTTAGTAAAATTATTGAACCCTGGAAATCATCCCACAGCTGGTGTTTGGAAGTGTGCAAGTGGCAAGATGTATTTATGCTTGAGAGGGGCACCAAGGGAGGGTGAAGTTGCCAGCTGCGCTAGTCGTTGTGGTAAACATCCCGCACCACTTATGGGGGTAGCCCATAGGGGTGAGATGACGGAAGGGGTAAGGTAGTTTGAAACGGTACTGTGACGATCGCTCAACTACATGACTAAAGAATCATGTGGGGTAACGAGTATGATTATCTCTTGTGGGTACAGTGTACAACCTCTGCAGAGTCTAAACTGTTTAAACAGTCGTGCCTACGGTCAAAGGCGGACACGGGAACCTAACTTGAGTTAGTTCTATTTCAAAAACCTTTGTGGGTGGATTGAAAAATATGACGGGCTCATCTAGCACTTATTTTGGATTTTTTCTTGGTAGTCTTACCCAATGCTGATAATCGGTGGATGTAACCACTATCAAAATTAAGCATGAGGTGGAGGTAACCTCCACTGTTATGTAATATTGCATTTACTCTCTTTAATAAAAATACAATATGTTCAAAATGCTAAGTCATAGGAATTTGTAACTATGAAAATTGAAAATGTTGCTTCAGCAAATAAAAGAACCTGACCCATCTTTGTCAAACCTTGCATGTATACTATTGCATACCGTGTGTTGGCTCGCGAACACAGAAGTTGTGCTCATCCTTGCTCTTTCCCCAAAGCCTCAGGAAATCCTGAAGCTTTCGACTACTATGAGGAACCAGATGTCTGAAGACCGAGAAGTTTTGAAGCGTAGTTTAGCCTTTAGCCGTTCTAGTCTCGCCTCAATCTAGCTGATTCCGCCAGTACTTATGTGCATCCTATATTATATGAGTTTTCGCGTAATATCGGATGTGCACAGGTTTCCACAGTCGCTTGCCTGTGGAGAGATGTGCCCTCACCCTTTTTACTTCCGTTATCGCTTCTGTTACTTTGTGATGTAATTGTTTGGCCTGTTCGACCCTTATTGTAAAACTTGGCCCGAAACAGTTTATGTAAACTCTGATGTGTTAAATTAATGAATGATATGATTTTACGTCATGTATGAAATGATTCGGTGATGTATATGTGAGTGCTATCTACTGATTCAGTGAATAGCACATGGTATCCATAGAGGATTCATGATTAGAAAATCCGAGTCCGATATGCTTTTTGGGTCTTAATCAATTAATCAACCAGAAACAATCTCGAAATAATGGTCCACAAAAACGGAACGAAAAAGTCCCAAGATACCACAATTCACATGTAAAATATATTTCCAGAAAAAGGGTAAAAAAAAGCACCAGCGAGGTGGAAAATTACTTGGCTGGAGAATAGTGGGTTAGGAACTACAACAGGGAGCTTTTCTAGGTTGATCAATGACGTAGATGTCAGTCCAATTTCAACTACTTGCCCTTCTATTGACCCAGCCTGCAATTGGAAAGCACTTTTAGTTACTCAAGGATTAGTGTTCTCTTCCTGAATTTTCGTGCTAGTAGAATCAAAGATGAAGAGGCACTTCAAGGCACAATTAGGACTACAAGGTGTTGAAAGCCTGAGCATTTTCCTGAATGTTTTCTTTTATAAGCCTACATTCATTCATTCCCCATGATAATTCGTCTTTTTCACTATTCTGAAAACACTTAACAACAGTGTCTGATGTTACCCCATTTTGGATATATTATTTCATAACTCTAATTTGGATGGTTAAATTAACTGCAGTTCTTTCAATCTTTTTTGGGAAAGAATTAACTGCAGTTCTTTCACTCTTCTTGCATGGTGGTTTAACCGGCAGTGGCGACCAATCTGACCGATGGGACCCTGGTTTGACCGACTCCACGGCTAGGCTCCTCGGCCAGCTTTTTCAGAGGATACGTTTATCTAGTTTTGGCAATATTCTTTGTGGAGCGGTCTGACCGCCACCCCCCCCTCCGGTCGGTCTGACTAGGTTGGTCCGGTCTGACCAACCCTTGTGAGGACAGTCAGCTCGAAAGTATGTCTAACGACTAGTTTTATAGCTGTTGGAGCTAGGGGGTCTGACCGGCCATTGGTTGGCGGTTAGACCGGTTTTTCCTATTTTTCTGGAGATTCTCCTTCGACAGCTAGTTTTTCCTTAAGTGGGTATAAATACCCCTTGTGGGCGGTTGTGAAAATTATTGCTAGTGTCATTTTCATTCCCTTAAGCAAAGAGCAAATCCTCCTGTCTCTTTTGTGTATGTGTTGCACACAATGATCTTAGAGAGCAAAATCCAAATACATGTATTGCATTAGGTGGTGGATTGTGCATCCATTAAGCTTAGACACTTGATTAATTCAAGTGAGTGTCTTCGACTTGTTACTCTTGGTATTCGCTGACACCTAGAGGGCATGGAGGCGTCGTGGTTCGGTGATCTTCTTAAGAGGCTTGTAAGAAGACCCGGCGTGTTGTGAGTGGCTTGGTGCTCGTCATCTCCGGAGTGGAAGAAGAGCAACCCCAAGTGGATTCGAAATGTAGGCTTAATTTGTAGAGCTGGTCCATTTCGTTTGTGCCTACCTCAACGTGGACTATGGAAAACTAGCAAGCTTCCGATCACCACGGGAAAAAGTTCAAGTGTTCTTGTTGTTTGCTTTTTTGAGCTTTATTTTTTTGCAATATATATTTATAGAATTAAATTATTTACATGTATTTGTATGTTTGCCATCTTTGTCAACAGCTTTAGTTTGTTGGTGCACTTAGTAAAGACTAATTGTTTTAGGTTTTAATTAAGCTAAATTGGTTTGATTTACAATTCCGCATAAAACTCAGTTTTAACCAAAAGAATTTTTAAAGACCGCCTATTCAACCCCCCTAGTTGGCTTCTTCGATCCTACAAGGAGGTGCCGCTTCGGGGGAGGAGGACGGCGGAGGAGGAGTCCAGATCTGGGCAGGGAGAAGGCGGTGGCAGCTTGGGAGGAAGGAGGAGGTGGAGCGCGTCGGGGGATGAGGAGGGGGAGGGCGGTGGCACGTCGGGGGAGGAGGAGGGCGGCACGGCCTCGTCGGCGCGGGAGGAGGTGCCGCTTCGGGGGAGGAGGCACACGGGAGCTGAGCCGAGCAGCCATGCAGGGGGTGCGGGGGGATTTTATTCGATGGTATTGGGGGGGGGGTAATTACCCCCGAACATCGGGTAAATTGGTAATAGATGCTACGGGAAGCCGCGGAAGCTCCCCACGAGCGGTTTCTCGCTTCTGACTTCCGTACGTTGTAACTGGAAGCGGCCAAAAAACTTGCATAATCCCACAGGGAAAACCCTAACCGTACGGAAAAAGCATGACAATATGACACGCTACATGGACCTTTGATGTTGAAACTCTAGAGCACAGACACAGGGAGAACACAATGAAATTCTAGGCTCTATGCTTCCACCAGAGACATTTAGTATCAGAACAAGCATAGCCATACTTTTTTTCGAGTTTTGATGCAATTTACTACTCAACCTTGTCTGACTAAACAGCGGCGAACACACGGGGAACCACAGAAACGCTGCCTAAGCTAAAGCTGGGAAGCGGGCGAGCGAGCGGGCCGAGATGGAGAGCGCGACCCGCGTGAGAGGGACGGGAGGCAAGTGGGCAGTAGTGGCTGTCCTGCCGCCCGCGCAGCCACAAACGCACGCCTACGAGGCTATGACCCAGAAAAACGCCTCTCTCTCTCTCTCCTCCCAACCAAACGTGCCGCACACCCCCGCGGCTCCGCCACCCACACACTCCCACCCGCCCCACGCCATACCACGCACACGCAGCCGCGCTACAGCCAGAGCCTCCCAGCGAGCCGCGAGACCACCACCATCACCAGCACGACGCGAGAGCCAGGCCAACTTCGAGCGCGCACCACCGCACGCCACGCCCCCTCCATTCCCCATGATCTCCGCCAACGCGCTGCCCCCGCCCGACGCCAGCGCCGCCGCATCGGGCGAGGACGCCAGCGCCGCCGCATCGGGCGAGGACGCCGGCAAGAAGGTGCGGAAGCCGTACACCATCACCAAGTCGCGGGAGAGCTGGACGGAGCAGGAGCACGACAAGTTCCTCGAGGCGCTGCAGCTGTAAGCAAACGCAAATTTGTAGTGTTTTCCCCACAATTCGATGCGCGCCCTTTGGTCAAAACATCGCAAAGCTTTGGCCTTTTTGCTGTCTTTGAGCTAAAGATTGAATGCTTTTCTGGCCTTTTTGATGCGTCGGTTAGGTTGTGGTGAATTTTTATGCCTTGTGTATTTTTGCTATGAAACCGTAGTGGTATAGTTCGCTGCACTTGTTTGTTTGTTCATTTGTTTTAAGTTTGGTCGAAAGAGTAGCATATTAGTTAGAGAGTTTACTAGTTAAAGATCTTTTAAACCTTTTGACGAGAAATAATCCTCAAATAATAAAACTATTTATAGATAATAGTATTTGAATAGGAATTTTTGGCCGATACGGTCGATATTGATTCCGTATTTGCGGATTTAACCAGCACTTCGTGGTATTTGCAAAATTAGCCACGCCAAGGCGCACGCGCCGGCGTCTTGCGCCATGGTCAAGCGCGCGCGTCTGGGCGCAGCGCGGGCGCAGGCGGCCGGCTGTGCCGCCGCGCTAGCGCGCTTGCGCCAGCGCGGCGTGCCTTCGCGTTGGCAGTGTATGGCGCGAGCTCGCTGCGCCCGGCGCCAGCGTGCGCGGCGGCATGGCCGAACTGCGCCGGCGCCAGCGTGTCGCCTTCGCTGCGTGGCGGCGGCGCCGCGCCGCCGCCCTAAGCGTGGCAGGCGAGGGCGAATTAAAAATATTAGGGTGGCCTATTTCCCGTCCATTCTCCTCCTCCGCACATCGTCGCCCCGTCCAGAATTCCGTAGTCCATTCTCCTCCTCCGCATCTGTCGCCCCATCCAGAATTCGGCGTCAATGCTTACGAATTCCGGCGCAAGGCGCGACTCCTCCGCTCGCTATAAATCGGACTCGGCGCTCGCTCTTGGTCATATCAATTGCGTTTGATTCTCGTTCTTGCGCTCGTCGTGAGAACTCGAGAACGTAACATAATTAATTTTATTGGGAGGTAATTGTTTTCTCGCTCTCGTCGCTCTTATCCAGAAGGGTGATTTATTACTTCCTCAGAAGGGTGATTTATTACTTCCTCAGAAGGGTGATTTATTACTTCCTCGGAAGGCGGGTAATTTGTGTTATGCTTTTCTTAGTTATTGCTTAGTAGTCGTAATTAGTTAGTCTTTGTTAGCTAGTCGTAATTAGATAGTTTAGGGGTAATTAATTAGTAGTAATTAGTTAGTCGAGTAGTAAAGAATTAGTTTAGTGCTAATTAATTAGTCGTAATTAGTTTAGTAGTCATCGTTACAGCATATGAAGTAAGTGGAAATAAAGTACTGATATTTTTTAGTGGTAATTAATGAACCGTAATTAGTTAGTTTATAGATAGCTAATTAGTAAGTAACTAGTTAGTTCACTAGTAATAAATTAGTTTAGTGCTAATTAATTAGTAAGTAATTAGTTTAGTACTCATCGTTCTGACATATCAAGTAAGTGGAAATAAAATCTTGGTATTTTGTAGTGGTAATTAATCAACCGTAATTAGTTAGTTTAGAGATAGTTAATTAGTCGTAATTAGTTAGTTCAGTAGTAATGAATTAGTTTAGTGCTAATTAATTAGTCGTAATTATTTAGTGGTTGTTGTGGGTTTAGGTATTTTCGAACATGCAAGACTTGATTGTATTTTACGGCGATGGGCTTGTGCAGCCGGACACGATGGGTTGGACTGTCGAGATGCGGTACAAGGTGGTCCGGCGGAGGGCTCCACGCGATGAATATTCACGAGTGCGAAGCTGCATCAGGAGGAGTTCCTCGCGGAGCCAGGGCGAAGAAAGTTATGATTGAGGCGATCGCTGCACCAATTATGTGTGGGAGCTCGTAAAGGTGGAAGGAAGCATAGCATGGAGGCGATACATGGAGATTGTCTCGGCCGAGGCGGCCATTCACGGAAGCCTATGGTGTACGTCAATTTCGTACATAGGGCGTCTGAAACCCTAATGATGCCGAGGCCTCTACAAGCGGGCAAGCGCGGCGAAGCTGAAGATGGCGGACGGAATGTCTTGCCTCGGAGAAGTCCGTGCCTAATTTTGAGCCAAATGAGGCGGAAACATGGTGGTCGGCGCGTCGGCGCCACAGTATCTACGGACGAGACTCTCGGGTTGGAGTCAAGCGAGGACACCGACCCAAGCTCGGATGGTGCAAGCGAGGACGCACACTGGCCGGTGGTCCTTACGTGGCATCGAGACTTGATGATATCGCGGTGCGTTCGCTCGTACTACCGCAAGAAGAAGGCTCCAGTGGGGTTTGAAGCCGACACCTATTAGTTAGGCGGCGCTTCGAACAAGGTGGCGTGCAACAAGCTATAGCGCATGCGCTTTGTCCATCGGTAGTGTGTACCGAGTGCACCGGTCCAACCAGTAAGTACGCTGTGATGAAGTGCATAGTAGAAGGGCGCTGGCAAGGTCGGGCTCTCCGAGCAAAGATCTTTGGCTCGGTCTTCACGGTCAAGGGCGATCGACCACACTGCGAGCTCGGCGAGCCCTGCGGCGACATCGGGCGTGACTTCGCATATGTTGCAAACCTCATCACGCACCTAGTTGAGGCGGGCGTGTCGTCTCTCCCCAAGTGATGATGTCGGAAGTCGTCAATCGGGTTGGCTATCGATTAGCTTCTGACAAGGTTCGACGAGCCAAGCGAGAAAGTCATCGAGACTATATGCGGGACATACGAAGAGGCGTACAACCTTGTGCCGAGATTGCTTCGCTGATTGCGGATCAAACCACGCGCGTACATAAACAAATTTGGGCGTGAAGATCTTTGAAAAAGGGCCCAACCACTTCATCTTGGATAGGGTGTTACGGGCTTTCGCTCGAGCCATCGGGGCTTCAAGTTCTGCCGTCCGTGCTAACGATGGATGGCACTTTTCTCATTGGGAAGTACAAGGCACCATCCTCGCGCGGTGGCGGCGATCACGAATGACCAACTTCTCCGGTTGCATTTGCCATTGTCGAGGCGAGAACACATCCGGTGTTGTGGTTCTTGGAGAAGCGTGAAGAGTGTGGTGGGAGGCCAAGACCAACGTCTGCCTAGTCACGAGCCGCAATCTTTGGGTTGTTGGCGGCCATCAACATCATGCGGCGTGGGATGGATCCATCTCGCGATGGAGCGGCGTGCAATCCGGTGGTGCATGAGGCATCTTGCATCTAACTTGTTCACGCGGTTCGCGATCGGGAACTCATGAAGGCGTTCAAGGCATTGTGTATGCGAGAACCGGCGGAAGTTTGAGTCTATTTGGAGAGACCTTGAACAGGACTACGAGACATACAAGGAGTCCGCTCCGGAGAGGAGCAACCTAGTAGCGCCATAACCTTCTCCCGGTGGATTAACGACCACGCTCTGAATTGGAGAAATGGTCCTCCTCTATGACAAAGGCGGTGCGAGGTATGGCGTTATGGCGACCAACATGTCCGAGGTCTACAATAGCGTCACGAAAGGTGTGCGCGGGCTCCCTATCAACTGCGGTTGTCCGGGAGACATGGACTCGCACCGTTGGTTATTTCGTGAATAGAGCCACCGCGACCAAGCGGCAGGATGGGCGAAGGCAAGCGGTGGTCGAGAACATGCGAGACACATGGATCGGAAGATGGAGAAGGCGAATGCACGACATTGGGTGATCGGCGACCTCGGTAATACGAGATCAAGCCGGCGTAAATCGTCAATAGTCATGCTAGGGAAAGAAAGCAGCATGCACCTGGGTGATGTGGCGACATGCACTGCAACAAGCCAAAGCTCTTCCACAAACCATGCTCGCGCGTGTACAAGGCATGTGCGCAAATGCGGCAGATGGCTACACCATACATCTCTGAGTACTACGACATGCGGCACCTATTCGGTACATGGGCGGAGAGTTTCACTCGTATGGTTTGGAAATGAACTACAAGGATCTTTGGCCGACATGGTGCCTTTGGGGTCCCAACGAGGACTTGAAGAGAATAGGGAAGAGGCGACGCAGACGCGGCGCTCCGGAATGACATGGATGCTAGTCAGCGTGCGGTATTAGCGCGCGGTGAAGTGCGGGATATGCAAGACCCCAGGCACTCAATGAAGGATTGTCCCAGAGACCTAGTTCGTCCGGTCGTCACTCGATGTCGTAATTTAAAGTTTTTCTGTCTTGCTTGTTATATACAGCGCAAAATTATACGAGACCGGCTATGGACTCTTGACAAACTTCTACAAGAGGATGTTGCGAGCGCAATCGCTTCTTGTGAGAAGAGAAGCGACTAAAATACGGATTTTTCAATGAAAGATGCTCCGGTGCCACCACGTTTGCGGTCGAGGTGTGTGTGTGGTGAACGGCGAGAGATCATTGATCCACACACCCGCATACACGGCGGCCGGGCGTCACTACAGTCGCGGCCACTACATGGTAAGCGTTTCTTTCGCGCGCATCGATTTTCCTCCCAATGTTTAATTCCTTCAATTTTTAACTTCATCCCCACGTAATGCGGCCGAGATGCTGCCACTTCTTCCGATGGATTGACGGCCCGAGATGTGCGACGGGGCATTCATCCGGCGAGTACATGCTAAACTACTCGGTGCGGGCGAGAACTTCTCACGGTGGAAACCTTACGTGCGGATGAGGAGGCGCAGGAGGACCGATAAACTCGGCGTAATCCATATCGGCGACAAGGAAAGGCTCATGCAAGCGTCGGTTATGAAGAAATTACATCCTTCTTATGATTTTCACTATACGGTGTACTTACATCATGCAAGCGCGAGACATGGGCGACTTCGACACACCGGCCGGCGTGGACATTCCGTAACAAGGGCAAGGAAAGGCTCATGGTGAGAGCCCGCCCACAGCGTATCCGATCGCCCGGGCGTCATCCGTATCCACGGCGTCGATTATGAAGAAATTACATCCTTCTTATGATTTTCACTATACGGTGCACTTACATCATGCAAGCGCGAGACATGGGCGACCGACACACCACCGGCGTGGGCGGTCCGTGACAAGGGCAAGGAAAGGCTCATGCGGTGAGCCGTCGCCCACAGCGTATCCGGTCGTCGGGAGCAATCTACATGGATGGCGTGAGTTATGAACAATTGACATTCTTATTACGTTTTGTCTTTGCACGATGTACTTACATCATACAATCGCAGGTGCGGACGACCCGACATACCGGCCGGCGTGGAAGTGCGGCGATAAGGAAGGCTCTTCGGCCGAGACCACCGGCGTCGAGACAAGGCTCCTTGCTATGGCGCCGCGGAGACAAGTAGCACACATCGTTAAGTAGTTGCTACCCACATGTTATCGGCATCTTCATAATCAAGATTGTTCACGGGTGCGTGCGGCGCGGAGCGCGACGACCTCTGCGCCTCTACACACCGACGCACGACCCCGCCTCCCCGATCGCACGCCGCTCCGCGCATGGCCATGGTCTTAAGCCATACGACCATTGCACAAAATTTTTTGTTTAGGATTTGATATATGTATTTAGTATAAGAATTTATATGTATTATTGAGTTATTTACAATAAAAATAAATTTGGATATATGAAATGTTGTTTCAAAAATTTGAATTTGATGTAGAGTCTAGTTTATAGCTTATGTGATTTTTGTTGCATTTTAGAAAATTGAAAATTTTGTTTGGTAAATCTGAGCGAAATATGTGTGAAGTAATGATTGATGTATTTGTGATTTTTGTAGATTCTTGTAGTGAAAAAATGTTGAACCGACAATAACAATTTTCGATCATGGTATGTTGTTTTATTGTAGAAAATTTAAAGAAATTTTTTTTGAAAACAACTGTGATAAGAACAATTAGGCGAAAGGAAGGAAAGTGATATTTAACAGCTCGGAAAAATGAATGCTCATTGCGGGCCTTTGCTTGTTCCTCGCGGCGACCTTTGCTTGTTCTCATGGCCGCCGCGACTTGCTATGTTGCGTGTCTCCTCCCATTGTGCCTTCTTGCGGGACTCCTCCTTAGCCTTAGCCTAGTTTCATTTATCTGTCCGCGAATTCACGCCAACTATTTATATTCTGCAAAGTGGTCTCTTTTGTCACGTCACTCACGCAAAGTGGCCTCTTTTGTCATGTCCTTTGCGCAAAGTGGTCTCTTTTGTCACGTCATCTGCGCAAAGCTGGCCTCTTTTGTCATGTCGCTGCGCAAAGCTGGCCTCTTTTGTCACGTCACTGAGCAAAGCTGGCCTCTTTTGTCACGTCACTGCGCAAAGCTGGCCTCTTTTGTCACGTCACTGCAGTAAGTTCTCTCGTTTCGTATAAATAGCACGGTTGGGGTCCCATGATATTGTAGGCGTGAACCGTGCCGTCGAAAAAAAAGTGTGTCCTCTTCATTGTGAAACATAACATGTCGGAAGGCGAGGGCGATCGGATATGGGTCACCAGAAGGAAGACCTTCCTTAGAAAGGAGGAGGTATTTGGTCCACACTACCGCTTGATACCAACTCGGCGTGCTCAACCGGCATGGCGAAGTGCCTACACAATGAGGACGCGGTTGTGCGAGCCCTCGAATGCCGAGTTCGATGGCGGGCGGCGTTCTTCCGATGCCCACGATCCGGGGTAAAAGTAGTAACATTACTTTCTTATTTCTTATGCGGTGCATGTTTATCCTCCTTTCTGCGGATGGCGAAATGCGAGTTCTCGGTGGATCGACCCTCCCACGAGCGTTATATTGTCAATTATGTATTCACATTATGGCGTGAATATTTAAGTTGGAGGAGCGAATTGAGACCCTCAATGAGGAGAACACCGACCTCATATGCAGATGCAACGCCAACGTATGAAGTAGAAAGAGTGACTAAGTTAGTAATGTGTCGTATGTAATTTGTTGTGGTCGTTGTTGTGTTGATGGTGTGGCCTTGAGCATGTTGTTTTGATTTTATTTCTTGCGTGTAATCTTGTGCATATTATGCGTATGTGCAATGTATGTTTTGTTTCGTGTTGGCATTGCGTCACGCTTTCTTATTGTGTGGACTCTATGGTGAGGCCCAGAGCCTATAAGAGGAGCCATTCCTCACCTAGCCCCGCATTGTTCTCCTCACCTCACGAATTAGTTTTCCCATTCGTGTAGTTATCATTCCTTCTCACTCACTGGGCGCCGATATGAGTCATCTCAAGACCGCATCGTCCGCTCCAATGGTGATTTGCCCAAAATGCAACACGGTTGTTAGGCGTAAGACCTCACACACGACCACGAATCGGGCGGCACTACTTCAAGTGCCCTTTCACTCGGTGAGCATGATTGTTTGGGTTCATTCAAATCGTGCGAGGCATGTTTGACAATATTGTTCTCGTGAAGCGCAGGAAGCCCCGTGATTGCCGATTCAGGTGTGGGAGGATGAAATGGCGGTAGGGCCGACATTGCGAGGCATGAGAGAGTTGTCGTGGGGGTAGCGACCCGTCGAGATCGCCATCGTTTTGATAGGTGGAGTGGAAGATTAATTTAATGTTGTGTGCTATTTTCTTTCTTGTGTTTATTGTTATCGTTAAGGTGTAGTGTTGGAGGTTATTGTTGTGTTTATTGTTATCGTGTGTCTTAGTCTTTGGAGGGTTAATGTATGTTTCGTGAAGCAAGATGTAAATAAATAATTTGCAAAACATGCCATGGATATGTATTACACATACGTGACGTTTCATAAATAGTTCTGACAAACCATGAGGCGTTACGAAATCAGTACAATGAAAATAGCATAACACGTGAAACTATACGGCTCGCTCGTCGAGCCACTACTCTCTCCTGCTTTGGCTGCGTCGCGTCGCGCGCCTTGTTTTGCGCCGAGCATGACCCGTGGAATCGTCCACCGCTCCGGAGAACGCGTGTCGGTTCGGAGGTACGAGACCGTTGAGGCGGAGGTGGACGATGGTGAGTGCGGGCAGTGCGGTAGGCGTACATGTCGTCTTGATGAGGCGTCTGGGCACGGGGACACTTCCAGGAATTCATCCACGACGGAGGCTAGAAAACCACTCGGGGGCCACTGCGAAGTACGATGCGCAACTCGGTTCTTGCGGATGAACTCGCTGGAGTATACCGTGGGGCACCGAACCGGAGGAGCTCGCCTGCGACGCTTAAAACCACAGCCGCCATTGTCCTTGCCACGGCGTCGTGTCTTGCTCCTGGTAGGAGTTGGGAGGCCCGTATCGTCGTCATCGATCGATGTGAATCGCCGTCACCCCTGTGGGTGAAGGTCGCAAGGCGAAGCGATGTTAGTACAAATGAACACTGGATGTAAACTAAGAACCTCGTTACTCCGGATGTGCGGTCTGCAGATGGCCGAGGGCGGCGGTGTGTCTGGTCGGACGGCGAAGTGATTCATCCCGACGGACCTACTGGCGAGAAGCGGCATGATGTTAGCGGGCGTAAGGCATAATTACAAAACTTGATGTAAATTTGTACATAGCGACTTACGTGCGGCGACTGGCCCGCAGATGACCGACGAGGCGCTACGGCGTCACGGACTCGCTAGGTCGTGGTGACCTAGCGGGTGAGCACGCCCCCAGCCGTGCCCGTCGCAAGGCGTCGTCCCTCGAGCGACCACTGCTCAAGTTCTTTACTATCTTCTTCATCTCCGCCGAGATGTGCTTCAAAACTTTTATATATGCCGAGCGGGTTCTCTCAGTGCGAGTTGGGCCTCGTCCATTGCGCTCTGACGCGCACCGCCCGCTCAAGCAGTAGTGACATATGTATGAGTTCATTAACAAAAATACGAATATCGTCAACAAAGCTGCGAACGGAGGTTGTAAGTGTCGTCTGGCGTCGTCATGTCTTGAAGCGCCGTGGCGGCCGTGACGTCGCGGCGGAGGGTCTCTTCGTGCGTCGACATGTCACCTCCTCTGGGCGCCCGGAGGAGGAATGGTGAGTCTTCGCGCGCGTTCGTGGCATGTACCACTCCATGTACGCATCGTCGATCGAGGGTCATGTGGACGCGGCTCATGCCATACATCCACGGCGCCTGCTGTGAAGCCATGTCGAATCCTGGTCTTTGGTGCATTTGCCAGTCAAAATATGCCCACCCGACCTCGATTGCTGCATTTTGGAAAGATTAATGTTACAAAAGAAGGCGTAAGGATCGCAAAAATTACTTGGATGAAATTTGACTCACGGTGTCTGGCTCGCTCGAGGGCACGGCGTTCGGGGCACGGCCGGTCTGAGACTAAGCCCGTCGCATTACGCGGCTGCGCGTAAGGCTCCACCATATGTGAGAACACCGGTGGCGGTCGTCGTCCACAAAAATCGATCCAAGAGGCATGAAGCGAGCGGCCGTGCGGCGCAACCGCGAGGAGAAAATCAGCATGCCATGGACACGGATGATGTCGCTCGTGCAATAACTTCGAACTTCGTTGTGGTACAGCGAGTAGCACCTCGCCGGTTTCGTTGGCCCAGTAGCAGACGGCCGGCGCGATCCATCGTAAGCCCGTGGTGGGCGCGTCACGAGGTCATGTGGTGGGTCGCCATCCGGGAGAGGAGCAGGTGCGCCATTGTCTCAATGGTTGGGCCTTCAGGGAAGTGCTCCCAACTCCACATTGCGCAGAGCACGTAGCACACGACTAGGTTGCTACCAGAGTGCCGTAGCCATGGCGTCACACAACCCTCGGTATGTAGCGCAAGGGCGGTGATCCCGGTGTAGTCGCGGCATCGGCTCGGTACGCGTCGACCAAAGACTCGGCGGCGGATGAAGGTGGGGTTCACAAAATCGCCCTTTGTGGTTGGAAACGGGACCCAACCAAAGAGTGGAGAAGGTAAGCAACGAGATCGTCCTAACGGCGCCCTCAGTGCGCCTGCGGGCATTCATTGAATCGCCTCGGCCAAGCCCGAGGGCGCCACGTGCCCTCCGGCAGAGGTTGGCCAAACCGCCGCTCGATCGACCTTCGATCCATTCTCGGAGGCGGAACAAGCGGCACACCGGATCGGGAGACCGGTCAAAACGAGACATCCATTAGGGTGATCGTCATCTCACCCCAGAAAATGGAAGGTGTGCGTCTCGGCCTCCACCGGTCCACAAGTGCGGACAACGGTGGCGTCTAGGTGAACCCGTTGGAAGGACACCATCCTCGCAAAGGGCAACAAGCCCGTCTCCCGGAGGAACAGGGCGTAACGATCGTCTAGCGCCCGCCGATCCTCCCGCGGCGCCCGAGGCGGAGGGCCATCCACGCCGTGATGAGCCACGACTTGCCGGTGGTCCTCATCGTAGAATTGTTCTAGTAGCTCCGGTAGAGACATGACTAGCAAAACATACATAGCGAACATTATCGACAATGTGGCTAATTAAACATAGAAGAATGTAGCTAAATTAAAAATTACGATAAACCTACTGCGTTAATAACGTTGAAATATAATCGAGAGAAACAGCGAATGAAAAGAAAAGAATGAGCGGAGGAGTGGCGAGTGGTGAATATGAACTTAGCGGAAGAGCATTGCGAAATAAAATCGCGCGGTCGCTCTCCAATATATCTGGCCAGCGGCTCGGGGCTCCGCAGCGTGGCCAGCGCCGCGCCGCCACGTCTTGAGGCAGGTGGCCAGCGCCGCGTGGCGTGCAGCGTGGCGCCGCCGCCATAGCCAGCGAAGGCGGCATGGCCGTTGTGGCCTTGTGCCATGTGTGTATGAGGCAGTCTTGGCGCAGCGCGCCGCGTGGCCACAGCGTGGCGCCGCGCCGCGCCAGCCAGCGAGGCGGCGGCCAGCGCGTGCCGCGCCCGTGCCCATAGCCATGAGGCAGTCTTGGCAGTGCGGCGCGTAGCAGCGTAGCGTGCGCGCCGCGCAGCGCCAGCATGAGGCGCCATGCGCGAGCGAACTGCGCCCGTAGCGCAGCAGCGTGTGGCGCTGCGTTGCGCTGCTGCGCCGCTGCTGCGGCAGCAGGTGCAGCTGTGGCCACGGCCATGCATGCGCCACACAAGGCCATGCCAAGTGGCTGGCCTTGGCGCGGTAGCGCGCTTAGCGTGTGGCGCGAGTTCGCGCGCCGCGCCACGCGTCGAGCCCATATTTGGTTGCTAGCGCGCTCGGCGTCTTGCGCCAACGCGTTATTTTTGTAAATTCAGCGAACGCGGTTAAATCCGCAAATACGGAATCAATATCGAAGTATCGGCCAAAAATTCTTTGAATAGTACTTCAGTATACCTAGGAGAGACGGTTACGATTAAGTCAAATCACGACCGTTCTTTGGTTGATAACTCTTACATACGATACTTAGGTCATATCTTATAAGCGAGATTTTGTACATCATGTCCAACTATGCATGATAGTAAATACAACATGTGTACCTTTGTATTTCGACATAACTGCATGCACAAGGAGGTTTTTCGTTGACAACAATTGTCGTCCACATATGGATTCCAGCAATTGTTAAGGGATTTAAGGCGTCTCTGACAGTCAACGATTGCCACCCTTTTGGCGCTTTATAAGGGGTGGTGCTTGCGGATGGAGAGAGAAGATGAGGAGGCCATTGATAGCATTTATATTTTGGTGGCACATTGCGCATTGTAATCTCACTTAATACAAAAACACAAGAGTATGGTTATTATTCTTCCGAAAAGATATGAACATGTCTAAAAACACAATGTCTCTTCTCGCGTGATCTCGAGGTATGCATGTGCAATGTCTAAAAACACAATGTCTAAAAAGATATGAGCCAAGCATCACGGTATGCATGTGCATGTACCTCTATTTAATCTCAAGCGATGCATTGATTATGTGTGCGGCAAATTATCTTATTAGTTTACATAATATTAGAGTACCTTGCTCACGCATACACCGATGCACCATGGGCAATATACCTCGAACTTATCTTCCCTTACACGCCAGCTGCCCCACCAAACCGTGTGTTTTCTATCTCTTCTCATCGTCACAACTTTTTTGCTTCAACCTCCAACAGTAATCCCAAATCTTGATCAATCCCTCAGTTGCTACCATTTTCAATGCAGTACTTTATCAAATAGTTATCTTCTACTTCTCCCCAATTATTGCTTAGTGCTAGCCATTGTGACATCAACACTCATACACATGCAATCGTCGCCGATTCCAGCTGGGTGCATGTGTCACACTCTCCGATGACCCCGAGGCTACTTCCTACGACTGTGTCATCTCTACTCCAAGCTTTTTGCTCCTCTGCCTCTGTACGCTTGTGCTTCTATTTGTACAGATCCATGCATGTACATACGCATGCATGATGTTATACATGCTCGATGTCCTCTCGTGCTGGTCGTTCCTCTTCTTCGACGTTGGCCAACTCAACGTTGTTGCTTCCTTACTAATCGTGACAACCTCCTATCTTCACTGATGCTGACATGTATGTTTTAGTCTTGTCTAACAATATGGAGAATATTTTTGCTATCGCCGAGGCGATATGCCCCTCACCAATGATGGCACGCTTCTAACTCTCCAATGGCCATATATCATCCATAGCTTGTCTTCGATGCAAAGCTTCATCTCCTCTCTACCAGGGTTTTCCCATCATCGAGCTTCTTTGGCCACTAACTTTTTCAACAACGCCGACGCCACCACTTGTCATCACTACAGGCTCATTCAACATGGACTTTATCTTTAATGGCTCCGTTAAATTGCACTGTGATGTCCTCATTGCAGACTAAGGTGAAGCGATGACGATATTGTCATCATCTCCGTCGTCGCCGCCTTGGCTCTTCGATTCTCTGTGGGTCAATGTCTTCTTGCAGGATAGATCGATGTCATTGCACTCGTTCGTGGTCTCCTTCGATACCATTTGTGACATCCACATTATAACTTTTATTTTTTATTCAAAAATTCAGTTATTTTTATTTCTATTTCATAAGAAGCAACAAAAGAAATACATGGCCTTGAGAATGAACGTGGTGGCTTCTTTTGTGTCTCCTCCAACACCATTCGTGCCATCCTCATTACAACTTTAATTTTTATTCAATATTTCGATTATTTTTATTGGAGTTCGTATACAAATCAAATTGCTAAATTTATTCTGAATTTTATTTATTTAGGGATTTTACTTTGGAATTCGTATGGAAATTAAATTGTAAATTTTCTTTTATTTTTTATTCCGAATTTCAATTCTTTTTCCTTGGAATTCGTATCTGAATCCAATTGTTTTTCTTTAATTTTTATTCTGAATTACAGTTATTTAGGCATTTTACTTTAGAATTCGTATTGAAATCAAATTGCTAATTTTATTTTACTTTTATTCCGAATTTTAGTTATTTTTTTGTTGTATTTCGTATACAAATCTAATTGCCAATTATTCTTTTATTTTTATTCCGAATTATAATTTTTTGAATTTATATCAAAATCAATTTGCTATTTTTATTTTATTTTTATTCCGAATTTAAGTTTTTTTGTTGGATTTCATATACAAATCTAACTGCATTTTTTATTCCGAATTATAATTATTTAGGGATTTTAGTTAGGAATTTGTATGGAAATCAAATTGCTAATTTTATTTTACTTTTATTCTGAATTTCAGTTTTATTGTACTTGACATTGACTATTTTACTTAGGATCTCTATGGAAATCAAATTGTTGATTTGATTTTATTTTTTATTCTGAATTTTTGTTTTTATTGTACTTGATATGGACTCTTTCTTTTAATCTAGACCGTTATAATTTGGACCTTTGGACCCAACACGATCGACGGTGTAGATTTTTGTCTTTTTCCACCGATCAACCTGTGGATTTTTAGCCCTTGATTTATTTTATTTTTTATTCTGAATTTTAGTTTTATTGTACTTGACATGAACTCTTTCTTTTAATCTAGACCATTATAATATGAACCACTACGATCGACGGTGTAGATTTTTATCTTTTTCTACCGATTAACGTTTGAATTTTTAGGCCTTAGAGCGAACATGATGGCTTCATTTGACTCTGTTTTAAAAATATAATAGATAGATGAGAGGAAAAAAGAGGTCGTATTTCTGGAGTCAAATAGGGATTCCAAGAATTCAATTTGCAGATTATGCACTTAAAATGATGAAGACTGTAGTGCTCTCTGCTCAACTGGTGGTGCCATTTGTCCAGGTTGGGCACACACTAGATTATTTAAGCCGGCAAAGCATATCTTCTCGCAATTAGCCTACAGTCACAAGTTAGTCAGGACCCATTTCTCATGCATCTTTAACCGCACATGCTTCGCAGATAGCTGTTTCGTGAAAAACGCATGCGCAGAAACACAGTGGAGTTGGTACCGGTAGCAGTACTCTATGACTTCTCTGCTTCATGTTTCCGTGTTATAGTAGTACTTTGATTTTTCGTAAGCATGAATTTGGACCTGATCGAGCACACCTGAATCATTGAACTTCTTTTTAAGAATGAATCATTGAACATTTTGAACATAATGATTAGTATTATTATGTTCCAATCTCTTGGTCCTCATAGTCTCATATGTTCACATCACCATTATTTCTGTACCATGTTCTTTTCAGGGTGTATGAGTGCAGCATTTTGCTTGTGGTTGTGTCAATAATGTGTTTTTCGCCCCCAAGAGTGACATTTGCTGTGGTTTAATTCACATATATGTGCCAAAGATTTGACAGCCAGTTATAAGATTGCATCTTACATGTGACATTCATATTCATGTGTAAAACCTGGTTTCTTTCCAGATTTGATCGTGACTGGAAAAAGATAGAAGCTTTTGTTGGCTCGAAGACTGTCATTCAGGTACTTACATTAGAAATGGAAAAAAAGTTGTTACCGGTTTAGGAACACTGGTAATCAAACCATTTTAGCTTATGGTATAATAAATCAAGTGAAATAGAAAACCTTATTAATTGAGGTATTTGTTGATTTATAAACAATAGATGCACAAGGTTGTGGTGGTTGGGTCATGAGTTCAAGCCCCCACTCTACTTAAAATCAAAGATACATGGTTGCCGCTGGGTATTCTTGTTTTTTTACAAACATCCAATGCTTTTTCCATGGGTTTTTGTTCTTGTCAAGGTGACAAGAGAAAAATGCTACATGCAGTCTGAATCTCGTCATTTTTGTGATGCTCCTTTGCAAATGTTGCACAAATACTTAGTAATTTTCCTGGCAATCAACTCTCCCATAAAATCATTTTCATTTTGCAGATAAGGAGCCATGCACAGAAGTACTTTTTGAAGGTTCAGAAAAATGGAACCAGCGAACATGTCCCACCTCCGCGACCAAAGCGCAAAGCTGCTCATCCATACCCTCAGAAGGCCTCCAAAAATGGTGAGACCTGAGCTCTTAGGACTAAAAAAAGCGAACATCTCTATCTCTCATGTGATGTGGGAATCATCAAATTAGTTTTGAGAAGTATGTTTTGAGATTACCAGTATCCCTTTATATCAAATAGTAATCAATATCTTCTCTCTTATCTTGCAGAACCAGGCTATGCCCTCAAGACAGATTCATCTTCTATGCTTAGGAACTCAGGCATGAATGCGACTGTTTCTTCATGGACTCACAATTCCATCCCACCAGTTGTTGCCTCATCTATGGTGAAAGGTTTGTACTCCAAGGTGTCTCTTCTCTATAAATATTCTAATGCAATATTATCAATTAGTCCTTACCCTCTTTACTCAGAAGATTTAGGTGCTGGAACAATGGGGCCAAACAATTTTGCTCTAGCAGTACTGAAGGCCCTCCAAGGGCATGGCAGCCTGGTGAAACCAATGATCAGATAAATCAAGTCCCATCACTCCGCCGTTAGTACCTCTTAAGACTTCTGATAGTTACCTTATGGTGCAGAGTAATTTGTCAGAGTTTTTCCATTGTTATCGTCTCTGAGACTTATGTTTTCATCTTCCTCTCTGTGCACTTTCATTGTGAGTTTGTACGTTCCAATCTTAAAAACACCTTGGTCACTTCTTTAGGATAAGCATAACAACCAATAACTTGCTGATTATGCTTGACATGTTGGACCTAAAGGTAGTACAACACAACTGTTGCAGAACATTTCTTAGTACTGACACCTTGCATTTTTTTCATTGATTTTACTAGTATCAATATTGGGATTTTATCGTGAACAAATGCTTTACTTATACGATTCGGACTGCGATTGTTGACTTTCTTAATTCTCTTTCAAATTTTTGATACAGTTATGCCGGATTTTGCACAAGTATACAGCTTCTTGGGTAGTGTTTTTGATCCAAGCACCAGTGGTCATTTGCAGAAACTTAAGGAGATGAATCCAATTGATGTTGAAACGGTATGGGAATCATGGATACATTTGGTTTTCCTTCTGATCATACAAAAGTTAACCATAAGAATATATTAACTAGGCTACCGTGGTATTACACCATTTCTCCTCCAAAATTATTGCTTCTGACAAATCGAGAGTTAAGACAACACAAGCATAAGCAAAGTTCTGTTGTGATTTTTATTATGTAACGTGGCTTGTGCAGTACTGAGCTCTCTTCTTTTAAGCACTGACAAAAAACTGTATATGTATGTTTAGTCATCATTTTGGACCATTTTTGTTATCTTTGTTGAAACCAACAGAAGGCATGTCGAATTCATTATATTCTTTTAAAAAACGGTTTGAAATTCTCAAATTTTCTTCATCAACTGACACATCTCTGCCTTTTTTCTTCTTTAGGCATTGTTGTTGATGAAAAATCTCTCCATCAATTTGACTAGTCCTGATTTTGAAGATCAAGTAAGTATCTCTAACATGTCTTTAGAATTTAGATCATGCTTGCACTAAATGGTTCACTACTATTTCATGTTGCCAGCAATCGTTCTATGTAATACAAGCTGTTGAAGCATCTTTCTTTTTTAGATCTTTGTTGCATATTGCCATGTTTGCTTTTTTTTCTCTCTATGATATTTGTCTTAACAAAGACCTTTTTTTTTTTTTACCACAATTGAAAGGTAATGTTAGTATGTAGAGCTCCTTCACCACATTATGCCTGTATTGTTATTATGTACTGTGGTGTTGAGGTAACCATTTCCGCAAACCCCGTAAATGCATGTTTCATGAGCAAGTAATCCATTACAGATGTTTAACACCTTTAGTTGGTCAGTAGAAGTTATTTTCTTTCATATAAAGAAACTGCACATGATTTCAGCAGCACACTAATGCCTTCTTGAACTTAGGTGTCTGTTCACATTCTGTGCTTTCTAGCAGGGTTTGCCCAATTGCCCATGGTTTCTGGTACTGTCAGTACAACTTGCTGTCACTGTGCAGAATGGCTGGGATATTTGGGCAGCTATCAAAAAATGTTTGTAAAGTCATCATGTTTTAGCTAACTTTTGAAACTATACGGAATTTTGGTATGTACTAATACCCAGTTCTCTTCAGTAGAGCAGGTCTTAAGTTTGAACCGTCGTCTTGTAGCACGGTACTTGTGATGTTGTGGCACCCACGTCCACGTTGCACAAGGGACAAGGCATAAGATTATGAGATTATCCAATTTTTTCAAAAAAAAAAGTTCAACACCAAATTGATTTTGTTTTATAAAGAGTTAGTTATCAGAAAAAAAAAACTTTGTCAAGCATGTTGGACTCGCTGTACTGTAGCACACTAGCACTAGGAGCTACACAATTCTGGCATTCGGTACAGTTCTATTACCTAATCAGAATGTAACTTGTATTCATCTAAAAAAGGAGCTAACTTGTACTCTTTGCAATTTAATACAGAGGAAGTTGATGTCTTCGAATAGTTCTGCCTCTGATGGGCTTGAGCTGGGGAATTCCAAAAGCTCACTTCTAGCTGATAGATCATTGAGCGCCGCGCGTTCATGTAAGCCTTGCATCTTTTTTCCCCATTTTTATCTCCTTTGCACAATTCACCTAGGAGTATGCAACTGTTCCAGGATTAAAGGTAAATAGTGCTGCAAAGTCTCTCCACCTATAATTTCAGCTCGACCTCGGAATGGGGGGTTTTGGTGGAGCACCAATGAAGGCGCTTGCGCCGTTTGTATTTCTAGCTAGCTTCCAACTGTAGAATGTCTAAGGGTGCAACCATGTACAGTAGTAGGCTTCCACAAGGTGAGATCATCTGTCTATAGCC
This sequence comes from Hsuehochloa calcarea, assembly GCA_036346395.1. Lineage (NCBI taxonomy): Eukaryota > Viridiplantae > Streptophyta > Magnoliopsida > Poales > Poaceae > Hsuehochloa > Hsuehochloa calcarea. The sequence continues at coordinate 62,030,413 of CM070610.1, read as the reverse complement.
TGATGTGTATATGTTTTGCCCCCCAAACCCAAATACTTTGGTCATCTAGGTGCGCGAATGTTGCTTCAGTTAAATCAAATCTTAAAGGCTGTTCTTAGTAATGGAAAGTGGAAAGGAAATTTTGAGTAATGATGGTTGCTCCCTTTTCCCTCCATTGAGTTTTGTTTGAACCATCCTGCTCCTTACGACAAGATCTCACTTGCATATATTTTGACTTAGTAAATAATGGGAATGAGTTTATTTTACAATCTTGAATTATCATATTTGTCTAATTTTCAACCTCCAACTACAAAATTAGGTAACCAATCCCCTCAACTATCAATACCGTTTAATTTACCTCCTCAACCCAAAATGTTCCGCACATTACATCCTAAATAATGTCATTAAGCATATGTTCCTGTAGATGAAACAAAATGTTCTACACATTACATCCTAATGTTCCATAGTTCACGGGCGATGTCCAGCGCACATATTTTGCATTGGGAAGGAAGCAATGAATTGGGTGAGTGTTGGATGTTTCGGTAGGTAAAATGTAACGTTCCACACATTTGATTTTGATGTTCCAACAGTTCATGAACGATATTCCATGTATTAAAGTACATGTTCCACGTGTTTGGTTTTAATGTTTCAACTGTCCACCAACGATGTTCAAAAGAAATAAAAAATGTTAGGGGAACAAATAAAACGTGCCCGTGGGACAATTCAAGATTATCAGTGGAACAATTGAAACTATCGGTGGAACGTGTAAAAAAGATTGATGGAGCAAATCGGGATAATTAGTTGAACAAATAAAAAATACTAGCAAAAAAATGGTGGAAAAAATAAACATGAGGAACAACTAAAAATACCTACTACAAACAGCCACAGAAAAAAAATCGAAATTCAGCAAAAAAAAATGCAACTAAATAAAAAGAAAGAAAGAAAGAAAAACACCACACTCAGAGCTTGCTCACAAACAATCACAGCTCCAAACCTTGGACCGTCACTGACTCGTGGGCTACCCAACCCGCTTGCAATCATTGACTGGCAGCAGCAAGCACCTTGCCGTGCTTGCCCGGAGTCATCATTGCATTAGTCGGGCCCATGCGGCAGGCAGAAAAAACCACGACGCAACGTAAAAAAAGAAAACGCAAACGCGGCACGCGGCGGAGGGAGGGACACGCGAATGGGCACGGGCCGAGGTGAGCGGCGGATAGGATTTTCCCAACGTGACTCCCACCTCCCGGCCCATGTAGCTCGATCCCATCCAACTCAAACGCACGCAGTTCAAGGCGTTTTTTTAATTAAAAATTCAAATGATCGTATCTTTTAAACTAAGTTAAAATTCAAATGATCGTATCTTTTTAAACTAAGTGTTCAGTTCATCATCCGTTTCAACCGTCGTGTTCACTACGGCGTGTTCTTCAAAACAAGACTGCACTTGTATTTCAGCTTAATAATGATATCGTATGTCATATGTTTTGGTAGATAAGAAAGAAAGAATTACTTTCCTAACATCCCATTAGTTTATGGAATTGGGTAGGAGAATCGGATGTGCTAGATGTTTCCTGTGTTTAGTTTCAATATTCCAACAGTTCATCGACGATATTCCAAGCATTAAGTTCTAAAGGGTTTGGGCCAATGTTCCACAAGTTTGATTTTGATATTCCAACAGTTCATCCACTGTCGAACCCCGGGTTTTGAATACCTGAAATTCTTGTGTGTGTACCGTACTAGTCTCATGATCAGTGTCTAGTACACATATCAATAACATTGGCATACACATCCATCCATCCATACATACATACAATATTAAACAATAATGGTACATAACCTAAGCGATTACAAAGTTTACATCACAAGGGCCGACCGACCAAATAAAAACTCAAATATTAGAAGTAACGAATTAAACAGCGGAAGCATAATATATATAAAATCCAAAAGTCCAACATCATACCCATCCAAACTCTTAGGCAACCGACAAGAGATAAGTCCTAGTAAGACCAGTCACCCAACCCTTCGGTATCAGGTGCAAAGAACGCGTCGTCCGGTATAGGCTCATCTTCTAACTCTGAACAACAGTTTAAGCAAGATAGAGTACATTGTGTACCCAACAAAACTTATAGTGTATCACAAAATTTATATATATGCATGGCTAACAAGGGATCAGGCTCTATGCTACAAGTTATTTTCAACATTAAACAAGTTTTATTTGTAATATCAATACATAATACTTTGCAATGGGAATTTAAAGAGCAGTTAAATAGATAAATGACAACAAGTAAGTACTTGAATAAATAGCAAATCACAACCCTTCTTGACTGCGATCAACATCTTATTTTCAGCCATAGGCATGGCACTAAACTCAAATATAAACCAACAAACATTCCCACATTTTCCCAACCAAGAGCTGTTTTATAAAAACCAAGTCTATACCCGGCAATACTATGCTTAGCACGCTCATCACCGCGAGCATGACTATTTAAATATATTTACACTCTGCATAGGTGTACAACTTTACCCACAACATACGAATTCTCTAGTTTGTTTGGCATCCATTGATACCAGCTCTCACTATCCTTTGATAAGCAGTCTAGAGCACACATCGAAGCCTTTACATTACTTAGTCCTAACCTTGCACTAGCCCGACGAATGAACACCCTCACTTTTCCCGGGTACACCCCCGTGTCATTGAGATATTCACCATTGTGTCGGCAAGCTTTGTTCCCAACGCCTTAGTAAAGGGAGCCTCTTCGAATATGCCTACACTGGTCATGCTCGCACAACCACAGCCTACCAACGCGCAAGGCTAGTTTTCGATGACTTAATTAGCTAAGATTGTTCCATATCGGCACATGTGGTTGTACGTTTATGCTTGGGTCGGATGTACCGATGTTTGGTCCTTAATTGACCAGGGCGGGGATCCTCATATCTATTTGTGAGATACATCTCTTATACTCCTCATATTATAATATAACTCGCTCGCGTAACAAACTAAGTTTTTTATTTTTATTTTTATACAAAATAACAGAGGTAAAGTCCTCTGGACCATCATTTCAAAATCTCTCAAACTCATATTCAACATGTCCTCTATTTTTCCAATTTTAGTAAAGACTAAAGCCCAGCTAAGCATTTATGCGATGTTTGCATTCGAAAAACTCAATTCGACATTATTTATTGTCTAAACCATACCCTAATGGCTACAACAGTAAGAATATCAATATTTCAAGGAGGATCGTGCATCGAATAGGACTATAACTACCGTTATCACCAAATAGAGCAATTTTAAGCAAACATACAAGCATGCATAATAGATTTTGTAAAAAAAAAGTGCAATAATTAAAATAGTAGGATCAACATATATGGTCAAAGAAGGTGCTTGCATTGCTCAGGTTGTTCAGAGAGTGAGGTCGCCTGATCGTCGTTAAACTTGCTCGTGAATTCTGGTGTCTATTCAAAAGAAAAGAGAATAAATCACAAATAATAAAATAAATTCAAAAGCAAGGAAATTCAAATATTTTTGCATATTTATATATAACATGATTTTATATGAATTTATAAAAAAGATTCGTTTGATTTGGAGCTCATATGCAAAAGTTATGGCCATTATCAGGATACTAGCAAAATTGATAATTTTACTTGATTTTCAATTTGGAGCACCATCTTTTGAATTACTCTAAGTGCATACCGATGATTATTAATATCTAATCATTTTACCCATTTTGATTAACCACCTCATAACCTACTGCTACTATTGACATCATCATAACCAAGGCTTAGGGTTTACTATTGTTTAGATAACCACATTCCAAATCTTGATTCTTAAGGGTATCTTCAATAGTTAGAGATAATCTTGTCTCTAACATATGTTGCATCATCTTTAGAGACAACATCTCCAATATATAGTCTATAGCACACTCTCCAACATTTATAATTTATAATTTTTCTTTGAAACGGGCTCACATGTCAACTAGAGTAGATTACTATATTCTGTCTTGTTTCGTGTTATCCTATCTTATTTCGCATGCACGACAGTCTCTTCAGGAAGAGACGACATGCGCTCTCTCTCCTCCATGTAAGATTTTGTTGACATGACATAGCTAAGAGACGACAATAAATACACTATTGGAGATGCCCTAATTAGTTTTACTCTTTTAGATTAAATGACAATGGCTAATAAATCATTACACTTTATAATCAACTTGTGTTTGGAATTTCTCATGGCTCTATCTCACTATCCCATTCCAAATTTCCTATTGTTCATCCACCTCATTAAGAATTTGCCTAATAGAAGTATTCTCTTGATTAATCAGTTCACTAACCATTCTTTTGTTTATCTAATTATTAGGTGGTAGTTCCCTGTTTATTTTGAAAAACCACATTTCAATCCTTGTCTTCAAATTAGTTTGCTCTTTTAGCCTAGATGCTATTGGCTAAATAAATCTTCATAATTTCAAACTTTGCCTTTACATTTGAAATGACATTAGCTCACTGTTATTTCCAATTGTCCTCAAATTTCCTAACTGTTCGGACATTCTTAACTTTTCAGAGGAATTTTCTTATTTGAAGTATTGTTTAACCAAATTCTTACTAATTTAATTTTCAATTTGGCTAATTAATTTTTGTGTGTCCCTACTTTCAGTCACCAGGTTTACTAGCATTTGTTGAACTCCTTATAGGCGAGTCCCACTGTCAGTGACAGATAGAGCGACACAAAGGGCAACAGAGAGGAAGTAGAACAGAGAAGCTGGGAGGTGGCTCGGGGAGGCGCTTGTCGCTGGCGAGGGAGCGGTGATGAGGCGGCAGTGACCCCAAAAATGGGTTGCCGACGGGATGAAGAAGCTAAGTAAGGCGACGTCGTGGCTTAGGCGGCGCAGTGGAAGCGCACAGTGGCCGACCGCGAGGAAGAAACGAGGACGGCGGCGCAAGGATGGGAGAGGAGCTAAAATAGAGAGACCATGAGCATGAGGGAGTCATGTGGATCTCACCGGAGTGGTCGAAGAAGGTGGGGAGGAGCCGAGGTGGTTCGGCGATGGGACCCAGGCGGTGTGGCCAGGTCATCATGGTGGCGACGTTGCGGAGAAAAGGAGCAAAATTGAATGGTGGGGAAAGCTAGGAGATGCTTTGGGTGAATGGAATTGGCGCGAAGCTCACCTGAGAGAAAATGGTGTCGCGTCTGTAATATCCCAAAATTTCATTTCTATTAAAAAGAAATTTTAATTAATTTTCCTTAAATTTTCTAGATTTTTAAAAAGTTTTTTCCTATTTATTTTAAAGCTAAAATAAATTATTTGCAAATCTAAATACCAATTTTGAGTTGAAAATATTTTATTTAAGTTCAAAAGAATTTAGGGAATTTCTATGAATTTTTTTTTCAGAAGTTTTGAACTTTATTTGCTATTTTCTAAAAGCCTATTTGAATTCTTGCAATTTCTGTAAATCGAAAATAATAAAAAATCCAGATTTTGGCTTTCGGGCCTAATCTTCCTCTGAGCCACTTCCTTTCCTGTGCATTTGGCCCATTTCCACGGCCCAGCCCAACTCGCCAGCCCACCCCGCCCTCGTCCTCTCTCTCTACCAGGCAGTGCCCACCTATCATCCCCCACCTCGCCTTCTTCCTCCTCCGGCTGCGTGAGTCTCGACGGCATTTTTTGTTGTTCCAGTGCATTTAAGCGACCATTTTTGCTTGAGATCGTGCACATTAACGCCCATGATCTCCATTTCCCCTTCCGCCTTCACTCAACCGTTGCCAATCGCCTTAATGGCCATTTCCGCCACCAGCGAGGTAACACCCGTGCACGTTCTCCCCTCTCCGACCATCCCCTCACTCTATAAAAGGGAGCATTCGCACCCCCGTCTCTCACTCATCCAACCCCTGTAGCCCTAGCCCCTCTCATTCTTTCTCGTTGCCGAATTTTGGATTTCCTTGTCGTCGTCCCTGAGGTGCGCCATCGTCGATTGCATCGCCACCGTTGGAGCTTCGTTGACACCGTCCGCACCAAAAGCACACTCTCACCGTTAGAACGTCGCCAAAACGCCTTCACCGCCGTAGACCCACACACACTGCCGCCTTCTTCCTCGTCGCTGGCCAACCCTTCACGCCCCGTCATCAAGATCGTGCACACCAAGTTCGCCGCAAAGCCCTCTTTCGTTTAAGCCCATGCACACTTGTCACCGTGGCGTGTAGCGTCGGCGACCATTTGGTCCCGTGCGCCACACTCGCCGAAGTGACATGGCAAGCCACGTGGCACCACCTGGTAGCCACATCAGCTTCATATGCCCAGTCAGCGCCCATCATCGCCTACGTGGCACTTGCGCTAGTACATGCGTTGTAACACCCCACCCCAGCATTGAGCCTAAGATGCTACTAAACTACCTTATTGATCCACTTTACTTCTAAACACTATCAAAATTCAGCAAGCTTTACAACATCGAATAAGTTAGATATAATCAATAGAACCAGCACAAGCTACACATAGCCAAACTAAAAGTGTATCACAAATTGAATAACAAGATCCTAGGCATAAATATAGCTCTTACTCATCAAGTAACCGATCACTATGAATGTTTGAACATAATGAGAAGAGTTGCCAACTGTAATGGGTTCATCAAGATTATTCAGAGTTTTACTTGGAATTAAGTCTAAACAAGTCACTTAAAATGTTCTAACATATAAGAGTTTGATAAATTAAGATCTGAAATTTTAAAGCATAATCAGTAACATCCACGAGAAAACTTGGCTATTCCGATTATAAGTAAATCAATCATCTCAAAGGATGAGCACAATCTTATAACAGAAATAGTAACCAGATCACTTTAAATTAAACATATATGTTATTCTTTTATTTATCATATGAAATCTTGAGTGTTGTGCACCAAAGATCTACCCTTGCCCATGCATGTCGTTTCCTCAGAAAGTATCTAAAGAAAACATCAACAATAAGTATGAGTCCACGACTCAGCAAATTACAATAGTGTAATAGACAAATCATCATAAACAGGTAATGAATATAACAGAATCCTCATAAAAACATCAGCAAGGAATTCATAAATGAATGTGAGAGAAAGAACTGAGAATCACATTGTGGATCATATTGTTGCAGTTTCTCCTCATCAGTCGTCACCTGACATCTAACCATTCGCCCAAACAAGAACCAAAACCAGTGGTCCAGAAAAGGAAGAATCAAAATCAAAGAGAAAACCGTAAAAGGGAGAATGTTATAGTCTAAAAAGAATCATAGGACGAGGGGAAAGAAACAAACAAAATCCTAGGAATCGGTAGCGATTAGAGAATGAAGAGAGGTTATCGAAGAGTTTTTGCAATATGGGCCTGGCGACCTGGTCGGCTGGTTCCTTCGGCCATCTGTGTTCCTGAGATCAAACTTTTTTCCAGCCATGAAATGGATCAATTGTATTCCTAAAATTATCCAATTGTAGCGTGCAAGGTTGAATTTAGCATTGCGGTATCATTTTAGAATACTTTCAAATGCCCTAGCCGATTGGCAACGTCTTTTTTAGCTATAACAAAAAAAGAATAGTTTACGAGAACAGATAAAAATTTCTCTGTGTCTAACTTTATTCCGTTAATTCTGGAATACACAATATTAAACACCAAACTGGCCTAAAAGTATCGCCTCGTGCTCTTTTCGGTCAAAATGTAATACAGCGTCTCTCGAAAAGAAAACGTAACGCAGCCATCAGTGCCTGCCCGCCTCAATATTTAAATTCAGAGATGCCACCATCGCATTCGTATCCAACGCCAGATGCCCGTCTCCCCTTGCCGCAAATAATTCCGGCAGACACACACACAGAAAAAAACCGCAGCTTTTCTCGCCCCCCTCCCCGGAACGAACTCGGCCACCGTGGTCTCTCTCCCCATCAGGCAGCGCGACGCCATGGCCACCGCCTCCTCCCTCTTCCTGGCCTCCCCCATCTCCACAGCGCCAAGGACCCGCACCCACTCCACCCCCTCCTCCCCTTCCCTGGCTCGGCTGTCCCTGCGCCTCCGGCAGCCATCTCCGGCGGCCGCGGCCGCGCTCCAGGCGGAGCACCAGCCCGCCGTGGCCGCGGCGCCGAAGCCGCCGGCCCTCCCGTTCCGCGTCGGACACGGCTTCGACCTCCACCGCCTCGAGCCGGACCTCCCACTCATCATCGGCGGCATCAGCATCCCCCACGACCGCGGCTGCGACGCCCACTCCGACGGTACGTGCGCCGCCGTTTATTGTTGCTTGTTCTTTTCCTGTGTTTCCGTTCCTTGCCTCGTTTCATTACCGGGCGTGCGGAATCTTTCCTTTGTGCGCAGGGGACGTGCTGCTGCACTGCGTGGTGGACGCGATTCTCGGCGCGCTGGGGCTGCCGGACATCGGGCAGATCTTCCCGGACTCCGACCCCCGGTGGAAGGGCGCCGATTCTTCGGTGTTCATGAGGGAAGCTGTGAGTTTCTCAAGCTCTCAAGTCTCAAGTTCACTCCAAATTTCATTCTTTGAAGGCGATTCGATCTTATTTCTGTAACGTTAGGATACTGTGAGTAATTCGGACGTTTTACAGTGCGCCGAATGCTTTATCAGAACAAAATTTAGAGTTCGTGCGTGATGCTTTTGCTGAATAATTCGCAATTTCTGATCATATAGCACTTTGTATTTAATTAGTTTTTCTTCTACTTGAATTAGTAATAGGCAAGTCTGAAGTCCAGACTAGTAAGTGTTAGATGATCAAACTTGTGCAACCCTTCTTTGGAAAAAAGAAGTGTTTCTTTCCTTATGTTGTTGGGAGTGGAGACCCAAAATGCATCCTTGTAGACACCCACTTCATTACCTGCGTTTTTTGCTGTTTGACTATTTTATTGTTCCTGCATCTGATAGCATAAGGTGTTTACGTGCAGTCGTGCACATGAATTTCTGACTACAAATTTGGTCTTGGGACCTTTGGACTCTTCCAGGACAAAAAGTATTCCACGTTTTAGAATTTGTACAAGGCATGTACCATGTGCTTAGAATGCTGACTGCATATTTGCTCTTGGACTTTTGGATAGATAGTATTTTCATGCTTTAGAATTTGAGCTCATTGTGTGACGCTTTTTCTACATGACCTCATTGACCATTGAAATTAGCTTATTTTCTCTTCAGTTTGACATTGCACAGTACTTGTTATTCTCTAAGTCATTTTAAGCAATATATATGTAGAATGTTATCCAATCGGAGCATGATTGTTTCCTATGTTCATACCATAGTTATCATAAACGCAGTTCATCTGAGTCGCGGTACGGGATTTGGGTTCGTAGTTCACCACTTTTTCTTCCAATTTCCACTGCGAACGCGAACCCTGTACCCTAAACCGGTTTGGGTTCGACGAATCCGGTCCCGATTTGCAGGGTTTTATAGCGAATCCATTAACTATGGTTCATACATGAATTTTGCTTGTAAGTGTTATAGTCCAGAAGATATAAGCTGGTGAAACAGATGCTAGGTTGATGCAATTTTACGTAGCTTCTATCTGTGTAACACTAACACCTTTTGATCGTGATGCAATTTCAGGTGAAACTGATGCATGAAGCAGGCTATGAGCTGGGGAACCTTGACGCCACACTGATCTTGCAAAAACCAAAAATTAGCCCATTCAAGGAGACAATCCGATCTAACTTGTGCGACCTACTCGGGGTGGATCCATCTGTTGTCAATCTCAAGGCTAAGACGCATGAGAAAGTTGACAGTCTAGGGGAAAACAGGAGCATAGCTGCTCACACTGTAGTTCTCCTAATGCGGAAGTAGAATATTTGAGGTATACAGCATAATACAGAATTGAATTGTATCATAGTGAACAAGAGGTTATTACACTTACCCTTGTGTAAGTGGTCTATTCAGTATGGGATCTTCAGGGGGAGAAGTAATAAAGTTTAGTTCAATGAAAATTTTTCTGTATACAGCTTGTCTGTTTTGATTGTTCCATATTTTTTATTCTGGTCTTACAGGATAGCAATCATTCTGAAAGTTCTTGTGATTGTCTTCCAGATTTAAGAACCAAATTCACAAATGATAAATGAAGCTAGGAGTATGAGCGTGTGATCTGTGCTCATTTTTGTTCTACTTAACCGGCTTAACAGATCTGTGCTCATTTGTTCAATTCCAGAAGCAGGATTTAAGATTTCTCTCTGTTGACCTCAATGAAGGGTCACTGATTCAAAACATATGGATATATAGTACATATTTTTTAAAACAAATTCATAACATATACACGGGTACACATACGAATGCTTCTCCAGCAGACAACAAAATACACTGAATGTACAACTAAAAAAAATATGGATATATAGTACAGATTTTTGGAACAAATTTATAACATATACATGGGTACACATAAGAATGCTTCTCCGACAGTTTGCAATGCAACATCGCTGCATTTGATGGGAGCCAAGAAACGGTTCCGCTTTTAATCCTTTTGGACAAGGATTGAAGGTTTCCAGGAGGTGGTTTTGCAGGCAAGAAAATGCAACCTTCTTCTGGCCGATCCTTTGCAACGACTTCAAAGTTTGCTTTCAAACACAGGTCGTGCACTGCTTAGCTGGAGCCAACGCCAGTGTGGTAGCATTTGCCAGCAAATCAGGATGGCCAAAGATCTAATATGTCGTCTTGACATGGAAAAAAGATCTCTCGCCCCTTTGGAGCGCGGGAATGGAGCTCAAAAGGAAAAATGTTGGGTCTTTGCTCTTTTGAAAGAACTATTACTCGCCAACGGTCGCGTATCAAATGGTTGCGGGAAGGGGATGCAAACACTTGTTTTTCCCACCTTCATGCAAATTACCGAAGGCGCGCAAACTTCCTTACAAGTATAAAGGTCGCAAATTCTTGGATTTTCATGCAGAAAGGTATGGAATAAGCCTTCCATGAGCATTTCGTCAACCTCATTGGAAAACCAGTGGCCCGAGCTTATTCCTTGGAGTTCAGTTTCTTGGGATTACCTTCCCATGATCTTCATGGTCTAGAAGCGGATTTTTCCAAAAATAAAGTTTGGGAAGCAATCAAGAGCTTGACATCCGAAAAGGCGTTGGGACTTGATGGTTTCACAGGCCTTTTATCAACGGTGCTGGGATATCATCAAGACAAATATAATGGCAGCATTTCAGGCCCTCGGTCACTTAGTGGGATCAAACTTCAATTTGTTGAACTAGGCTTTACTCACCTTACTACCAAAGAAACATGAAGCCCAGGTACCGAGCGACTTCCGGCCTATAAGCTTGTTGCACAGCTTCACCAAAATTTTCTCAAAAGTTTTGGCTAGAAGGCTAGCACCGAAACTGACAAATCTAGTAGCAACAAATCAATCAGCTTTCACCAAAGGTCGATAAATACAAGATAACTTCTTAATGGTCAAACAATCAGCGCGTCTACTCCATCAACAAAAAAAGGCAGCTTTCCTTTTCAAGCTCGACATCGCTCTTCGACTCTTTGTCCTGGTCCTTTCTGCTCGAAGTTCTACGACACAAAGGTTTTGGCCCGAGGTGGTGTGCTTGGCTCAACATCATGCTCAGATCATCGTCCACCAGAGTGTTTGTCAATGGCCAACCTGGACAATCGGCCCGACATGGTCGTGGCCTTCGTTAGGGAGATCTGCTATCTCCATTGTTGTTTATCATCTCTATGGACATTCTCAACATTATGTGCCTTGCCACGAAAAATGCAGCTTTGCTCAATTCGATCGGTGGGCGCCAAGGTTTACCACACTGACTATCATTGTATGCAGATGATGCGGCCGTGTTTCTAACTCCGATCAGTTCAGATCTGCTAGCCTTCAAAGAAATTCTACAGCTCTTTGGCGAGACTTCGGGCCTTCGAACTAACCTAGCCAAGAGCTCGTTCACGCCCATTCAATGCAACAACCAATAGATCCAGCTCATCACTGACAGTTTGCAATGCAACATTGTTGCTTTCCCATGCAAACATCTAGGCTTACCACTCACACTCCGAAAACCCTCTCGGGCATATTTCCAACCTCTCCTGGACGTGATCGCTAACCGCCTTCAAGCTTGGCAGACTGGCATGCTCTCCCAAGGGGGACGTCTTGTATTGGTTCAGTCGGTGTTGTTAGCTATGTGTGAGGATCCCGAAATCGAACCAGTTTCAAGTTAAGTGATTTCACTAAAGACGCAACCCTTAACAGGAAACAAGAATGATTTCGAGTACCTGGATATGTATCTCACGTTAGCTCCCAGGATCAGCTGCTAACGTACACATATCCAAACAACATTATATCACAATCATACACGATTTGAATATAACAAATAAAAATTAGCCGTGCAAGACATTAAATAAACAAGAACAGAAGGTCCAGTAAATTACAACAACCTTTCCAATGGTGCGCCACAACCCGAAGACCAACCAACTGGGATTAAAGCCGATGCGTCTGTCGCTCTCACCTGAACAAGGAGCAATCCAGTTGAGTACAAAAACGTACTCGCAAGACTTACAAATAGCAAATTTAAGTAAATAATCAGGTATCAAAGGATGGCTAAAGGGTTTATTTTCAGCATAAAGCAAGGTTCTTTAATGAGATAACAGGTATAGATTTAAATTACCATTTGACAAATGTTTAGAAATATGATATAACAGCAGGTACCCCAATTCATGATCAATATTTCCAAGATTTTACCATCATGAAATCATACCCAAAGTGGTTATCCCACTGAGGTAAACTAATCATCAACACACGAACTTCTCGTTCACGACAACATACCAATTCCAACCATACCTTTATCCTATTCCCATGATCTAACAGTGTATGGCTTCTCACAAGCGATGTCCATGACTGGGGACACGGCTATTCGAATAGATTTATGACTCTACAGAGTTTGTACAACTTTACCCACACGATATGAATATCTCTTATCAGAGGCCAATGCACTCTTTCGTAGGAATGTGACTGAGATATCATGACGAGGCCGTTACAATGTCATGTGCTAGATATTAAACCACCCGAGGATACACACCCTGGCAGACTATCGGTCGCCTGAACCAAGCTTACACCTCGTTGTGTAAGTAAGTCCTTGCAAAGCTCCACGTAAACACAAGCGACCCTTAAGGCCAGTCACATGTCCCCACTAGATTGACAACATTGTCAATCTAATTATGGTTTGATAGCTAACACACTACAAATTAATAAGCCAAGCCTTCGCCATTAACCCAACGTGTGGTTGTACATGTGACTTGGTTCCACACCACACAGACCGGTCCTTAATCACCCAGACGGGGCTACACAATTCCATAACAACCTTTCATCATCACCCTACACCCGTCTAAGTTAAACTATAAAGAACCCAGTGCCCAGCATGTCAATAATAGCCAGAAAATAAGATTCGAAGATTTGATTATAATCCTCAAGTTTTAACCAGATTCAATTCATCTCGGCTGATGGAATAGCTCCATCAACTACTTTCGACTACACCTACTAGCATGGCTAAGCATCACTCTAAAAATTATCAAATACACTCATATAATATATAACCTTAACCATTCAAGGTAAAAGGGAAATCAATATTCAAGGAAGGCTAGTGCAGCAAGTAGGACATATCTAAAGCTACCCATTTGACATACCAGTATTTGAAAGTAAAGCAATGCATATAATACTTGAAAATCAACATAAATACTTTTCAAAATTAGTAAGAATTCAACTTGCATCAAAGGAGGGAATAGCTTGTCTTTGTTGTACCACTTGTTCAATCTCATGTTACACTAACGAATACGTTGGCGTTGTAAAAAAAACCCAACAAAAACCGATATTGCGATAAACGCCAAATAAAGCTAACAATTCAAAATATTCAAAATTGCATAAATTCACACAGTAGGTAGAATATGTTTTAGGTGAATTTATGTGTAAATTTTAACTCAATTGGAGTTCAGTTTGATTTTTATGAGTTTTTTCAGTTTAATTGCATTAGTGTTCAAATATTTTAAATATCAAAATTTTCTATAATAGAACATGTTCAAAACCAATTCCAAAATAAAGTACAACAAAAAATTAAACTAACAAAATTGAGTTTACTCAATTTGGAGTTAAAATTAATTACTTATGAATTTTTGAAGTTTATACAATTTCAATGTAAAAGTAATTTATTTCGGAAATTAAAATGTACTAAATTTTTTTACACCGAGGTGAGTCTAGCCGCAAAGAATGACAGGTGGGGCCCGAAGTCAAACTTTGACCTAGCCCTCAGAGCACACGGTGATGTCGAAGGTGTATTCATAGGAATACGTCTTCCGTTTACTAAAAATGTAACTCGTATAAGGAATACACTTCCTTTAAGAGAAAACGTACTCCATAACCTTACACATTACTTAACCGAACATACGGGCCCACATGTCAAAGACGCATAAAATTAAACTAGTTTTAATTAGATTTCTAATCGTGTTTATTACCAACGAGACCCACACGTCATACAAACATTTACAAAACTTGATTAGCACTAATGGCTTGATTATCACCTTAAGCGCCGGCGGCTAACCGGAGCTCCCGCTGTGAGCTCACCGGCATAGCCGTGCGCGGCGGATCTTCGTTGAAGGGGCTTTTCGGGCTTGTAATCAACACCAATAGGTGCGGGAGGTCTTTGCAAACTCGCTCGAAGTGGCAGGGAGCCCAAAAGTCGTCCGTGTCGAGCTCGCGACGGACGGAGGCGGAGCTGAAGGGCGGCTCACGTGAAGGAGATGCTTTGGGTGTCGATTAAGCTCGGAGAAGGTGCTTCGGGATCACCTTAACGCCAGGTATGCGGCGCGCCCGACGATGAGGACAAAGGATAATGATGGTGCCCAAAATGTCAACGGTGGCGATTCACCGAGGTCGGAGAAGAACGGGTCTCACACCCTCGGTGTTGCACCAAACACAAATTAAAATCGCATATAAACTCAACAAAATAATGTGATCTCAAGGGACAACGTGGCGTAAAGGATAACTCACCACAACGCCCTCAAGCTACGGGTCCTAGGTCGCTGGAGGCGAGAATGAAGAAGTGGCTCTAGACGATTTAGTGGATGACAAAGCTTCGGATCAGCAAAAATGGGTGCGGCAAGGTGAGTGGAGTTCGTTGGTGAGGTCGTGCGCTCGCAAGAGGCAACACAGCGGCAGCGCTCTCCTTGTCTTTTTCCAAAGTCGAAACAAAAAAAAAGCAGAGAGTGCGAGAGAAAGAATTTGAGTGGCTAAGGAGGTTCGCGAAGTCCCGACGATCCTTCGTAGTCGGTCAGAAGAGCATGAGGTGTCGAGGTGAGCATCGCTGGCACACATGCACGGTGCCAATGCGCTCGGCCGAGCGGCGCACAGAGGAAGACGGAGGAACAGGCAGGTGGGGCCCTCCCGTCAGCGGCGGAAGCAAAGCGGCGCGGGCCGGGTCCTGTGCGAGCGATGTGGTCGGGTGCGAGTGAGATGGTGTGGTCCAGTCAAGATGGCTGGCTCGGTCACTACAGTGTAGTCGGGTTCAGGTCGGCAGCACAGTTTGACGGAATTCAAATTTGAACTTCTCTTCTTTGACCAAGGTTTAAAAATAGCAAATGAATTTATAAAAATCTAAAAATTTTCAGGTTCCTGGGCAAGGTAGAACTCATATAAATTTTCTAAAACTAGTGTTAATTATTTAATCACTTATTTAAAATTCATTAATAGTAGCTATTTATGGATTGGGTTTGCATTTTTTCCAAGGTCAAATTGAATTCCAAATTTTTGATAAAATTTATATTTATTCATGATAATTATTCTAGTATTTGAATAAATTATTTTCTAGAGATCATCATAAACATTTATTATCATTTGTTTTAGAACTGAATTTCAATCTTAGTGTTTATTCTTTAATTTGAAGTTTTTGAATATCATAATTTATGATCATGCTCCATAAATGATATGAAATGCTTAAGAGATGCATCTAAAACCAATTAATAAAATTGGGGTTCTGACACTATGCCAATGTACACTTTTATGGCTCTCGACCCCATCCCCTTCAGTAATCAAAGAAATTGATAAAAGGCGTCGAGTGTTTCTTTGGAAAGGATCACAAAATGTCGCGGGTGGACATTGCTTAGTGGCATGGTCATCTGTTTGCTGCCCACGCCATCTTGGTGGCCTCGGTCTGCCTAACCTAGTCATCCTAGGATGTGCTCTACGTATTCACGACAATGGCTCTGGCAATGGTCTTGGTCGACGAGTCCTTGGGGAAGACTGCATAACTAGACCACTCGAGCTGAGGAAAGCATGTTCAAAGCGTCGATTCTGGTTAGCATCGGCAACAACGAGAATTCTTTGTTCTGGAAGACCGTTGGCTTGATGACCGATCCGTTCTTGGCTTGGCGCCATCCATTGCAAAGATGGTCAAACTATCAAATCGGAAGCAAAGAATGGTCGCCCACGCCCTCACAGGGCATTCATGGATCTTGGACATATCAGGTCGCCCCGAGGACGTTAGCATACTGGAATTCTTACGATTATGGGACACACTGCAGAACATCTGGCTATCTTAGGACGTGATCGACTCGGTGCTCTGGCGGTGGGAATCCTTAGGCTGCTACTCCTCAAAGTCAGCCTACAGAGCATTCTTCGTTGGCTCGATTGCTTTCCCTTGCACCAAGGCCGTCTGGAAAGCACGAGTGCCTCTCAAATGCAAAGTTTTCATTTGGCTAGCAATCCGTCATCGTTGCTGGACAGTCGACCGCCTGCAATGCCAAGGATTGGAAAACCAAGGTGTTTGTGTGTTTTGCGGGCATGGACAGGAAACCATCAACCACATTCTAGTTGGTTGCGTGATAACCGGACAAGTTTGGGTGCGGTTCTTAAATCAAGTAGGGTTTCTAGCTGCAATTCCTGTGGGCCACACACTTCAAGATCACTGGATTGTAGCAAGGAACTCAGACCCAAAGCACCACTGGAAGGAACTTGACTCGTGCGTTATTCTCGTCTCTTCGATGATTTGGAAAGAGCGTAACCAAAGGATTTTCAAGAATGTTGCCGCTCCTATCGATCTGCTTATTGTTCGTATTCATGACGAGCACCACCATTGGCACATGGTGGCAACATCTGGACGGGAGGCTCCAGTGGAGCATGGGTAGTCCCGATTTGTATTACCCTGTTTTCGGTTGTTTACTGTTCACTATAATGCATTTCTGGGGGTGCGACGGTGGTGTATTCCCATAGTCCTTTTAGTTCTGGTCGTTTTGAGAGTTTTTCTGTTGCCCTTTTGTATCTGTACTGGTTTCTATTTTTGTTTCTTTCTGAAAAGATGTGCAAAACTTTTGCACTTTCTTAAAAAAAAAGAATGCTTCTTCAGCAGATAACAAAATACACTGAATGTAAAAGTCGACGGCCAGAAATAAGACTAGCCTTTTTTCATATATGGCTGATCAAAGTTGCACAGGGAGGACGGCACATCCAAGGATATATCTGAGCTTATTGGAACATGGATACATCAGTAAGCACGTTATCATAAGAACTTCACAGTAGCAAGATTTTCCTCTCCATTTCTACTGGCATATTGGAATATTGGATCATCAGTGAAAAGGACTATTACCATTTAAACTAAACCAAGAGCTGTTTATATCCCATATTACAGCACAGGTCCAAAATACAGACCAAAATGTAGATGCTCACACCAAGAACACGAAACATAGTTTTAAGTTAACATGAAGATAAGCAACAAATAGGTCGTCAAAGCAAAGGACCATGAAATACACTGCAGCGTCCTCAAATTCCCTTTTGCGCCCAATCAATATACTTGTTAGTGTTACTTATACCCAGCGCCCCAATCAATAGATCTGATGTAATTTCAAGTCAGTAAGTTCAGAATGTAAATTACAAAAGGTCAGCTTCATAACGTTGACCTAACCAAATCATGTATATGAAACATGAATCTATCAAATATCTGACATCAACTAAATTACACTCACTAGACTCCATCGATGCACATCACCAGCTACATCTGCCAGGTGTTTGTTCCTACTGTGCCATACTGCACATATTTTTTCAGCATCACGATGACTTGTATCTGCTGACACAAACTTAAAACCCTCAACCTCTCCTACATCTACAAAACTCCACCC
Organism: Hsuehochloa calcarea; assembly: GCA_036346395.1. Classification (NCBI taxonomy): domain Eukaryota; kingdom Viridiplantae; phylum Streptophyta; class Magnoliopsida; order Poales; family Poaceae; genus Hsuehochloa; species Hsuehochloa calcarea. The sequence continues at coordinate 62,012,375 of CM070610.1, read as the reverse complement.
AGTCTCCTTTCTCAAACCGACTCTCTTCGTTTCAGTCCTAATCTTTGCAGTCTCTTTCCATCTGCCAGCCAAGGCATAGATATTTGACAAGGAGACTCTCCGTATGTATGTCACCGGCACCATTTCGAGAACGCAAGTAATAACCGTGACTGGTGGTTGATCTTGAACCAGCGCCCTGTTCTGGGCCCGACGAATCCGTGTTGACGATGTGCAGGTACAGAGAGGCGCAATAGAAGGGCACCAAAATCAGGACAGGAGACTAGAAGCAATAGTTGAGAATTCAGATCTTTCTTGATGTCAATAAAAGTGACTCTCTCTCCTTTTAAAAGAGATCTCCTAACAAAGTATACTAAGACACGGACTCGTAAAGGAAAACCAAAGCTATTACAGAATTCTAAAAGTACTCTGTTGGAAACGGAAAATAGAATACACCTATTCCTAATCCGGCACAGTAGCAATACTTGACGCAGCAGCCGAATCAGAACTCCCGGGCGCATCAGCAGAACCAGAACCAGAACTCCCGGGTTCCAAGACTGACAATTCTTTGGTGGCCTTTTCTGCAAGATCAACATTCCCGTGAAGCCGGCAAGCAGCCAGGAGAGGTCCCCAAATGGATGAGCTGGGAGTGACATGCATTTCCCTGATAAATTCTTCTGCCTCAATGAACCTTCCACACCTTCCAAGCAGATCAACTACGGAAGCATAATGGTCCATGCTAGGCCCAATGTCATGGTCCCTTCCTCATGCTTTCAAAGCACCTGTATCCTTCTGAAATCAAACCAGAGCGATTTCAAGCCGATATAACACTCACAAACGTGATAGCATTGGGCGCATGTGTTCCAACATGTGTCAGTTCGTGGAAAATCCTTAGAGCCGAATGACCATTTCCATGTATCCCATAAGCATTGATCATTGAATTCCAGGAAACAAGGTCCTTAACATCCATCTGCCCAAAAAACCTGCTCAGCAAAATCAATTCTTCCTAACTTAGCAAACATGCTTACGAGAGCAATGCAGATCGAGACATCATGCACAAATCCAGATTTTACAGTGTATCCATGAAGCATCTTCCCTTGCTGCAGTAACCCAGCACTGGAGCATGCCTGGACTATGATCAAGACCGTGATGAAGTCAGGCACAAGCCCACCACCACCGCTATGAAGAGCGCTGAAAAGCTCCAACGCTTCATTCACATGGTCACTCTTGGCCAGGCATGAAATAATGGTGTTCCACGACACAATACCCTTAACTTTCATGCCTTCCAACACCAAATATGCTGCGTCAACTTGCTCAAATCTAGCATTCATGCCCATGAGGAAGTTTTCTATGCTGATGCTTGGAAAAGCACTCGTTTTAATCAAGTTTTTATTTATTTATTTAAGGGGAGATCCCCCGATTTCAATTAATGAAACCATCTATTCGTAGGCAGCCCGGGCTTCGAGCACGGGTGGGCTGGGGGCACGCCGGCACCCCACGCCAACTGAGCAACACGCATGGATTCCCTTCCCGTTCTTCAGGGATCCTGAAACGGTTCAACCATAAGGAAGCACAGCAAGAACATCAGCATTAGAACACACATCCCCTCTCCTCAGGTACAGACCCTCGAAAAGCCGCACGGCCTCTTCAACAAAGCCATCTTTGCATACATCATGGTGAGAGAATTCACCACTGATACATCGTCGTCAAGCCCCAGCCGAACAACAAGAACGTGCACCGGACTGAACAATCCGGAGTGGCCCATCAAAGAGCACGCCTGAATAACACTCAACATTGTGACATTGTTGGGAAGGACGCCGTCCTCCAGCATCGTGACGAACACCTTGAGAGCCTCTGCTAGCATCCCATTGAGCACGCACCCTGATATAATCGCAGTCCAAGAAACAACATCCCTGCAGGCCAATCCAAGAACCAGCCTTCGTGCGCTGACCACATCCCCAACCTTGGCGTACATGTTGACCAACGAGCTAACCACAAACGGGTCACAGCAAAACCCATTTGCCACAAGGTAGCCGTGCACCATCCTCCCCAGCCTCGCGTCCATAGCGAGCCCGCAAGCCTGCAGGAGCGCGGCCACCGTGAACTCGTTGGGGCGGACAGCGTCGTCGCCGTGGGCGTCCTGGGCCAGCATGTCCAAGAAGGCGCGGAAGGCGTCCAGGGGCGCGCCGAGGCGGCAGTGGGCGGAGATGAGGGTGGCGTAGGTGGCGGCGTCGCGGCGTCGCGGCGGGGCGTTTCGTCGAGCAGATGGAGCGCGTGGGAGAGGAGCCCGCATTGGAGGTAGGAGTGGAGGAGTGAGTTTGTGGCGACGAGGGGCTGGGGAGAGTGGAGCGCGCCGGACTTGAGGACGGCGTGGAGCGCGAAGGTGAGCGGCGGGTCGCGCAGCGCAGCGGCCCCGCGTAGGAGGCCAACGGAGGTTGGAGCGGTGGTGACGCGGGGAGGAGGCGGGGGCAGGGGCGAGGTAGGAGTGGAGAGCGAGAGCATCGGAGCCTGGGAGGTTGTAGTCGGCATACGAGCACATCCTCGTCCCGACTCCCGAAGATGCTTACTGTATCCAGAAGAAATACGCCTTGTTCGTAGTGTAGGCGTTCACCAAGGCGTCTTTCTTCCTGGAAGGCTGGACAAGGCGTGGTCGGTAACCACTTTAGACGATATTATATGCTGTTCTAGTGGAATGCTAATACTGCACGCTTGTAAGCGTAGTTATAGAAGACTAGGGAAACACAGTAAGAAGACCTTGTAAGCATAGTTATAGAAGACTTAAGGAAACACAGTAAGAAGACTAAGGAAACACAGTAAGAAGACCTTGTAAGCATAGTTATAGAAGACTTTAGGAAACACAGTAAGAAGACTAAGGAAACACAGTAACTTAGAAGATAGACGACGCATCAGTGCATCTGAAATTTTTCAATAGCTGATTCACTTCTACTTCTCAATATTAAAATTTAAAAGACTAATACACCAGTGTCTACAGGTCAACAATACCTGTAAGTCGATTGATGAATGACAACTATCTTAACCTAGAGGTGCATAGTTTCTTATGTACCTGTAAGTCGATTGATGAATGACAACTATCTTAACCTAGAGGTGCATAGTGTCTTACGTGCCCCTGCATGCATGCTTACAGAACTTTGACAATGCTATCCTGTATCAAATCCCTTAAACGTCCAAACATTGAAATGATGCCATGATAGTCAGGAACATCCATACGGTAACGTAACCCGCAGAAAGACCAAGACTTGGGCGCTAAGTATAACATCAGCTCAATCATCTCCCATTAGTCTTCTTTCTTGCTGTCTGGATCTTCAAGAGCAGAAAGCCTTTCAACAAGGGGTGGATGGGAGTAGTGATATGCTGAATACCACGGATCCGTGTTCATTGCGGATAAGTTCTCTTCCTGAAATTGTCAAGCGAATTTTAAATTAGTTTACGCAAATCTTCACATGGTTATACTTTCACAACATGCATAGATGATTTGTGTGGATAAACATTAGTAATATCACCAAGTGCACCAAGGAAGAAAGAGGCACAAGAACCAAGAGTAAACAAGAGGATGCTAGTGAAAATGTGAAATGCAGCTTCCAAATTCCAGCATTGAACTTCGAGATAAAAGTATGATGCGTAATGGAGCTATGATCAGATCTTGCAGTTCAGGTGTCCACTAGAAAAATAATACAGTGACTCCATGGTCAATTAGAAGAAACACAGAATAAATCAAAAGGGCCTTTAGATGGTTACCTGTAGTTTAACAAGGGCTACACGGAGCTGAGGGGCGTACCCAAGGTTCTTGGCAAAAGCATCAGCCTAGAAATTGGATGAAGGTAAGTACAACCAAAAGTTTTAAAGCTAGCAATAGCATAAAACTTGGAGGCAAATAGAAGAATGAACCTGAAATTCAAATGCTCTACTGACAAGGTTCAGGCAAAAACTCAGTAGGTGTTGGACAGGTATTATGGTGTGCTGTAATCAAAGCAAAGCACGTGTCAGTCAAGTAACAACAATATCAATACTGGGAATCCATAGAACAATGCATCTCACTGCAAGTTTAAATGAAAAATATAAACACCTGCGGTTAGATTTAATTTCACACAAATAGTTGTGTTACGGCAGAACTTGGTACCAAAAAATCTCGAGAAAAAAAAGCAAGATAACAATTCTTAAGAAACATGAGCGTAACATACCTGAAAAATGATCAGTCCAATTATTACAGGCTGATCCTCAAAACCAAAACTCTCAAAAAGATCTTTGGAGTTCCTTACTAGAGTATATCCTCCAAATTGCAGAAACATAAGCAGCTGCACAAAAGGTAGTAAACAAAGTGAACAAGAAATTTGAACATAAAAAAAACTAGAAAAATATTCGTTTATCTCCCTTTTTTTTTTTCAAAAATCACAAGTAGGTTTCCAGCAACTAATGCAGCGGGAACAACAAACTGATTTTATGGTACATTGTGGCACAAATTCCACCAAAACCACCCAAACATTGCGTCATAGAGGCATCTGTAGCCCCATCTGCACTTGATGGTGTTCAGTGTTTCATGGTACTCATTTGCTGCTGAAATTTGAGTTTTCTGCTAGTGTTATGCTAGGAATTGTTTTGTGAAATACTCAATTCATCTAATGAATTGCCTTCCTGAGCATAATCTAGTAGCCACTCATGACATCACATCCATTTTAAGGATTGCCATCACATACTAGGGGCGTCATCAGAACTAATATCTTTCACTTTTTTACAAACAGAGAAGATACTTTACTAGAAACAATATTGAAATTTGCCACCAGTCCCATTGATAAACTGCTTGCGTTTGTGGATACAATTTTCTTGGCAGTACCTCCAACCTTAATTTTTGTTCTTACCTCCTAATCCAGTATATCCCCATGCCAGCTGATACAATGATACGGTTACACAGGTCCTTTCAGGAAAAACAATGGCTCATGTCCCTTTAGGAAAACCAATGGAGGATTTCTGGGCCAACCCGCACCTTTAAGGCGAGCTCACTGGACAACTACCATACCTTTAGCCAACAAGTACACAAATGCTAGTGCAACAAGACTAGATGAATGACTGGTATGCAAAGGTCATAATTAGTGATCTGGAAGAGAGAATACCTGGACAGCTACAAAGGAATACACAGTATGATTGAGTTTCCAATGCCCAAGTTCATGTGCAATAACAGAAACTATCTCATCCTCGTTACTACACTGAAACCAACACAAGGATACAGGTCAATTTCATGTGTGCTTTCCAAAATTGCAATGAAACAAAATAACTCAACACGATAAAAAAAGTGAGGATGGTTTGTAGCACAGAACCTGCTGAATCAATGTGTCATAGAGAACAATGCGCTTATTCTTGAAAAAACCATACATGTAAGCCTGAAAGAGAATTGACAGTTGAAATCATAGCAGAAAACTATCAATTACTAGTTAACAATGAACCCCAGTTCTGAAGGTAGAGCAATTAACATACATTACTGTGGCTTGACCTGGTAGACCCATCCACCACAAAAAGCTTTTTCAAAGGAAACTTGAGGGAAGCTGCTAACTTCTCTATTTTCTCCCTGAGTACTCCTTCAGGAAGCTGTTGAAATCAGTGCAACCATAAAATTCAGTCTTCCCTTATAAAGCTTTGTAATGCAAAATGTATAGCTTATAAGGTCATGCTAATTCTGTAAAACGAAACAAGAATTAGCAGATGCAGAATGGATGCATATACCATTCTCACACAAAAACATACAAGTCAACTAAGAAAATATAAAAGACACGGTACAGCAAGAAAAGATACTCACAGGAGTGAATTTGTTGAACAAAGGAGCTATCAAGATGGGGTATATTGTCATCATCACGAGAGATAATGCAAACATAAAACCCCAGAGATATATTGCTAAGTAAGGCCCTCCATTCTGAAGCAATACAGGAAAAATTAAATCAATCGACTCACTTAAGACACACAACTATGAGTTAGCATGATTCCATGGAGTAGCATCCCACAAAAACGGGTAAAAGGCATACTTGATAAAGATACCTGTTATCCACATACTAGTTAATAATGAAGGGTTTTTATACAAGAGAAGGAAAGGAGTTACCTACCTGTACTATGATGATAATAGCAGACACAATTGGCGGTCCAAGTAACATGGATAGCAAAATTCCTTTGATCATATCCCTAAAGAAGAGCCATATAGTTTGCTGAAAAAGGTCCAAAGCAAAAGAAATCTCATCATGGAAATCAAGATAACAAATCCATAAGACAAGATACTTAAGTACTTCACCGAGCACTGCAACCTGCCACAATTCAAATATATATATTCCTTATAAGCTAACAAACAAAAGTGCAAAAATTGAAACATGTGGGTGTACCTTGTTAAAACCGTGTCGAGTCTCAATGACAAAAGTTGAATAAAGAGAGAATGGCAAGTCTGTGATCTGCATTGCATGAAGTTATGTATCAGTGTTTCACGTCAAGTAGTAGACTAGTAGTTTTGGCAAATGCATTGGTGTTTTCCAAAAGAAGTTGTGTCAACATATGAGAGCAATCTGGTACGGTTCTAGTAGGCCTAATCGTCAATACAGCTATGAGCATGAGTCCAGACTCAAAATGACTTCTTAGGTGTCACTGAAGCATTCAACAAAAAAGGCTGATTGCTCAACCCAAAGAAATCTAAATCTTGATCCATGCAAATTTGAAGATAAATGCACGTAGTGTTTCCAAACATAAGTTTAAGAAATTAGTGAAAATGCTGAAATACATATGGGCTACTAATGAACTCTCTGATAGAATATAAACCACAACTTTTCCTGTTTTCTACTAAATGGAACTATTTTTAAAATTGATAAATGGGACAAAGACAGAGGAAGTAGAGTCACAAGTTACAACCATCTCTGTCAGGACCGAAAACAGAACAGAGAAAGGTACATCAAGGAGTTTATAGGCGTCACAATGCTCTACTCTTCAGCCCTGACTCATGGCAACCTTCCTTTTCCGTTTATCCAGCAGTGGTGTTAGAGAGCTAAAGCTATCGATTATCAACCAAAGGAAGCAAATGCCTCACTTTATACCTAATCCAGGTCTAAAAAGAATACTGAAGCTAAATTAAAATAACTGAAGATGGAAGAAAACATTATAATCAGCATATATGGCATTTTAAGGGAGGCAAGTAACTTGTTGATACCTGTGACCAAAGCATGACACCTGCTAAGAATGCAAGGGTGTGTATTATCTCATTCTCTGCATTCAGGCCAACGTTGTTTGCTAACTCTCCAGATTTCTACAAAAGAAAAAGGATAATCACAACCAAGCGCTTGCATAAGAAGGTTAATGGAAAACAAGTTGATGTGTTTGTTTTACCTTCCAAAACCAAGGAAGAACTTTATAGTACAGTATTGTGGTATCCATTATTATAGTCACGGCTTCATGAACAAAATGGAAATAGCTGCAAGAGGAAGCATAGTAGCATACATGTCATGTCAAAACAGACAATCTAAAAAGATAGACAGTCAAAATTACACTGGAATGCAACTAAGCTAATGAATTTGGGTGTCAGAAATGGTTTCAAAATGAAAGAAGTAGGGTTACAAAAACTGAGTAGAGTATTATAAGAACCTTTTGTCAAGGCTATAAGCTCTCGACCGTTCAAACTTTTCATCACTAATTACTCCTACCAGGGGTTTTGGCAACGTTGGCAACTTAAGGGCTCTATGCTGACGGGTGTCAAGATATGTCTCAAATATGTACATGAGAATCATAAAGCCTGCAAGAAGGAATACACATCAAGAAGAGCATATCAGTAATAAACAATAACCAAGTTAACAATGACGAATATAAATGTATAACATAATCAGAGAATAAAAAAATTAAAAATCTAAATTCTTGACTTCGTTCATATGAGCTGTTGGCAACATTTGCACCAACTTATGTTAAACATCATTCATAATGAAGCTAACATAAGATATGGCATTTCTTCTGATTAAAGACTCTCACCAAATCCTATTACTAGCAACTTCATTTCAGGGGGGTAAAAAACTTTGGCCCATTTTGTACTAGTAAGTGACCGCCAAATCTAAAAAAATATGCCACAGAAAAAGATTTACATCACAAACAAAAGTAGGCGAAGTTAGTTGATTAACAACCATCTCAGTCAATTGAGCCAAAATGAGTTACGAACTCACAAGGCGTCTCTTCACTCACCCAACCTATCAAAATCAGAGAGGCTCTTCACTGTATTAAGAACAAAAACGTCTCTCTCTTAGGTTTTTATTTCACCAAAGCCCGCACCATGCTAAATAATCGGCACTAGCAGATAACTCAATCTACACAAAAACGCAGATCACATGCTCTCGACAACATCAAAAGGCAAAGGCTCAGGGACGTTTAATCACTCAGTAATATGTCGCAATCATACGGCGCACATCACACTACGCTCACTCGATAACCAAACCACCCCACTACCACGCCACGCGCCACGCACAATCGATTCCGCAGCACGGGCAAATCCAGCCGCGAAAAACCCCACCCCCCAAAAACCCTAGGGTTTTCACGCGGATCCCTCGTCCCATCCAAACCCGACACACCACACAGATCGAGCAAGCAAGCGAGGCGACCACCACACCGAATGAGCAGCGGGGAGAGGCGGAATCTTACACAGCACGGCCTCAAGGTAGGGCAGCGCCATTGGAGCTGGAGGTGGTGGAGGCGCTTCGGGAATCGAGAGGGGGAGGCGACTCGCTTATCAGGCGGGGGAGAGGGGTCGGGGACAACAGGAGGGAATAGTAGAAAGAGGGCAGCGTGACGCGGAAAAGGGATGGATACTTTGCTCGATTCGGTTGCTCGGAGTTTGGGGAGGAAGGTATATGATATGGCGTCCCCGAGGTTGCACTTATGCCGCGGAACTGCGAAAAAACAGCTGCTGGCCGCGGCTTGACGTGGCTATGCTGCTGCCTACTGGTAACCTGAATTTTGTTTGTCATTTTCCAGGTGGAATATGTTTATTTAGACTGTGCCATTTAGGGTAGCAGTGAATTCACTGTGGGTACTAGGTGCTCGAGCACCCTCTCCCCCCACCATCGGGCCCTTAGTACACATGAGCACCGACGAGAGCTAGCTTTGTGGTAGTCTGTTTGGGCGTACGGCAGACTGCTGATACTGGAGGAGTGGAGGTTGAAGAAAATCCGGTGAAGTGGTGAGGGCTGTGAGGCATGTGGCTTAATGAGTTAAGGTCCTAGCTGGGCTGCTGGTCCATTTAGATAGGTCGACCGTTGACGGATAAGGCTAGGCCTCACCTCACGCGCGAGCCCGGCGAGGGCTAACTCAGCGGCAGTGGTGAATGGTGGCGTGAGCGTCGACTAGGGCTAGAGCCAGGGCTAGGGTGCGGCTGCGCAGGGCGCAGGCAGGGCAACTGGAGCCCAGAGGGGGAGGCAAGACCGCAAGAGGCCGGAGGCGGTCGACGACTCGGTGTGCGGCCAGCGGGGCGCGAGTAGGGTGTGTAAGATCGAGGTGGCCGACTAGAGGGGGGTGAATAGACGGTTTTAAAAAAAATCGCGCTAAAACCAATATATAATGCGGAAGCTAATAACGAATTGGTTTTGCACAATTAAAACCTAAAATAACTAGGCTCAACTAAGTGCACCAACAATATGAACACAATACAATGAGAGCAATCATACAATGATATATAAGCAATTAAAGCATGCAATGTAAATTGCTCAAAGTAAAACACAAGACAAATAAAGATGACACGATTATATTTTACCGTGGTGTTCAGAGACTTGCCAGTCTCCCCTAATCCACGTTGAGGTAAGCCCAACCACGTTAGACCGGCTCCACTAATTAAACCTACACCTCCGAGGTAAGTCCAACCACTTGGACCGGTTCCAAACCGAACCAAAATCTCGCTCCACTAGGGTTGCTCTTCCTCCACTCCGGAGATGGCGAGCATTAAACCACTCACAACCACACCGGGCCTTCTCACAAGCTTCTTAAGAAGATCACCGGTCACGACGCCTCCACACCGTCTAGGTGTCGACAAACACCAAGAGTAACAAGACTCAACGATCACTTGAACTAATCAAGTGTCAAAGCTCAAGTGGATACACAATCCACTATCTAAGGCAACACATGCACTTAGGATTTGCTCTCAAATCTCACTAAGTGCAACAAATGCACAAAAGAGAAGAAAGTCTTGCTCTTAGCTCAAGAGAGTGTCTAACAACACTAGAACACTTTACAATGTCAGCAACAACCTTCTCCAACTAGCCAAGGTGGGTATTTATAGTCCAGACCTAAAAACTAGTCGTTGGAGAAAAGATTCTCTCAAAACAGTGTAGGGCCGGTCTGACCGCCAACTAATGGCCGGTCGGACCGCCCCATGCGCACTAGCCGTTGGGCATTCGGCCGGTCGGACCGCCAACTAATGGCCGGTCTGACCGCCGCCAAATCGGTCAGACCGCCAAGGCTGGCCGGTCCGACCGCCCGATGCAAAATCGGCTAAGTCCCAAAACAAACACTCTCTGGAATAAACGTTCCGCACGAACTCCGGAACTTCCTCACATCGGAAGTTCCGTTTTCTCAACAGCGGAACTTCCGAACAGAGAATCAACTCAAAGGTAAATCGGTCCGACCGCCAACAGATGGTCGGTTCGACCGATTGGCCACCGGTCAGACCGGTGACCCCTGGCGGTCAGACCGCCAGGCTACAGAGCCAAACACATTGGCTTCACTTCAAATGGCGGAACACATTCACCCATTGGCATGCAATTCCAACAAGGTTTCAAAGATGATATTCTCAGATAGTTGTAAAATACATTTGCCAACATTTTAGAATACTCATCACAAGGAATAAGGTACATGGACTTACACCATTTGCAAAACACATTTGCAAACTTAAGTCACATGCTACAAGGATTATGCATGAGCCTCGACTATTTGCAAAACACATTCGTAAATAAATAGCATCATGCCTAGATGAGCTAGAGCAAACACAATGAGCTATCAACACATGACTAACTTAAATTATTAGTTAAGATCCCTCTTAATAGTACGGCAACCTATACTAGCAATCCGGTCTTCCAACCAAACACCAAGACCGGTAAAAGACTAGGAACACATCCTTAGCCCTAGCTAGTCATACCTTTGCCTTGCATCTTCTTGAAGCTTGATGACGCACATCATCACTTCAAGTCCGGGTCATTAACTTGATAATCATCAACACATGATGATCCTTTACTTGACCTCCATCAACGCATGATTGGTCTTATCTTGTCTTGACAGTCAACTCATGATTATCTCTTCTTCTTGATAAGCATCAACTCATGATGCATCCTTTACACCAAACTCTTGACTTGATGATCAACTCATGATCATCCTAAGTCTTCATCATCCTGGAACATATTCTATTCATCCAACTCATGGAAAATATCAGTTCCACAATGTGATTACCATTAGTTACCACAACAAACCATTATCACATAATGGCGGGACAAGATACTTTAATCTTTCCCTTATTGGTAATTAATGATCACCACTTCAATTACACATAAATTGAATGTAGATAAATGTAACACAACGTGAGTATATATGAACTACACAAGTTACATATACTCACGACATGAGTATGTAAGAACTACACAAGTTCTATATACTCAAAATATGAGTATACAAAAACTACACAAGTTCTATATACTCAAACGGATATGTTTCAAAGTAAAGATCCCAAATATATGTGAAAAAAGGAATATGGATCAATACTAATGAAACCACAAATATGGAATAAACTCCCCCTAAATGTGTGCATACACAAATGTGTAAATAGATCATATGCACATATTCAAGTTAGACTTATGGTTGAGTTCATCCTATATTTTGGATCGGAGGAATGCAACAATATATAAGAGTATAAGTCAAATGCACACCTCGTTGAATTTCACCTTTATATCCAAATGAGACTACACAAGATAATACTTGACACGAGAGTTAGTCTCACAATTAGATTTGTCATTAATCACCAAAACACTCTATTAACTCATAATGGCGGGTCTAGATCCTTCAATCTCCCCCTTTTTGGTGATTGATGACAAATCCTTTATCAATCATAACATTTGGATATAAATAGATATACCATAAGAATTTAAGCAAATAAACTATATCTATGCATGTCATGAGGTAAAATTTAAAGCATCAATCAATATGCATATAAGAAAAAATATACTTGTAAAACAATGCATTCTCCCATAAAAGAATTCTCCCCATTTTTGGTATAAATCAAATAACAAAGGAGAATATGTAAATCATCCAAATAAGGAGAATGCATTAATCATCCAAGTAAGGGATGTATTAATCATCCAAGTAAGGGGATATTGATAGCATAAATATTCTCCCCTTTTTGGCATAACAAAAATCCAAATGGGGACATACATTGATAACATTAAAATTGTCCCCCTTTCGGCATTAAAAACCAAAAAGATCAAAACAAATTTAAAGCCAATGAATAAGATTTGCAAAGCAAAGAACTTGGCAATTGAAATATTCTCTTCTTTTGACACCACTTGAAATATTCTCTTCTTTTGACACCACTTGTAAGATTGTCAAAAATAAGGTAAGGTCAAAAAGAGAGATATTTTCAATTTGAGAAGCTTGGTCACAAAGAATATAGAATTGATACTTATGACCAATGGAAATTTTGCCAATAAACAATTTTCACAAAGCATGTTGAGATGATCTGTGAAATTCATGCTTCTGATTTTATTAAAAAAAATTGACAGAATTTACTTTAGAAAAAGAACCCGAGGAGCATAACATTTGAAAATAACAATGATCAATAATAATAATCATGAGAATCCAAGTAAGCTCATTTTCATTCAATTCATCATACAAAGACACATTATAACATGAATGGTCAATTTGCTCACAAAGATAACAAAATAACACAGTCAAGTTCATCATGAGTCATATAACCATGCAAAAAAAGATATTACAATATGTCTTCATTACAAGGTCTAATGATCTAAATAAAACTGAAGCTATTGATCCGCAGGAGGAGCTTGTGATGAAGACTGATGCTGATCTCCCTGCTGAGAGAAGGGCGGACGCAGACCTCGTGCACGGCGATGATAGACCGGAGGCTGAGATGCAAGGAACTGCGTACGCAAGTCTGAGACTGAAGTGTCCAGTGCATCAAATTTGGAGGTAGCGGCTGCATGAATCTCATCCAGTCGAGTGTTTGTAGCCGCCTGAAATACCTCCTAGGATGTGCGCATCTGATCCACACTCAGCTGAAGATGTAGAATCGCTACCAGGACAGGGTCTTGTGCCTGAGGACCCTGAGATGAAGAGCTCTGTCCCTGAGACTGAGGAGGTGGAGGCACCAGAGCAGGCATCTGAGGAGCAGGTGGAGGAGGAGTATCCCTGGATCTATATTCTTTATGCTCTATGTCACAGGGGCTATCAAAATCAATTTTGCTCTTTATCAATTTCATAATGAAGGGAGCATAATAGATACTCTTTGACTTGTCTCCCTTGGAGGTGGCAATCTCCTTGATAATCAGATCTATCACATCAAATTTGGTGCCCTCCATGATATACTTTATTACATTCCATGCCCTCCCATGGATTTCATCGTTATTCCCACTTCTAGGGAAGAACGATGCTCTCATAATCCTGTTTATAATACTGGGAAGGGGAAAGAGTCCAGTTACCTTGCCACATGAGTGATGAATGTTCTTATCATAATACTCATCTACCAAGGTAAGTACAAGGGGTTTATGAAGATATACCTTAATTCCTCTGGACTCTCTCAGCTCTAGGGCCTGCACAAAATCTTCCTTAGAGGCTTCTAGCCTCTGTTGCCCGCTCATCCAAATAAGGTGGTCGTGATCAGGAGATACGAGCACCGTTGCATAGAATTGCCTGATGGCCTTGGCATGGAAGTTGCAACAAAGCGAGACCAAAGAATCCAAACCTACATTCTTGAAGAGACGGTAGAGCCCGTTGTAGGTCGGATTTTGGGCAAGATAGCTCCACTTGACAAAGCGATGATTCACAAAATGCTTCTTCGCATAGATAATTTGAAATACATCTTGCTGGAATTTGGTATGAAACAAATTCATAGAAGCTGATCTTGCAAACCGAAATTGATTGATTGCCTCAAGATTGTATATTGTTCACTTTTGATCCTTGACACATCAAGCCCGACAAATTGACTGTAACACCCTGGCTATTCGGAAGCCAAAATGTCACGCAAACCTATCAAACTACCAAGCATAGCATTAAAACTAGATTATCCAGATTCAATCAACATAAATTCCTAAGGAAAGACAATGAACGATCACTAGAATCCTGCTAAAGAATGGATAAACGGTCATAATACCACGAACAGTCAAACGATACTAACATAGGATTATTACAATCTGGAACTTATTTCAACAATTTAACTTGACTGAATGGCAAGAATAATTGTTCTGATTGGATAAAAGTGAAGTGTAGTGTGCCGAACTACCCCACCAAATCATCTTGTCGTCTTCCTCAATTACCTAATTAAAACATACAAAGCAAGGGTGAGTCGAAGACTCAGCAAGTACTAAACAAGAATAATCAAGCATGGAGTGGACAACACAATTCAGTTGAATTACGAACAATTATTGGAACACATACATGTATGCGTATGGAATGAATACATGAATGGATGAAATGTAAGAATGCATTGAAGGTATGGACTTATCGATTGCATATACGGTATAGCGAGTGATACACCGTCGGTGTTCACTTAAGCCCGTACTTCACAAAGCACGGGACCCAATCACCGTATGAAGAACGTTTCATACGGTGTCCAAGTTGCTACATTGGAATGGTGGTCAACACTACCCACATTGGAATGGTGGGTTTTCAAATGCCCATCTTTGGAATTGATGGGTCTTTCAAATGCCCATCTTTGGAATTGATGGGACTTACTAAAAGAATCCACTTAGTGGTCATAATGAATTTTATGAATGAACATGATGATTTCTCATGGTATGAATGAATAATGAGACATTAGTGGAAAAGACACATGGCATTCAACAACATGTGTAAACAAGTATAAGTATGTATTCACACTCAACATAATGTACCAATAAGGCCACACTAGTCACTTGCAGTATATCAACACCATGAACAAAGCACAAGAACATTCATGTAAACAACATATCATTATGCATTCCTTTGAATTCAACACCAGTTAACATACAGTACTTGCCTTTCGCGTTGTGACTCGTTAGTAGGCAACGGAGGTGTTTCCACACATGATGCCTCGCCGCCTACACAAGCATGTTCCCAAAATAAGAACAACGATATAACACTGCTACCGGTGTTCTACAATAACCCCTGACTATCTAATATACCGCATAGACCCAAAATGAAAATAAACTATTCAGCCAGATTTCAGCCCTTCTGAGCAGCGGTATGAGAAAATTCACCATTAATTATCTGTAACTCTAAAAGACCTGAAACAAGTGCTCACTGAATCTTAACAGATCAGGCTACAAAACATTAGTTAGCGGAATCCCCTGATTCGGCCAAAACAGAGGGCTAATTATCAGCTAAACACAACCCATCTACGTCTGTCCAGAATACAGATCAGAGATAAAGAAAACGGCGTAACTTTCAACCTATTGATCCAATGAGAATGATTCTTATCAGCTTGGAAACATAATTTTAAGGGCTAAAATAACTTAGTTGGGTGAAGGTTCTGATTCGGCCCCTAATTTGAACAAAACCGAGGACAAACCCTCGACCTCAGTTTTCAGACAGACCGGACAGTTCATAATCAAAAATTCATATCTCCCAAACTACAGATCGGATTTTCCTGATCTCGGTGCCAAAAGAAAGCTAACATTCCCAGGAATAAAACTCTAGAAGGGCAAAACCCCATATTCGGCCTCTACAGTAGTCTAAACAATAGATGAAAATACTAACATTTATCTGCCCAGAATTCAGAACAGTGGTAAAGAAAATATCATAAATTTCATTATACAGATCCAATGGAGATGATCTTTATCAGCTTTGAAAGATAATTTAAAGGGCTACAATAACTTATTGGGGTGGAGGTTCTGGAAATGCCTCTAACTAAATCAAAACCTAGGATCAAGCCGACAGATCCTTCTCGTCGGACAGACAGAGCAGCACACACTAAAAAAATCATATCTCCTAAACCGTAAGGCGGAATCACGTGATCTCGGTGGCTATGGAAAGCTAAGAACAATATCTACAACTTTCTGAGAGAAGGACAGGACAGAAAACGAACGCATCTTACCCAAAATCGACGCACAAGGCGGTGCACAGGAAGGGGGAAGGGGGGGCGGCGGCTTCAAAGGGGGGAGGGGGAGAGAAATGTGGAGTTTAGGGTTTGGGGGGTGGGAACCCCCTTATGGCCGGCCACCACATGGGCCCCTCCTGGGCCGTGGCCCAGGCCCAGGTTGTCGAGAGTTTTTGGAAAACCCCTTCTATTTTTCAGGAATTTCTACTCCTTTCATTGTCTTTTCTTTCCCCGGCTTCCATTCAAATTACTCGATTCGATTCTTTACTCTTTTCGTTTCCGGGGTATTACACTGACTTTCATCGGGAGCATCTTCCTCATCCTCATCATCCTCATCCTCATTATCAGATGCCTCAAAATTTTCATAACTACTATTATTGTCTTCATCTTACTCCTAAACTTCTTCCATATGGTCATCTTCAGGTTCATCTTCGATTGGACTCTTCCCTTCTGAAGAGGAAGGAGGAGCCTTCGAGCGTTTTGCCAATCGCTTGTTCGGCATGGCTCCTAGGAATATAATACGAGGATTAAACAAGGAATATTGAGGAGCAACCTTATGAATATACAGGAAAATGCCATTTGCGCATTCTCTGGTCACTGGCGGTCGGACCGCTGGACCTGGCCGGTCGGACCGCCACATAGGTCGGTCGATCATTGATTCTGCGGTGTAGTCGGACGGACTGGTGACACAGACTAAAAATACAATTATCATATTTCACAAACATTGCAAAGATCATGCAATGACATAGAGGATATTCATTGGTTTATTCACAAACTACTTGCATAGCTAATTTTGCCACAGACATTTGAGATACAAAGTAGCAAATTTCAATGAAAGAACAAATTGCAAGTATATATTGAATGCTTACCGGCTTGGATGGAGAGGAGAATCAAGGAAGAAGAATCCTTGAGAGATTGGAGTGCCAAGAGTCGGTTTAGAAAGAATCTCCCCTCACCTAGGGTTCCAAATGTGGGTGAGTTTAGACAACCAATCCACAAAGCAATTGGAGGGAATGGAAGAGGAGATGGAGGAGAACAAATATCTACCTTGATATCCCAAATGGATGGCCGGAGGAGGAGATTCAGAGAGGAGAAGATGCTGGCGGCCTGAGAGAGAGGAGAAGAGGTTGGCTCGGGCAAAGAATGAGAATGGAGAGAGAGAGAGATGGACTCTAGGGTGAAGGGTTATAACACACTTCACGCAAAATCGGTCAGACCGTTGGGCCAACGGCGGTCGGACCGATGGGCTGGCGGTCGAACCGCCGAGGGTGGCTTGATCGACCGATTACCTCAAACCGATGAGCAGTTTGGGGAAAAAGAGATAAAATAGAAATTTATTGTAATTGCTCCAAATTTTCGTACAATCAATCAAGCAAACATATTTGGAGCATTTTCAACTTATATAGCCCTTGAAAATCCAAATCTCAAATAGTTTTTACAAATTAAGTTTTTGGTTTTTGTAAGTGAAATCGTATTTTCATGAAGTTTCATCAAAACATGCAAAATGAGCAAATAATGAATTTTAAAGCATCCAATTGCATGTATGAGTCATAAATACCATTATGAACATATTCATGTGAATAATTTTGGTTCATATGGCAAAACTCACTTAAGTGCTAGAAAGTGATCACTTAGGTCAAAGTAGTATTTTGGACGAATTTTGAAATCGAATAACTTTTTGCTAGGTTGGTCTTTTGAAAATCTTTTGAATACCAAAAATGTTTAGAATAATCAACTCTAGTATTTTTCTTTTGGCAATATTTTCAAATTCCTTTTACAATAGATTTTACATAAAAAAAACTAGTTTATGTCAAAAACAAGATACCATAATATAGGATTTTGGCTTGAAATGCATTTTCACTCAAAATAGATTTTTCTAAAGCCAAAACCTTTGTAAAACCTTTAAAAATATTTGTATACAATTTGCAACTAATTTTTCAAAGGATTACTAATAATTTTGAAAATTTTGACTTTTGGCTAAAAGGCTCAATTTTTGAAAACAATACTAGCACTTAATTTATTTGGGCACAGTTAGGGATGTGATATACATGATCATGATTTTAGCACTCCCCCTTAATGTGCCACTACCATCTTGCTCAAGATATTAATAATGACATTATGAATCATAGAACAAGAACACCACTTTTAATATTATTTTTATGAAATGCAACCTACACAAGGCATTAGGGGCTAGATACTTCAATGTAAGTACCTGTTACCGAAATGACATTGGTTCTTGATATGAAGTGATCATCCTCAAGCTTGGCTCCAATTTGATATAGGATGAAATCCATCTTTATATGAATAAGCCAAGCCTCCAATGCCTCTCCAAGTACCTATTAAGTATTTAAGCGCAATTTGGTACCCAAAACTTGGTTGGATCCACGAATGTTAGTCACAATAGATTTGGGCACCCAAATAGCCCTAGCATTAGTTTTATGTGAACTAACTATTCTAGCAAACACATTTCCATATTTATATTTCCTAAGCAAATAATGTTCATTATAAATAAATGGCTTAGGAGAGATACCTTTAGGACAATCCTTACTAAGGTGTCCCTTTTCTCAACAATTGTAGCAAGTTCGATATTTATATTCATCTTTTGCCTTCTTTACTTGCTCCTTGCCGGTTTGCCGCTTCTTTGATGATCGTGGCTTGTCATCCACTTGATTTGGCCACACTGAGGCAAAGTGATCCTTTCCATTGCATCCATGGCACTTGATATTCTTCGTGTGTCTTGCGTTGTACCTTGTCTTGCTATTCTCCCTTTTCTACGGAGTGAAGCCAATTCCACTCTTATCTTGCAAGCGTTTTTGCTTGCTCAATATTTCGTCAAGAGTGGCCTTCCCTTTATAGCTTCTTGTCAAGTCATTTTTCAATTTTATGACTTGGACCTTGAGCTCTTTATTTTCCTCTACAATGTTAGTATCACACGATATGGAGGAAATTGGAGTATCTAATTTAGAGCAACAAGACATATCAATTAAATCCTCACATCAGGTGGATATGCTAACCTTAGATGAAATGCATGAGGTAGGAGCTATGAATGGCATATCATCTAATAATTTGCATGTAATGCCTATATCCACCTTGGACTTATTGAGATCATTGAGAAGTAGAGTCTCATGAGCTTCTTTTAGCTCTTCATAAGAATCCTTGAGAGAAAGAAATTCTTTCTTCAAGACCTTGAATTTTGACTTCTCCTTGCCAAGATATTCATTTAAGTCCTCTAACATTTCCATCAACTCATCATAAGAGGGCTCATCATCGTTTACCTCTTCATTACCTTGAGCCATGAAGCAATGAGGCTATGTAGATGGAGTTGATGTGGAGGGGCTTGTGGACTCATCATTGTCGGAGCTAGAAGTTGAGCATTCTTCTTCCGACGTCCACTCTTGTGTGCAATCCTCGCTTGTAGTGGTGGACATTTCATAATTGTCTTGAATTTGTGTCCACATCTCATGAGCGCTCTTGAGATTGCATACCTCATTGAAAATCTCTACACTCAAAGCACTAAATAAGGTGTTAGTTGCTTGAGCGTCAAGATGTAAGCATTTATCTTCCTCAATAGATGGAGCAAGATGATCCAAAGGAGGAGAAAAGCGTACATCTACAATCCACCATATTTTTAGGCTCATAGCCTTAAAATGATATATCATGCGGATTTTTCAATGAGCATAATTTGTGCCATCAAATTGAGGTGCATTACCTAGGTGCACTATTTCTCTAGTCGCCATCCTTTACTCTCTAGACGGTTAAGTCTAATAAAATGAGAGACCAAGCTCTGATACCACTTGTAAGATCGAGGTGGTCGACTAGAGGGGGGTGAATAGGCAGTTTTAAAAATTCTTTCGCGCTAAAACCAATATATAATGCGGAAGCTAATAACGAATTGGTTTTGCACAATTAAAACATAAATCAACTAGACTCAACTAGGTGCACAAACAATATGAACACAATACAATGAGAGCAATCATACAATGATATATAAGTAATTAAAGCATGTAATGTAAATTGCTCAAAGTAAAGCACAAGACAAATAAAGATGACACGATTATGTTTTACCGTGGTGTTCAGAGACTTACCGGTCTCCCCTAATCCACGTTGAGGTAAGCCCAACCACGTTGGACCAGCTCCACTAATTAAGCCAACACCTCCGAGGTAAGTCCAACCACTTGGACCGGTTCCAAACCGAACCAACACCTCGCTCCACTAGGCTTGTTCTTCCTCCATTCCGGAGATGGCGAGCACCAAACCATTCACAACCACACCGGGCCTTTTCATAAGCTGCCTGAGAAGATCACCGGTCACGACGCCTCCACGCCATCTAGGTGTCGGCAAACACCAAGAGTAACAAGACTCAACGATCACTTGAACTAATCAAGTGTCAAAACTCAAGTGGACACACAATCCACTACCTAAGGCAACACATGCACTTAGGGTTTGCTCTCAAATCTCACTAAGTGCAACACATGCACAAAAGAGAAGAAAGCATTGCTCTTAGCTCAAGAGAGTGTCTAACAACACTAGAACACTTTACAATGCCAGCAACAACCTTCTCCAACCAGCCAAGGTGGGTATTTATAGCCCACACCCAAAAACTAGCTGTTGGGGGAAAGATTCTCTCAAAATAGTGTAGGGCCGGTCTGACCGCCAACTAATAGCCGGTCGGACCGCCCCATGCGCACTAGCTGTTGGGCCTTCGGACGGTCTGACCGCCGCCAAATCGGTCCGACCGCTAAGGCTGGTCGGTCCAACCGCCTGATGCAAAATCGGCTAATTCCCAAAACGGGTGCTCTCTGGAATAAACGTTCCGCACGAACCCCGGAACTTCCTCACATCGGAAGTTCTGTTTTCTCAACAGCGGAACTTCCGGACATAGAATCAACTCAAAGGTAAATCGGTCCGACCGCCAACAGATGGCCGGTTCGACCGATTGGCCACCGGCCAGACCGGTGACCCCTGGCGGTCAGACCGCCAGACTACAGAGCCAAACACATTGGCTTCACTTCAAATGGCGAAACACATTCACCCATTTGCGTGCAATTCCAACAAGGTTTCAAAGATGATATTCTCAGCTTGTTGCAAAACACATTTGCCAACATTTTAGAATACTCATTACAAGGAATAAGGTACATGGACTTACACCATTTGCAAAACACATTTGCAAACTTAAGTCACATGCTACAAGGGTTATGCATGAGCCTCGACTATTTGCAAAACACATTCGCAAATAAATAGCATCATGCCTAGATGAGCTAGAGCAAACACAATGAGCTATCAACACATGACTAACTCAAACTACTAGTTAAGATCCCTCTTAACATTACGACAACCTATACTAGCAATCTGGTCTTCCAACCAAACACCAAGACCTGTGAAAGACTAGGAATCCATCCTTAGCCCTAGCTAGTCATACCTTTGCCTTGCATCTTCTTGAAGCTTGATGACGCACATCATCACTTCAAGTTCGGGTCATTAACTTGATAATCATCAACACATGATGATCCTTTACTTGACGGCGGTGGCTGGTGCCTGGTGGCGTAACGGCGAGCCAACGACTTGGAGTTGGCACTCGACAGGCAGCAGGCACCATCGCACCGGCATTAATGACTCTGTGAGCTCTTGGCTCTCCCAATCCCAAGTCCCAAATTCCCTATGCGAAATGTCTATTTCAAATTATTGAAGTTGAAGATTGATAAATTGACGCAAAATTGCAAATGTTTAATTGGTGGAAGCTGCAGGTGGAATCACCTTGCTGTCAGAGATCCTTTAAACAAAACCCGCTCATTTAAAATTGACTTTCTCAGTCCTAGGCTTAGTTTTGATCACACCTGGTGCTATGGTTCTGAGCACGACAGGTGGATGCTTCCTCATATCCTCATGTAAATCATATCCTAGACCCTGATTAAATCTACAAATCTTAGATTGGTCTAGAATGAGATTGAGCTTCTTCTTGCCTCCTATAAACCTCTCAAGAGTGTTCATAAGATACTGACACTCCCGAAAGAGAGAGGTGCAAGAAGAGCAGGGGGAAGAAGGAACAGCAGAGGATAAGAGAGCAGAAGAAGAACCAACAGCGGAGGAAAGATTGGCTTGTGCATACACAATGACTGGGAAACATCCTACTACTAGCCGGTTGGTTTTGCGTCGCTAGGCGTCTCTACCAAACCCTCATGATTCTTCCCAGCACACACATTACAAGCAGATGGTTGCTTCTCTAGAAGGTCCTTAGTTAGCTTCACACATTTTTCATCCAGAACGATCAATTCATATTTGAGTTTTTCACAGTTACTGCATGGTGAACTAACAGGGTCCTTAGAAGTAAATTTGGCCAATTTGTTATTGTCATCAACTAATTCTTGAAACTGTTTGGAGACAGATTCAAGTTCAGCAGTAAGTTTGGGACAGTTTATACATGAAGCAATAGGCTCAAGAAGGAAGGCTTGTAGTTCAGTGATTTTGTGGTCTGCCCGTTTTAGATTCATCTTCAGATTATTACAACTTTCACAAATCTCGGGCAGATCAAGCAACATGGTATAAAGACCTTTAAAAGCATTGTCCTTATCCTCACATCAGGTGCAAGAAGTAGTTTCTACACTAGTCGATGAACTAGGCGCTACCCTACTCATTTCTAGTTCAGTAAGTATACTAGCATTCTCCACCTTAAGCTTATCAAGCTCAGAAGTCAGACTATCATGCGAGGTCCTTAGTTTCTCCATGTCACCAATCAAACCACAGCATGTATCACAATCATCACGGGAGGAAGCAGATCTAAGTGAAGTAAGCTCCCGTGATTGTCTATCTACTTCCTTCTCAAGATCACCAACCCTAGCTCTAGATCTAGCATAAAACTTTCCTAGCTTAAGAAATGCATCATAAAGCAGATCGGAGTCGCTGTAGAGCTCGCTGTCGCTGACGTCAGTCCCGTTGGCCATGAAGCACATGCCAATGAAATCGTCACCGTCCTTGGGATCTTGATCATCCTTGCCCTCGTCGTCGCTCCATCCCTCCACGTCGCTGAAGTTGAGGTCGTCGAAGGCGGTGAGGACGCGATGGAAGAGCTTCTTGGCCTTCCCAAAGTTGCGGAACTTCTTCTTGTTTTGAGCAGTTGCTGAGGGCTTCATGTTGCGGTTCTTGTCGATGTAGTCGTTCTTGCTCGGACCGCCGTAGTCACCTTTGCCCTTCTCCAGCTTGGGGCAGTTTGCTCGGATGTGGTTGGGGCCACCACACTCGAAACAAATCACGGGTCCTCCTCTTCTTCCATCCCTCCTTCTCTTGAAAGCATGGGAAAACTTCTGAGCTAGGAGGGCTAGTTGTTCATCCGCAAGCTGCTCTAACTAATCACCAGTTATGTCACAGAGAGCAGCCAGGGAGAAACCGCAAAGAGAATCAGAAGAAGATCCAGAAGTGGGATCGGTGACTAGAGCCATCGACTGTGACTTCGACCTTCGAGAGACTATGTCAATCTCGTGAGTCTTGAGACGCGAGTAAAGCGCATCAAGAGTCAAGGTCGAGAGGTCCGTGGTATCCTTGATGGTAGTCACCTTCATCTCCCAAACGCGCAAATCAAGAGCTGCGAGCATCTGACGAGCATTGTCCGAGTCGGGGTATGTAAGACCGACCGCTCGGAGGTTACTCAAGATCTTGTGAAAACGCGCAAAGCACTCATCAAGAGACTCGCCAGCGAGTATTTCAAACTTATTGTATTCTCGCTGAATCGGTCTGCCGAATCGTCTTGATCCGGGTGGTGCCCTCATGGTAAGCGTCGAGGGTCACCCAGATGTCGAAAGCCGATGTCAGATGAGATATGCGATCAAACTCGCTTCGGCTCAAACCTTGGATTATAATGTTCCTTGCCTTAGCATTGGCCTCAACATCGGGCATGTTTCCCATATTGATGTTTTCATCGGCAGGAACAGCGAATCTGACCTTCACCTTCCGCCAGATGGCATACCCCTGAACCTGGATGTATGTTTCCATTCGACTCTTCCAAAAGGGGTAATCCAGACCATCAAAGACGGGAGGCTTGGTGGAATACTTGTTCGTTGCCATGGCTCACAGACCGGTTAAAGATCTATCGAAAAAGAGCTAACCGGCTCTGATACCAATTGAAGGACCGAAATGGCAACAGAGGGGGGGGGGTGAATGGTGCCTTTTAAAAAATAAGATCCTCCCCTCTCAAGTGTCCACACAGCAACTCAAACACTTCTGATAAACAAGAGACGTGAAGTGAATCAAATCCAAAAGGTTTAACCAAAAACTGGACTGTTCTGTCGGATATCGGAAGTTCCGATTTTACCTGGCGGTAGTTCCGCACTGCGGTAGTTCCGGATGTCAGCACGGAAGTTCCGCCTGCGGTAGTTCCGCCGTGGACAATCGGAAGTTCGATTGTCTGACCAAGAACGAGACGCTTCGAGTTGTGCCCAAAAATCCGAAATACTAACTCTTGAATGCTCTTCTCAGGTCAAGTCTCACAGGACATCATCCTAAACAATATCTTGACCTCATGGAGAAGAATCGCAGACAAAGATCCATTAATCAAAGCAAAAACAGATTTCTTGAGTAAAACAACATCTTGACCTCATGGAGAAGAATCACAGACAAAGATCCATTAATCAAAGCAAAAACGGATTTCTTGAGTATTAGGCAAGAACAACCAAAAACCCACAATTTGCAAGATTCTTAGATTCTCGGCTCATGAGACTTTGAAGATATATTAGCAATATCAATAAGACTCTAAATATCAAGTTTCATGCCATCTCCTAAGAGGAATCAAAAGATTCACCAAAACCCTAGATATTCAACGTATGAACAGAGAGACGAAAAGAGGCATAAACAAAGAATCAAAACCTCAGAGTTTCATTGATAGAAATCAAAAGATTACAGAGGGAAACACAGAGGAATGATTACACAAATTTCAGTTCAACCTCTCCAACTCAACAAACTCTCAAAAAGCAAAACAACCTCTCAAAAGGCTCTTTAGCTAAAGCTAACCCTAATATTCTCTCTCAAAAAGTCTAACCCAATAACCAGGGGTTCACCTCTATTTATAGCCCTTGGTTAACGGGTCTCCAACCCGTTATGCCGGCTAAACCCTAACGGAGCCCGCTTCCACTTGTGCCGCTTTGCGAAATGACCCTTCGCCCTACTTTTTCTCGAAGCTCCGCATTCCTTGTTGTTCACGACTCGCAACCGCCTCGAGTGCACGCCGTCTTCGACACACTTTTACCGTTCTGACCTCAACGCCGCCTGCGTCTAGTCCGGTCTCCACGTGTCTCGCCACGACTCCACCTCGATGCCCTGCAACCAACACAGACAAGAAACCCATCACATAGCATTGCTCAACATAATATAATCATCATTTGCATTTATCCCAAAGCAATTCACAACTCAAAATCAAAACTATGCCTTTCTGCACAGTTCTGTCCACAATCGGAAGTTCCGCACTTACCATTGCGGAAGTTCCGATTATCGGACCGTCCGCACTTCCAAGTTGGAAGATCCGATTGTCGTCACAGCAGAAAACTCACGTCAGTATTATCGGACATACCATGTTCCCAGGTGGAAAGTTCCGATTACCTCAACAGAACACAAACGTCAGGATAATCGGAAGTTCCGTTTTACCAAAGCGGAAGTTCCGATTATCGGAACTTCCGTTTTCCAGAACCGGAAGTTCCGCACTTACTGAACCAAACCAGCAGCAGCGCAAACGCAATGATTTTAATCACAAACTTCTCACCACAGCGTCAAATACTCATCACTCAAACGGGGACCTTACTCACATGGTCTCTCAATCTCCCCCTTGATGAGTATATTGACAAACACGAAAAAATATATAGAGAGTTTGTGATACAAGCCAAACATGGTCTAATCTAGAAATCAAGAAGGCTTAAAACCATGTTTGTCATAGAAGAAGGATTGGAGCTTTAAATGAAAGAGTAACTTTTTCTGCAAAACTCCAGAAGACTTTTTCTCTCCAAACTAACTTCTCCCCCTTTTGGCAATAAACACATCAAGAAATTTTAAAGAGAGGAAATGACTATATGATATTCATTTTAAGCATTAGGAGCCATGAAGATAATCCAAAATGACTATTAGAGTATTACACCAAGCCATAACACATAAGAATGCTATCAAGATCATGACAATTGATGTATAGAATAGCTAAGACAGAAAATCCATAATATGATAAATGATCCAATTCTTTAGCAAGTCAAATAAACCAAGATTGTAGTCTAACTAAAGGTATCCAAGGATGATACAAGCCATGTCAAATACTCTAAGTGGAACCAAGAAGCATAATATTGAACAGTTTAGAGTGCTACCAGATGTAAGAAAGACTAATTTGATCAAGTACTTGGTCTGTTTGAAGATAAGCAATTTTAGCACAAGTTTCTTTTTCTGGAAACATAAATATGGCTTTATCTTAGTGAAGCAAGTCCTGGACTAGGTGCCATCCACAACTGCCTCCTAAGCTTCAACCATTTTTTTTTCAAATCTTAACCTTGTGCTAGATCCCAAGCCTTATGCGATCACTCCAAGCAACAGACTTAAGGAGGTGATCTTAGGTCATCCAAGGCTCCTCCTGAGTTCATGCCTAGTGCAATGGCAAGCAGTCTCATGAGAAAGAGTTGGTGAGATCAGTTTTTTCGCACAAAAGAGATCATTTTTGCTTTTGAAGTTTTTAGACCAACGATTAAAGAGAAGTCATGTTTCTTAACGAACTGACATAGCTTACTCTGAAACTCAATAAAGATTCAAGACTCAACTCAGCCTACTTGACATGGCGAGAATCATAAAAGGGTAACTTCAACCAGACTAGTCTCAAGAGCTGTCATGACAAGAGTTTATGTTCAAGTTGAGCATATTTTAATCACCTTAGCATGGCAAAGACTAAACTACACATATAAAGTCATGATAAATCTAGCAGTTTAGCATAAATCATGGCAAGAAGTAAAACAGGGAAAACAGATCAGAAGGGATAATAGACAGGGCTCCATATGATTATATTACAATGCAGGATGAAATGCACGAAAATCCAGATCCCCTTCAGAATGAGATGCATCTTTTAATTCAGGTTGAGTTATGACAAATTTAAGAACTAGAAGAACCAAGATGAACTCCCCCTGAACCAAAGGAACAAAAAACGAGAAACTGGAACGAGAAAGAGAAAAGGCAGTCCTCAGAGCATAGATAAGATATAGAGAATACCAAAACTCAGACTGATTCTTATCAACCCCATATGATTCCATGACTATTAGCTGATCAACTAACCCACTAAGGAGCAAACACTGTCCCTGTCTACCCAAGGGTGGCCTGACCCTCGCTAGAACCTATAAGAAGTGAGTAAGCTCAACTCAGAGAAAGGAGAAACAGCTAATAAGCAGCATCCT
Source organism: Hsuehochloa calcarea (assembly GCA_036346395.1). Taxonomy (NCBI): domain Eukaryota; kingdom Viridiplantae; phylum Streptophyta; class Magnoliopsida; order Poales; family Poaceae; genus Hsuehochloa; species Hsuehochloa calcarea. The sequence goes on along the minus strand of CM070610.1, from coordinate 61,984,703 downwards.
AGAAGCACAAGATAAGAATTAGCAGTCAAAACAACTTGGCAAGAGAACCACTCTAACCTATGCTGGAAGGACTTAGACCCAAAACACCCAAAAGAAATGCAGCCAGAAAGGAGAAATAGCATAATTAAAATATGATACTGATGAGTAAAACCCAAGCTCCCCTCACAACAGTCCATAAGGACAAACCACCCCAAGCTCTCCCCGCAGAACTGAAAACCGAGAGCTGTCCAAAGGCTTGGTGAAGATATCAGCCAACTGGTGTTCACTCTCCACAAACTGGAGCACAATGTCACCCTTCTCTACATGGTCTCGAAGAAAGTGATATCGATATCAATATGCTTGGTGCGAGAATGTTGCATCGGGTTCTTGGCAATGCAAATCGCAGACGTGTTATCACAAAAGAGTGGAACACGGTCGATTACTAACCCAAAGTCTGGGTCGAGACCATCCAAAGCACTTGGCTACGACAAGAATCGGGCCGCGACAACGTGCTCGGCCTCTGCGGTGGGATGCAACCCTGCATCGCTTCCTTAAAGACCAGGAGACAAGAGAAGTGCCAATGAATTGGCAACTGCCAGAGGTGCTCTTCCTATCTATCCTCTGACCAATAAATCGTGCATCGGAGAAGGCTCTAAGAGATAGACAAGAGGAGGAAGAGTACGGATACCATAGTCAATGGTAGCTCAAGGTACCGAAGATGCGCTTCACCGCTGGCGGTGAGATACGAGGAGAAGCTCGAAATCGAGCGCAAAGACACACAGAGAAATGTATGTCTGGTCTCGAGGCTGTGAGGTACAAGAGAGAGTCTATCATTCTTCTGAACTCCTTTTGATCAACTGGCTCGCCGTCTTCATCTGGGTCAAGTGAGGCTGTAGAAGCCATTGGAGTTGACACGGCTTGCCATCACTCATGTCAAAGCGTCTCGGGAGATCACGAGTGTACTTGCCTTGGTGCGCGAAAAGTACCTCCCGAGTCTGCTTTGATTTGGAAGCCAAGGAAGAAACTCAACTCGCCCATCATGCTCATCTCAAACTCGAGCTCATGACATCCAAGCGGGAGGCGAGCATGCGAGGAGCCGCTAAAGATAATATCATCCACATAAACCGACGAAGCGAAGATCGGTGCCAAGACGGCGGATGAACAAGGTCTTGTCAATTTTACCCATTTCAAAATCATGACTCAACAGATAGGACTTAAGCCTTTCATACCAGGCTCGAGGAGCTTGCTTAAGTCCATAAAGAGCTTTTGAAAGCTTGAAGACATGATTAGGGTACTTGGGGTTTTCAAACTGGGTCCATCGACATAGACTTCTTCCTCAATAAGTCCATTGAGAAAGGCACTCTTGACGTCCATCTGGTAAAGCTTGAAACTCTTAGAAGCCGCAAAGGCAAGCGAGATTCTAATAGCTTCAAGTGCAGCTCTGAGGCAAAAGTCTCCTCAAAATCGAGACCCTCAACCTGGGAGTAACCCTGAGCTACCAGTCTAGCCTTGTTTCGAATGACTACCCCATCTTCGCTTTGCTTGTTCTTGAAGACCCAATTGGTCCCAATGATATTGTGACCTCGAGGGGGCTCAACAAGCGTCCAGACCTTGTTTCTGTCAAAGTTCTCCAATTCCTCATGCATGGCATTGATCCATGATTCATCAGAAAGAGCATGACAAATGTCTTTAGGCTCAAATGAGGCAACAAAGGCAGAATGGAGACAGAAGACAGACATACCAGTTTTTGAACGAGTGACTCGCTCAAAAAGATCTCCAATGATCTGCTATGAAGGATGGTCCTTTTGAATGTGCCTTGGAGGTCCAGGGTGAGATGAAGAAGTGGCCTCTATCTCATGAGCAGATGAGATAGGGAGAGAGCCACTAGCTTCAGAAGAAGCAGATGGTAAGGGCTGATCTCCTCGAGGTGCGGTGGAAGAAGGCACCTCAGGAGTAGGAGAAAGAACTGGATCAGGTAGACAACCCTCATCTCCGTCCTCCTCATCATCCACAAAGATGGACTCAGACTGCTCTAGCGAACCTGAGATATCAGGCCTAGTCCCCGGACTGGCCTCATCGAAGGTCACCTCACAGGTTTCTAACATTTTGCTAGACTCGCAGTTCCAGACTCTATAGGCACGAGAAGAAGTCGAGTAACCCAGAAAGATCCCATCACAAGACCGTGACTCGAACTTATCTAGGTTCCCAGACTTCAGAATAAAACACTTGCAATCAAACACACGAAAATGCGAGACACTGGGCTTTCGCCCATATCTCAACTCATAAGAAGTGCGATGCAAGAGTGCCCTAAGAAAAACTCTGTTTGAAACATGGCATGCAGTGGCAATTGCCTCAGCCCAAAACTTCCTAGGTGTAGAATATTCATTTAGCATTGTGGATATCATGGGAATATACTCCAGATCTTAGGATGATGTGACAATTGGCAATGGTGTTTACGGTTTATCGTTTCACGAGTTTTCGACAAAGCTACAGGCATTCTGGAAAGGGGCGGTCCGACCGGTCCTAGCACGGCGGTCCGACCGGTCCCAAATCGGTCGGACCGGCCATGTGCGTGATCGGACCAGTGATGACCTAAAAGTGGTCAAAACGAGTGGGCCAAAAATAGGTGTTGTAGGCAAGTGAGGGATCCCAATGCACTTGGTCTCATGATTTTGGAGTCTCCAAGAAGAAGTTCTATTCGTTTTAATTTCCGGAAGGTTTGAATTTGGGGCATGAATTTCGGCTAAGTCCCTAGGGGCGGTCCGACCGCTCACGAGGAGCGGTGCGGCCAAGTTATAAGCGATCCGACCGCTCACATGGAGCGGTCGGACCGGTATTGACTTGAACGTCGGTCAACTTCGTGGCGATGTTGTTTTGTTAGGTCAAAGTCATTGGTTTCATGGCATATGATTTGCATGATGCATGTTTTGACTAACATGGGTCAAGTTGTGAAGAACTTGTTTCCGAATTCGTGTTTGCTTGTCTATGGTTGTGCGGTAGCTTGGTGGTCAACGACGGTCAGCGGCGAAAGATCGGACTAGACTTGGAGAGTTGAGGTCGAACGATCGACGATGCCGGGTGAGGTCAACGACTCAAGCGTGACACAAGATGGACAAGGGTGACCTATTGGCAAATCAGTAGCGCATGGTGAAGCGGTTTAGGTCAAAAGGTTAAAGACGGCGCTTTGCGAAGCGTGCGTGTGTGACCCGTTTGTTAGCGGGCCTTAACGGGAGCCCAATTAAGTCAAACCCTAGAGAGTTCTAGGCCTCCACTATAAATAGGAGGAGATGGGGGCTACACCCTCTCTCTCGCTGTTTTTCACCTCTTTTGTTGCTTTCAAACCCTAATTGGCTTAGGGGGAGTTGAGGTGGAGGCTAGGGCTTTTCATGGTTTGAGGAGAATTTTGTGATCTTGGATTGACCACTGATCCATGATGGTGTGGATGTAATCCAGCAACGATCACGTTCTTAATCTATGAAAGGTTTGCTTGAGATAAGTCTCTTTTCGTTCTTGCTTTCAATTTCGTGATTTTAGGGCTTTCTTTGATCCGCGAGTTTGTGATTGATTCTTTCACGTGAATTAGCTTGCTGTGATATGTGTGAATCTATCTAGCATCATCTTGATCATCAATCTCTCACGAACAAGCATTAGGATCAAGTTTTCGTTCTTGCCCGGTTTTAGACCTTCTGTTAATCAATTGGCAATTGCTTAGGATATATCCAAGAATTATCATAATATTCGATTGGAATAGGTCCTCAATAGCATAGAGAAGGTGTGTGCAAAGTGTCATAAAGTTTGGAGTTGAGAATCAAAAGTTTGACCTAATTGCAACTTCGTCATCGGGCTGATTTTACTGTTGCAGATCGGTTACGAGTCGGCGGTCGGACGCCGTCATCATCCGGTCGAGGCCGATTTTGGAGCGGTCCGACCACAAGATAACAATGGTCGACCGCCCGGCAATCGGTCCAACCGGCTGGGTCCAGAGGTCAGACCGCCCTTGCTTTGAGATTTTGCAATCTTAGTTGATTTTGTTATTTTGCGTAGGGGATTTAATTGGATTCAATACTAGTCTTCCGCTGTACTGGTATATTGATCTTCATAGCTTCCTAATAGCTATTGGAGTGAAATTGTGTTGAATTCATTATTTGGGAAAAAAGTGAGCGTGCTCCTATTCAGCCCCCCTCTAGTTGCCTTTTCGGTCCAACAAGTGGTATCAGAGCCCGGTTAGTTCACTCTTGATCTTAACCGGTCACTGAATTTTAGGCGATGGATAAGTTTTCTACTAAACCGCATATCTTCGATGGGCACGACTATGCCTATTGGAAGAATCGTATGCGAGTCTTTCTTGAGAGCGAGGGACAAGCTATTTGGGATGTTGTTCGAGCCCCGCTTGTTATTCCTGAAATTGCAACACCTGCTTCAGTGATTCTTGTGGCAAACAACAACAAAACTAAAAATCTTTTATATGGTGCGCTTGGTAGACAAGAATATGATCGCATTTGGAATCTTACCATCAAGCATGAAATTTGGAACACTCTCGAAACATATCATGAGGTTCGTCCCAAATCAAAAAGGTCGCCAAACATTTTACAAGCGTGAATACAATAAATTCGAGATGTGTCCTGGAGAGAGCATCGATGACATTTTCATCGCTTTAATAAAGTAATTAATCAAATGAAAGCTGTTGATATTGAATATTCTCAATCTGAAAATGCCACCCATCTCTTGGCTGCAATCAACACCAAGGAGTGGGAGATGAAGGCTACTGCTATAGAGGAAAATGTTGATCTTTCAAGTCTTACTTTAGAATTGCTTTATAGTAAACTCAAGACTCATGAAATTAAAAGAGTTGATCATCCTAAGAAAGACAACATGGCATTGATAACTGATCCTCTCAAAAGGTCTTCTGATGGTACCCTTGAATCTTTTCTCGATTTTTATTTACTTGCTTATCTGCGATTTCTGAGGAGGAGCTTGAAAGTATTCCTGAGACAGAGTTAGCTCTCCTAGCTAAAAAATTCACACGGGCCTACAATAATGTGAGAAACAAAAAGAGAGGTGGTCCGGTGACATGCTATGAATGTGGTGAGCTCAATCATATCCGGGCAAATTGCCCCAAGCTGAAAGGTAAGAGCAATCATAAGGAAGGAAAGCCAACTTGGAAGAAGCCCCCTTTCAACAAATCAAGGTATGAGGCTAATAAACTTGTGACGGCTGCTCACCGGGTCCTTGCCGCTTTTGAGGAACAATCCTTGAGCGATGTGGATTCCGGGAGTGAGGAGGACAAGGAGGAGGAGATCCTCAAGGCAAAAGAAAGGAAGGCCAAGGACTTCACTGGCATGTGCTTCATGGCTGACACTGACGACATTGATGATAATGAGGTATCTTTTTCTTATGATGAGCTTTCTGCTAAATATGATTCTATAGTTGAGCAATTGCTTAGTCAAGATGAAGCGCTAGAATTTGTCATGACAAAAAATAAGAAATTAGAGTCAAAGATTAACAAACTGAAAGTAGAGCTTAAAAATGCTAAGACTCTTGAACCTGATGAATGTTTATCTTGTCATGCTATGCATTCAGAAATTACCAAGTTACAATCTGCTCATAATATTTCTGTACAACAACTTGAGAATGCTAGATCTGAACTAAATGAAATTAAAAGTGCTCCTTGTGAAAAATGTTTAGAATCTAGTAAATTGATTGCTTTTGATGTATTTGATTCTAGCCCTTGCACTTCATGTTTAGAAAAAGAACGTGAAATCAAAGATATCTTAGAAGCTGCTAGAGTCAAATATGCTAAGCTTAAGGACAAAATTGAAAATACTACTTGTTCTTCTTGTTCCGCTCTTAAGCTTGAAATTGCTTTATATAAGGAGAAATCTATGGATAAAACTTGTGATGCTTGTGTTAACTTGAGAAAAGAAAATGCTTACCTTCATGATACCTTAGAGAAATTTTCTAAAGGTAAGAAACAATTAAACATGATTCTTGACAAGTCTAAAACTCCTTATAAGAAGCAAGGTTTAGGATTCAATTCTTTTCAAGACAATTCAAACCCAAAAGTCATTCAAGGCTTGGAAAAGGTTTAATTGAATTCAAAACCCAACTCGCAAAAACATCTTTTAAATCTGCGAGTTTTGCTCAACCTTGTATTAATTCAAATGGTGCTTCTTCTAGTGGTACCAAGTACCATTGCACTTATTGCAAGAAAGGTGGGCATTTGATCGAATTCTGTTGGCGTAGGTTGAAAAATGATAGGAAAAATCTTGATAGAATTTCATTCAGGCAACCTAGAGCTTTTATGAGACATGGTAACACTGAAAGGAATAAATCTGGATTAGGATTTTTCTCACATGCTAATCATTATGTTTCTATATATCCTAATTCTCATGTTCTTGATTTCTTTGGTCCATTTGGTGGTCACCGGTCGATCGATTTAGTCACCGGTCGACCACAAAGACAACGCCAGTCGAGACCAGCCTGGACGATTTAATTCCCATGTTAATTTAAACATTGCTCATAACAAAATTCTAGATAAAATCAAGGATAGTACTTCTGGTTTGTATACTCCTTTCAGACGTGTGTCTCAGTACTGGATTCCTAAAACTTGTTTATCTAACCCCGATGATTGAGACACATCGTTCTTCTGTTCCTTGATTTTCGGGATTACCGCGGAAAGGGAAGAATACGTGGTTCGTTGACTCCGGGTGTTCACGCCACATGACCGGAAACTCAAGATGGTTCACCTCTTTCACGCGGGCAACAGGTGATGACTTCATCACCTTTGGAGATGATACACACGGGCGAATTGAAGGAACAAGATCAATTAGGGTGAACAACAAATTCATTCTAAAGGATGTCGCTCTTGTGGACAAGTTTAGGTATAATCTCCTTTCTGTATCTCAGCTTCTTGATGATGGCTATGAGACTGTTTTTAATAAAAATGCTTGTCGTGTGCTTGATTCTACTAGTGAGCTTGTGTTTGGAATATCTAGAGTTGGTAGAATTTTTGGAGCTGATTTCTCAGAATCTCTTGCTGGATCTCTTAAATGTTTGCTTACTTCTTCTTATTTCTGGATTTGGCATCGACGTTTGGGGCACATTGGTTTTGATCATCTGACGCGAGTTAGCAACCTTGATCTCATGAGAGGTTTGCCCAAACTCAAAGCTGTCAAAGATGTCGTATGTGCGCCCTGTAGGCATGGCAAACAAGTTGCTGCCTCACACCCTTCTTGTAATACCCCGGAAACGAAAAGAGTAAAGAATCGAATCGAGTAATTTGAATGGAAGCCGGGGAAAGAAAAGACAATTAAAGGAGTAGAAATTCCTGAAAAATAGAAGGGGTTTTCATAAACTCGACAACTGGGCACAGGCCACGGCCAGAGGGGCCCAAGTGGTAGCCGGCCATAAGGGGGCGTTCCCACCCCCCAAACCCTGAACTCCACATTTCTCTCCCCTCCCCCCTTTGGAGCCGCCGCCCCCCCCTTTCCCCTTGCTGTGCACCGCCTTGTGCGTCGATTTTGGGTAAGATGCGTTCGTTTTCTGTCCTGTCCATCTCTTATAAAGTTGTAGATATTGTTCTTAGCTTTCCATAGCCACCGAGATCACGTGATTCCGCCTTACGGTTTAGGAGATATCATTTTTTTAGTGCGCGCTGTTCTGTCTGTGCGTTGACCACCTTTGTTGACCATCTCAATGTCTTCAACAAGCTTATCACACAACTGACTGGTCTTAGCTTCTATGAGTTAGTGATATATCTATTGGAGGCACAGCCCTTGAAGAAGCCATCGGATTCTTCATCTTCGGTGATCAAGCATTGGCTGCCATAGATACTGCAGGCAAAAGCAAAAATCACAGGAAAAAGAAAGGCAAAACCAAGGGTACATGTGTATGTTGTCTATGTGACGAGGAAGGATATATGATAAATAACTGTCCGAGTTTGAAGCAAATGAGGGGTGTATGCTCAGTGGTGGTAGTTAAAGATGATTCGGATATACTAGTCGTCAGTCAATTAGGTACTTCTCATGAATGGATATTAGATTCATATTGTTGCTTCCATATATGTTTGGTGGGGGAGATGTTTGACGAATGATCACTACGCCCGACGCATGGAACCGTTCACTTAGTGGATTGTAAGGAGTATGCAATTACTGAGGTGAGAACAATTATATTAGAGATGTACAATGAAGCACATCGCATATTGATGGGAGTTCGGTATATTCAGGACTTAAATAAGAATCTAATATCTGTCAGGTCACTTGAACTCGAAGGTTGTGAGGTATCACTTCGAGGTAGAGTCATGCAGGTTACATGCAAAGTACAAGTAATCATGAAAAATATCTAGAGCAATAGAGGATGCCAATTAATGGGTAATCATCAGGGAAGAGCAACCAACGAGATGTCTAACAAAAATCTTGATCAGGAGAAGGAAACCGTGTCGTCAACGGTAGATACTCAGATCTTATTTGCAGTTATGTGTGAAACTGTAAAGGCGGTTGCAAAATCTAGCAGGTGCAAATGCGAAGGTGCGAGCTATTGGAAGAAGGAAGATGTGGCGGGACCAACCACGCGGTATCGACAAGCAGACGCAGCTTGGAGATGGTACAAACCTATGACATGGAGGGTTGTAGGAATATGATATGTGGTTAAGCAAACTACGCAACAAATGGGCTCTTAGGCGGAGTTTCTTGGCGGGCTAGTCCGAATACCAACACGCACATTGCGGTAAAGTGCATGAGCCTTTGTGGTAGGGCACTTCCAAAAGTGGGAGGAAAAAGAAAAAAATAGAAAAACGAAAATAGCGGAGTCGACTTGGAGCGAGTTCTTGGAGGAGCACAATGAGTTCAACAGATAGAAGTTAAGGTAGAGATTGTTGAGTATGAGTGACTCATATCCTAACTTACTAGGAGTTGGAGATGTATTCTACAAGGATTCCTAATAGGATTAGGATTCCTACTTTCTTTTGGAGGAGATATAGGGTGCACTATAAAGCCATAAATGGTGGTCATGGAGAACACAAGCTACGAACCAATTCATTCAAAGCAAGAGGTCCACGACAGGATTAGATGCTGTGTTAATTTTTTTAATCATTAGGTTCTTGTATATGACAAGTTTCTGAGGGTTCTAAAAGGTTCAAAATTGTTATGAGAGAATGATAATATCTTGTGCTTTTTTGAGGTTATGCTTAAGTAATTTGCACTCGGTTTTGTCAAATCTTTCTCCCGTTGTGATTATTTTGTCGCTATTACTTGGTTATCTCTATGAGTTTCGTTACTTCGTTCTTGATACTGTGTATGCTCGTATCAGTTTCTACAAACTTTAATTCAATATGAAATCGCTGCACATAAGAAAGAGTATCAGAGTATAACCATACACATCTACAAGATTTTATAAGCTCTTCCTTGCAATTTGCTCTGGTCGTATATATACATGCATCATTGCGTCATGTGCGTCCAATTTCGCAGCTCGGCTCCTGATAACATGCCTGTAGTCGGCAGGTGCGCAATCGAAGCAACGCAAGAAACTTCAGATGTCTCAAATCATGATAGATGATCGTCTAGCTACAATAGATAAGGGACCTATTGACCTAGTGGCCTTGCTATGTTATGCTAGTTTCATGATACATTGATACAAGTTGCTAGACTACTGTAGTTCACTTGGTAGCAAGGGCATCATCCTTTTTTCCGAGGGATTGAGTGCGTCATAGCTGATAATGTTTACAGCTTAATTGGAGTTTGATGCTAGCTAATGAGTAAGTACAAACTATACAAGCAAGAGTGGTGTTGATACAGTGGAAGATTTGGCATTGCTAGGAGGTGCAAGGAGTCGGGGTCCGGGGATGGGGGATTGGGAATCATGTGTTAAAAGAGAAAATTTACAGTATGTTCTACCGGTAGTATAAATCAAATCTGATAATTGATTTGTTAATAGTATAATGGACTTTACTTTGTACTTTTAATTTTTTTCATTATGGTATTAAGGATTTTTCCAACTAAGGTTCAAAATATTATTTTTGTACCATGTGGTCTCCACATATACAATTAATTCTACTCATCTTGGAATTCTACTACTCATACTACTAAATATAGTATAACTAAATCCCAACTAATTTGGATTATTGTATAAAAAAGAACGGATGATCTGTATTAAATTGAAAGTACTGTAAAAAAAGGAGTTGCTGCACAACACTATACCGTTGGAAGCACTTCCAACGGTATATCAACATTTTCATGGAGTTTTAATGCAACAACGTTGCAAGTTGTCTTATACAAAAAGAAAGAAAGATGGAACTCCGTGAGACTTGCGATGAAACTTCATGAAACACATATGAATTAGTTTCATCCAGTTATTTGGGATTAAAACTTGATGAAACTTAATAAAACTATGTGAAACTTGATGAAACACGATGGAATTTAGAATGAAACTTCATAAAACTTAATGAAACTTCATGAAACTTGGGATGAAACATCATGCAACTTAATAAAACTATATAAAACTTAGGATGAAACTTCTGATACTTGGGATGAAACTTCATGAGACTTGGGATGAAACTTCATGAAACTTAATAAAACACGATGAAACTTGGGATGAAACTTCATGAGACTTGGGATGAAATTTTATGAAGCTTAATGAAACTATATGAAACTTAATGAAACACGATGAAACTTGGAATGAAACTTAATGAAACACGATGAAACTTAGGATGAAATTTCATGAGACTTGAAATGAAACTTAATAAAACTATATGAAACTTGATGAAACACGATGAAACTTGGGATGAAACTTAATAAAACATGATAAGACTGGGGATGAAATTTCATGAAACACGATGTTACTACTAAAAACTTGTTTTATACAAAAAAAAAAGATAAAACTCCATGAGACTTGGAATGAAACTTAATGAAACATGTCCAAAAAAACTCCCAAAATTATGCTTGCTTGGTTGCTGATTAGACCTGTTCGATGTGTGTGCTTTAGATCTTGGCGTCTTCGACCACCGGTGAGATCCCGGAGCAGAGGTACGACTGGAAGGTCATGCCGAATGCGTCCCAGTTGAACGAGGGCGAGAGGTTGTAGGCCAGCATTGTCTCGAGGCACGCCGCCTTCACGCCCTCTGCGAAGGCGGTGCACTCGGCGATGTTGGGGCTCTACGTTTCCATCTAGAGTACATCGGCATGCGCTGCAAAGGTGCGCCCGCGGACGACGGCCGCCACGATGGAGCCCTGGAAGCGGTCGTGACGCCGAGACTCGTGGCTATGTCGCGTGCTTGCTCATGGGACACACGCTTGTCGTAGCTGGTGGCGCTACTCCATTCCTGGAGCTTGAGTTGCTTGTCACGGTCGGTGGTGTTGAGGCTCACGATGGCATCCTTGATGCAATTGGAGAAGGTCTTGAGTTGCGCCGTGGCGAGCCAATCGTCTTCGATGGCCTGGGGCTCCCTGCCGCTCTTGCTAGCCGACATGGCGTCGGAGAGCACGGCCGCGATGCTCCAACATGGTGGTGCAGAGAGAGATAGTAGGAGAAGGAAGAAGAGGATGGGGAATAAAGGAGGAAATGGTTGGTTCGTATGAGGGGTGGATTGGATTGGACTGGGGAGAGATAGACGTGGACGGTTGAGGAGGAGAGTTGTATATGGGGAGGCGGATATGTATGGGCTGTTAGATTTTGTTGAATCAAACGGTAGCGCACTATCTGTTGATTCGGTTTACTTCCGACCTGCACCATTTTCTGGCTAAAAAAATGCTTGAGAAGAGAAGGGGACACCGAAGTTGCTCTATTGACGATGCAGCGCGCGCAGGTTGCCCCGGCCGCAATGCGGCATGAGATATTGCCCTGACCTGACCTCGCGCTGTTGCCACCTACGCGCGGCAGCCAACCGCCACTGATCCACCCGCTCCCTTCCCATCCAACTACCACTGGCCGTCCACGGCGTCCGCACGTCCGCACCGATCCACTACCAATTAAAGCATCTTTTCCCATCCTCTCTTTTCACCAGCGCGCGCGCAGCTTCATGATCAAGTAGTACAACAAAAACAACACACGATCTATTCGCCGGTACGTACGTACGTACTCGAGCTTGTTTCACGCGGGCATTTACGCTGCCTTGTGCGCGAGAAGGACGGAGACGAAATGGCAAAACATACGAAAGCACAGGCAGGATATCACGGGTTACGGCGAAAAGGTAAGAGTGGCAAACACCTATATATTTTCTACCTTGATAGCTAGTTCAAATCGGAAACCAAATGATATAGTAGTATATTGACTCGAAGTAACGCACATTGCGGTAACAACGTGCTCACGTACGTACGTACGCCTTACACGCGCCATGCTGGTGGCGAGTGGCGGTGGCGTGGAGGCGTCCTCGGCATGGGCGGCCTTCCCGCCGCCGGCTCGCGGCGGGAGGTGCGGGCAGGGGAGGGGGAGGGGACGGGGTCGAGGGAGGCCGCGAACACGTCGTCCCAGATCTGGGCGAAGGCGCGGAGGATGACGTCGTGGTGGTGCGGCGCGTTGAGAGAGAGGAAGCGGTGGAGCATCTCGCGCAGGTCCTCGCCGGCGACGAGCCCGTTTTCCACGATCATCTGCAGCATCGACTGCCGGAAGTCGCTGAGCGGGTCCTCGGACTGCTTCACCACCGCTACGCTGCCATCGAGCCCCACTTCGACGCTGTCACCGCCGCAGTCTTCTTTGCCCGTCATTATGTCGCGGCTCTTGCCGCCGCTCTTCACCTTCTTGTGCTCCTGCGGCGGTGGCAATAGTTTCTTGTCGTGGTGGCTCCTCCGCCACCACGACACGACGCTCTGCTCCAGCTCGTTGAGCTCGCGCAGCAGGCCGGAGAAGTTCGGCGTGGTGGCGGAGCTCTCCAGCTTGAAGTCGCCGTCGTTGTAGTCGAACTCCTCCATGGCGTCCTCCCAGAGGAAGGACGAGGCAGATGTCAAGGTCACGGTGTCCGTCGTGGTCGACGCCGACAGGTTCATCCCGGCGCCCCTGCGCCGCGTCACCGTTGTCGTCGATGTCCTCGTCGCGGACGCCGACGTCGACGCGGAGACCGATGCTGATACCGAGACGCTCTTAGAGTCCTTGCAGCCGCACCCGAGCACGAACCCCGGGCCGCCGTCGCCGCGGCGCTTTTTGGCTGAAATGCCAGTAGTCATCATATATGCTTTCTGTTCTTGCCACTAGCTAGCTTACTGTGCTGTGCGGCCTCGGAAGGGGCTTCAGCAGTGGTGCAGGTTTTGCACTTTTGGTTTCTCTTGTTGGCTCACGACTTATAGTAAAGCCATTAAGCGAGCATCGCTGTGCACACGGACGCGCGTGAGCGTGACCCAACTTGCCACCAACTAATACAATCAATTTTCGCATTTCTCGCACAGGGAAAAAACAATCAAAGCCGTTGGATGTCAAATCCAAAGGACGACTCAACGCACCGAACGTAAATCCGATCCGTCAAACTATTCCTCTCAAGAGAAAACAAAAGGCAGCCAAATTAATACGGATCTCTTGCTCAAGTTTTTGTTTTGTGTCAAATAAGCTACTGAGCTGCATAGTTTTATCTCTGCAAATCGATGTAGATAGTACAGTGCTACCATTAATTATTACGTGCCCTTTCGCATGTGCCATGCATCCTACATGTACTGCTACTGTGCTTTCGCGATGGTCCATAATATTGGTCCCTGCAACTGCAAGGTAGGACATACTTGCAGTGTTGGAAATACAAGACCGTGTGGTCATGTTGGCATGGCTAGCTGGTGCCGTTGCCGTCGACGACGGGGCGATTTCCAGTGGCAAGTTTCTCCCTTGGGCCGTTTTTTGGCGTGCATCCTGCTGGAATTCCGCCGTTGTTTCTGTCAGTTTAATGTAAGAGTCTCAGGCAGCCAGAGAAGTTTAAGGAGAACGCGCGCAATGTGTACTACAAGTACTATCCTGAGCATCGACTATCGAGGCAGGTTGTACGTAAGGCTTGTGATCTGACGACTAGTGTGTCATCATCCGACTTGATAAGAAGTTCAGACCATCTAATTCATAGTGATGGTCACACATAAGCATGGGGTGTTGCAAGCAAGCTAGGGCTAGCTCTCCGCGCAGTTTCTTTTCAAAGGAACGCCTCTAGAGATAAACTCTGGCCATACATGTCTAGTAGCTACAATAAGGAACAAATAGGGGAGCTTTTGTACAGTAATTGACGAGTGTTAGGATATATTCTTGGTTCGATTGGCTTTTAAGACTGTTACTGTTACGTGCAGACGCAGTTAGCACTATTTTATCACAGAAGTTCGTACCTCCGTTGCATCGATCACTGCATGTACTTATACTAGTGTTACACTTAATTGAACCACAAGAAATGACCATGGAAACTAATGACATATATTCTCTAACCATGCATACAGCAGCCTCCATCCATGCATACCTGGTTGTGTTCTGACGGTGAATGGAGATCGAGCTAGCTAGTGGAGAACCGGAAAGACAATGCACGCATGATTGAGACCACGTTCACATACGTACACGACACGTGTATGGTCCATCGATCCGTACGTGGGGGAGAGGACAGCGTGCGTGTGCATTGCAAGTGCAACGCAGGTAATTAGGCCAGATGGGATATATCAGCTTTGGCCAGGGAAAAAGCTTGCCCGGCCTGTGTGGTCGATCGATCGTTCGCATAATTATAGACGGACAGCTAGGCTCTGCGTCTGCATGACGGTATTGATCGTGAGAGCCTACCTCCACCTCCACCTCCACCTCCACGGGCACTACGTACACTGCAACCACGTCAAGAAGAGAAAAAACCAATACTAGGGAAGTTGTTGGTTCACTCCAAAACAGCAAGGACAGCACCAGCAGGTTCAACATGGCCTGTTTGTGACATGGGTGGGATCTCCATATGTATTTTGATTTTGGTTGCAAGCTTGTCCTCCTCAACTATGTTTGCATAGCGGGACGAGGCTTCGAAGTTACTACATCGAGCTAGAGCATTCTAACTAGGGAAAATTTGCTCAGTAAATTACAGTATGTATAAATTAAAAAATAACATCTAATGTGAGAATGATACGTGAACCATGAGACCATATGTCGTGATACAATGATGTTATTTTCTAACTCGGTGATATTTTTGTAATGTTACTGAGCAAATTTTCCGCTTCTAATAAATGTTGATAAGATTCTTGGTGGCCCAGGTCGATCCAAGCCATTCATTATAAGCTTGCCAAGAAGACTGCTGGAAGGGCAAGAAAAAAAAACTCCACATGCTATCTGTGTTTACATAATGGATGACTTCAAAATCGGCCCGAGTCACTGAAAGTACCTCTGTCCAAAATTATTCTAGAGAATTGCTATATAACTTCTGTTAGTTTTTTAAAGCTAAAACTATCACTTTTTTGTTCGTTAGATGCGCTAGAAGATTTGTGTTATTGATACGCTGTAAGAAAAAATATCATAATAGTCGAATTTTCATTCGTCCGATATGCTTTGAGATTTGCACTTTTTCCCATCCGATGAATTGGATCCAAATTTATTATAATTTTTTTCTTCGGAACATAACGGGTTCACCACATTGCCGTATTTTGTTGGTATATAATTTTATTTTTTGTCTTTATTTTTGCTCAACCTCTCAAAGTACATGTGAATAACATAGCAGGTTCACTACATTGCCGTATTTTCAAAGTTCAAGAAAGCGCTAGGCGGGCGGTGACCCAGGGCCTAGTGCCTAGGCAGACTAAGCGGTGCCTAGGTGGTAACTAAGCGGTGCCCAAGCGGCTGGCTTGGCTACGGTGCAGATTAGCCCACAATAGGAATAATATAATGAATTGATCGAGCAAGCATCTGACATCAAATTAAGCAAGATAGAATAAAAATTACATGAAGAAGCAAGATATGTGCAATTTGATGTAGTCATGTATATTATCTCCCCTCCAAGGCTCCAAGAGTTTGATGTAAACATGTATGTATTGTAATCAAATAATGATGTAAACCTGCATATTTAATCAATGATGAGTTATTTTGCTACTGTGTTGTGTGAGAAAGAATGTATAAATGATTGATGAATGAATGAAAGTATGAAACATATGCAGCCACATATCTCAAAGACTTGACATAGAAAATAATCAAAAAAAATCATAAGTTCATAACATGACAGTGCCAACTCCACATAGTCTCAATCTCACACAATAAGATATAGACCCACACATAGACATAGACATAGTCTTAGGCTCTTAGAAGCAAGCAAAATACTAATAAAGTTTATGATGAATCGCTAAGATGACTCAATCTATATCAATCATGAGTTAGTGTCTTCGTCGTCCTCCTCTTCATAATTCCTAGTAACTACTACTTCATCTTGGCCAGACACAAACTCAATGTCATCCTCCCCCTCGTTGGCATCCTCTTCGGAATTGGACGAGAAATCATCTTCATAGAGGTCTCTCACTCTTGTGCTCCTACGAGGTTGCATGGCTTCAATAGCCCTAGATGCTTCATCAATGAGCTTCAATGTAAGCCTCGTACCGGCCTCAACCTCTTGATCATCATCACCACCTTCAATTATCCACCCTTGAGCTTGTGTACCATCCGAAGATAGAATAACATCGATATTCTTCACATTGATTTTATCTTTTTTGTTCAACAATCTCGCATTGAATTGAACATATACTAGATTGTTGAGACGTTACACATCTAGCCTATTTCTTCTCTTTGAATGTATCTACGAATTGCAAAGTGGAGTGTTGTAGTTACTTTATAGTTGAGAGTTGAGACTTACCATATCAAAAGTGATCCAATTTCTTTCACATCCGGATGAACTTGAGGTCAAGGAGAGGATTCTTATGGCAGTTCTTTGCAAAGTAGGAACTTGATATCCAAAAGTAGACCACCATGTTGCTAAACATTAGGAAAAGTAGAAGGATTTTAGTACAAGACAAATAGTTAAATAAGTATGCATTGAGTTTATATCATGATTGTGAGCACAAGTTTACTGTGATTAAAATTGCTTTTTTGATATCCAAGTTTGGCGGTAGTTTTCCGAAAGACCCCTTCTTGATCTTTAAACTTATGACAGTCCTCATTATGACTTGAGCTTGCATTTCATCGTGACCATGATAAAATGTTTCAACACATTCAAATAACGCATCCGTGGGATTTGTATCTTGCAATATGGTTTTATCGTTGTAACTATAATGTGGATTCAGAAGGCCGTATGCTGTCAAGTGCAATGTAGAATCAAGCCTCCCTGCCATCTTTACATCAATTGCATCCATGATCAATTTGTACCTGCTGTCCAAATTGTTCAAGGTATCCTTGATTTGCTTATTTGCTTGTAGTATTTCTCCATAAACAAATGCCAAAGATGGACCATCCCCATATACTATGCGGAGAACTTTCACCAATAGTTCAAAAACCTTCAATCAATGCAATATACAAGGTTATGAAATAGCAAACAATGCAAGAATGACAATATGACATAAAAGGCATCACATATTCACAAGGATATGATTCTTGGCTATACCTTCAAACAAGTAGACACACCATTCCAAAAGGCCATACTCATTAGTGTATTAGTTGTCGTCTTGACTTTTTGTGTTTTAGTGTGAATGCTATCCTCCCATTCCGAACTAAGTACCATCGACCTTAGTGCGTCCTTCTTCTCTATCAAACTTTGCAAAGTAAGAAAAATCGATGCAAATCTAGTCACCCCTAGCCTTATTATATCTCTAATCTTTGTGTGTTTCCTTATTAAGGCCAATGTCCTATGATGTGCATAGACAAATATAGTGAATGCTTTTGCTTGATCGGTTGTCTTCTTATACTTTGGCATATTCTTGACAATTGCTTCTAGCATCAAGTTAATGATGTGAGTTGCACATGAGCTTGAAAATATATTTGGTCTCTTGTCCTTCAATAATGCCTTTGCTCCCATTGTAACACCCTGGCTATTCGGAAGCCAAGATGTCACACAAATCTAACAAAGATACTAATAGTACACAACATTACCAGGTTAATCAGGCTCAATCATCAATATCCCATAAGGAATGACGATAAACGATTAACAGATTCATGAGAAGGAATGAAAAACAATCATAAAACGACGTACAGTAAGCATTACCAAAATTGGATTATTACAACTGAAATTTATCAAATAGTTGACATGGTGAAAGATAACATTAGTTATTATGGTTTGATAAAGGTGTTGTGCAGCATGCTGGACTACCCCACAAAAAGTCTTGCCTTCTTCCTCATTTACCTAAATAAAACAAACAAAGCAAGAATGAGCTAAAGACTCAGCAAGTACATTTAACGAATAACTGAAACATCAAGAGAACAAGGTTATCACAATCCACTTGTAAACACTTCTCTGAACATTTATGGAAATACATGGAATGGAATAATGCAATGAAGGAATGGACTGCTCACAACTTATACCAGTATAGTGAGTGACACACCCGTCGGTGTTCACTTAAGCCCGTACTTAACAAAGTCCGGGGACCCAAATGCCGTATGAAGAACGTTTCATACGGGTGTCCGAAACTGCCCACATCGAAATGGTGGGTCTTACATACCCACATTGAAATGGTGGGTATACTATGCCCATACTGGAATTGATGGGACTTACAAAATTCCACTCCCGTGGAAGGAAATATAACAACATGAATGGAATTAATCAATGAATATGAATGCCATTAACTGAAATCACATGATGTATCCATTCGAAACGAAATAAATATCATGGACGAATATCAAGAACATTCATTATCTTCTCTCACAAGAATTATCACTTGAACCAGAATCGACATCATGGATGAATAACAAGGACATTCACAAACATATCACATCATCAAGCAACAGTCGAAATCAACACATTTTGACATAAGGTACTTGCATGTAATGGAATATGGATGTTGCTTAACACTTTCGATTGAAAACATGGATCTTGGAAACATTAGAAAGAACACAATCACAAATCATTCATCAATGTGAAGGATTGCAATGTATTTGCCTTCCGTGCTGCGACGTACTAGGAAGCAACGAATGTGTCCTTCCACCCACCGCCTCACCGCCTACACAAGCATTTACACGGGATAAGGATAACAAGGTATGAAGTATCTACACGTGCTCTACCATACCCTCTAACCATCCCACACAACCATGGATTCAATTTGACAACTTCACCCAAAAGGCTGGATTACTGCTCTACTGGCAGTTGTACGAGAAAATTCACAATTAAATATATGTAACTCTTAAAGACCTGAAACCAGTGCTCAGATAATCCTAACGAACCAGGCTACGAAACTTTAGTTGGTGGGATCCTCTGATTCGGCCAAAACAGAGAACTAAACTGCCCAAGAAGACACCAACAGAAACCTGTCCAGATTTCAGAATAGTCGTAAAGAAAAGCCTGTAACTTTCAGTCTACTGATCCTATGGAGATGATATTTATCAATCTGGAATCATGGATAAATTATCTTCAAAAACCTATTTGGGTGGCTGCCCTGGATCTGGCTCTAACTAGAACAAAACTGAGGAGCAACCGACAGTCTCCAAAATCTTTGACAGACAGAGTAGTGTGCGGTTAAAAATTCATAAATCCTAAACCACAGAGTGGAATCTCATGATCTCAGTGCCAAAAGAAAGCTAACGAAACTAGGAACAAAACTCTAGGAGACGAAAACCCAAGATTCCGCCTCTAAGGACCCGAAACTGGCCACGCAACCTACTGGACAAATCTGATCTAAAACCTGACGCAAAACGATCTAACTAATCGAATCAAATTCTCATCTCTTATGAATCAAACAGCAAGGGGAGGCCATTGTTACCCTTGAAGCACCTCCAGAACGACGTGGATTGACCTCCCGAAGAACTTCCCTCTCCTCCCTTCAATGGCCGGCCAAGGCGAGGAAGACGAACGGTCGGCGGTGACGGCAGGAGAGATCGACTTCGGGGAAAACCTTGGGGTAGCGCCGGGGATCGCCGGAGGCCAGCACCAATGGGGAGGGGAGGCGCCAAGGGGCAGGGGAGATGCTGGATTGGGGCTAGGGGTGGCGGCTCAAGGGGGGAGGAAATGAGGGAGGGAGAGGGCAAGGGGTGGCCGGCTAGGGTTGGAGGAGAGGCGGGCGGCATGGGCTTGGGCCCAAGGGGCACCTCCCCCCTCTTGGCCCACCTATGGCCGGCCATTAGGTGGCCCTAGCCTGGGTCGGAGGCCCAGGTTCCAAAATTCCCCCGAAAACCCTGAATTTTTTATTAATTCTCTCTCCCGATTAATAAACTCTCAAAATCGATATACGGAGTATTACACCCGTGTTGTTGGAAGCTTTGTCTGTGACTACTTGCACAACATTTGTTGGACCTAGTTGTTCAATGTAAGTATCCATGTACTCGAAGATGTACTCACTTGTGTGTGTACATAATTTGACGCCAAAATCAAAATTACAATTCGAGTCAACTTTTCATCCGGTGATCTAAATCCCCTCAAATTTCAACCATGGCTCGTCAAGAAGGTCAGTAACCTATCCCAATCGATGATTGGGAAGATCAAGACCAAAGTTCTATATTTTTCTTAAATGAGGGTAGGTGGGCACATAAACCTAGAAAAATCAAACTTTGATCCTAAAACTTACTCGTAGGTAAAAGATGATTAAGGTAATCCTAGATGCATTCGCACATGTCACAGCAAGAAGCCAAAGGAAAACCAAATGATCACAAAAACCCAAAAGTCACCAAAGAGAGAGAAAGAACAAGAAGAGACTCATCTTAAAATAATCTTGCTTTGATTGATTTGAGATAGATGTTAGTTTACAACCACTCTACTATGAAAGACAAAAGCTCAACACTTGAGCACACAATTAATCCATCTCTCACAAACTCTAACCTCAACTACTAAAAAATTCCCAAATCATACATTAGAATTTTTCTCTTGGAATGACTTGAGAGCTCCACATTTGAAGATTCTCCTTTTATAGTGGAGGCTGGGCTGAGAGAGAAGACACTACCGGGCACACTTAGGCCCATACATAAATGGGTCTATACTCACGCACGCCTCTCAAAGCGGATGACGAACAGGCTTCCCAAATCTGTTTTCTTAGTGATCTCTATCTTCACTTGACCTAAACTGTCTCTCTTTGCACCGTCTTGCACCGTGGTTTAGCCAAATGTCACCAAGGTGGTATTTTTGGGAAGTTACCAAAATACCCCTTCTCGATCCTTTGCTAAAGATTGAGTCCAATCTTCATGAAGCAATCTCATGCTTCGTCACGTGTAGGTTGATCAAGGGATCTCTTCATGTCAGTAAGTCTCTCCCATCCAGCACCCACTGAAACCACCATGACATTTGCACTGACCCCGCGTAGCTTGATGCAACCCGTCGCACCG
The DNA here is from genome assembly GCA_036346395.1 of Hsuehochloa calcarea. NCBI lineage: Eukaryota > Viridiplantae > Streptophyta > Magnoliopsida > Poales > Poaceae > Hsuehochloa > Hsuehochloa calcarea. The sequence goes on along the minus strand of CM070610.1, from coordinate 61,963,376 downwards.
AACTTCTCGTTCAGTCATTCTTGTCTATTTTATGTCATGTTTGAGTCCACTGACTTCACCCGACATCATCGGTCATTTTGGACCTCAGCTCTCCAAGCCTAGGCCTGATCATCCTCGTTGTTGACCGTCGTTAACATCCAAGCCTCCCGTGCAACAATAGACCAAGAAATTAATTCCAGGCACAAATTTTTCGTAACTTGACCCACATTAGTCAAAACAGACATCATGCAACACATATGCACTGGAAACTATGAATTTAACCTAACCCACAATCATCGTCGCCTTACCAGCCAGCGATTAGGGAAAAATCAGTCAGATTGCCCCCTGGCCGGTCTGACCGCCCAGCATGGCCATTCTGACTGCCAACGCATTGACTTCGCCTAATTTTCTCCCTAGAAAACTGAAACCTTTCTAGAAATTTAAAACACATAAAACTTTTGGCTCGAAACTCTAAAAAATTACGAGACCAAGTGCAGAGGAATCCTCTCTGTTGCCTACACTCTCTGTTTTTGGCCCATCCCAAAATTCAACCAAAAATTTTGGCCAGTTAGACTGCCACTGATGGCCAGTCTGACCGCCACCCACAGCTGGTCTGACCGCTGGCCCTTTGGCGTGCCCATGGCCGGTCTGACCACCGACCAAGGCTGGTTAGACCGCCACCACGGCCGGTCAGACCGCCTGAAGTCTTAATAGTTTTCGAAGATGGTCGAAAATGAGTGTTTCAACAAACCCTCACCATCATTGCCAATTGTATCATTATCCTAAGAGTATGAGCATATCCCCATGATATCTACAAGTCCTCCTGCATGTTATCCTTTCTCATAAAAGTATTGATTTCATGATTTAGTATTGACCTACCAAATGTGAAGATAAAAGAAATGTGTCACAAGTAGGATTAGTTTTTGGCTCCTTCAGATATATAGCTTTGGAAGTATATATTGGTTTGCTTACTGTCTTCTTCCTAAGTTATGAAAAAGCAGTTTGTATGTCTCTTTTGTATCGCCTAATGCATGGATTTGTATGCACTACGTATTCAAGTTGATACATATATGTTGTCATATGTCTATACACATATGCTAGCAAATAGCACATTGCGCGTATGGAATTGGTTTTCCGGTTATGTTAGTGTTTTTCCCCTGTTCGACTACTACCAGCTAGATAGTTTTTGTTGGCGAAGCCATCTCGATTCATAGAATTTGTCTTTGTGTTCACACAGTTGTTCAAGAATTCTGTAGGGAGATCTAGACTAGAGTATCCAACAAGAGACATATGTCTTTGCCTTAGAATGGTATATGCAAGTTTTAGTCATGTTTCTTATAGATATCCTATTTTTAGATGGCATCTACATATCTTACATACTGATGTGAGAGCATAATGTTATACCAAAGCTTTTTACACAACATTGACCTATTTAGGTGGAAATATCTGAGTTTGTCAATTCACCTTTTAATTTTCATAACACGAGAATGTCCTATAATTTTGTAGTAATAGATGTCTGAGGAGCGTGTGTTGTACTATCACTGAGCAAGCAAAGCAAAAACAAATGTTCTTTCTCCTCATTTAATCGTCACTATCGCTTCTTAGCTGCCCTATTGATCCATGGCTTATAGTTCTGCAGACAAATTTCATGCCCTGCCGAACTCATTGCATCTGAGTTACAACTTTTTCTTTACACCAGTTTCTCTTATTGGGAGAAATATTTCTTTGGATTTCCTGTTAATTATGCTATTACATATTGTTAAGAAAGAAATAGAGAGGGATGTAGTAGAGGTGAAAAATGCCACAGATAGAGATGCAATTCTTTGTTTGCCTTGAAATGCATGAATTACTTGAGTTCATTGCAAAGTTATAATAGATGTTTGTTCTTTACTTATTAGAGATCCTAGGTCCTAGCTGATGATGGTTATGCATTTTTCTATTGATCACTTTGCCCAGACCATTTTCTTTCTACGTCTCCCATCACCATATTTTTAACTTAAGTTGTTTTTCACATGACAACAAAATTACAAATGCTAGCTATCACCACTGATTGCAAAGGAGCAGTTTCATGTTTAACTAAGGTGATTTATGTCGGCTTTGATCTAAACTCCTATCTTTGTACTACTTATGTACATCAACATCTTGCTTTCATTTTCCAGATTTACCTTTCGCTTACCTATTTGGTAGGCTTCTTGTTTGCCCTAGCTATTCACTAGCTCACTCTAAGAGGAATGTTTGCTCTATCTGCTTACCATGTTGTTGATTGCTTCTCTTTCTCAATATTGTACCTGCTATGCTTCTTTATTGTATTCTAGGTTCAGATCCCAAATTATGTTTTTGAGAATATTGAGCTTCTAGGTTTAGGTAGTACTAGATGAGAGCTTCGGATATTAAGATGTCAAGGTTGAAGCTTAAAAAATAAAGAAATTCATTCCAGGTGTCAGCACTAAAAAGAGGTTTTCAAGTTTCTTTAATCAGAATTTGAAGAACAGTGGTCTTTAGATTTGAACCTAAATTCAAATATGTTTAGAGCTACTCATACCTTTTGATCATATTCACATCCACAGTATTTGTTCCATATCCCTTGTTCCATATTCCTTTCGAGTTACTCATACCTTTTCATATTGTGGTATCTCATTGAAAGAAGTGTGGGTTGTAGTTGTGCTTATGCATACACGATCGCATCCCAGTGTACGAGTGTTAGTATTACACACCAATTGTTCACATCGAAGGATTCTCATATGCAAAATTATCACTTTGAGTGTTACAATATATATATATATATATATATAGGATTAATACTTTCTACTCCCGGGTGTAGTTACTCCCACCTTTGATATACCACCTAAAACAACTTAACATACTCCTTTATCACTTTGAGTATACTCATATACTAATTATAAGATATTCCAATGCGAACCACATGAAAATTTATAAGAGAGTCCATAGTTTTTAGCATATTTTGTAAATACCTTCGTATTCGCACTAAAAAGGAGTATGTCTAAAAAATTATACATACCACCCCTGAAAAGGTGTGAATACCACCTAGGTGGTCTTATATACTCGTATACTACACATACATACTCTCGGTTGCAAGATACTCCTACATTGTGAGATACGGAATAGAGAGTAACTACTCCTGAGTAGGAAAAGGCTTCCTATATATATATATATATATATATATATATATATATATATATATATATATATATAGTCTCTATTCTCTGTCCATACTGTGCTTTCCACAATTTTATTGAGGTTGTGGCAAATAAGTCTAGTAATGGGCTTTTGGCACTGTTTTTAGCTAGTGTGTACATACCCTCGATAATATGTGAAGTTTGCTATCACCACTTGGACATTTCTTGTTTGTTTCATTACTATTTCTAGCTGTTAGTATATGTCAAGATGCTTTTACATAGTTAAATATATTTTGTCATCCGAGCACTCTACCGAAATTTACCCGACGCAGCGTAGCACACAACCCTATCTAGTCACTCGTGGTGTACCCCCAAAAGGAAATCTAGCAAGAGTGCATCAGATCAAGCATACTTGTTAATACCATTCCAGATGATATACTGGTTTGACTCTTGAAATGAGACATTCTGGTATCGATATGGCCCATACTGATGTATCGTCCTGGAGTTTAATATAATAACATATATTTATAAGCACATATATGTTTAGTTATATGCAAACTAAATTTCACTTGTAATATTATTTCAAAGACATAGCAGTAAGATCAAATATAATTTATAATTCAATGAATACAATAGACGATATTATCAATTCTGTTGGTATAACCAGTATTGTCTGGTATCGAAACCGGTACAACCAATATCGAATCGGTATTAAAACCAGTACGAAACACAAAGCCACTCTATACTGTTTTAGGTGGTGATATGGTGCATACCGACCGGTATCAAAACGATATCGATAAGTTTGAGATCAAGAATCACTAAATTATGAGTTCAATGAGATTTTTGTTAACACGGTAAGAACCACAGGTGATGATGGCCTCTTACAATTTGGATGGTCAGAAGTGAATAACTGAAATATACACCCAAAGAACTCCACATCAATACTACCAAATAGGCTAGTACCTTCTAATCACACAATCTAGGAGAATGGCTGATGCTAAGCAGTAAACACAGCTGCAAAAATAATGGCATTGTCTAGTAAACCCTATCATATCATATACAAGCTTGTCCTGCTTCACCGGACTTCTTCATGGACCTATTCAACTGAAATACAGGGTGTCTGCAGAGTCTCCCTACTCCTTTCCTAAATTTAAATCTGTCAAACAAACCTTCCACATTGTCGTTACTGAATTTGTTTGCAGAATTGTTGACTTGGCTACTAAAATCACTGTCCATGGGAGAAAACTCGCTATTGCTTTCGTCATGGCCCGTACCAGTGTCACGCTTCTTGGGACCTCCAATACTACCTTGTGCATCATGATGAAGCACTTGTTCTACTCTAAAGAGGAAATGATCAAGAGTGGCCCCACTAATCATAGGGCAATCGACATTTTGCTGACTCGAACAAATGGATGGCTTGTCCAAATGCTCTAACGTCTGAGGTTCGTCTTTATCACTTGGGGAACCAGAGTTGGATGGGAATGCCTTCGCTGCTGTAGCTGCCTCCTCCCTTTCCTTTGCAGTCTTCAATATCAATGTCTTGAGAAAATTCATCACTTGAACTGCATGTATCAAAGCAGTCAATGGATCGGCCATCTGAAAGAGACATGTCCTCACATTAGGCTCCGAATTGGAAAAAAAAAATCCTTAGGTTGAGAAAAAAAAATGAAAAGTAAATGGGCTTGCCAATAACCTGAGTCATGTTTGGTGCGAAACCATAGCAATGTTGAGCATTCATCCTGTTGCAAGTTTCATGTTCCACAACATCTGCCATCAGATTGATGGCCCAATCAAGTAATGCTGCTTCCACTGGAGGTAGCATACTTGCAAGGAGAGCACACTCTTCTTCAGTGTTGCAGTGCATCACTTGTTCTGGAGTCAATGAGTCCAAAACTCCACTTGGAAGTTCCCGAAACCATGCCTATAATCAGCAACCAAAATTGATCATGGAATGATGTAGAAGAAAAGCTGATAAAATAAAAAGGAACATTTCAAGAAAGTCATTTCTCTGCAGATTTCTTCAAAAAAATTACTCAAATACAGTCCATGCCATGTATTACCGTGTACTATTTTGATTCTTGAATATGTCCAAAAAATTTTATATTTGAAGGCTTTGTACACATTCAAATTGCACAGAGCATGTCTGAATTGTCATATTTGAAGGCCTTGTGCATGTTCAAATTCCATAAACCTCAATACTGGCCTCATACATAAAAGATCTATGTTAAAGAAAGCAAAGGGTAGTTGCAAGCAAAAGAAATACTGCTAAACATTTTCACCACTACTTTATCAGGCCCGCAAGACTCTGTAGATTTCTTCAAAATAAAATTTACTCAAATACAGTTAATCCCTTTTGTATTACTATGTACTATATTGATTCTTGAATATGCCTACATTTTTATATTTGAAGATTTGTACACGTTCAAATTGCAGAGCATGTCTGAATTCTCATATTTGAAGGCCTTGTACATGTGCAAATCCCATAAACCTGAATACTGGCCTTGTACATAAAAGACATATGTTAAAGAAAGCAAAGGATAGTTGCAAACAAAAGAAATACAACTAAACATTTTCACCACACCTTTATCAGGCCCGCGAGACAGTGCATATCAACTCCATCTGGAACAACACCCCTGTTTAGTTGCTCCCTGACATATAGTTCCTGGCTATTGTCTGCATTTATTCTGAAGATCCCTTCAGCCTAGGAGAAGAAGAATGAAGATTTTCAAAACTTGAGTACTGCAAAATGTAGTTATAAACTTTTCCGATTATGCTTTGCCAGTTGGCCTTACCTGAAGCCCACCAAGAAGATATAGCTTCCTTTGCATAGTCAACAATATGGTTGGCACACTGTTTCCTCTTTTATCGTACGAGCATTGCATGGATGTTGGTGAGACTCCAAATACACTCACACTGTGTGTAAAAATAGATTTAGTAAACATAACTAAGTTAGGGTCTGATAGAATTTACTAGTAAACATTAACAAAGGTAGGGTCTAATGTTCGTTAATAAAATAAAAGGTAAAGCTATTGAGCATAGAAACACAGATGATCCCCACTACAATTGGAAGGCCATGGGTCAGATACAATTACAACAGTACCAGGGCAATGGAACCGGGAAGTGGTAACTACTAACTAACAGATATGATATTTGAAGCATCGCTGCCTCTGTGGAAATGAATATAAAACTAAAAAGAATATAACATCACAATATCCCATTCCCTGACAAGTACAAACAGGTCTATTTCCACAAAAAGGATAGTGCTTTAGAAGATTCCCCAGTAGTTGAACTTGACCAGGCCATCCTCGAAAACAGCAACAGTTCTGGAAAATGAGGTTACAAACCAAGCAGGCCTATTGGTTCAAGCCAAGCAAATATAAAGGCTCCCCAGACAAACAACTACTATTCTGTGTGCATTTTTGTTTAGTTAGGTGGCACTGCTAATTAGCTGGACATCATGTGACTAATTCCAAAATGAGAAACAGAAGAAACGCAAAATTCGGCTTATTCCACAAACAGTAACACAGCAAATTCTCAATCTCCGGGGCGGAATCCCAATTACAGAGTTCTGCCACAGAATCATCTGCGAATCTACGGAGCGCAGAACGTATGTAAGAAGGCCAAATTAGCTAAAAGGCCAAGTGAGAGCATGGGTGCGCGGACTGACCTGGCGCTGGGCGCGGGGCGGGGCACCTCAGGCTCGAGGTCGGCGGGGAGGCCGAGGAAGCCGACGAAGCGGTCGAAGGTGACGTGCGAGACGTGGCGCACGTCGGTGGGCCGCCCTATCTGCATCCCCTCAGCCACGGCACCGTTCTCCTCCTCCACCGCGCGCACGCTGCTGCACAGCAGCAGCGACCTCCGCAGCGCCGCCGCCACCATCTCCACCACGGACACCCCTCCCCTCGCTGCCGGCATCATCAGCGGCGACGAGACGGCCACCTCGCCCTCCGTCTCTTCCTCCCCCTCGTATTCCTCCTCCTCCTCTTCCTCTTCCTCTTCCTCTTCCTCCTCCTCGTCGGTGTCGCAGCGGGAGAGGGGGATCTGGTAGCCGAAGCGGATCTGGGACGGCGCCATGGGCTAAGTAAGCTAAGCTAGGAAGGATCCCAACTGCGTGAGAAGCAAAGACGAGTGAGGGGAGGGAAGAGGAATAGAAGAGGACAAGAGGATGAGGTGGGAGAGAAGTGGGTAGCGAGCGGCGGTGGCGTGCTGTTATGGTGTAGGCTTAAGCCTGCCTCGCTGGAGTTTGCTTAGCTGCCTCTTATACTTTACTGGCTCAAAACTAGTTTGCGTTTATTTCTACTATCTGCCCGCCTGCCCGCCTGCCTGCCCGATGTGATTGTTTTTGGGGCCTCATGTGAGTCTGCTCTGGCTCGATGTTTCCTATTGGCTTCTGGTTTAAACTTTGAAATGGTTAGGTTAAGCGGAGGGAAATAGCGGGATTGTGATATTAATGACTCTGGGGGCGCTCTACAGCCTGGCTCCCCACCCTCTAGCTCCCTCATAAAAATATGTCAGTCGAGAGATTTACACGGTCTTCGAACTAGAACTTTCACTACTATTTTTTTTTATTATAATATATTTATAAAACTAAATAAAAATATAATATTATGAAAGCATATATATATATATGAGCATATATATATATATATATATATATATATATATATATATATATATATATATATATATGAGATATTAATATATCCAATCTAAATATTTAAAAGCACTAACTAGGTGTCATGCGTTGCAGAACGAAAAAAATTTACTCAAATATTTTTTGTTACAACTGTATGTCCTTGCTTAAAGAAATAAAAGTTTGTTGAGCTTGATTAAGTATACTAAAAACAATTGGGGGCCTTGGGTAAGATGATGATCACTGCAATACTGTAAATTTATTCATAATCCGAGCAATTGGGAAGGTATATTTGTAGCTGATCAGTGTCATGAAAGCAAATATTTCTCCAATCACCCAGAATAGATCCTATCACCAACTACATAATGGCCAAAATGCCACAAAATTGAACCAAGGTCAGCAGCCAAAGGCCTCATCTTGTTAATCATGAAGACGATCGAGCTCCTCGCAATACTCATTCTCTGAGAGATGATCTGACCACCGTGTAGACTGACCTTCAACCACATATTCAGGCTAAACAATAAGTCTAAAGAACAAGAAAATTCATAACAAGGAGCAAACTGAACCTGTCAAAAAAAGTTCATTTCTTCTTTAAAGGACGGGAAGCAGCATATACCTCAAGTCCTCAATAGATGACACCTTGTCACTTTCATGGAAGTGTCAGCTTTGAAACTTAAATATGCAATTTAGAGGCAAAATTGGCAATGCAACAGTAGATAATTTAGAGGCAAAATTGGCAATGCAACAGTAGATAATTAGATTCAATGCAACAGCAGCCAAAATTGGCCGACGAATATGGCAACACAAGGATGACCATGGACGACAGCCTGTGACAACAGAGTGACGGTCACATACTACTCATACTGGGGACTAATATTGTACCCTTCCCCGTGATTCTAGCACTTAAAAGGCATGGCTGATAGCACCTGGATCGATGGGGTTGTCTCCGCAATTCGCTGTACGTGTCCTACAACATCTAGCGCCCTTCTTACGCGTCGTTGTGTCGCCTGCCTGCCTCAACACATCCTTCGTGCACCGAGATGGTCCACAGCCTTGACGCCATGTGACCGCAGTCATCGTGACTGCGTCGGCCACCACAAAACCTCGCCTCAACCGCATCGAGGTCGGCGTTTAGGTTTGCGTCGGCATCAGCCACCACACACCTCCTCGCCTCAACCACATGGAGGTCAGCGTTGAGCTAGGTTTGCGTCGAAAGACTCGGCACTGGCTCGCAGACAGCGAGGTCGATCTATGACGGGGCTGCGCACAACTATGGTGACGGCGGCTCATGGACGATGGGCGCGGTGAGCGGTGACGATCAGCAATGGAGAAGAAGGTTGGGACACAGGAGATTGAGTTGAGGCCTCGAGGGGAGGTTCGTTGAAGAGAACGCAGGCGAAGAAGTCGTGTGGGGTGAATGTAAGAGGAACTAAAGATCGATATTTGGGGCACATCCACCCGGTGGTGTGGATATTTTCAAGAGGTGGGGTGGAAGGAGAAGAAGAACGCATCACTTACCACCACTAGAGTCTTTTTAACTAGTAAAGATACGATGATGAAAATTTCAAAAGTTTAACTATACATATCCTAAAATAACGTATATAGGCTGTGCTACGAACAGTCAATTGGTTTTGTGAGCTGGGAATTTCTTGCTTGTGCTATGTGCTGTCCCTTAACTGTAAATATAAATTTTCCAGGAGAAATACTTCATCTTTGTCGGTGGAGCGAGCAAGCACGGACCATTCCAGATTGGTCCATGAAACCGTGCTCCCGTCACGGTCACAGCGGGCTTCAATACATTCCGTGGGATCCGTTACCGTTGCGCAACAGTAATTGCACGGCTTATGTTTGGTCGTTACCTGTCCATCGATCGTTGCTGGTCTGAATTTCGTTAGGATCACATCATCACAGACACCGCACGATGGGCTTCATGGATTTGTTGCTCGGACGGTCGTACTAACGGATTAGTGCACGTTGAGTACTCGATACTACTTGATGCCATGATGAACCACCACTACACCAGCTAAAAGTTAATTAACCCGCTTTAAATCCGTTTGTTCGTAGAGGATATACACCGAGAGGACCACGCCTCTTTGACTTAATTGTGTGCGTTTGGTATTGTACCTGTACGGCTGTACGCTCTCGTATAGCCGTCTTGAGCTCATACTCTTTGCCCTACACCAACTTTTGATGTAGCAGGCTTGCCTTTCCTTGACACATGCATACTGTTCTTCAAATTGTAGTTAGTCATGAGGGGAAAAATTGACACTTGGTGAGCTCTACTAAACAATTTCCCCAAACTAACCATTGGCTACCAACACCCTGTGTCCTCCAATCATCATGAGAACTGCCAGGATGTAGAGCCAAGTAATGTCCCAAAATCAGCGACTAGCTCCTGATCGACTTGGTAGATCACTTGTCTTTAGCTGTGTGATTGGTTTATTTGGCATTGTTCTCTTCTGTTGTTTTCTAACTCTAGCTGAGCATTTAGGCTATGTTTGGAACGTTGGAATTTTCCCAACTCATGCGTTACAAAAAACAAGCACTCACCCAAGCAATCAGCTCTTCATCCCTACTCATCAAGTACATTCATTCTTCCAGCTTCACCTTTTATTGTCAATGAAATGAACCAATCACGAAAAGGATAGTACGTTCAATTATGGTCTCCATTTTCCTTTCCTTTAATCTTAGACCGGATGTACCTTCGGTATGCACGTGCATGTACGACCTCATGCTTCGCTTTGTCGTAAAACTATAGGTCACGCTTTGTCGTAAAACTATAGGTCGCGTGTCAATTGTTGTCCGTCACGACATGACCACCGCGAGGGCGAGATATTTGGCCTTAAAGCATGTTTAGATCCCGACATTCTCGCCCTTTCGTGGGACATCGTTGTTCTTGTTCCCGTCTTAAGGGCCTCTTGACAAGACAAGGGATAATTCGCTTTGGTTGATTAACAACTTCATTTCAAGGCCTAACCTACACGTTGTTAGTTAGTACATGTATCGTTAAAGTATTGGACACGACTAATGTCCGGATGTACGATGAGAATTTTTCCATCGACGCGCTCACGCAACAATTCAAATCGAGTATACAACAAAATCAATTCACTATCTAACCAAAAGCGAGTTCTAACTCAAAAATGGAAACAAATTCCTACCTCTTGGCAAAATTCATCAGTAAATTGCGTGTCTCGTTCTTATACGAAAATATACTTGAAAAAATATCACAAAATTTCAAAACAAAGAATTGAATATGCAACAAATTTGAGGTGAGACACAACATCGTGTAAAGGAAAGGGGCATGGAATTGCTAGTTGCAAAGCAAGCTTACTGTGTGATATTTGTGAGGGTACTGATCATTTGGTGAATGAGTGTCCGTTGTTCTTTGCTACCATAACCTATAGCTAACTTGTGTGGGTATGGTGCTGATGAGTTGGGGTTTTACCAAATCCCATCTTCTGGGTTGAAGAAGTTGAAGAAAGAAAACAATAAAACGAGGCTCGTTAGGACCACTGGTGATCAACATTCTGAAGAACTTTTGATTGCTGAACTACGAAGGCTAATTCCAATGAACTGGTAGCCACAGGTGGAGGTACAGGGTGAAAATGTGTTTTTGGTGCATTTTCCAACTAGGCTTGATATGCTTCGTACGACAGCTATTGGTGACATGCATGTGAAGGAGCATTAGGTGGTGTTGCAATTTACCAAATGGAATGTGAAACCTAAGCCTAAGTACCAACTTCATAAGGTGTGGGTTCAAGTTCTAAGAGCACCTTTTGAAGTACATGACTTCCCGAGCCTTTGTGCTATAGGGTCGATCATTGGCACAGCTCTGAGAGTGAACATGGTTAATGTCTGCAAGAACAATTTGGTTCGTATGCTGGTGGGAGTTCTGGATGTAGAATCCATACCTGCTAGCGTCGAGATTGTGGTTGGTGAATCATCATGACATTTTTCAAAGTCGAAGATGCAGCGGTGGATATTGTTGATGAATACTTTGATCGAAGAGAGGATCATGAAGGGGAAGACAAATCGGGCAGGGACCAAGATATCGAGATGAAAGATAGAGATGTTAAGAGATTGAAGAATAATTCAAATGTTAAATCGAATGCTCCTGAGAACTGCGAGGGACAATCTACCTCAATTACTAAGGGGACTACTTTGGGGCTTTCAGCATCGAATACCATCTGGTTTACACCGAGGGCGGTCAGAAAGGAGCCTGAGGCTGTTGCACAAGGGCATGAGGCAATCGTTTTGAACATCCAAGGCAGAGTCCGTTGGCTGCCCTGGCTTGTTTTCCCACAAAGCAAAAGGAAGTGGCGATTGCTAATGTGGAGCCAAAGATTGAGTCGGTTGCTGCTGGTTTTCCTACAAAGCAGAAGGAAGTGGCGGTTGCTAATGTGGAGCCAAAGACTGAGTCGGTTGCTGCTGAGGATATACCCACGAGGCAGGTCACCTTACATGTAGTGCAGGTGGGCGATGATTTCTTGGTTGACAGAGTCGTTACCTCGCCCGAGACAGCAGGGACGGGTGGTGTAGCTATGGCGGTTGCAGTCGGGATGGTCAAGGTTGCCACTGAAGAGGGCGTTGCCTCGACTGTCGTGGTGAAGGGTGATGCTGCAGAGGCTGACGGGGTCGTCGTCTCGCCTACTGTGGCTGTGTTGGATCGTAATACCGAGATAAATGCTGATGGCGTGGACTCTGAGGTTGCCGTAGTAGTGGAGCCTGTGATAGAGAAGTCTGCTGAGGCTAACCGAGGGGTGCATGAGGTTGATTTCATGATTGCCAATAATGCTATTTTGGCAGAGCCTAGGCAAAGTGAACGACTCAAGAAGCAGAAGTCAGGCAATGAGGACTCGATCCAGAAGGCTACGCGGCGTGCAAAAATTTGTAATCTCGAATTTGATCCAAGTAAGCCTAGTAATAAATTTTTAATTTTGTCTTTTTTTATGAGCAAATTATTGAAAAAGTTGCTAGCCTTGGAATTTCTTTAGGAGATGATAGGGTAGAGATTTCTAGTTCTATTAAAAGTATTAAGAACCTTGAGTTAGGAAGACTAAAAAAATAAAGGAAACGTAGACTTTGAGGAGTTGGTGGATGAGGATCAAGATTGCAATGATATCTCAGCCCTTAATCATCTATGAGTGATCTAGATGTTGATTTTTTGGAGGACAATGACTCTAATTTTACTTTGGTAACAAATAAAAAGAGGTTGTCTAGCTCCGGAAAGAAGGTAACTGCACTCATAATAGGCCAATTAAATTAAAGTTAAAATGAAAGGGCTCTTTTGGAATAGCAGAGGTCTAGGAGACTTGGCTAAACATCGATACATTTGCGAGGAGGTGAAGGAGCAACAATTAGATTTTGTGGCTATTCTTGAAACTAGTATAAAAGACTTTAAACTGTCTAGTCTTAATCATCTTTGTGGTGGAAGAGACTTCTGTGGCAATTTTCACCGCCATAAGGACGGTCGGGGGTATCCTTTTAGGGGTGGATCCTCGGATTTATGATAATAGTTCTAGTGATGCTGGTGATTTCTATGTAAAGTTTCATTTAAAAAAATAGAGAAGATGATTTCCTGTAATACTCTGAAAAATAATTTTAATAATCGCGTCTTAAGGGTCGGAGAGTAATTAGTTAAATAGTATCAATAAATAATTAATTAAAAACGTCTTTAGGGCTTATGCGTAATTAAATAAAAGAGATTTGTGAAAATAGATTATTTCGGAATTTTATATGAGCTATATAAATAGATCTTTGATTTTTTTTTTAGAAACCCTAATCCTATTTTCCACCCCACCGCTTGATTTCTTTCTTCGAAATTGCGCTTGCCGCTTGATTTACTTCGGTAGGCCATTCGCATGCGCGCGCTATGGTGCATTGTGCATTCGCCACTCTGCGGTGATCTGGCCGCTCGCCGATTGCGCCATAAACCGGTACCGAGGTCGCCGAATCTTCTTTGCCGTTTTCTGTCATCGCCGTCTGCTGTTTTCTTTTTTTTCTTTGTCTTGATCGCCTCGGTTGATCCATTGCTCTGCGTGGGATCGCATTGCATTCATCGCCGCCACCAAGCGCGCGTGGATCTTTGCGAATTGCTGCAGCCGTGTCCGATCAATAGAAGATCGCTGCAAGACCGCTCTCGCTGGTGCCATTGGATTGCCTTCTTTGCTGCATCGCTACGCTATCGCCGAGCCGAGACCCTGCTGAAGATCGCTAGCTGCTGCCGGTTTCCTGCGCCGGTGCACTACGCCAAGCCGAGAGCCGTCTCTGCTGTTGCTGCGTTTCCTTGTAAGTACATGCAGCAATTAGAGATTTTAACTGAGATTAATTAGAGAAGGTTCTGTAGTTTTAGTCAAAGTGCCGATTAATAGATCTATTTATTATCTTTGTTACGTTGAGCGAGTTATTCGGTACCTTAATAGCGAATGTTGAAAATATCGTCTACTAGTTAATTGTAGATAATGTCGATAGCTTTCTTTAGCATATTTTATTACGTCAATCGGATAAGTAGATTTCGAGATATGATTTTGAGAAGGCCGCTGTGTTTAGGGTTGTCGCCTTTCGGCGCTGTTTTGGTAGACTGTAAACTAAAAATAGTAAATGGCTTAATTAGAGTTTTTGATCTACATGAAAGTTGTAGATAATTGTCCAATGATTCTGTAGGATCTGAGAACACGTATTTTGGTTGAGTAGAACAGAAGTTATGAAATGTGGAAGACCGCTGTTCCGAAGCGGACAGATCGGTTTTCTGGGCTAATTACGGAGGGTTAGATGATTTAATTAGAAGTCTGTGTAATCTAAGAAAATGTGGAGAATTTTATAAAGAATCCAGAATGGGGTGGTTTGTGGTGATCGGACTTTCGAGTCAAAAGTTACGTTCGTTTTATTACTAAGACCGCAATGGGTAATTATTCGGTACCGGAATAGCGTGGTATATTTGGGGACGTGTAGGAGCGATGTCAATTGATTGCTATTCTTGTTGCTGTAATTTGTATTGAAGTTGGTGTATTTAATGTAGGAGAGGCGTCGTGTTTGTTGCCGTCTTCTAGCCAAATCGTGCGTCGCTGCTAGTAAAGGCAAGTGCATGGTAGACAGCGATCAATGATCGATCACTGTTTTCTTTATCTTCTATTACCATTATTGTTGTGCTTTTATTTGGTTTAATTGCAAACAATGAATTGGTATGTTTATATCTTTGTTGACAAGCATGATGAAAGTTGGATATGATGTTTATGATGGAGTTTGCATGTTTGCATTCATAAGCATCTTTGCATAAGAGAAGGTGATCATGATTGATCACAACTCCACGGGAGTGGAGGAGGTCCCCGATCCTTGAGGAGGAACGGGCTTGAGAGTGAATGTTGTCGCGAGCATTCACTCACGCTATCTGATATCTGTGAAAGGAAGTGCATGTGGACATGTAGAATAGATTTGCATTGATACATGAGATTAATTGATGAGAATATTAATGGAAGTACCTGTGATGATAATGGAGTTATTGAATGTCGATGATTTATTATTGTTCGTTGTTTATGGGTGTATTTCTTTGAGTCGTGGACTCACCCTTGCTTTATTGTTGTCTTTAGGTGATCTTCGAGGA
The DNA here is from genome assembly GCA_036346395.1 of Hsuehochloa calcarea. Taxonomy (NCBI): domain Eukaryota; kingdom Viridiplantae; phylum Streptophyta; class Magnoliopsida; order Poales; family Poaceae; genus Hsuehochloa; species Hsuehochloa calcarea. Next base: position 61,948,027 of record CM070610.1, on the reverse strand, counting down.
TGCCGTAACTGAGAGCGAGTAGAGCACATGGACATCACATGATCACTCGCCATGATAATCTTTTCATTCAATATTGGTTTACACTTGGACATGTTAGTTATTGAATAATGTTTAGGACATCATTTGGACTAGACTATTTGCTTTATTAATTTGGATTCATTGGTTGATCTTTGCTTTGGATTATTTGCACGGTTATTATTTCCCATTGCTTAATAATTATGCATTGCTCGTTTGTGGTCCATGGTTTTGATTATCATTGATTTCTTGCTATATTTATAAAGTGTGTCAATAATTATTAATTGGAAGGTAGTTTAGTGGCATTCCAGGCTCAGTGTTGAAATTTGGGTGTTACTGATTGGTATCGAGCGGGCTTTAGGTCCGTGGTGAATAGATTAACAACTTAGGCAAACTAAAATTGTTAAAATTTGTTTTAGTTTAGTAAATCAACTAAAATTTGCTAATGGTTAACTAACCTAAAATTTGACACACTAGTGCACGTGAGGTTAGAGAGAGGTACGAATATAGTTTTACGCTTAGTTATGTTGTTTATTGATGGATGAGTTTATTTTGAGCTTTGAGCTCATTGTGTATTGTTGATTGTGGTTGATAGCTATGCCGAGGGGTAGAGGACGTGGTCGTGGTGGCGCGATCGTGGAGGTCGTGGCCGTGGGCGAGGTTCCGTGGAGCCACCTCCGTAGTGATTGAGTCGATGGCGAGGGGGCCATTGACCCGCCTCCGGTTGGGGCCCAAGATGAGACCCCCGCTTTGCTGAGAGAGTTGGTGGGAGAGATCCGTGCTCTTCGTCAACAGGCGGATATTTGGTGGGAGGGCGTGTTGTCTTCGAGGACCGCCACTCAAGGTCCAGTCGCTTGGGAGGATTTTGTAGATCAGTTCAAGGGGAAGTTCTACCCCTACTCTTTTGTTGAAAAGATGGAGGTTGCCTTGACGACCTTTGCTCGGGGAAGAGGTCTATTCTTGAGTATGAGGCCGAGTTCAACAACTTAGTTCGCTTCGTCCCTTCGGTAGCGAACGATGATCTTCAGAAGGCCAAGAGGTTCCGTCGGGGTCTCAATTCTGAGTACCGACATGTGTTGGGAGCTACTCCACTCCGTGACTACAGCTCTGTTGTGGAGCAAGCTAGGGGCATGGAGTTGGAGATGCAGCTCACAAAGGCGCAAGCCTCGGTGGATGGTAGCTTCGGTGGTGACGGAAGAGGAGCTCTAGTGAGGAAAGTGGGTCATGCGACACGACTTTCAAGAAATTCAAGGAGGACCGCGATCTTTCGAGTCTAGCGATCGAGGCCGTTCCCTTCTTGGCGCCTCGTCCTTTGCAGTACTCGGCTCTTCGTCTGTTCGAGGCGGGGCATGCTTTGCTTTAAGTGCGGTGATGGACACCGCACGCTGAGTGCACTTGACGGGAGATTGCCGTCGGTGTGGCCGGCGTGGTCACAAGGAGCGGGTGTGTCGCCGTAACCCGCTAAGCGTGATCAAGTGGGAGCTGTGCCATCTTCTTCTTGATGGGTCCGCCGAGGATCTTTCCGGATGATGATCGCTCCTCCAATGATGCCATTTCCTTCACTTGGGCGCCCGGCGAGGTACTATCGGCGCCGCCACCTTCGGCACCGCATCGGGTTGCACGACCGCTTTACTCGCACCGCCACGCCAGATTGTCGGGGCTTTCGCCGCCCGCCGTCGTCTTCTTTCGCCATGGCGCCACAGAGTGTACGCCATGCCCACAATGGGTCCGTGGGTCGTTCGACGTGGTGTGTACTTTGCTTGTGGATTCGTTTGATGCTTTAGTCCTTTTGATTCGGGGCTACCTTTTCGTTTGTGTCGACGGTGTTTGCTAGGAGAGCGAACTTGAGTATGCTGATGGATTTCGATCGGTGTTGGTTAGTTCTCCGGGGTATTATTGCTAGTTCTCTTGTTTGTCCCGGTGTTCTATTATTATTGATGGAGAGAAGTTCACGCGAAATTGATAGTTATTCACATGGAGCCGTTCGACGTTATCTTGGGTATGGATTGGTTGCACTCTTATCGAGCCGTGATATCTTGTTTCTGTAGAACAGTCTCTGTGCAGACCTCGTCTGGGGAGACTTTGACTTTTCAGGGGAGTGCGCCTCCGCGCTCTCTTTCGATGTTGTTCGGATCTGTTTCGGGTCGTGCGATGGAAAACCGGGCTTCTTTTAGCTCTTCGAGAAACCGAGTGTGGCTTCGCAGATTGAGGAGATTCGGTGGTTAGTGATTATCCAGATGTGTTCCCGGTGAGCTTCAGGGTTTGCCACCTGCGCGAGACGTGGAGTTTCGCATTGATCTTGTTCCGGGTACTCGTCCCATCTCGATGTCTCCATATCGACTAGCACGTCCGTTTCAGGACGAGTTGAAGAAGCAGTTGGATGATTTGTTGGCTAAAGGTTTGATCAGCGTAGTGTATCGCCATGGGAGCTCTGCTCATTCTTCAAAAGAAGGATGGGAGTTGGCGCATGTGTATTGATTATCGTGCGCTTAATGCAGTCACAATCAAGAACAAATATCCGTTGCCCCGCATTGAGGATTTGTTTGATCGGTTGAATGGAGCTCAGGTGTTCTCCAAGATCGATCTCCAGTCAGGGTATAACCAAATCCGTGTGCGTGAGCGAGGATGTAGAGAAGACCGCTTTCTCCACGTGTATGGGCATTATGAGTATAAAGTTATGTCTTTTGGATTGACTAATGCACCTGCCATTTTTATGGAAACCATGAACAACATGTTGCACGAGTATCTAGATGACTTCGTGGTGGTGTTCATTGATGATATTCTTATCTATTCCAAGACCAATGAGGATCATGAGCGTCATTTGAGGCTGGTTTTAGATACTTTGAGAGAGCACAAGTTCTATGCTAAGTTGAAGAAGTGTGAGTTCGGATTTGAAGTGGGTTTTCTGGGTCATGTGATTAACCCTCAGGGCATTGCTGTTGATCCTAGTAAGGTCTCCACAGTGGTGGATTGGAAGAGGCCGACTAGTGTGAAGGTGGTGAGGAGTTTTCTGGGTTTGGCGGGTTATTATCGGCGTTTTGTGCAGGATTTCTCTATCATTGCCAAGCCGATGTCTCAGCTTACTCAGAAAGGTGTGAGATTCCAGTGGACCGATGAGTGTGAGCGCAGTTTCTGCATTTTGAAGGACAGGTTGGTGACCTCTCCTATTCTCACTCTTCCCGAGCCAGGGAAGCGATTCTGATCTTTTCAGAGATCGTCTCGAGTGGGTCTTGGCTGTGTTCTCATGCAAGACGGTAAGGTGATTGCTTATGCGTCGAGACAGTTAAAGAAGCACGAGCAGAATTATCCCACTCATGATTTGGAGTTGGCTGCGGTTGTTTTTGCTCTCAAGATTTGGAGGCATTATCTATACGGCGAGCCTTGTGATATTTTCACAGATCACAAGAGTCTCAAGTATATCTTCACCGAAGGATCTGAATTTGAGGCAAAGGAGGTGGTTGGAGTTGATCAAGGATTATGATCTTACTATTCAAGATCATCCGAGCAAGGCCAATGTAGTTGTTGATGCTCTTAGTCGCAAGGCGACTCATTACTCTAGATTGCCTTATTGCTGATTTTGATCGCATGGGAATATCTTATTGTTATGCGGGCACATCACATGTTGAGGCACAGTTGATTCTTGAGTCGGCTATTCCGCATCGCAGCGGAAGCACAACAAAGTGACCGGTTACTACAGGAGGTTAGGAAGCGTCTGGATGAGGGTAAAGAGGGTGATTTTAGTATGGACGATTCTGGTACTTTGAGGTTTAAAGGCCGCCTTTGCGTGCCGCAAAAGGCGGAGGTCAAAGATGATATTTTGAGGAGGCACATCGCACTCGCATAATCGCTCATCCCGATGAGACTAAGATGTATCGAGATTTGAAACAGAATTTTTGGTGGAAAAGAATGAAGGTGGACATTGCTAATTATGTGGCTTCTTGTGGTGTTTGTCAGCAAGTGAAAGCTAAGCACAAGCGTCCTGCAGGGTTGTTGCAACCTTTGGAGGTACCCCAGTGGCCGTGGGATGATATCTCTATGGACTTTGTGGTGGCGTTACCTCGTTCGCCGCGAGGGAAGGATGCAGTTTGGGTAGTGGTGGATCGATTCAGCAAATCGGCACACTTTATTCCTATTCGCACGACAAATTCAGCGAGTGATCTAGCTCCTATTTACGTAAGGGAAATAGTAAGACCGCATGGTGTGCCAAAGACCATTATTTCGGCGAGGATGCGAAGTTTGTCTCCAAGTTCGGGAGAGTCTGCAGAGTGCATTGGGCACACAGCTCGCCTTAGTCTGCTGTTTCACCCATTGCAGATGGGCGAGAGCGGACTATTCGGACTTTGGAGGATATGTTGCGATCTTGTGTTCTATCTTGGAAGGGTAGTTGGGAGGACCGATTGCCACTTGCGAGTTTGCTTATAATAATAGTTACCATTCCAAAGATTAGAGCCGCGCCATTTGAGGTTCTCTATGGCGGAAGTGCGATCGCCACTTTGTTGGGATGCGGTTGGAGAGAAGGCATTTTTGGGTCCGGATTTGGATTGTAAGACCGTTGAGCGTGTGGCTATGGTGAGGCAGAATCTGTTAGCAGCTCAGAGTAGACAGAAAAGTTATGCTGATTTGAGGAGACGTGACTTGGAGTTTGCGGTGGGTGACCAGGTGCTCTTGAGAGTGTCTCCCACTAAAGGTATTGTCCGATTCGGTACCAAAGGAAAGCTTAGCCCGAGGTACGTTGGACCGTTCTCGATTATTGCAAGAATTGGGAAGTTAGCTTACCGCCTGGACCTTCCTGAATCCATGGGTGGAGTTCACAATGTGTTTCACGTCTCGATGCTGAGAAAGTTTTTGAGGGATCCAGAGCATAAGATTTCATTAGAGCCGCTGACTATTGAGCAAGACCTCACAGTGGAGTCGCGTCCGGCGCGCATTCTGGAGAGGTCGGAGCGAGTGCTGAGGCACAAGACGTTGGTATACGTCAAGGTGCTGTGGACGCATCAGTCTGAGAGAGAGGCGACTTGGGAGTTGGAGTCTCGCATGCGCGAGCAATACCCGGAGTTGTTCACGTCGGGTACGTGTTGTTTTATTGTTTAATTTCAGCAGTGGAGTTTTTATTTGAGTAGAACGGCGATTAGAATTCGGGGTCGAATTCTGTTAAGGGGGGTAGAATGTAATACTCTGAAAAATAATTTTAATAATCGCGTCTTAAGGGTCGGAGAGTAATTAGTTAAATAGTATCAATAAATAATTAATTAAAAACGTCTTTAGGGCTTATGCGTAATTAAATAAAAGAGATTTGTGAAAATAGATTATTTCGGAATTTTATATGAGCTATATAAATAGATCTTTGATTTTTTTTTTAGAAACCCTAATCCTATTTTCCACTTTGTGCGATTTCTTTCTTCGAAATTGCTTGCGCCGCCGCTTTTACTTCGGCCGCCAGGCGTGCGTCGTGCGTTCTGTCAGGCATTGTCGCCACTCTGCGGTGATCTCGTCACATCGCTGATTGCCCACTGAACCGGTTACCGAGGTTGCCGAATCTTCGCCGTCATTGCATCGACCGTCTGCTTTTTTTCTTTTCTTTCTTTGTCGCCGATCGCCGCTCGGTTGATCCGCTGCTCCTGCGTGGATCGCATTGCACAGACTTGCCGCTTGACCAGTGCGCGCGTGATCCGGGCCAATTGCTGCAGCTGCGTGTCGATCAACCGAAGATCGCTCACAAGACCGCTTTCGCTGGTGCATTGGATTGCTTTGGTCGCTTCTTGTGCATCGCTACGCTTATCGCCGAGCCGAGACCCTGCTGAAGATCGCTAGCTGCTGCCGGTTTCCTGCGCCGGTGCACTACGCCAAGCCGAGAGCCGTCTCTGCTGTTGCTGCGTTTCCTTGTAAGTACATGCAGCAATTAGAGATTTTAACTGAGATTAATTAGAGAAGGTTCTGTAGTTTTAGTCAAAGTGCCGATTAATAGATCTATTTATTATGCTGTTCTGTTGAACGAGTTATTCGGGTACCTTAATAGCGAATGTTGAAAATATCGTCTACTAGTTAATTGTAGATAATGTCGATAGCTTTCTTTAGCATATTTTATTACGTCAATCGGATAAGTAGATTTCGAGATATGATTTTGAGAAGGCCGCTGTGTTTAGGGTTGTCGCCGCGGCGCTGTTTTGTAGACTGTAAACTAAAAATAGTAAATGGCTTAATTAGAGTTTTTGATCTACATGAAAGTTGTAGATAATTGTCCAATGATTCTGTAGGATCTGAGAACACGTATTTTGGTTGAGTAGAACAGAAGTTATGAAATGTGGAAGACCGCTGTTCCGAAGCGGACAGATCGGTTTTCTGGGCTAATTACGGAGGGTTAGATGATTTAATTAGAAGTCTGTGTAATCTAAGAAAATGTGGAGAATTTTATAAAGAATCCAGAATGGGGTGGTTTGTGGTGATCGGACTTTCGAGTCAAAAGTTACGTTCGTTTTATTACTAAGACCGCAATGGGTAATTATTCGGTACCGGAATAGCGTGGTATATTTGGGGACGTGTAGGAGCGATGTCAATTGATTGCTATTCTTGTTGCTGTAATTTGTATTGAAGTTGGTGTATTTAATGTAGAGAGGCGTCGTGTTTGTTGCCGTCTTCTAGCCAAATCGCAAGGGCCGCTAGTAAAGGCAAGTGCATGGTAGACAAACGATCAATGATCGATCATCGCTTTCTTTATCTTCTATTACCATTATTGTTGTGCTTTTATTTGGTTTAATTGCAAACAATGAATTGGTATGTTTATATCTTTGTTGACAAGCATGATGAAAGTTGGATATGATGTTTATGATGGAGTTTGCATGTTTGCATTCATAAGCATCTTTGCATAAGAGAAGGTGATCATGATTGATCACAACTCCACGGGAGTGGAGGAGGTCCCCGATCCTTGAGGAGGAACGGGCTTGAGAGTGAATGTTGTCGCGAGCATTCACTCACGCTATACCGGTATACGCGAAAGGAAGTGCATGTGGACATGTAGAATAGATTTGCATTGATACATGAGATTAATTGATGAGAATATTAATGGAAGTACCTGTGATGATAATGGAGTTATTGAATGCTGATGATTTATTATTGTTCGTTGTTTATGGGTGTATTTGCTGAGTCGTGGACTCACCCTTGCTTTATTGTTGTCTTTAGGTGATCTTCGAGGATGCCGTAACTGAGAGCGAGTAGGGCACATGGACATCACATGATCACTCGCCATGATAATCTTTTCATTCAATATTGGTTTACACTTGGACATGTTAGTTATTGAATAATGTTTAGGACATCATTTGGACTAGACTATTTGCTTTATTAATTTGGATTCATTGGTTGATGCTGCTTTGGATTATTTGCCTGGTTATTATTTCCCATTGCTTAATAATTATGCATTGCTCGTTTGTGGTCCATGGTTTTGATTATCATTGATTTCTTGCTATATTTATAAAGTGTGTCAATAATTATTAATTGGAAGGTAGTTTAGTGGCATTCCAGGCTCAGTGTTGGGCTGGGGTGTTACATTTCCAATGGGTTCTTGTGGCTATTTATGGTGCAGCTCAAACTCAATTCAAGGAGAAGTTCCTACATGAACTTGTTCATGCATGTAGGATCCGATACGGAAATCAGAGGGGGTGAATGATTGTAGTGCCTTCTTTTCTAATTACCAAAAAGAATCTGCGTTGGATTTAACCTGTAGGACCGTAAAGGCAACTAGAGGGGGGTGAATAGGCGCTTTCTCGACTTTTTCGCCTTAATCAAATTCAACACGAACTTTTCTCCTTTAGCTAGGAAAGCTAAGAAGATCAAGAACGCACGAGAGGAAGCCTTGTGTCAATTCGATAACCCCCTTAACCACAAGACACAAATGTGGAGAATTGATCTCACTGGGCTGGTCTGGACACTAGCGGTCTGACCGGCTGCCAAAGGGCGGTCCGACCGATTGAAATCGGTTCCACCGCCGTAATCTGAGCGGTTCAATGTCTGGCGGGATCGATCGCGCTTTAAATCGGTCCGACCGATTTAGTCCAGAACTGAAATACCAAGCCCAAATCCAAAACGAAAATTGGTCCAACTTTTGATTCAACCAATGAAACTTGACCAAATTCGGAGCACACCTCCCTAAGGATATCAGAGACCTATTTCTAGCGACGATCCTCCAGATCCACTTCACAGAATCGATCTCTGAAGATTTTACCAAAGAAATGCACAAACCCTAGAAATATGAAAAACTTGATCCAACACTTGCTTGTGGGGGATTGATGATCTAGATGATTCTAGGAGCATTTCCACACATCAAAGCAAGGTAAATGAGGTCAAGAGACCAACCAAAATCAACTGGATCAAGAAAGCACCAAAATCAACAAAAGAGAGAACACAAAGGAGACAATCGATCTCTTAAGCAAGCATCACAAGATTGATTGATCCAACAAGATGCTTACAAAGCCACTCCCTCAAGGAGGACAAGAGCTCAACAAAGAGCACACACACAGTCTTCCTCTCCTCTCCTCTCCTCTCCTCTCCAAACCCTAACCCTAACAAGGGATTTTACAAATGAGGGCTTGAGTGCTTGGGGGTTTTTCCTCTCCCCCTTTCTATTTATAGGAGAGGTCTAGGGTTTCCACTCATGGGCTCCCATGAAGGCCCACACACACATGGGACCCACTCACACACATCTGTTGAAGCAATCGCCTGCTTCACCACGTGTAGGTTGATCAGCGGCTCTCATCATGTCGGCAAGTCTCTCCCGTCCGAATCCCATCGGAAACTCCCAGAGACTTGCACCGACTTCCGCACCGCCTGATCCAACCAGCTGCACCGAACTTCCCGTTCGATCCATTTTGCCCATTCTGCACCATGCTTGAGTCACACGACCTCACCCGGCATCCATGCTTGCCCAACAAGCATGTGGCATGATTGAAGCATACTTCTTTTCAATGATGGCATACTTGGAGCATACATCTTTTTAATGGTGGCATACTTGAAGCATACTTCTTTTCATTTGAGCACTTTTTGTGCCTTATATATATATATATATATATATATATATATATATATATATATATATATGGCATGCTTGAAGCATACATATTTTCACATGTCTCTTTCTCATTTTTTTATAACAAACCAAATTGAGTGAACATAAACAGATTGCAATAAGAAACATATGAGCATCATAGCCAAGCTTTAAAATAAGACTCACAATCAAGCTAACCCTTTTCGATGGACATCGCAAAGTAATAACTATAGTCAATCTTTCGTCATGTCATGCTTTAGTTCAAATATGGCAAAGTAATTATAATCAATCATGATCAAAGCTACATAGCACATGAGTAAATATGATAACGAGAGCTCTACACCTCATTTGATTTTAATGGCTTGGACTTGATGAATTGTTTGACAAGTATAATAAACAAAGCTTCTGAAATTTTAAACAGCAAGCTCCCCCTCAGAATAATCTCATAGAATGCAACACACCCAACTCACTTCGCAAAAGAGCAAACTGTGTAGAATCAAGCGGTTTTGTGAGAATATAAACAACTTGAAAATCTGTATCAATAAAATACAAAACAACATCTCCCTTTTCCACATGATCTCTAAGAAAATGATATTGAATATCAATGTGTTTTGTTCTTAAATGTTGCACAGGATTTTTAGCAATACTAATAGCACTAGTGTTATCATAAAATAGTGGTACACTATCCAAATCTAAGCCAAAATCCTTAAGAATAACTGTCATCCAAAGCAATTATGAGCAACAAGAAGCGGCAGCTACATATTCAGCCTGAGTAGTGGAAAGTGCAATAGACAATTGTTTCCTAGAAGCCCATGAAACAAGAAATGTGTCTAAAAAGTGACATATGCCAAAAAGTGCTCTTCATATCAATTCTACAGCCCCCAAAATCTGCATCTGAATAAGCTCTAAGGGTAAGGCATGATGAAGAAGAATACCATAAACTGAATTCTAAAGTTAACTGAAGATATTTGAAAATTCGCTTAACTGTCTAACGATGTGAAGCACATGGGGAAGCTTGAAAATGAGCACACAGACATACATCAAAGTGAATGTCTAGCCTTGAAGCAGTGAGATACAGAAGTGAGTGAATCATATACGTATTCGCTTGATCAACAGGCGCTCCATCCTCGTCAGGGTCTAACACGGTAGTGGATCCCATTGGTGTGGAGACTGGTTTGCTTATCCCCATGTTGAAACGACGAAGGGGATCCTTGGTGTACTTGGTTTGATGAACAAAAATACCCAGCTTTGATTGCCTGATCTGCAAGCCTAGAAAGAACGTGAGTTCTCCCATCATGCTCATCTCAAATTCGCTGCTTATAGTATCTGAAAATCTGAAAACAAGAGAATGAGAGGAACCACCAAATATAATATCATCTACACAAATATTCCTGGCGAAATGCCCCATACCCGGCTCGGCGACTCTCCTCCTCCTCGTCGCGCTGCGCCGTCGGCTGCCTAGGGTTTCTTCCTCAGCCAGGTGCGCTCTTGGGTCTCCTCTTGTTCGATCGGTTGACCGCTGGGTGGAGTGGGGAATGTGGGATGGATCTGTGGATGTGAGGCCACAGTTGGACCTTGTGGGTTTTGGCAAAGGCCCAGAAATTCATTCCCCATTCCCCAACTAGCCCAATTGTTCTTCTTCCTTTGTTTCTGTTCTCCCCCTCTGTTTCTTCTTGGGAAATCGGCAGAGTGCCATGGAGTGGTGCCGAGGCCATGGCCGCCGGGTGGGGGTATTGGCGTCTGCGTGGAGGGTAGGCTCGAGCCTGACGAAGTGGATTCGTCCCTAACTGTGAGACTAATTTTGTCTATTGTTGTCTCTCGGGGATGGTCGCTGCGGCAAGTGGATGTAAAGAATGCAGTTGTTCATGGAATTGTGCAAGAAGTATATATGCATCAACCTCCTGGCTACTCGGATACAAGGTATTCGAATCATATTTGCAGACTAGAGAAAGCTATGTACAGACTGAAACAAGCACCATAGGCATGGTATTCTCATCTTTCTTCGAAGCTACAAGAGCTAGGTTTTGTTTCTTCTAAGGCCGATATATTGCTCTTCGTATTCAATCAACATGGGGTGTATATCTTCTTATCTATGTTGATGACTTGATTATTGCGAGCTCGTCTCAGTCGTCATCAAACGAGCTGCTGGCTCAGCTTCAACAGGAGTTTGTTGTGAAGGATGTAGGCTCATTGCACTATTTCCTCTGCATCGAGGTATGTACTGATCATCATGACGGGCTTTATGTCCGAGAGCGTCTCAGTCGAGTTAACCTGAATACATGCAAACCCATGACAGTTCCCATGGCAACTGAAGTGGATTTCCACTTTGTTCGTGAAAGAGTGGCTCAGAAAGCACTTGAGATTTGGTTCATTGCTTTGCAAGACCAGCACGCTGATATTTTCACCAAGGCAATGCCAGGACAGTAGCTTAGAATTTTGATGTTCAATCTCAACTTGAAGTATGTCAAGTCGTGATTGAGGGGGGCTGTTGAAGTATTTTAGTAGAAGATAGCTTCGGTTCTTAAGTGATAGAAGCATATTGTTATGTAAACGTGCATTGTAACAGAGTTGTAGTCGGTTGAGATTGCATCTCCCGCTTTCGGATATGCTACAACGATAGTAATCCTTTTCTTAAACGCTACTCTGTATGCACTACATATTGCTGCGACCCCGATTGGTTTGGGTGCGCGATCCGCGACCTGCCTTCCAATTCTTCTTGCAACTAGTTTCTTTACATGCACGGTATATTTGCATTTCAGTGGGTTCGCAAAATGAAGAACATCACTCCTCTGTAGATTGTAGTTTCAAGAGCGTGGAAAACAACGAACGGATCATGTAAGAAACTGTACTGGAGCAATACATGACGAGCTCCTTTTTTTTCACATGTGGCAGGTCTGAAAAGGATCATCGAGCGGCTGATGCCAATTCACAAGCATGCGCATTGCGCTTTGCACGAGGAACTCAAGGGTAAAACGCTAGTTGCGAGTGATGCGTTTAGCGTGTAATCAACCGACACCACTGTGTTAGCAACGAAGAACAGAGTAAGAAGAAGAACCAACGTAGAAGAGGAAAATGAAACGGTGCTGGACGCCTGGACCTATACTGTCGTATATAGCTTAAAAGATGGCGTGAACCAACCAAGATAATGCACGCATATGCGTCGTCCATTATCCTTTTGGTGGTGGGCTTCGCGTTTCGTGTCCCGTCCCGTCCCGTCCCGTGGATTTTTCAGCCTTCAGAGAGCTTGTAATGGGGGCTGATTTGGCGAAAGCTCATCCTTTTGGTTGGACGTGGGCCGTAGCCCAGTGCACACGTCTCAATGACAACATTCAACAGTGCGTTGCCTTAATTTGTTTTGGTCGTGTCGTGCAAGAGAACACAAGGCCAGTGCCGTCGCTTCCTGGGTTTACACTTTACACCAAGCAAGTGGGGACTGGGTGGGTTACTCACGAAGTCACGTGGTTCGAACGGCCACGATTGTATTTGCTTGGGAAAGTTGTGGGGATTGAAGGTGGGGGCACCACCACTAGAGAAACTGATAAAACCGTCTACTGTAGTGATTGAGGTGTGCTAACATGCTTGTCTCAATATGAGAATAAATCGTGTATCTAGACTATACGACACTACTAAAGTAAGCTTCCCACTATTGCAGTTAAGTACTTGTGGTATATTATTTAGTAGGGTTATGTATAGTCTTTTTTATTGATTTTTTCTTCTTCTTAGATTCAGTGTTTTCACGGTTGATCTGCAGTAATTCGTACAAAATACATCCTGCAAACTATTTACCTGTCATCACATATCAATTTGGACGGTGGATAAAGGGACCTCATCATCTGATTTAATCCCTTTCTGCAACCGATCCTCTCTTCCTCCCTTCCGCCTAAATTACTCTCCAATGCAGCAGCAGACGCCGCCGCCTCCACCTCGTCCGGTCCCTCCACCAACCCGTCCCGCGCCTCCAGCACCACCCCCCCCGTCCCCTCGCCAGATCGCCGCCTTCGTCCTAAACCACCCGTCGTCCACCCTCAACACCGCGTCGGCGCGCTCCCTCTCGGCGTCCCTCCTCGCCGTCGCGCCCGCCATCCCGACCCCCGTGGCCAACTCCGTCCTCAAGCTCCTCTGGCACCACGCACCGCGCGCCCTCCTCTTCTTCCACTCGCTCCTCCACCTCCCCGGCCGCGCGCACGCCATCTCCTCCTGCACCATCGACCTCGCGCTCGACCTCTCCGCGCGCCTCCGCCGCCCACGCCAGCTCACGAACTCCATCCTCGCCCTCTTCCCGCGTCTCCGGCTCCCATTCACCCCGCGCACCTTCCCCATCCTCTTCGAGCGCCTCGCCGCGTCGCAACGCCGGCCCGACCTAGCCGTCCGCCTCTTCCTCTCGCTCCACCGCTCCCACCGCGTCGCGCAGGACTTCCCCCTGTTCAACTCCCTCCTGGACGCTCTCGGCAAGTCGCGCCACGCCGGCAAGGCCGCCTCCCTCGCCCGCGCTCTCGAGTGGCGCTTCCCCCCGGACGTGGTGACGTACAACACGCTCGCCGACGGATGGTGCCGCGTCAAAGACACCTCCCGCGCGCTCGACGTGCTGCGGCAGATGGTCGAGTCCGGCATTACCCCCACGAAGACCACGTATAACGTCATCCTCAAAGGCTTCTTCCGTGCTGGACAGTTACAGCACGCATGGGACTTCTTCCTCCAGATGAAGAAGAGGGGGAGTAATGACGATAGCTGTAAGCCTGACGTCGTTTCGTACACTACCGTCGTTCATGGGCTTGGTGTTGCCGGGCAGCTGGACGGAGCTCGCAAAGTGTTCGATGAAATGTCTAAAGAAGGATGCACACCCTCAGTCTCCACCTACAATGCGCTTATTCAGGTGATCTGTAAGAAGGGAAATGTGGAGGATGCAGTGATGGTGTTTGATGATATGCTTGGAAAGGATTACGTGCCAAATGTGGTTACCTACACTGTCTTGATCCGAGGCCTCTGCCATGCAGGGAAGATTGACCGAGCTATGAAGCTCTTGCAGAGGATGAAGAATGAAGGCTGTGAGCCTGTCGTTCAGACATACAATGTCCTTATAAGGTATTCATTGGAGGAAGGGGAGATCGAGAAGGCTTTGGGTTTGTTTGAGAGGATGAGTAAGGGAGAGGAGTGCCTACCCAACCAAGATACATACAACATTATAATAAGTGCAATGTTTGTGCGCAAGAGGGCGGAGGACATGTCATTGGCCGCGAGGATGGTGATGGAGATGGTGGAGAGAGGTTACTTGCCTAGAAGGTTCATGTTCAATCGTGTACTGAACGGATTGACGTTGACAGGGAATCAGGAGCTTTCAAGGGAGCTCTTGAGAATGCAAGAGAAATACAGACGCTTGCGACGAGAAATAAGATTGTGATTGCCATTTTAGTTTTACAATGGAGTGAGCATTTGATGTTTTGTTCATCTTGAGGCTTGGGTACAGAAGTGAGGTGCAACCCTCGGGAACACCTAGTCAATTGACTCTCCTGTGGTCCTATGATTAGTCTGATGTACAACTCAAACTTGAATTTCGGTATATGTTGTGAAACTGTTCGTGAAGTTTGCTCAATTGATTGTGTATATCAGAACAGCAGTTTAAGTATTTTCATTTTTAACTTGTATTTCAGGCAGCTGTGGAGGTTCTTTCGTTAGGTCGCCATGGTCTGTTTGTAATTGGAAATGATTAAACTGGCAAGGTAATGCAGATCGTAATCAATTATCTCGTGGTAACGTGGTATAGAGTTACTAGGAGTCTAGGATAGTAGGATTGTGTTTCTCAGTCTCTAGACAGTAAGATAAGGTTTGTTCATGCTTTATGCTACTGAAATCCATTTTAGGGTGGGAGGAGTTATTAAAACTGGTTTTTGGCAGTGACTTCGGGTTTGGGGTGTGTTGAAGGCAAGTATTGAAATGTGCTAGAAGTTCTGGTTGTTAAAAATAATTATGATTTTCTAGGTATGCTCTGTGGGCTCTGTAAGACTGTAAAAGTTGAGCATATTGTGGGTTGAGAATGGAAGATTAGGATACAAGAATTAAGTTGTATATTTGTTCTGTTTTACTTCTGCTTTGCAGGTTATTTGGGTGCTGGATATCTAGGAAATGGATAGCTGCTCATTCCTGATGTGAGCTAACATGCTGCCAGACACCGCCGGGGTAGGATCTCTGTCGGATTTGGATTTTCTTAATTCAGAATTCTCTGTAAAAATATTGTGCTACTTTCTGCATCAGTAGGTAGCGCTCACAGTATACATCGCTGAACCATTTCATATACAACGTAGACCGAACAAAACGTATTACAATCATCAGAGTTAAATAGACCGCGTCGGGTTGAGTTTACAAAAGGGGCCGAACAAGCCAAATAAGTTCATTACATAAAATACAGAAATAGCTGCGGAAGCAAAAGGGGCAACACGACTCCCCACAGGCAAGCGACTGTGGCGCCTTGTGTACAACCGATATTAACCAAGAACTTGGAGAATATTGGCTGTACGTAAGTACTAGCGGAGCCAGCTAGACTGCGGTGAGTCCTAGACTAAGGAACTAAACTACTCTTCGCTTTGGTCTTGACCGTCGACACCTCGATCCTCGTAGTAGGTATAGTCGTCCTGATCAGCGGATTCTAAGGGTTTGGAGAAAGAGCGAGGGTGAGCACAACTTCCGTGCTCACGAGCCAACACAACAGATGCAGGAATATACATGTAAAGCTTAACAAGGATGGCTCAGGTTCTTTTATTTGCACAAAGTAATATTTGTAAATACACATATTAGAAAGTCCTACCACTTAGCGTTTTGACTAAAACATGCTTTCTTAAAGAGAATATTTGCAATACTAATAACAGCAGAGGTTAACTCCACCTTATGCTTATTTTTTATAGCAGTTACATCCATCTATTATCAACACCATGTAAGACTACCAAGGAAAAATTCAGAACAAGGGCTAGATGAGCCAGTCGCCTTTTTCAACACACCCACAAAGTTTATAAACATAACTAACTCTTGTAAGTTCACATGTCCGCCCGTGACCGTGGGCACGGCTATTCGAACAGTTTATTTATCTGCAGAGACTGTACACTTTACCCACAAGAGATAATCGGCTTGATATAATCACATGTTTCCTTAGACGTGTGAATCAAAGGGAGAAGGGAGATTACTATCAGGCCTTTACAATGCATCCCTCAATGATAATTGCACCCGCTAAGGTTTCATCTGAGAGTGGTTACGCTCTCACACCAGCATCAACCATGCCCCCAAACCCCCTTTACGCCATACGGCGGCTTACACCAGCATCCCGACCCGTGTCTACGATGGCTTACACTAGCGACACGACTCGTGGGTCACTCCAGTAGTCCAACTCGCATTGATAGATACAAATTATTTATCCAGGTCGACACCATTATAGACTTGTGGTTGTAGTATTTTACAATAGAAGGTCATCACAGGATTAAGTTTTTAAAATTATCTGGGCGGTTCATACCACATATCAATCACATACCAACATATCCTGGGCTACATTAGTACCCAACCACATACCCTCCAACATATCATCCCCCCAGATGGGGTATTAGCATGTTTTTAGGGTTTTGAGAAGGGTAAAACAAATTAGCTCAACCATTGCAGTCATTCACCCCAATGACTGCTCAAAACAATCTTTATGCTTAAACGATGATGATTGGGGTGATTAATACCCCAGTACTCAAGCAAGACTAGCATGACGCTTGAGTACAGACTATACTAGTATGTTACCATATAATTACTATGGTGATAAGGATTAGGGAATTCAATTATCAAGGACAAGGAATAATAATTATTTAATAATCAATTTGGCATTTAATTACCTTAGTACCATTTGACATACATTTGCAAAAGGAATTAAAGCATGCAGTTTTATATTTTAAAAGAATATAATTTGCATAAAAATATAGGTTCAACATAATCAAAGTGTTGACTCGCCTTCGTTGAAAGTTTGAAGTGCTTTTAAGGCGGTTCCAATAATTCTTCATAGAAGTCGAAATCTACATGTGCGAAAAGAGCCAAATAAATAGAACAAATCTAAATAAAATCCAAAATTACGAAATTAGCAGTGAAAGAAAGGGGCTGAATTTAGATTAATTTAGAACCAAGAATCGACGGAATCGGATTTCGTATGAAGTAGAACGAATATCCCGAAGTTTACCTTCACATAAAATATAGAAAATCATCAGACATGATAGTGCTAATTCGGGCAAAAATGATGGCGCCGACGAGGGAAAGGGAGGGGCGGTCGGCGAACTAGCAACATGAATAGTGCCAATTCGGGCAAAAATGATGGCGCTGGCGAGGGAAAGGGAGGGGCGGCTGACGAACTAGCAAAATGGAATCCTGGGAGCACGGACCCCAAAGGTGGTGGTTGCGTCGCTGGCGAAGGTCCGGCGCGGCGTCAGCGCACAAAACAGTGTCGGCGTGCAAGGAAACGACGGTGCTCCAGCGATGCTCTGGCGAAGGCGAAGGGAGCACGGCGTAGAACATCACGAGGAGAAGCCAACGGCGTGGGCGATGTCTTCAGGGAATCAAGATGGCGCCAGAAACGACGACAGAAGATGGTTCGGCTGCCTGTGGAAAATTTTTGGTTGTGGCGAGAGAGGGGCGAATTCCAGGGATAGGAAGGAGACGCTGAGGGGCTCGCCGTGATGTGGTTGATGCGGAGAATGAACGACCGGCTAACTGGACGAGAGCAGCAGGGGAGCAAGGCCGGTAGTAGCAGACGTGGGAGAAAATGGGCAGCATGGGGGGGTGCAGGTAGCAAGGACCAGGAGCAGCACAAGGGGGAGTTGTTGGTCGGCGTGGAGGCGTGCACGGCCGGGAGCTGCTGGTCGGCATGGGGGGCGTGCACAGCCGAGCTGGCAGCAGCAGAGCTTTTGTTGGAGCTTAAGGAAGAGGAAGAGAAGAGGGGGCTACTGGTTTTGTTGGGAGGGGGGAGGTTGGTGGCCGGAGCACTGGAGCTCTAGAGCTCACGGGAGGAGCGGCACTCAGCTAGAGGGAGGAAAAGTGGGAGCTTCGACTCGGGCTTGCTCTGGTGGGAGGGAGGAGGAGGAAGAGGCGGTGCCAGGGCATGGCCGACGGCAAGGAGCAGGAGCATGAGGAGGGAAATGGAGGTGGAGCTCATGGTCGGCAATGGAGAAGGCAATGGAGAGTGCTGTGGAGTTTGCTTTGATTTGGGGAGGAAGAAAAATAGGAGGGAGAGGGAGGTTGCTGGTGGTGCTTTGGCTGGGGGGAGAGAAGAGAAGAGGGGTGGAGGAGGGGAGGAGCTCTTTGTTTAGTTTTTACAGAGGAAGGAGGGGGAGAGAGCAGCATTGGGATGGGGCTCTCAAGCAGCAAGAAGAAGGCCGGTCAGGTCCCGGGTGAGGCGGAGGAGCGGAATCGAGGTGCAACGGCATGGAACACTGTGGTGATGTGGCGTAGGAATCCAAGGCATGCATTGAGAAATTTTTGAATTTATTTATTTTCTGATTTTTTTTCTTCAAAATTCTCTTTTCTTTTCCTATCTCTCTCAAGAAAATTTTATAAAATACTTTGGAGCTGGAATATATCAAATAAAATAGTTTTGTATTTTTTGAAGTTTATATTAACCAATTATAATATTTTTCATTCATAAATTCAATTTAAGCTTTAAATTAAACCGATAAAATCCATACGATTTTTTTTAAAAAAAAAAGCTTCAAAATAAACCAATAATTTAAATTAAATTTTAAAATAAATAAAATAATTTTTGAAAAGCTTTTAAATTTTAATACTAAATTTTAAAATTACTGCTCATTCGACCGAAAACGGATGTTACAATCTCTGTTCAAGACAAACGAACTGCTTTTGGTGTTTTCTCCATATTCTCTTTTGTCGAGCTTTGGCTTTTATTATGTGCTGATTCTAGGTGTTGCGAGCTGTAGTTTCTTTATGGAGCTAGCGTGATAGCTAATTTCCCGTAGTCGTGTGTACTACTAGAATTTATGATACTATGAACTGTCAAGAGATGTACGTTACCAGCAATCCCTCCTCTGGTATAAAATTTTCTATATTTTAAGTTGGAATAAGTCCATTCTTCGTCCCCCAACTATGCCCGATGATTAATTTTGGTCCCTGAACTTAAATACCGGATATAATGCACCTCAAACTTTACATACCGGGCAAATCGTGTCCCTCCGTGCGTGCGACGGCGGTTTGGGCCGACGTGGCATCCACGCTGGCGCTGAGTCGGCCTCGCACTCGGTCGCTCTCTGTCAAATTCCCGACCGGCCGCCTCAAGACTCGGTCGCTCCCTCTCTCGCTCACTCTCGCTCTCTCTCTCTCACGGCGCGGCTAGGGTTTGGCGGCGCGGCGACTAGGGTTTGTAGTTTGGTGGCCGCCGCGACCCAAGATACCTTCCCGGCCGTCTCGCGCCACGCCGATCGTCCTCCCCGACGAGCAATCTGCAGAGCCCTCCCGAGCTCCCGCGTGCAGATTTCCCCTCACCGAGGTCGCGCCATGGCTGCTTTAGGAGCTCGGTTCGTTGGCCATTGGAGGAAGCTCAAGGTCGGCAAAGATGTCTCGCACCTCCGTCAAGACCGTTTATGGGGCTTCCACCTCGCCGATTCCATACAGAGCGACCATCGAGTACGCCCAACGGTCCATTGCCATTGCGGGAGAAGGTCGGTCGGTGGATCTCGTGGAGCGACTCTAACCCAAGACGGAGGTACATGACATGCATGCGAGCTCGGGTAAGTAATCTTCACCAAATTGTCGTTATTTTGGTTTGTGAAGGCTCGCTTATTTGTGAATCTTAATTGAAGGTCGCAGTCGCAAGTTTTGGGCATGGTACGATGATGAACCAACCCCTTCTTGAGGCGGGTAGTATCGACTTGCGCGACATCGTTAGGGCGTTGAGGAAGGAGAACCATGAGCTTAGGGCGTTAAGGAACCGTAACAATGAACAAGATTTGAGTGTGGCCGAGTCCAGGCATGGAGAACGTGATGTAGCAGTTGTTGGACTCGCTGGTAGGGTAGCACAGCTGGAGAAAGAGAGGAGACTTTTTTTTGTCTTGCTTGTTGTTTTTGCAATGATGGTAGTTAGAGTTCTGATTAGGGAATGTAATTGAACTCGTGCCACAATCTATTATGTAATGGAACTGTGTTGCTCGAAATTGTCCGATTCAGCTTGATGCTCAGAATATCGATGCTTGTCAACAAGGTACCATGATTGAACCTAACAAAGATAAGCTATGCTCGAATCGATGCTCTCTAATCTTGGATGAAATGTAAACTGGATGAAATGATACTAGGGGACAGTGATTGAAACAAGTTCGATGCTCTTTAACCGTCCTGCATTGTCCTAACAGAACCAGAATGCATTGTAAGATGTTCAATCCATGTAAACATCAATGTAACTCGTAATCATTGTCCAGGCATTGTCTTAACAGAACCAGGAATGCATTGTCCCAACAGAACCTGGAATGCATTGTTCAATCTTGTGCTTAATGTGACTGGAGTCTTAAGAAGGATTGCAAGATTCTTGTGTCACCTGACTCTTTTTTTTCTAATTAGGCTTCCAGACCTGATTGTACAGAATGATCTAGGGCCTAAAGACATTAGTCACGAACAAAGTGGTGAAATTCCAACTGCACAACATGGTTCTGATGAGTTTCTCATGTCATCTTTCATAGTTCGATGGCTTGATCTGAAATCACAGTTCCATTTCCATTAATAAACACAGTTATCAGCCCACAAGGCACAAGTTGAAAATATTACATAACACTAAGTGATTTGTCCAGAATCTGCTGGACCACAAGGCACAAGTTGAAAAGATTACATAACACTAATAAAGATAATCTGCCACCCACAAGGCACAAGTTCAAAAGATTACATAACACTAACAAAGATAAGCTGTCTGCAAATCCATTAGAACATCACTCATTAGTTGGGATACCCAAAAGCTTTGCAAGCTTTGAACTATAACTTTGCTTCTTCTTGGTTGGACTCGACTTCTTCCTATTTTGAAAGGTCGGTTCTTGGGCCGCACTTTACCGAGGCGTAACCCGGTTACCCGGATGTTCACACTTGATTTTGCACTCGCAGACGCCACACTTGCCTCCAAGTTCATAGTGCCGTAACCACCATGTTGTGTAGTGACTTTAGCAAGAGTGAGGTTTTGATGATCCTTTGATCCGTATACCAGTCAGAAAGCAGTAACCACCATGTTGAGTTAGAGGTTTGTAGTTTGCAAGTGCAAAGAATATAAATGAAGATATGGAAATTTTGGAATGCACCTACATTCGAAAAATTGTGCCTGTCTGTCTGAGTACAATACTCCTACCCAAAGGCAACTCTTTTTGGATGGAGGTGGTGTGTTCACCGAATTAGACTCGGTCTTTCTCTTGGTCATGCTAGAACAAATTGTGGTGGAGGAATCACAACTGCAATGTGAAAGGTGCTTAAACTATGTAATTTTGTACCAACTTAGGAAATGCATGAAATGAAGGAATGAATTTTGTACCAGAGAACAGGACAGCTTGGTGTAGAATTGCCAACACTTGCACAATGACCTTGTTGATCCCGGCTGGCTCGATGTTTGCTCGATTGGCCATGTCTCCTCTCACACTAGACTGTTATGGCTAATTCCTTTGCAAAGCTCGCACCTAATGATTGTGCCAATCTTGGACAGTCTTATTCCTTTAGGCTTCTCATCTTGCTCTCTCTTCCTATTTTTCTTTGGCCTCCTACCATTTTCTCCATTTTTGGTTGCCTTGGTCTTGGTCTCTCCGATGTGGGCCAACAAGTCATGCCCTCAACAAAGTTGCAAGCAAGTGCTCATAAGTCTTGTTGTACTGCAATGGAGTAACATGGTGCTATGTAGTCATCAAGGAACTGCTCCTCCAATTGATGCATGCAATGGCATGTGGGCAAGGCAAACCGAGCGGTTGCCAATATCTGCATGAACAAGTTCTACTATCCAAGTTCATCGAGAACCTATGATCTCTATGTGTGACCTCAAAACCATTCTCGACCATTGTACACAAAGATGACGTAAAACCGACTCATTGATGTAGACCTTCATTTTCTTCGAATATTGGGGCATGTCACACTGCCCACTTCTCCGCCTTTGCTTTTGTTGGTATGGATTCTAACCATCACTTTCCTCCTTATCCACTCAAACATGCCGATGATAGGAGGTACCTTGACTCAACTATGGCATGATTGAATGATTCACACATGTTGTTGTCCACAGATTCACAAAGATGATCCCAACTTGAACCATGCCCCGCTCCAATGTTGTGGATCTGTCCTCATGATTGCATTAGCACCTTCAGGGTATCCTTTGCAAGCCTTGCCCAATGGTAGTTGAAAAGATTGACACATGGAGATTTGGCACACAACCGTAACTTCTTCTCGCCAAGCCTTGTTCTTGTAAGTCTTCCTGGTTGGCATAGATGTGTCTTGCACACATCCTATGCTCACTTTGGGTACCCAATATCAATAAAGATTTAGTAGGCCCCGCAACAAACAAATGAGGTTAAGTAACGCATATGACAAATTGGATGAATAAACACTAATGTGACTTACTTTGCTGATCCGAGATGATTACACATCCTTCGCCATCTCCAATTTCTATATCTTTGAAGAAAATCCCACAGAACCAGTCCCATGACTCATTAGTTTCCTTCTCTACCACAGCCCATGCTATGGGGTACATCTGATTGTTTGCATCTCTTCCCATTGCACAAATTAGCTCCCCATTGGTTGGACCTTTGAAGAAACAACCATCTAAACCTATCACTTTCCTACACCCAGCTAAGAAACCTCTTTTGCAAGCATCCAAACAAATATACATTCTGTGAAAAACAGCCTCTGGGGCATCTGGATGCAGCTTAACCACTACTTGTGTTACTGGATTGCTCCTAAGAAGCTCCATTTGGTAGTCAAAGACCCTACCATACTCTCCTTCTTGGAGTCTAATACCTTCCGGATTACAATGGACTTAGCTCTTTTGCACTTAGCTATGCTCACATCTCGCATGCATTTGTTCCTGCATCGCTTGCTTCAAGTGCTCAAGCTTCCGTGTTGGGTTTCCCATTATGGCACTCTCAAACTTTTCAACTATTCTCCGAAGTGACAAGTTTGTTGTCCCTTCTTGGGGGCATGTGTGCTCATCCTTGAAACTACTCACTATCCATCCTTCCTGTCTCATCATATTTGACAACAAGATAAACCAAGGACATTTGGCCCACTCACATTGAGCCCTAACCCTTTGTTGTCATTCTTGCAAAAATTAATAACATGTCTCCTCTCTACTCCATACGCCTAACAAACTTGAATGAAGTCCCCTTGCGCTAAAACCCATGCCCAAGCTAAAAGTAGGAGACTTGCTTTGGGGTCATACATAGGGTACTTGGTTTCTCCTCAGAGCTCACCATCACCGCCACCTTCCTCATAGCCGCCCTCTTCCTCACTCTCGAGAAAAGTAAGAAGTGTCACCGCCATCGCCTCCTCCTTGTCCCTTGACTCATCAATGGCCACCAAATGACCAAACTTTGTACCTCTTTCAGTAGTCACTTGCAAGTCTTGTAGTCACCTTTGCCTTCCCTTCATATCGTGCAATGTATTGTAGAACTTCCGCTTGTGCAATATCCTTTGCAATATCGGTGGTGACACCTCAATCACCTCCACCTCCTTGGAAGCATCTAATTCTCATCATCATCTGTGCATCCAAGCTTCACTCTCATCTTCCCAATCACTGTCTTCATCTCCTTTGTCACCAACACCATCACCATCCGAGCCAACATCATCATCAACTCCCACCGCCTCAACAAATATATCCACAACACCCCATCGCTGATACAACCACCATGGTCCGCGGTCCTCATCATTTGTTAGCGCCTCAATCCAGCTCTTCAATGCTTTCCCAGAAATCGCCAAAGGCATGAGTACCAACTCCACATCCTCACAATGGTCCTTCAAATGGCCTTGACCTCCAGATGCGACAACTTATCCCGATCTATGTAAGACATGCCGCCTCTTCCTCCGCAATAATGCAATCTCTTCCCATCATCAAAGAAATCCCCATCAAATGGAACCTAACAGCCTAGCTTGTCCAAATTATCCATTGCTAAATCGAGTAACCGCAAGAAATCACCACTGTGATATACCTACATGCAAAATAACACCAACCATTACTCTAAGAACAACACTAATCGAAGTAGCTCCACAAACAACCGGAGTAATTGCGCCAGATCTAGGATTGAAGAACTCACCTTTAGCCCTGTCCTTGTTCACCGCCGCATCCTATCCGCCGATCTGGGATTTCTTAGAACCCTAGTCGCACGGCCGCCAAACCCTAGCCGCCGAGAGGAGAGCGAGAGCGAGAGTGAGCGAGAGGGAGAGAGAGCGACCGAGTGTGAGGGCGACCGCATCAGGGCATCAGAGAGAGCATGATTTGATTCGAGGGGGAGAGAGGGAGAGAGAGCGACCGAGTGCGAGGCCGACTCAGCGCCAGCGTGGATGCCATGTCGGCCCAAACCGCCGTCTCACGCACGGAGGGACGCGATTTGCCCGGTATGAAAAGTTTGAGGTGCGTTATATCCGGTATTTAAGTTCAGAGACCAAAATTAATCATCGGGTATAGATGAAGGACGAAGAATGGACTTATTCCTTTTAAGTTCAAACCCTGCAATTTACCCAGGTCACAGAAAAAAAGATGTATGACGTGGAATTCATTTTGAGGTGTACTAGGTGTATTTGTAGATTTTGACACACAAGTTAATGGAAAGAATTTTGTCTCATACCTTTGATTCCCTTCCAGTACGTCATCTTAGTTAACCACCACCGTGTTTAGGAGGACGAGTTCTTAACCACTCCATCATCTCTGAACTCTTGGCTTCCATTTCTCCTCTCGCACCCCATTGGTGGTTTGGTACACATTTCCGCTTCGTTCTCTTGCTGCTTCTGGTGCATTCAGAACCTTTAATATGGGATTGAGACAATACAAAAAAAAAAAAAAAAAAAACTGGCAGAGCCAATAATTTACGACCCGCAACTTGGGGGGTAAAACTTTTAAAGACTTTTTTTTTTGAAAATTCCTTATATACCAATGCATAATTGTGAAAATCCTTCACTGTAAGCCTAAAAGGTGGGTGTAAACTCACATGTCACTATGTCAGTGAAACATCGAGAGATATAGAAAAGATTCAGTGGCATGTAAGATCCTTTTTTACTGTTGTTTTTATTTGTATATTCCTTCTTTGTTGATCATAAACTATTCTTAGCATCTTGAACGGAATCACCCGATATTTCAGTGCATCAAACATAGGGGGGCGTTTAGTTTGATGCAAAAGATTCAGGGGCATGTAAGATCCTTTTTTACTGTTGTTTTTATTTGTATATTCCTTCTTTGTTGATCATAAACTATTCTTAGCATCTTGAACGGAATCACCCGATATTTCAGTGCATCAAACATAGGGGGGCGTTTAGTTTGATGCATAATTTTGCTATGTGTTGTTGATACGAGATCGGATATTAAACTTGTGGTATCTCCGGTCGAATGTGTCGACCGGCGAGGAGGCGAAGGAGACCTCAATGAGAATCAAGCACAACAAGCTGTACCGATATGTTGTGTATCTTATCTTAACTAATAAGAGAATGGGTTTACCCTCACGCAGCGAGACGATGTCCTTTCTTCCATGCACGCTGTTGGCCTTTCCCACCCCTCTCAAATTCCTTATTGAGACGCATCAACATGTGAACACAACCTGACAGGTACAAGGTCTCGCTCCACCATCCCCTTGTGACTCGTGAACGCATCAATGCCCCCGGTTCTTCCGCAACCACTCAAATTATCACTGCGCCACTTCTTTACATACACACAACGAAATCCGTCGCTATCCTACTCCTTCACATCTCGCGTCGTGACTCACCACCTACGCCCGTCTAGCATTCCCTTCGTGTCTCAAAGATCCCGACCCCCTCCGGTCACTACTACAAACATGCTAACGTTCTGCGATACGTAACTATCACAGACGGTTCGTGAATAGAACCGTCTCGTGATAATTCAGGACGATTCTTAAGAAGAACCGCTCGTGGTATTCTAGACATCATAGACGGTTCTTCTTAAGAACTATTCGTGAATTATCACATACGGTTCTATTCATGAACTGCTCGTGATTATAATCATATCACATACGGTTTTGTAGATAAAACCGCCTATGATACTTTTATTTTGTTGGTCGGGAAAATAAAAATTTGACTTAATGGGTGGGTCAAACTCGCTTTATATTAATGAGTCTCCTCACATCTCCATCTCCTCTTCCATCTCTCCTCTAACCGAGTGTCGCTGTCTCGCCACGACCTTACACTTCGGCCTCGTCACTCGCGGCCTCCTCCACCTCGCCCCACCTCGCCGCCTCGGCCTCCCACGACCTCGTTCCCGGCCTCCTCCGCTGTCGCCCCATCCTCCGCCGAGCTCGCCGCCTGCCTCCTCCACCTCGCCTTGGCCTCATCGTCACCGGCCTCCCACGACCTCGCCGCCCCTGGCCTCCTATGACCTCATTCTCTCTACTCCCTTTGCTCGTGATGTGGATTACTAAGAGCTAGTGTTAGTGCTCGTGAATGGATTTAGTTGATGCTACTATGATGTGGCCGATGTCGTGATTATTGTGGGAAACTCTCTATGCATGCGTAGCTCATGCCGAGTTATTTGGTTTCGCAAAATTATAGATGGCGTGTCGCAGACCGCCCAAGAAACCGCTTATAACTTTTGCATACGAACTCGGATTACGACGCTCTTTGGCTCGCTGGAAAGCTAATAAAAATTTCAATCCAAAAATCCATAAGCCCATATCAGATTCATTCGTAGGGCTCGGGAGGCTCCAAACGAAGTGAAAACCCCAAAAAAGGTCGTTTAGCGCCTCAAAACAGCCTCCAAAGTTTTAGCACTCGTTTTTGTTTTTTCGCAATAGAAAAAACTATCACTGACGGTTCTAAACAAGAATCGTTCATAACCGTCTGTGATAGCTTTTTTCACAGACGGTTCTTGTATAGAACCGTCTGTGGCGGTTTTTTCACAGACGGTTCAAAAACCGTCTGTGATGACCTCATATCATCACAGACATATAAGCACAGACGGTTTAAAAATCATCTGTGATGATGGTTTCGAACCATCTGTGATGACCCTTTGTGTAGTAGTGGGTGCTCAGTCCACAGGTTGCAACGGCGGCGTGCACGAAAATGAGGGGACCTGACAGTATAGGAGGCGGCGGCACGGGGAGGTAGCGCTGGCGACAAGAGAAGGTAGCGGGGAGGGGAGGCGGCGTTGGGGACGGGAGAAGGCACCTAGAGGGAAGGGAGGAGAGGAGGAGGCGTCAGGGACGGGAGAAGGCACCTAGAGGGAAAGGGAGGAGAGGAGGCGTGTACTTTGGAGGAGAAGCGATGACGCCAGAAAGGAAAGGAAGGCAACGACGACGTATGAGGAATAAGCATAGACAAAGGTGTTCTTCTCATGCCAAGCCGTCAGACGAGTTCACCTCACCGTGTCCTCTTCATCCTAATCCTCCCCTCGGCTGGCCACCTCCGCCTCCGCTACTGGCCGAGCAAGCATCACTGCCTCCTCGCTTAATTACCACCGCGATGCCGCCACCGCCTCCTCCCCTGGCCTCCCACCTCCTTGCCGCGATATGCCTGACGAGGGCTGCGGAGGCCAATGGCCGTGAGAACCGAGTCGTGACTCGGGTTTATGGTGGAAGAAGGTGGTCATCGACGCATAGCCCTCTTCCTTGTCAGCCAGCAATGGTTGGAAATGGGCAGCTCGTCGGCTCCAATATAGAAGGTATAATTTTTTTTTAGAAAAATTACACAAGTCGGCTCCAATTTAGAAGGTATAAATTTTTTTTAGAAAAATTACACAAGCAACTATACTTTGTTACGAGGCTCCATAAAAAATTCATAATTTTTGGAGCCCATTTGCTATATTTAAAAATTCGTATAAAAATTATGCATAAATAATTTTCTAAAAAAAGAAAAAAATTGTTGCAGTGTGGTTGCCGCATGGTGGTCATGCGGCAACAACAATGTAGCACATGGTAGCCGTGCACCGTGCAGCAACAACACTGTAGCACATGGTTGCCGCGCGGTAACCACACTATAGAAAAAAAATTGAGAAAAATTAAGAACAGGTTAAATGTTTTTGAATTAAATTTTGAAAAAAATACACAAGCAAGTAAACTGGGTCAAGATGTTCTACAAAAAAATTATAATTTTTTAAGCACATTTGCTATATTTAAACATTCATACAAAAATTATGCATAAATGATTTTTTTAAGAAAAAAATAAACTGACATGGTGGTTGGGCTGGTTGGGGGAGGCCACGTGGCAAAGCCGGAGGCGCTGTCGCACGACACCATTGGCGCAGCAACCGATGTATGGCGGGAGAAGAGGGGTTGCCGCATGACGACCGTACGACAACGGTGTCATTTTTGTAAATACACTTCGAAGACGGTCATTTCTGTAAATACGTGCTGAAAACGGTACCGAAACAACAAAAATTCACCAACCCAAGCAAACATTACATGCTACTCAACCAATCATAACATGTACATGCTGTTCGAGATCGATGAGGCTAAACGACAAGGGCGAAGCGAAGGCTACACTACCAATGACCTATGATGCACGGACACGGATACGCTGATATGACATGGGAATTCACCATTTTCCTAAAAATACCGATATGGCGACATGACTATATATATTTAAATAATAAGAGTAAATTACACATGTATTATTTTTTATGTTCCTTCATGCTTGTCAAACTGGAATAATACTTGCATCTCCATTTCACATTTCCTCCCCTTTGACCACCCTTGTCTAGAACATCAACATAGTTCCACAATGGAGGTTTGAACCTATTGTTGGTATTTTTGCTCCTCTCTAGCACTCGAATTTCCGGTTTCCATTTTTCTATAACGATGAAAAACAAGCAATCGAGAACGTAAGAACAAGCAATCACGAATTTACGATTGCAAACATCTAATTGACTCATGGTGAATAGCATCAGTGCATCACTATGTGAATAAGTGAAGTGACATTCATTTAGAGATTCAGTGAAGATTGAAGAGCATGAGCATCACTTACTGGGAGAGGGAGGAGGCACATGGGAGGTGGCCTGTTGAAGAGGGAGGTCGCACGGTGGAGGTGGTCTGCCAGAGTTGGAGGGTGCACGAGGGAGCTGTCTTGTCGGAGAGGGAGGGGCGTGAGAGAGGAGGGCGCTCGAGGGAGGGTCTGCATGAGGGAGGGGCTGCGCGAGAGGAGGTGCGGGAGCTGGTGGCGCGACGAGGGAGGAGCGACACGAAGTAGGAGGTGCGGGAGCCGAAGCATGGCTACGTCACATGATGCATGGAGAACAAGAAGCGGCTCAAGACCGACGACGAAGCCCTGCTTGATCGGGACCGGCTTCGGCTGGCCGAAAAAGCCGTAAGCCAAAACAAATGATCGCTTTTCAGAATCGCTTCCACGGCCGCTTCTCATTCAACGATGGCGCCAAAGTCGGAAGTCGCCACAGGTGCTTCCCATGCTTCCCACCACCTCCTTTCCAATTTTACCCCTCGAGTTCATAAATTATTACCTGTTTTTTCCATCCGATATAAACTCTGATCGTCGCCTCCCCCCTATCCCTAGCCCTCACCCGCGCCTCTCTCCTGCCTCCCTCCTCCACCTCCGGATATGTCGCCGCCCTCCCCTCCTCCCCGAGCCGCCATCGCCATCGCCTCCTCATCCTCCCGAGCCGCCGCCGGCCTCCCCTCGTCCTCCCCGCGCGCCCGCTCCTCCCTCCTATGCCCGCCCCTCCCGCCACGCCACCGCCTCCCTCCTCCTCCTCCCCTTCTTGGCGATGCCACGGTTGACGCGGGCCTGCCCTCGTCCTCCCCCGCAGCCGCCTTCTCCCCCAGATCCGCATCGGCGCCCACCTCCTCCCTCCTCCCTCGAGCGTAGCCGCTCCGGCCCCCTTCTTCTCCTCCCGCGCCCGCTCCTCCCTCCCACACCCGTCCCTCCCTCGCTGGCTCACGCCCACCCTCCACCTCCCGCCTCGCGCCTCCCTCCTCCTCCTCCTCCCTTCCCGGCGATGTCGCGGTCAACTCCGGCCATCGGAGCTCTTGGGCATCCACTCCGCCATCATCCCCAACACCGCCTTCATCTTCTACAACGCCATCCACCGCCTCCTTCAAGTGCTCCTCTCGCTAGGTTGAACCAATTCCTCTTGCCTTTCTTTCTTTCCTTGTTTATCGATTCTTGATCATGTTAATTGTTGAATTGTTATTCGTAAGATTGTGATTTGGTGAATCTATTACATGCCTATATTGTTGCTTTAATGTCCAAGAGAGAATTGTTGCTTTAGTTTATAGTATTACATCGCTCTTTTGCTATGGTTTCTTCAAGCCAAATAATAAGAGCAAAATGGAGTTAGGAAGAATAAGATCATACCAAGGCCACTATCCAAAGGAAAAGTACTCATAATATCGACCTCTGCTAGCATTTATAGGAATTTTACAAATTTAAGGATCCTTGATCTCTCACCAAAAATTGACAGGCATATGCCATACGAAATCGGTATGCTCAATAATTTGGAAACCTCATCAATTTTTCTTCTCAATGCTTGAGGAAACTTGTATGTATGAAACCAGGATCACACCATCCAACTGTCCTAGCAGAAGGACTTGTTGTAAAACCATAACAATGTTATATGCTTTACATGGTTCATCAAAAGTTACACATGAATCGTACTTTGCTTTAGAACTCTGCCACACTGAATACAAATGCAGAAATATAAGGACTGTTCTGCCGTAACAATTTCCTTTAAGACGGATCTTTTTTTAACACTATGAAGATATGACTTTCTGTGCATATGATGAGAATTACTAACCACACATCGTGTTGCGACTGAAAGTAAGTGTGCCTGCAGGAGAAAGGTTTTGTATTTGCCCTTCTATGCCCCATTTGACAAATGGTGTAGCCTCATTGGTACTATATCCACTTGTCCATGTTACTGTCATCTAGAATCACTTATTGCCTACAAATTGGTTTCCTTGAAAGAATTGCTCTTTTGCAAATTGTTGAGTGAAATATTTCGTTACTTTAGTAGATAAATGAGTTCTTGCATGATGCATATTTCAGTTTTTTCAACACATTGACTTCTCTTCAGCTCTTCCGACCACAATTAAGTATACATTTACATTCAGAATTACCTATCTCTAGTGCTAGTTATATGATTGCATTTATAAGTATCTATATGTAATTCTGACCATATGCTCACTGTTTAAATATATTACCTAAAATCAAAATGAACATTCGCAAATTTGACCATAGAACACTGACTAAAAGTTTAATTTTAGTTTTTACATTCATGAATGTATTTTGGATTCTGGAACACCTCATATGATGTTCTTATTCCTTTTTTTAGTGCAAAGTAAATCAATTCATGAAGTAAATCAATTCATGCAATTCTGGTGATGTTGCACATGCCATATTACTTGTGCTAGCTATTACTTGATGGTGAATCATTTGTCTGCTATGGGCAAATTTTAGTTTTATTTATGACATTGATTATCTTTGTAAGTACTTGATGTTGTTTTATTAAGACATTAACATACTTAAACAAAGTGCCTAACACTGCCGATGCCGGTCCCAAGCCCGGAAAAAAGTGGAGGGGGCATTACTTGTTTGTAATAATTATTTATTGTAATAATTATTTGTTGTAATAAACATTTATTGTAATAATTGTCGTTAAATACACTAATCCTTGACTCACATGGTGGAGAAATTCATACAACATGTTTCATTCGGTGTTTGATTAGTTTTATAACCTAATTGAGGTTGGTAAGGTGTACTTGATATCTAAAGGATCAGTGAAATATGCTCAGAAGTAGTTTACAATGACTATGAAGTAACTCTGGATGCCTCAACATATATAGAAATTTGTTCGATTACTCTTATTGTAATTATATTCATTAATGCATGTTCCTCTTATTGTCAATGCCTCGTCAATTGTTATTAATAAATGCCGTTAAATGTTGTTAAATATCGTCAAATGTTGTTAAATGTCGTCAATTATCGTTAAATATTGTTAAATGTCGTTAAATATTATTAAATGCCGTCAATTGTCGTCAAATGTCGTTAAAAATCGTTAAATGTTGTTAAATGTTGTTAAATATTGTTAAATGCCGTCAATTGTCGTTAAATGTTGTTAATTGCGTTAAACGACATCAAACAAGCCATTAATGTTCTCAGTGGCATTTCAGATATTTCACATCTCGAAAGCTACAGCTAGTCTACCTAAAAGCCAGGCAGCCAAACACCAAATCAGAAAAGCACAGCTATTCAGTCCACAGCCAGAAAGCCCTGCAGCACAGCCGGAAGCCGTTTTTCAGAAAAGCACAGTCGAAAAAAACAAGACTGATGACTATTCACAGCTTAATCAAAGTGTTTTGTGGATTCGATCAATGGAGTAATTAACCGGTAGTGTTTCAAGGTCTCGGGAACTAGCAGACCACACATCACCCAAGTCAGACCATCCTGCCAGCCAGCTATGGAGCGCAACCATGGGAGACTTATTTATAGTTCTTTATGATCTAATAAAATACTGGTTTCCCGTTTTCTTTCTTTGTTTATTTTGTGTACTTAAATACACCAGCACGCCCGGCCACACACTTTACCCCACACCTAGAAACCCTACCAATCTTTGTTGCGCAGTAGTCGTCAGATTCGTCTTCGCCCGTTCATCCAACCTACATAGCATGCTGCATGATAATAACTGGCGTGGAGCTGGCTTGATCAAGGGTCCCCTTCTTGCAGGTGGATCTTCCTGCGCCGACAACACTCCCAACGCCGCTGACGATCCAGTTTGGGTCACTCCCCACCCGTGGTCCGTGGAGGTCTTCGAGCATGGCTCCAAGGTCTACGTGCACGAGACTCGAGCCAATCCAATTTCAGGCGATCCAGTCCAAGAAGGCACGGAAGCGATCGAGTTGCTGCCAAGGTGAAGGAGGAGCGTCACACCTCATGACTGAAGCACGCACGCTCCTGAAGGAGTCCGGGCCAGCCGAAATTAAGGGAGACATCAAGACACCCAAACAATCGCAAGGCCAAGGTTGCTAACGGCGGGCGGGAGCCGATCACTCGTCAACTCGCTTGACTATCGATCCGAGTTGCCTACACCAACTGTGCAACACACTGAAGTCGAGCTGGTTGAGGCCTTAGAAGCTGTCTCTTTCAACCTTCGTCGACTTATGATCGACGCTTGCAGGTCATATAGTCCACATCCACTCCGCAACTACTGAAGGAAGTACGGCAAGGTGCAGGTCTACAACAACTAATCACTCTCGTGATCGCCAAGAGTGTTGTCCCCGAGGAAGATTAGTACCAGAGTGCAAGAGACCTTGCTAACAAGGTGTTACTGTTGGAATTGAATCTCTCAACTCCCATCTCTCTTCTTCTTTCTCTTGTACACTCACGCAAGAGGTCACATGAAGGAAAAAGAGAGGCACTTGTGGGCTACATTTCTTTCTCTCTGTTATACTTCTTCTCCACGGTGTTACAAACTTATAATACTCAAATACATGCAAATGGTCAGCTAAGCTAGCCTATTCTCACGCCACTCCTGAACTCACACGCACGCACACTTTCGTTCCTTGTATGCAGTTACATGCATGGGCATGACCACTAACAACCAACTCCATGCATGCACTAACTCCCTAGTCTATTGCCACTTTAACATATCGTGGCCTCCCTAGTCTATCGCCACTTCATGGCCGCATCCTTCTCAACCTGCAACTCAAACATGCATATCACTCTTCTAGCTACATGCACATCCAGGCAACACGACTCACATCTACATGTACAATTATCATGCAGACTCACACACATGTTAAACATACTTAGCATGACAAGATTAATTCCAACATTCTCCCACTTAATCTTGTCATGTAGACTCATCGATGCGGATCGCCTCGCAATCTCTTGCCACACGCAATGCTTTCTCCCAGCCGGCATCGATCGCTATCATTGTCGGCCTCACACCGACTTCTCCCGTGGCCTCACACCTCCTTTCATGCACGCCTCGCGACGACCACGCGTCGCCGCCAGACACAACTTCAAGCGTGAGCGAGACACCATTGTGGCCTCACACCACCAACTTCCTCGCGGTGGCATCACACCGCTACCGCTTGATTCACACCGAGGCATGCTTGTCGGCTTCACACCGACTGCTCTAGCGACGATGGCTTCACACCGCCGCCTTCGGCTTCACGCCGAATCCTCACAACGGTTTCGCACTGCCGTCGCGCTCCACGCTGCCAAGCGCGCCGCTGCAGGCCGATCGCACGCCATCACCGTCGCCTCAAGAACACGGCTCACACCGCGTTCGTGGCCTCCAACGGGCTCTTGCGCATAGCCACCTCCTCATGGCCTTGCACAAACACCATCGGCATCACACCGATCGCCTTCTCATAGAGACTCGCAAGGCCACCTCCACGAATGCGCCTCCCACCACCGCTCATGGTCTCCACCGTATCAAGGCAAGACTTGACACCGCCGCAGACTGTCGCGGCAAGCCTCGACATTGCCATGTCGCCGCTGTCGCCTAACGCCCCGGATCTCAAGCTCGATACCAATTATTGGAATTGAATCTCTCAACTCCCATCTCTTCTTCTTTCTCTTGTACACTCACGCAAGAGGTCACATGAAGGAAAAAGAGAGGCACTTGTGGGCTACATTTCTTTCTCTCTATTATACTTCTTATCCACGGTGTTACAAACTTATAATACTCAAATACATGCAAATGGTCAGCTAAGCTAGCCTATTCTCACACCACTCGAACTCACACGCACGCACACTTTCGTGCCTTGCATGCAGTTACATGCATGGGCATGACCACTAACAACCAACTCCATGCATGCACTAACTCCCTAGTCTATTGCCACTTTAACAGATCGTGGCTTCCCTAGTCTATCGCCACTTCATGGCCCGCATCCTTCTCAACGTGCAACTCAAACATGCATATCACTCTTCTAGCTACATGCACATCACATCCAGGCAACACGACTCACATCTGCATTTGTAATTATCATGCAGACTCACATACATGTTAAACATACTTAGCATGACAAGATTAATTCCAACAGAACTACCCCAGCATCCTGGCTCCGCGTACGACTTGTTCCCTGACGAATGGGCGCATGAACCAACGAAGATAAAGGAGCTGGTGACACGAGCGATCATGAAGGAATTCTGGAAGCGGCGCTCATGCAAGCAGCCCATCCTGCCCGGTCAAACTGTATGCCTAGACAACAACGATGGTGCTTTTCGTCAAAGCAAGCGGGACTCCTTGCCTTCAAATTTCTGTGGCGGGTGATCCATCTTCCTCCCACACCAACAACAGGTTCGTTGTTCTTTCGACTGAAGCACCAACACCTTGTGATGAAAACTTGCGGCAAGAGCTTCGTCGACTCCAATATCAAGTGGGTCAACTCGGGAGTCGGCTTCAGGAACACAATGCGCCAGAATCATCGCCAACACAAGCTGGGGGCAGGTTAAGGTTCCATATCTCTAGCCATTAATGGCACCTCGACATGGCTATTCCCTCACTCAACCCATCCAACGGAGGCAAGCTGCAGTGTCGGCGCGCTGGAAACAGTGGTCGTCAGGACGTCAGGACCGCTCCACATCTTTCCGGTCCACTCAACGGTGGCGAGCCCGAGATCCTTCACAAGTGGAGGCCGCTGCTCGAGTTCGGTCTCCAAGGCAAGAAGCCAGGGCGCAAGCACAGCAAGTCGAGAGCACGATTGCCTTGACTACCTGACAAGCTACACCACCACTTCTACCCGTTTCCCGACGAGAAGCCCAGGTACGAGCCCTACAAGTGGAGAATACAAGTATCTCGACCAGGGGCGGCCCCAGCAATCGGGCAAGGCTGTTCGGCGGTCCGAGGTAGCCAACGCCGGCGACCCCTCAGTGACTCAGAGTCTCAGACGGCCAGAACCACGAAGGCGGGAGGCCACAGCCCAAAGAAGGCCTACGGCCCAAACCCAGCCCAGCTAAGCTCATCTGTATCTCATTGCATCTCCCCGTTCACTTCTTCCCCTGTTCCCCGGTTGGCCGGTTCCCCAAATCCCCAATCCAATTTGCAAAAATCCAAACCTCGAATCCTAGGAGGCACCGCGCAGAGTCGGCACCTACACTCGCCGACTCAAAGAAGGCAGGGAAGGACCCACCACCAGAGCTGCTGCAGACCGGAGGAGCTCCACTGAGCCAAGGCCCGAGCTGCGGGTGGCCGGGGAACAGGGAGGAGTTCCACTGAGCCAAGACAACGCCGTGACGCCGGGAGGAGCTCTAGCAGGAGCCAGGAACGCACGGCGCCGGGCTCGAGGCGGCACCGGGAGGAGCTCCACCACGCCGCGCCGGGGAACCGGGGAGTAGAAGGGAGGAGGAGCCTGGAGCCGTGAGATGAGGGTGTACCGGTGTCTCGACTACACGACTAGATGCACCATCACTTCTGCCGACACCCTCGATGTCGCCAAGGGTTCACCATGCACAAATGGCGAACCGACGCAAGCGCGAGAGACGTCGGAGGAACCGCTACGTGTTGTACCAAGAACTTGTGGATCTCACGCTACCCCGACCACGTCATCACCAAAGGACCAGCAGGCGTCGACTACATTCTCCACTCCGATCCTACGGAAGGAGTAGAGCAAGTGCAAGTGTGCAACCTACACCACCTACCCTACAAGAGGCGGCAGTTGTTCCTCCCCCAAGGAGTTGAACAAAATTTGGAAGCTACCTCCCCGCGGGACACAACGGTACTTAAGTAACTTATACAAACATTACATTACAACGCCTACATGCACAAATGCATCACAAAAGGGCACATAGCTAGCACAAAGGGTACTATGTGTGAGCTCCACCAACCTAGTCATAAAGGTCTAGTCCTAAGCACCACCGATCCTCTCAAATGATATCAATCCCCTCAGATTAGTGGGCACATAAGGCGCCATGACCACACCTTCCTCCTCCTCGGGTTCCTCTCGGACACTAGGGTCGGATCACATAGTTGAGCATGTACTCGCCGATGAATATCGTGATCGCACTTATCTAGGTCGTCGATCCATTTGAAGAAAAACAACACTTCGTTGTTATTATATACATATGAAGTTAGCGATATGTGAAATGCAACATACAATATGAAAAATGATGTGTGAGATGTTCTTATCCTGATATCGGGCGCATGTAGTACGTCCGGCGACGATCGCCGGTGTGTGTGGATGAATGATATGCATCGGTTACCGTAGTCACATCTGCGGATGTAGAAACACCAAGTGGTACATGTGCATCCTTCATCGAACGATTCGAGTAGTTTCCGCCTTCTCAGTAAGCCACTTCCGCTCCGCATCATCTCCAGATAGCCCGATATCTCCAAGCCCAGATTCCAAACCCGACGTAGTGATTTTCTCTAGCTCTCTTCTCCATCCTTTCTCTCTCACAGCGAAATTAGTTGGACTGGATCATAGCTATGGTGGAGTGTACCCTGCTTTTATAAGCGGCTATGGTGTAGTGCTAAGGGCGTAAATTATGGTGAATTGCAGGGTATGATCATTCCGGTCTGAAAAGGTGGTGAAGTGTACAACTAACCATATTTTCTATAACTAAACTATACACACATAAAAAGATGTAGTACAACAAAGTAAACTACATAATCATACATCTAAAAATATCTAATCCATTCAATTACGGACCTATTAGTTTTATTTACTAACCTACCAGGGTTTTAAAATTAAATATGAATTTACAAAAAATACCTGCAACGTGGGTGATCGGATTTGCTCCTCCCTCTCTCCCCTCCTTCGCTACAGACGAACAACGCTTCGTTATATAGCTCTTCTCCTCCCCCCTCATCCTCTCCCTCATCTCCCCTCTTATATAGCTCTTCTCCTCCCCCCTCATCCTCTCCCTCATCTCCCCTCTTTCTTTTTTCCCCAAATAAAAGTGAATTTGGGCTGAATTTTTTGGGATTTTTATAGCCTAAGTTGTGTTGCCATTTGGAATAGTGATAGGGAGCTGCGGGTCCCTGTCATCATTCCAAATTACGATTTGCGTGCTAATCACCATTTGGAATAACAACAGAGGTATTAACTCATGTTTATTGGGCGACAGTCGTTAATTCAAATAGTGATAGAAGCTCATTTTTTGTAATTTTATTAACCGGAATTTTATTTCTGTAATTATATATATATATATATATATAACTTAAAAATTACTAAAAAGGACCACATGCATTGGAGTAGGGCCACTGCCTACTTGGCCTGTAGACTGAACTTTGCATGCCTCAGAGCGGAGTTTCTGTACCAAGCAAGCAGTATATTTTGCGTTGACATTGAAATATCTTTTTGGAACGCATCCATGAATGCAAAGTACGAGCAAAATTCATGTGATCACAAGGAAGGAATGTATCGTGTGCATGAAGAATGACAACATGCACTGTATCCCGTCCGACCAGATCTCTGACGTCTTAAGATGTCATTTTATTTTACAAAAAGAAAAATCCGAGTGCACTTATATACCTGGGCCTTTTCACGGATGCTCCAATGCGGCCAGAGTCCACAGGTCACCCCGCGCTGTCCGGCATAACCTGGAAACACCAGAGGCAGGAGCAACGCGGCGCTGAGCAGGTCAAGGAGCGATGAGGCAGTGGGCCGGAAGGTAGCGCCAAAGGCATTGACCAAGTGTACCCCTTGCTGCGATTGCTCGGACAGGATGCTCACGGCGTGGGGACAACGGCGGAGCCCCCCGGGGGTACAACGGCGTTGACCTAACGTAATTAGTAAATAAAAATCCTAATAAAACCTGAAACCTTGACACGCAACTAATGACCGATCGGCTGCCCTCGATGCAACACATGATTCTGCAGTTGTCATTTCATCCGTCTCATGTATTTCATTCCCATCTAGGTCTTGTCATCTTACATTATTAGTAATTGGCCACGATTCGAAAGTTTTCAATTTCCGACTTTGTGGTCGCCCTGAGTGAGCGCAAGCGTGAGGATGGCAATATCTATAAGTTTTTTGTGTGTGTAAACCATGAATCGACAAGTTTTATATAAATTGCGTGTATGTTGATATGACTAAATCTCGCAACAAACATGATAATACCGACACTCATCATCATTATCGAATGGATGTCTTCAATATCGCAATAGATCAACAGTTGCACGACTTGAATGAAAGATTTAGTGTAAAATCAAGGGAGCTTTTAGCACTAAGTGTATCTTTGGATCCTCTTTCAACATGTTAGACATACGTACTCCAGTGGACAAGTTCTATCTAGCAAATTTTTCTAGCCAAGAGAGAGCTTAATCGAGTGTCAACTACCACATTACCACTTGATGCATGTGGCCATCCCGATCTAAAGAGTCTGTTCTCACTTGCTGATTTGACAAATGAATTAGTTAAAACCGGTAGTGCTTATGTTTATCAAATGGTTGATAGATTGCTAAGGTTAGTGCTAACTCTTCCTATGTCAATTGCAACCATTGAGCGAGCATTTTCAGTTATAAAACTCATCAAAACCTGTCTTTGAAATAAAATGGGAGATGACTTCCTTCGAGATTCCATGGTAGCTTATATCGAGAAAGAAATTGTATAGAAGTTTAGTTCTGATGAAATTATTAATATATATGATCTTCTCGGTAGCCTTAGGACCAAATTTTAGTTAATAGAGGTGTAATTTATTTTATATTCGGCAAACAAGAAAGCACAGTACCATAACGAGACCTGTAAATCTGGTAGAGCAGCTAACAGCAGCAGCCCAGTACGTAGCTTATGTAATCAATTAATCATATGCTACCAGTAGCAGTCTCCTATACCGCCAGTACTATCCATAGCTAATGCCAAAACAACCAGACCCTGCGAAAAGGTAAACTGGATGCAATGACAGCTAATAAGATCAAACCAGGTCTCTCTTTCGTTCAGGACGGTCCAAGAATTCACCAATCACCAATTTCCATGCGGCAAGTAAGCAGCGGCCGTGCCTGCGAGTCATGCATGGGGTGCGGGACTTCGCGCTGGGCCACGCGGCCACTGCACCACGCCCAGACAGAGTGCAGCATCCAATGCCTCGCTCTGCCCGAGCCACTCACTGACTGACAAGGTCAGTGCATGCAGCGGCCCCAGAGGGAAACGGAAACTGCCGCCCCCACCCTCCACCGCCACCGCCACCGAGGCGCGCTCCCCGACAACCCAACAAAAGAAAATAAGCGCCTGTTACAGGTGTCACAGACCAGGCAAAGTCACAGTCGCACGCGCAATGGTAAGGGTGACACACGCACGAACAGTAACAAACGGCAACGCATTACGCATGCCATCGAACTCGGCGATTTGGTTTCAAAAAGTTGCGAGGAAAAAGTTACAGGACACAACATAATCCCTGCGGATTTCGTTCCTCGTCCCGTGCGCCCAAGACAAACGCGCGCGGTGGGGGTAGGGACAAGGAGCGGGCTCAGGTGGCGCGCGCGGCGCCGTGGGCGAGGAGGACGCTGGTGGGGGAGAAGCCGAGGCCGCGCGGCGACGCGCTGATGCTGCTGCCGTTGGGTGCCGGGGTGGTGGTGGCCGCGGAGGCTTCCACAGACTTTCTTGAACGGCCGCGGCCCCGGTGGACGTGCCGCTCGCAGTACTTGTGCCCCAGCACCACGTCGCGGGAGCACCGCCACTTCTTGCCGTCAGTGCGGCGGCACCGCCCCGGCTCCGGCTCCATGCTGCTCCGGTAGTCAAAGCACAGGCCCCCAGCCCCATCACTGCCACTCAAGATGACAACCAACTCATCGAATAATCGATCGACTGTAGTTAACTAAACACAATGACAAATTGCCGGCTAGAGCAAGGGGAAAGGAGATATTTATGTCTTGGCACGTACGGGAGGGGAAGCGGTGGGGCCGAAGGACGAGGCAGCGACGCTCTTCCAGATGGGGAGCACGAGGTGCACCGGCACGGCGCGCCCGCGGCGAAGTAGCGGTAGATGAGCACCTGGTGCTCTAGCTCCTGCTGCTGCATGAACGTCAGCGCCGACGCCTTATGCGCCGCCGGTGCTTCCACGCCACGCTCGCCGCAGCTGTCGCCGCCGAGCCCCAGGCCCAGTCCAAGAACCAGCGGCGACGAGTCCGCCATGGTCACCGCTCCTACAAGAAGACAACACGCCAAACTAATGAACAACGAACTTGCACCAACCCGACCAGGACACAAATCACTTGTTGCTCTGACTTCCTGGTGCTTGCACGTACCGGCATTCGGGTCGGCACAGGAGAGGCGGGGGAGCTTGGACGGTGGCTGCGGCGAGTCGACTTCTTTCTCCTCGGCCATTTGGAGATTTCGGTGCGCGCCTTGTTCGTTTCGAACTCTATGGAGGGAGAGCGAGAGGCAGGTTCTTGAGAAGAGGGAAGAAGAAGAGACAGTGCGTTGTCAGAGCAAGTGTGATGGAATGGATGTATTTATGCGTGACGCACTGACGGCTCCCGTCGTCTAGTCGCTCGGTAACTTCCGTGCTCAAGTAAGTAACGGAAACTGACGGGATGTAAGGAATTGCGGGTGGCTTCGCGTGAAGGTGGCATGGCATGGCATCGGCCATCGGCCCTGGCGCCGGGAGACGACACAGATGAAATTTTTTCGACATTTTGTGGTTGTGTACGTGTTTGGCTGCCTTTTTATCTCGCCTGCTCGTGCTTCGGCATTCCTTCAGTACTTCACCGTTCGATGGACGCCGCCACGTGTTTTGGTGAAAATGGGTGCCCACGTCACGTGTTTGTACATCGACCATAGTACCTCTGTTATTCTTCTCGCAACAACATTTTAAGATGGATTATCTGCGCACTTCGCGCCGGTCTAAAATTTTGTACAATAATTCTTACTAAGATCTAAAGAGAAACAATTTAATCATAATAACTACATACACTAGGTAGGTTTTGATTTTTTTTAAGGGACTGTATACACATAATTTTACTGTTTTCTTTTGTAAAAATGTTACATTCGGAAAGTTATTTTACAACTCCATTATACATAAATTACAGTAAATTATTTATATAATTTTGGCTCTTGATCACTGTAATTATTCTTAAAAGTTTTAATAACTCGTATTTCCATCACATGATTCAAAATCTTACATGTACTTTGGGAGGTTAAGCAAAAACAAATATATATATATATATATATATATATATATATATATATATATATATATATATATATACCAACAAAATACGACAATGCGTTGAACCCGTTATATTTTTCACATGTACTTTGAGAGGTTGAGCAAAAAAATAAAATTATATACTAATAAAATACGGCAATGTGGTGAACTCAAGTATCTTCTAAAGAAAAAATTATAATAAATTCAGATCCAATTTATCGGATGAAAAATATACAAATCTCAAAGATATCTAACTAAAAAAATAACAAATATGTCGGTGCATACCGGACACTATCTCTCTTTCTCCGCTGCTGATTGTCTGCTTGTTTATTTTTCACAAAACAAACCTTTTAAGTCGACAAGGGCACGAGCAAAGGTGATGTATGTATGCACGAGCCGCGTACGAAACGCCACATGCAAAGATGATGGCATGCACATACACATTACACATGAGGTGCGTATAAATACTTTGAAATGCTTCGCATACGACGTCTCAGCCGGTCGCCCACGCCTCCGTCCGACCACCCTCCTCCGACTGGCCCCGTGTGCCGCCTCTCTTCTTCACGGCTCCGCGCGCACGTACGTTGTGCCGCCGCAACGCGTTTATCTCGCCAGCTGGTCTTCTCGTCTGAGCTCCGGTGCGTCGTACGAGTATTAGATGTGAAGATATCACGCGTGTGTGTGTGTGGCAATACGGAAGAAAATGCTATCACGAAGGCTTACCCTGTCAGCCGTCTATTCAGGGTTGATTGAGAGGATCAACCGCTGATGAGATACTCTAAATGCTTTCAGCTGGATGAGAGAGAACTGGATGTGTCA
The DNA here is from genome assembly GCA_036346395.1 of Hsuehochloa calcarea. Classification (NCBI taxonomy): domain Eukaryota; kingdom Viridiplantae; phylum Streptophyta; class Magnoliopsida; order Poales; family Poaceae; genus Hsuehochloa; species Hsuehochloa calcarea. Next base: position 61,904,934 of record CM070610.1, on the reverse strand, counting down.
GCAGGACAGCGCTGACATTATCTTTCGCTCTTGACATTACCGGTGCAGTTTCCGACGCATTTGTTACTCGCGACTTATATTTTTATACGGATCTGGTTCCTGTGTAGTTGGTACTCTAACTGCAACTTAAGCAGTTAGAGTAGCACCATTGGATGCAAAATCCACGCACGACGTTCGCGAGACAGTAGAAATTATTGTAGTTACAGACTCTAGCAATAGTACAGCGTTCTGCTTGCTGTAGCAGCCACTTTGAACTGTTGGATCTGAAAATGAATGGTTGGGATTGCTTGCAGTCCCTAACGTGCAGTCGCAGCTACAACTGCAGGTGATCTGAATCCCTCCGGTTCTTGCACGGTTAGGATTAGTATAATGGGATTGCAAGTGTATAAAACTCAACTTCATTTGAGTTGTTGTCCTTGTGACCTTGTCTATTGTACACCCAATGCCATAGTTTCAGGTATTGTTAGCTCTTAGATGTTCGTGTATGTGTAAATCTTTTGGCAACAAATGTTCGAGGATCTAGTGATTCCATTGGACAGTGAGGGGGTGATACACGAATTAACAAACCTACTACCTTGACTACTTGGCACTTTTAAACATTTCACACGCACCAAGACGATCACTATATATATATATATATATATATATATGAAAATGTATATATACGTATATAGAAAAATGGTATGGTACTCCTGGAAATATGTACTATCACTTTTCATATACCACTTAAATCGTATGATGATGCATTTTTATCTATTTGTGTATACTCCAATAATGATTATAAGATTTCAATGAAAAAATTCGTTAAAGCTCACTTTTTATAGCAAAATTTGTATATATACTTTTTTTTACATATAAAAAGGGTATATATCAAAAATTAAGGACTCCAATGAAAAATTTTCAATCAAGTCGCATTAGAGTATCTTATAATTGGTATTTAAGTATACCAAAATGGTAAAGAAGTATAATATAGTCGCTATGGTATATTCAAGTGGAGTATGTATTCCTAGGAGTATAAACTATATATATATATATATATATATATATATATATATATATATATATATATATATATATAGGAAAATGGTTTGGTACTCCTGGGAGTATATATATATATATATATAGAGAGAGAGAGAGAGAGAGAAAGAGAGAGAGTAAATTTATTTAGTGTCATCGCAATTTGTCAACACATTATTTTTAATACAAATTACGAAATTTGAGCCTATCATATCTTCATCATGTGTTTCTAATTCTAGTACATCAAATATTCAAATAGAAAGTTAATAGTAATACTCATTACTCATACAAATATATCAATTAGAACAACTAGTTGATATGGTTTCACAAATCAGTAAATCACAATCTGTATGTCTCCACTCTCCGGTCTCCGGTCGTACTCATAAGACATAAGTCATACAAACACATCGAACATTCCATATTTCCATGGTACACTAATTTTCTAGAAGATTTTTGGGTAAGCAAACATGTCATCCGTATTTCCCTTTCTAGTTTCTACCAATATCATATATCCAAAATTCTCACACGCCATACATGAACCCAACTAATATCAGATCTTAATTGACAGCCACATGTAAAATACAATTAATCATTTAATCCCAAGAACACACCTAAAAAACTTACTTTGCTCATAGTTTACTGCACATGTTCAGATGTTCTAACAGTGGAAGACTGGAAGTTGGTACAAACACATCTAACATTGAACAATCCATATTTCCATTCGAACTCATCTCATTACTCACCAGGAGCAGACGCAGTCGAGTTGAGGCTGTAGAGCAGAGGAGGCGCCGAGGTGGATTCTGGCGCGCAGCTCGCTGGAGGAGGCGCTAGGGGCTGAGAGCCGCAGCTATCGTGATCCGACATATTTGGCATAATGATTCTAGTATATCAAATATTCAAATAGAAAGTTAATAGACATACGCCGTATTGTCATTAAAGTCATATTCATAACTTCATAAATCATAAGTCATAACTCATACATCAAGATTGAATATTCAAGTTTCAACTCACCAGAGCCCGCACTGCTGAGGAGAGGAGCCAGGAGGCGCTGGGTGGAGTAGGGTCGGGCCGGAGGGGGCTACGGATGCATGCCTGCGCAACCGAGGCCCGAGGAGGATATGGCTACGGGGAGGGTGGTGGGTGGTGGAGCCGTGGAGAGGAGGCTGGGGCGGCGGAGCATAGCGCCAGGCTGCAAGCACGCCGAGAGGAGGCAGGAGGGGGTGGTGGTCGCGAGGAGGTCGAGGAGGAGGAGCGCTGGGACTGGGAACTGCTAGGGAAAGTGTAGAAGACCAGGCGCCTAGGGCCGCCAGCTCCCTCACGCTATTGCTTGGCCGGCTTGGGAGTTGGGCTAGCCAACCCGATTGCCTCGGCCGGTCAGAACGCTCGGTCTACCACTATGTACTAAATTTTTTATCTATATACTAAAACATCTCATCGCTATTTTCTCGAGCCTCGCATCGCTGCCCAACCGCCAAGAGCACATCTCCGCCGCCTAGAGAACCCGGACGAAGCCGCAACGATCCTAGCGCATTGCGCCATCGCTCGTCACGCCTTGCTCGCTCCTCGTGGTTCGCCACAATGTCACCGCGCCGGGATTCGCGCCATTTCGGATCTCCCTCCGAATTGGATGCTAACGGTGGCCATGGATGGAAAAGCTAACAGCGATGGCATTTTGCGCTTTTTTTTTGGTCTTTTGGATGACATTTGTATGTCTCTTTGCGATGATATTTTACAACTTATGAACAATTACGATGGCGCTGAATAAATTTACTCTATGAAAAAGAATTATATTTGTTAGACAATTCTGATAAGTGTGTTTGAAAATACAATTGTATTTCTCATACAGCTATAATAGCCCTAATATATCTATGATCGATTTCGCGGTTAATATTTGGGCCCACCCAAATCAACAGTGCAAATATATCTCATTTTCTTCTAATCAATACGGTAATTTTTAGCGTTTGAGAATGCATTTTAATGTGCAATTTGTCTCGGTAATTCAGCTTATTTTATAAAATGCTGCTTTGGTATATCAGTTTTGAATGTTTTCAAGAATTCTGAAATGTCCGCTTGGATCTACTCGCCTGTCACGTGAAACTTTGGCCCCCCGTTCTGACTTCTGATACCATGTCAGCCTTTTGTTTCCTTCCGCGTTTTGAATTATTTTTGCCGTGCCGTGAGGAACTTCGAGAAATAAAGGTTAACTATAACATAAACTTACGTACTCCCTTCTTGCTTATTTATGGATTAACCCTTACGGAAGCACCGAGAAATTTGAGCAACGGCTGGCAACCTGCGCGAGCCGAAAGGATGACACGATCGACAAGGGCAAAGCAGGCTTTCAGGTCGCAGCTGGGCTTGTGGTGCACTAGTGCAGTTCAGTGCAGCAAGAGGACTGGCTAGAGGAGCGGACGCCGGTGCAGTCGCGCCGACGGAGACGGGTTGCGCAAGGCCGTGCGATGTGTGTGCCGCGGCACGCAAAAACATTCGATTCGCAAAAACGTAAGCGACGAGCGATCTGCATCTTCCGCGCCCCTCTACCCCGGCCCCTCCTACGGACGCGCATGCAGGCGGTGCAGCAGGCTAGCCGCTCTCCGCGCGAGCTGGGTCCTGGGCGTCGGCGCGTGCTACGTATACTGGAGCAAGGACATGGCGTGTCGTTCCTCCCGCCGACACTGGCAGCGTCCGTCGTTTTGTCCGCATCTACGGCATGATTGGGCTGTAGCCTGCAGTCGTGATCGATCGCGACTCGCGGTGTCACGGACAGCGAGGCTGATCGCGAGGAAGGCCTACGCACGTCTCGGAGTCGCACGCAGCTGGCGCCCTGGCTACCTCCCCCGTGCTGCTAGTGCTGGCGTCGACGTGCTTGCAGAACTCGTTATCCCGGACGGGGGGACCGAGAACAGGAGGGCATCGGAAGGTGTCTCGAGGTCCGGCCGATCGAGCCTATCCTCGTCGGAGTACATGACAGGCAAGCAGCGCAGGCACGTACAGACGACGGTTCTTCGTGCTGACGCCCAAAACATCCTCCAAGAAGATGGGGACAACTACTGTATTACACTGTCACGGTACAGATAACACCATTCTCTATCGGCTGGGAATGCAATTTAGTCACTCACAGGCTACATATAGGAATAGGAGTGTGCAAAGTCATTTCCTAACGAACTTTGTAAAATGAAATATAACGCACTCCCATTATGTGATACATCATACAACAGAGGAACTTCGTCACTTAATCCATTTCAATTCCCATTGTATTGATATGATCCGGAAGACATACAAAAGTTGGAACTAAATGATACCTTGTATTGTTCTATGTAATAATCTCGTAACAACAAGGGGTATGACTTCCTATGAAAAACCTAACTACTGCAATAACAATCCACACGACACGCGGATAGAATAAAAAATCATGCATGCTAATTGATTATCACCAGGGAGCAATATCAATCCTTGGGCGTCTTCTTGTTTGGCTCGAAAACATATTTTATCAGTGACTCCTTGATTGACAAAAGTTCTGGGAACTCGGTCTTCAATTTAGTACAGTCAAGCTCATTGTTGCTCCTCGGTGCAACTATGACCCTGGCTTGCTCTTCCAAGGTGAAGTTCTTCCAAGAGAAGTTTGGATCAATGTAATCCCTGTACATTTCAATATCTCATTGTGGCTCACCACACCAGGATTAGTGAAATTCCAGATTCCGGTGAGGTTTTGCTTCGCCATTTCGATTGAGATGGGAAGAAGTTCATCCAATATTGTCATTGAATTTGGGATATCCACAACCTTTTCATACTGGGTGATTTTGGTGATGAAATTGCGTGGATTTGACAGATCAGATGAAATAGGCATCCTTACACGAAGGGTGCATACATTCTCGTAGTTTTTGAGCAGTTCCTCAACCTATTAAAAGTAGACATTAGATTCACCATGAAATACTAATAATCTAGTTAAAAAGCAACTACCATGGAAATATGAGACTGCAAGATAGCATTGTAGCATGCATACATAAGGATATGAGGACCAATAACTCGTTTTTTTCTTCACTAAAAGTCAGATGAGTGATTTCTGGTCATGAAAGGGTAAGTGCTAACTCTCTGTGAGATTAGATCAGATATTTATTTTTTTGATTTTAAGCTTTATCTATTCCAATTTCCAACTTGGCCTATACGGTCACTTTACATTAAAATAGCATGAAAAATCTTGATTGTTTTGAAGGAAAATAAGTTACTTTGTACTGAACAAAACCACATGAAGAAAAAAAATTCCTAACTCCTAAGTGATATATAAATTTCCTAACTCCTAAGTGATATATACATTTGAATAGTTATAGTGTTATTTACTTCTTTACCAAAGTTCCAACAACATTGCCCACCTTCTCTACTTAAAGGTGCATAAGGCATAGAGAACCAATCTATCCAGAAGATGTATCATGTATCATCCAAGTGCAAAACACTTAAAACTTCTTGGGTTTTGTGTGCTCAACTAAAAGATAAGGAAGCTTAATACACAAGGGTCCTGCTAACATGGACACATTTTGCTTTACAATAAGCAACTGCTGTCTGCGCTGATGGCATTTAGGCTGTTCAGAAGAACCCAAGTAAGCTTACTGCTCAACAAGCTCAACACATTGTGACACTAAACACACTTCAGCCCTTCTAGTCTAATCACCTAAAGGCTGAAGCACATTGTTAGTAATAAAATAGTGTGGTTATGCACAATAAATTAGCCTCTTGCTTGGTCTCACATCACATTCTTCTCTTTATAATCATTTGCAATTTTCGTCCAATGTAATACTCAGTCTGTTCATTTCGTATTGCTATTTTTCAATCTATTTTACTTCATGTTTGCCTTTTTCACTTCAATCAGGTTAACATACCACGTCATTCTCCAGCAAATCTACTAAATGATATCTGTCGTAGCATCGAAACTAACAGTGGGTACGGGGTACCCTTTTGTCATGGGAGGACCGGAAGGAGAGAGGAGCCAAAGACACGACATGTATCCTGTATTGCATTATGAGTGTGTGAATGAGAGCTCTCTTACACGCCCTTGGGGCTCTATATATAGGGGCCAAAGGGACATTTCTTTCTTGCCCTCGTGATTGTATTAGGGAGAACGGGGGCATTCAGTACATTTGTCTAAGTACACCGCATAGACTTGTCTATACACATTTATGACATCCCCCACGGCACACCAGTATCCCTGACAACCCCAGGGGCAGGGCACCCCTTGATGCCCTACTACGATAACTCCCTCGTCTGCAAAGGCCGAGGTTGCGAGGACAGGTCCCGAGGGGTGAGTAGACGCAATCCTTTCACCCCTACCTCGTGAGTCTGGATACAACGGGAAAATTGACACGGGGCCAACCCACCGAGGCATGGCCTTCGAAGCGGGCGGCGTATCAAGACAGAGATCGTATGGTTGAAGTTGACGCAGGGCCGCCCTGCTGAGGCATGACCTATGAGGTAGGCGACACATCGAGACGAGTACGCGCGGAGCGGTCGACCTAGGCCGCCACACGAGCCATGGCCTCGAAGCGGCAATGAGTAGAGAAGGAGCCCGTGGCAGGGCGATGTCGACGCGATGTCGCCACGCCGAGGCATGGCGGTACAGGGCGGCGCGTGCGGTCGAGACGAGTACGCTGGCGGGTCGACGCTGGGCCGGGACGAGGCATGGCCTACAAGGCGGGCGACGAGAACAGGCCGCCTGGCCAGCTATGGCCTCGAGGCGGGCGAGCGAGATGGAGTCCGGCGGGCAAAGTCGACGCGGCCGCCACGCCAAGCATGGCCTACGAGTGGCGGCGCGCTGAGACGAACTATGCGCGAGCGGTTGATGCGAGGCCGCCACGCCGAGGCATGGCCTACGAGGCGGGCGACGCGGTCGCGGCGCCCGCCGAGGCTATGGCCCCGAGGCAGCGCGGCGAAAGCGTAGATGGAGCTCGTGGCGAGTTCGGCTGACGCGGTGCCACCACGCCGAGGTATGGTAGACGAGGCGGCTGCGCCGAGACGTAATACACGCGCGGTCGACACGGTCGCCACACCGAGGCATGGCCTACGAAACCGGAGACGTGTCGTGGCGAAGTCGTCACTATACCTCGTTTTGATTCTCTTTGGTTTGACCGCTTGCGTTGTAACGCCCCCTTCTCTACCGCAACTTGGAGTGGCGCTGGCGGTCGATGTTGCTTGCCCGATGAGGCGGTCGCTTTATTGGGCTCGCTTGAGAGCCCACAACTAGCGACGGAGACGGCCGAGCACCGCCCCCATTTGGACTCGCTTGGGAGCCCACAGCTAGCGACAAGGATGCGAAGCCGAGCACCGTCCCCAATATCCTTTTTGATTGGACTCGCTGAGAGCCCATAGCTAGCGAGAGGGAGGCCGAGCCGCCGTCTCCCCATACCTTTTTTGATTGGGCTCGCTTGGGAGCCCATAGCTAGCGCATCGTGAGACGGCCGAGCGCCGCCTCCCATATCCTTTGATTGGGCTCGCTTGGGAGCCCACACTAGGACGGGGAGGCGGCCAGCGCGGCCCCCATACCCCTTTTGATTGGGCCTGCTGGGAGCCCACAACTAGAGACAGTGGAGGCGGCCGAGCACCGCCCCCAATATCCTTTTGATTGGACTCGCTGAGAGCATAATAGCTAGTAGAGAGGGAAAGCCGAGCGCCGCCCCATACCCTTTTTGATTGGGCTCGCTTGGGAGCCCATAGCTAGCGACGGGGAGACGAAGCCGAGCGCCGTCCCTCATATCCTATTTTATTGGGCTCGCTTGGGAGCCCACAGCTAGTGACGGGAGGCGGCGAGCCGCCGCCCCCATACCTTTTTGATTGGGCTTGCTTGGGAGCCACAACTAGAGAGAGGGAGGCGTGGCTGAGCACCGCCCCATACTTTTCTTGATTTGAGCGCGGGGAACCCATTGCTAGCGAGGGAGGCGGCCGAGCACCGCCCCACACACTTTTGATGGGCTTCGCTGGGAGCCCATCGCATGGGATGATGAAGGCCAAGAGCCATCCCCATACTTTTTGGAACAACAAGGTTTTGCCATCGGGCGCCAACTTGCGAGGTTTGTTCGCCGAGGCGAGGCCTTCGAGGGATGAGACTCCTAGTCACCGATGCACGCTATGCAACGCCACTTCGCCGAGGAGACCTTCGAGCGGGGACTCCTAGTCGATGCGGGCGCGCCTCCAAAGCGACTAGGTTTTGCGCGATGGAGCATGATGTCTCTCCGCCGAGGCGAGGCCATCGAGACAGAGACTCCCTAGTCACCAAGGCGCCTTCTGAAATGATCGGGTTTTGCGCGATGGAGCTCTATGTCTTGTTTATATAATTATACACCTCACTCGCGTGAGTTAGTGTACACCGGGGCATTTGAGCCATGCACGATGTCTTGTTTATACAACTCACACTCATGTGAGTTAGTGTGCACCGGGGCATTTGAACCATGCACGGTGTCTTGTTTATACACCTCGCACTCGCGTGAGTGAGTTAGTGTGCACCGGGGCATTTGAGCCATGCGCGGTGTCTTGTTTATATACCTTACACTCGCGTGAGTGAGTTAGTGTTAACCAGAGCATTTGAGCCATGCACGGTGTCTTGTTTATACACTTCACACTCGTGTGAGTGAGTTAGGTGCACCGGTGCGAATCCATTCGAGGTGTCTTTTCTTGCCACGATATTGTGCAATGTTGTGTTGTTCCTGTTTGTTGAGCACCGGTTCCCGCCAGAGAACATTGGTGCCATTTACCACTAATATCCATAACATAATTCCCTAATTTTAATGAAGGATAAAACTTCGGATAAGTTTACTATCCGTGACAGAGATACATGTAACAAGCACTAGTTGTATTTTGCAGCCAAGATACTGCTGACCGTCCCCTTACTCGTCACAGATAGTAACGGTGGCCAAGTTACAAATGTATGCAGTTTGATGCAGTTAGTATACTTAGGTCTTATGTTCATGCTTGCTCAGGCTACAAAGCTACCAACATTGTTTTATCTAGTTTCATTCATCAAGGTAATTGTCTGAAGGAGGTTTGATGCTATTGTGCTGTGCTGGCCGAATCATGAAATGAGTGAATTAGTCTAGCAAACTTCATGCTATGTGTGCCTACCAGTTCATCAAAGGTTTAAGCAAGGAATTGACAGGAAGGGAAAATGCTACTAAATGTAATTTTGGTACTAAGAAGTTTTTTGTCCGTAAGTACTTATCTATTGATAATGTCAGTAATCAGAGGAGAACTCAGGGTACAGGGCACCTGAGGTGACCATGTGTGGCCAATGGCCAAGCCGTTATCATTAACTGGCTATGCATTTAACTGTCAACAAGAAGGTAGGATAGCAGGCAGTAACAGCTATCATACTGAAATGCTGACAACGAATCTTGAGTAAAAATATACGGCAAAACACTTAGCAAAGCTCGGCGTTTCACTACTGGCATCAAAATTATGTGACTTGTGTTTTTTGTACTTGGAAAATTACCACTCATTTTGTTGCATGTTTCTGGTTTGAGGAAGGCGGGTTGTAACAGAAGCCGTCAGTGAAACATGGACAAACATGGACGTATCTTTATTGAATGAAAAATGTCCATGCCATGGTAGCAAAAGTGTGAGACTTCTCTAAAGGCTTGCTTTCAACGCAGCAGATGCAAATATTTGAGACCTCAAACTGAAAACTTATTGTGAATTTTCTAATATAACCTTACTTAGCCAATAAGGAAAAACACATTTTTACTTGGCTCAAGAAAATGCTAGTGTGATAATATTGAAGCCAAACAACTAAACTCAACGTTAGGGATGCATTTTCTTACCGTAGTCTCATTAGGCAACTCGAAGAGCGCCATTGCTCCCGAGCTTACTTCAGCAAGTGGCGGGCGCTGGCGAGCGTCGTGGGGAGCGGAGGTGGTTGCGCTGAAGGCGGCTACCGGCTGGGGCCCGAGTCTGAGGCGGAGCGGCGAGGTGGCTCTGGAGGACCCGAGGGGCCCAGAGCCGAGAGCGGAGTCGGGCGAGGTGGCCTTAGGAGGGACCAAGGGGCGCATCTGCTACAAGGCGCGACACGGCGAGGGGTGACGCCGAGAAGGGTGGGGCGCCCGAGGTCCCCGAGCATGAGGCGGAGTCTGCGAGGTGGCCTCGAGGGGACCCTGGCGGCACCGCTAAGGCGTGGCGGTGACGCGAGGGGATGCCATCTGGGGGCTCGAGGGTGCCCGGTTCGGAAGGGCGCACGCGGGGCCACGCGCGGGCTTGAGGGTGCGAGGGGCCTTGCCGCGAGGGGAAGTGCGAGGTGGCCTGTGGGCTTCGGCCAGTGCAAGGGTGGCCTCGTGGATGTAAAATTTTGGCTCCTTTTCATGTGTAGCTTCTTGTTCATCTGCATGGACGGTGTCAACTATTGTAGCATCGAAACTAGACAGTAGGTACATGGTACCCTTTTGTCATGGAAGGACCGAAGGGGAGAGGAGCGAAAGACACAAGATGTATCAGTGTATTGTATTATGAGTGTGAGTGAGGAGATCCCCTCTTACATGCCCTTGGGATCTATATATAGGGACCAAGAATGGACATTTCCCTTCTTGCCGATGACCATAGGGATCGGGGCACCCCTTAGTGCCCTACTACAACAATATGAGACCTCATTGGCTTTGAATGTACTGTAATTATAATTGACTTCACAAATTTATTTCTTAAAACCAACACAGTGCATACCAAGAAACGACAATTTGACCATACCAATAAAGCAATCATCCTAAATTAAGATGAAATGCCTCCGGCAGCAGTCACATACATCAAGTGCAATTGTGCAAAGAGGATATAGTCAATCTATAGATGACCCCCTAAATGTGATGCAAATTCAAAGCAATGTGACATTATGAAAACATACTGATTGTCTACTACTAAGCATGGGTGGCAAAAACAAA